>CM053596.1:62437948-62561361 GCA_028646575.1 Pseudocheirus occidentalis
ATCCAGGTGATTGTTTGACAGATTCAGGAGGGAGCTGGGACCAGGGAAGGGGATCCAGGTAATCAGAGAGACCACCCAGAGTCAAGATGAAGAAAAGGCCTCCCCTTGGACAAGACTGAGGTTTGCTGGAAACCAAGGGTGGAAAGTTTGTGTGGTTTTCTAACGATTGTATTAGTGACTAATGATATTTAGTAATTGGGAACCTAGTTTAGTGACTGACTGCTAGATGAGTGACTGATTAAGTTAATGGTTGCCCCATGAGTGGAAGATTGGTATATTGTGAATTGATTGATTGAATCTTTAAATGAAAAGGGTTTCCCCCTTAGGGAAACCAGGTGATTCTTCTTTTGTTCCTTGTTCTAAATATTGTGGCCACTGTAGTGAAAAATGTGTGGCCATTCCAATGTTAAGCTTTTATGAACACTATATTGTGACTTTCTGTGAGAAGATGTAGTATTGAGAATATTATATTATGAATATTGGACTGAACCTTGATCTGTAATCTGTAGTCTATAAATCTGTATTTACAGTAATCTGTAAATCTGTAAATCAGATTACAGATCTGTAATCTGTAAACAGAGTGTTCACTTTACTATGTAATCCGAATCTTAAAAGCTGTTCACAGTAGCATTCTTTTGGGAATCTGATGGTGCTTGGCTTTACAGTATCTTCCCATTAGACCATAGGCTCCTTGAGGGCAGGGGTAGTCTTTATGTTTTTGCATTTGTATGCCAATATTTAACAGCTGGCTCATAGCAGGTACTTAATAAATGTTTATTGACTAACTGACAATCATTTGAGAGGAGGCTGAAAAAGATACAGAGGTGCTAGATTGCTAACTGACTTCAATACCAGAAAGAAAAATTTCAACTTTACTTGAGAGGCATTAGGGAGGCATGACCAGATTTTGAACAGAGAAGTGATTGGCCAGATCTAGGGATAAGGAAAATTACTTTTTCAGTGTTTACAGGAGAGAAAAGAGGTAGAAAGACTTGTTACAAGAAAACTGCCATAGTCCAAGAGGTAATGAGGACTTGACTGAGTTAAGGGCCATGAGAATGTGAGACTAATGCTAGAGATTTAAGGTAGACTCTTCTTTGCCTACAAATCAGGAAAGGAAAAAGTCCAATCTTATCTCATTTATAGCTTTGGAAAAACTTCCCCCATCTGACCTCTAGACCTTTATAGGCCATCCCCTTGATGTGGAAAGAAATGGACAAAAATGGCACAGAATGTGAAGGAGTGGATGAACTGGTAGTGATGCCATTAGGGCAATTAGCTTTCTGGTACTCTGTATGTATTTCTCGTGTATATATATATAAAACAAGCATTTTATAACCACTTAATATGTGCCAGACACTGCAGCTACAAAGAAAATAACCCTTTCCCTCAAGGAGCTTACATTCTAATGATGGAAACAACATGAAAATAAATAAGCACATACAATATACATACAGAGTAGATTGAAGGCAACCTTCGAAGGAAAGGCATTAGCAGGTGGGCGGGAGGTCAATAAAGGCCCCTTGCCTTTGGTGTTTAGTGGAGTTTAAATAAAGGTGAAAAGATTCTAGAAAGTACAAGTATATCCTTTTTTACATATTGTTTTCCCCCATCAGTGTAGTTGTGGTGTCATGGGTAGAGAACTGGCCTTCAGAACAAGAAGACCCAGGTTTAAGATCTGTCTCTGACATGTACTGGCTCTGGAAGCCTGGGAAAGTCACTTAACCTTTCAGTGCTCTCCATAGTTTCCACAGGTTATAAATTACAGAGAGGATATTGACCTGTATTGGTAGAGGGAGTATCCTTAGCTAGGCATGCATTATACCAGAGGTGGGGAATATGTGACCTTGAGATCACACATGACTCTCTAGGTCCTCAAGTTTGGCCCTTTGGCTGAATCCAAACTTCACAGAACAAACTCCCTCAATAAATGTATTTGTTCTGTGAAGTTTGGGTTCAATCAAAATGTTGCACTTGAATACCCAGAGGGCTACATGTGACCTCAAGACCATGGGTTCCCCACCCCTGTTATACCAATCTGTAGCACTTCCCTTGGAATAGCCCTCCCAATCTCCCACTCCCACTAGCAGGCTGGGTCCTGCCAGAGGTCAATTGATTGCTTCTCCCTTCAGGATAGGATTCTAGGGGTCAACCCAAAGGTTTAGGATACTATCTCTCACTTTCCAATGTTCTCCCTAACATCAATTAGCCCAGTGTTATCAACTAAATTTTACAAAAGAAAATTTACTGTGAAAATGAAGCAAAAGATAGAAGTTAGCAAAAAGATCAGTTTACTGCTTCTTCTGAGGGTTCAGGATATTTTAATACTATCTCTCACAAGCCCTTATCCAATGTCCTCCCTAACATCAATTAGTCCATTGATATCAATTAAATTTTACAAAAGAAAATTTGCTGAGAAACTATAGCAAAGGATAGATGTTATCAAAATAACCCACCCCCCTCCCAACCAGGAGGCACACTCTCCATTTTGAATCCAATTAATCCCTGAGGAGAATAAATTCAAATTTAAAGTGGTTACCATGAAGCATTGCACACACACATATACACACACACACACACACACACACAAAACAGGGTGAACGGAGAGTATTTCCTGGGTCTAGGAGTCTTTTTCTTCTTTCTCAACTCCCCACCAAGTTGGCTTGTGGGTGTGGTGTAACTGATAAACAAGTCATTCCCTGGCTTGCCAGAGTGTCACAATTGCAAGGTTGATTCACTATTGTTCTGAGTCAAGCAGATCATTCTTCAAGGTTCACTCCTTATTGCACTCAGCAGTCATGGCTCCTGGAAGACGCTTCTACCAACTCTACTTGCTGAACTTCAGAAGGCTCGTTCAACCTTTTAAAGCTAATGAGGGCATAACCTGGCCTGTTCTTTTTCTGGATAATCACTCCTCCAAGATCAGGAAAGAACAAACACAACAGACACAAACACCATGCACTCAAGGACACAACACAGCCAGGTGACCTTCCCCCCATCTACCAGCTCACAACCATGCTTCATTACTTGCCACCAAGGAAGAGAGCAAGAGATCATCCTCTGGAATGCTTTGTTCGCATGCTCACCTGCAGCTCAACCTCTGTGGAATCATTCATCCTCCAGGTTTCTCAGCCTTCCAGATGGTTTTTCATCATCACATAGTCAATTGTTGCCTCTCAGTAATTTATGGCCAGAAAATATCTCCTCCAAATTCTATGTGTCAGACTGGCTACACTAGGCACTAGAGATGGAATGATGAGGACAAAAGCCATTGGAACTCATCTACTGAAGCAATACAACTTGGTCACAGAGATGTAGAGAACATATACAAATGCAGGTGGAGAGTGATGATGCTAACAACTGTAGGAATTAGGAAAGGTCAAACACATGAATTTGACTCTGAGACTTGTCTTCCCCAAAACTCAATGGACTGAAGTGTAAGTAACTTCTAGCTATCACAATTGACAAAGACTGAGCCCCTGTGAGCACAACTTTCATTGAGATGCATGAGCACTAGTTGGTACAAAGGAAGGGAAATGGATTTGGAGTTAGAGACCCAGGTGAATCACCTTGCAGGCAAGTCACTGCATTTCTCTGTCCCAAAGTTTCCTCTTTTGTCAAAGAGGGAGTTGAAAATTGATGTTTTCTAAGATCCCTCCTAGCATCGTCTCTGATTTTATGACCTCAAGGTGACTACCTTTTCACTTTTCTGAGTCTCTGTTTCATCATCTCTAAAATAGGGGTGATAATACTTCCCACTACTTAACTCATCAGGAATGTAGAATGTAATAGTGGATAGGGTACCAGGCTTGGAGTCAGAAATTCCTGGATTCAAATCTTACTTCTGATATTTACTAGAAGTGTGACCCTGGACCACTCATTTAACTTCTATATGCTCTAGGCAACTTGTATAGGATTTATCTCCTGCATCAAAGGTAGGCTGTGGATTTCAGGAGTAAGGAGGTCCCATGCTGGGAGTTCTTCATGCTGGGGAAATCACAGAATCTTTTGTATATTCTGTACCTACTTTATAGTGTTCTTGTGAGGTAAGTGCTTTGTAAAATATTATGCAAGGATGAGCTGTTATATTGAGCATGTTATGACCTTCATAGTTCTGCTTTCTCCTTGTAGCACCCACCCAGTGCCCACCTGCCTTCACATCACCTGTCCTACTGATCTCAAGAGAGTTCAGTCTTGCTATGGACTACAGGGAGTGAGCTGTTGCATTGTACAATGGAAAAGGGACTAGATTTGGATTCAGAGCAACTGGGTTCAAATCCTGGTTTTGTCATTGCTGTCTGTATGTCCTTGTTCAAATTACTTAACTTAATTCAGCTTTTCTGTAAAAAGAGGAGGTTGAATTAAATTATTTCTAAGATATCCCCAAGTTCAACATCTGTGACCCTAGGTGAGAAGTAAAGTCTTCTCTTTATGGAAGCTAGAAGGGACGTGACTCTGTAAGGAGGTTAAGATGAACCTCCTAACTAGGAAGATGTGTGTGTGTGTGTGTGTGTGTGTGTGTGTGTGTTAGGCTGGTGAAGGCTTTTGGACTTCACCAGGGACAAAGAGGAACTCACTCAGAGAGAAAGAAGGCCAAGTGCAAACTACAAAGAGTAGATTTGTAGATTTTTTTTCCAACCTTGCAAAATTATTTATTTTTAAATAAATAAATTATAAACAAAATTATTTGTGCCACTAGACAAATTAATAAATTATAAGTATAATTATTTGTACTGCTAGACATCCCTCCCTTCATCAACATACACAATGCCCTGATTCCACTACTGAATGCTTGATGTATCTCCTTCCTAGGCACTTTCGTTATGCTGCTGGGAACTCTCAGAACCACAGAGCATGAGAACTGGAGCCTCTTCAGAAATCATAGCATAAAGAATGGAAAATCAAGAAGGGACCTCAGAGATGATCTGATCCAATCCTACTCACTTTACAGATGGAAGTGGAGGGCCAGAGAGGTAAGTGACAGGCTCAGCAAATACCTAGAGAAAGAGAAATGCAAAAAAAAATAGCAGAGTTATCAGGTCCCATGACAAGGAGAGATTTGGAGACTGAGGCCTTTTACTGCATATTTCAGATAAGGCCCATCAAGGCAGTCATCTGTTGTGTCTATGACTCCATGCAGGAGGCAGAAGTGGGGTCCAGAGACGGATACCACTGCTCACCTCTTCTCCCAGGCTCTGAATACATCCCCCTCTTTCATATTCCCTAGGGAAACTGAAATGGTCTCATCCCACCTCTCCACAGGCCCTTGGCCTCAGCTAAGCCCCAGGAATGTTGTTCAGTCCACTGCTCACCAAGTCTCTCCCTGCACTGTTTAGATGGGAGAGGTAAGGAAGGATGTGGGACTCAGTGTTCTCTTTCTGCTCTTCTGCTCCTTAATTAAGTACCTTCTTTTCCCTCTGTCCTATGCACAGCTAGTCTGGGGTAGATAAGGCATTGATCCCCAACCCAAGCAGGGAGTCTGCTGAATTAGCTCCTTCTCTCTCCTTGCAGGACAAGATGAATGGTTTATTAGTGTGAGGCTAATTGCCTGGTTTGTAACTTAGAGAAATCACAGGAGAGAAGGAAAAAAAATAACATGGGAGCAGAGTTCATGTAAGACATGTTTCCTCTCAAAACCCCCCAGTCATGGGCCCAATGGTCCTGAAGAGAATCCACGGGGAATGTAGCCAACCAAACCCCATGTAGAACTATCAACAGAGCTGGGAGGGGGCCTGTGAAAGTTGGGAGTTACCTTAGAATAGAGAATGTCAGAGCTGTGAAGGACCTTAGAACCTATGTCAGATCTGCGAAGAACCTTAGAACATATGTCAGAGCTGTGAAAGGCCTTAGAACACACAATGTCAGAGCTGTGAAAGGCCTTAGAACACACAATGTCAGAGCTGCGAAGAACCTTAGAACATATGTCAGAGCTGTGAAGGGCCTTAGAACACACAATGTCAGAGCTGTGAAGAACCTTAGAACATATGTCAGAGCTGAAAAGAACCTTAGAACATATGTCAGAGCTTTGAAAGGCCTTAGAACACACAATGTCAGAGCTGTGAAGAACCTTAGAACATAGAATGTCAGAGCTGGGAGGGACCTTAGAACCTATGTCAGAGCTGCAAAGAACCTTAGAACATATGTCAGAGCTGTGAAGGGCCTTAGAACACACAATGTCAGAGCTGTGAAGAACCTTAGAACATATGTCAGAGCTGTGAAAGGCCTTAGAACACACAATGTCAGAGCTGTGAAGAACCTTAGAACACAGAATGTCAGAGCTGGGAGGGACCTTAGAACACAATTTCAGAACTGGTAGGGGACTTAGAACATGGAATATCAGAACTAGAAATAATCTTTTTAATTTTTTTAATCTAGACTTGAGCTTTAATTAATATGGAAGAACCCCTGGTTAGTGGGGAAACTCTCTCTTTTGGTGCAGATCAGAAGGTCCCAAATGTAGAGATGGAAGGGCTCTCTGAAGACATTTAGCCCACCCCTTCATATTATAGATGAGATATCTGAGGGCAAGTGGTTAAATAATTTGCCCAGGCTTACACAGATAGTAAGGAGCGAAGCAGAGATTTGAACCAAGATCTTTTGACTCCCATTTGAGTATTATCACTACCACTCTGTGTTGCAAGTCAGCATCTTAGAGAATCACCTAGAGCACTGAAAGGTTAAGTGATTTGCCCATAATCACACTACTGGTCCATGCTCAAGTTAAGACTTGAACTCGAGTCTTCTGTACCCCAAGGCCAAAGAAGCCATCTTGTTTCATTCAATCATTTTTAGTCACATCCAACTCTCTGTGGCCCATCTTAGGGTTTTCTTGGCAAATATACTGGTCTGCCATTTCCTTCTCCAGCTCATTTTAGAGATGAAAATACTGAGGAAAACAGGGTTAAGTGACTAGTCCAGGATCATATAGCTAGTAATTGTCTGAGGCTGAATTTGAACTCAGGAAGCTAAGTCTTTGCGACTCTAGCACACTATCCACTGTGCCTCCTAGCTGCTGGATACTAGTTACTGGTTACTGGATACAAGATACTAGAGTGGTTTTCCATTTCCTTCTCCAACTCCTTTTACAAATGAGCAAACTAAGGTTTGTGCCTTGTCTAGAATCACAGAGATAAAATAACATCAGAGGGTGGCGACTAGGAGGCATAGTGAGTAGAACACCAGCCCTGGAGTCAGGAGGACCTGAGTTCAAATTTGACCTCAGACATTTAACACTTACTAGCTGTGTGACCTTGGGCAAGTCACTTAGTCCCAATTGCCCTGCCCTCCCCCCCTCAAAAAAAAACAAAAATAAATAAAGAGCCCACCAGCTCATCCAAAGAGGACAGAAAAAGACCTGGATGTCTCCAGATTAGAGGTCTAGACTGGTTGTCACTCAGCTCTTAAGCTGTAACTTAGATTTTAATATGTGTTGGTCTTTTTCTGTCCAACCAGAGAAGAAGCAAAAGGAATCGAGGTAATTGGGGGGGGATCTAGAGCAGGGGGGTGGGAGGAAGGGAGAATATATGCCCAAGAGAAAAACTGGAGCAGGCTGGTTAAAGGAAAGACCATAGCAAGGAGGGATTGCACCTGAGCCTCAGCTCCTACCACACATGTTTAATAAGTGCTTGCTGATAGATTAAATATTTCCCTAGCTTCTGATTCTCAGTCTTCCAATGACTTCCTATGCAACTGTGGGGAAGTGATTTCCCCTTTCTGTGTTGATTCTGTTACAATATATATTTGCTGGACAGTTTATGGGATTAAGGCTCAGTTAGATGATATGGCGCAGTAGATAGAGCTCCAGGCCTGGAGTGAGGATGACCAGAGTTCAAATCTAGATACTTACCAGCTGTGTGACCCTGGGCAAGTCACTGAACCCTGTCTGCCTTAGTTTCCTGTAAAATGATCTGGAGAAGGAAATGGCAAAGCACTCCAGTATCTTAACCAAGAAAACCCCAAGTTGGGCCACAAAGAGCTGGACGTGACTGAAAAGACTAATCAACAAAAACAAGTACATTTTGGTGTCCACAGGAAAGGTAGAACTTTTAAACTCAGATTTTGGTTCCAATAAAATATACATTGTCCTGTTCTTATCCGTTGGGGCCCTTTTTGTCATAATGAGATTTTGCCAGACCCAATTGAGTTAATGCCTCTTTGTTCTCCCTGTGGACACATTGGAAAGGGGAGGTACTCACTTGGAAAATAGAGTCAAGGACAAAATTCTCTCTCCCTGACATTTCAGCACAGACAATTTTCTTTCAGCCCAAATTTAATTCAAGTCAACAAATACTTATTAAGATCCTACTATGTGTGAAGCACTGTGCTATCTATTGTGGCAATAAAGAGAAAAATGCAGCAATCTCAACCTCAAATGGCTCATATTATCCTGGGGGATACAATATGCATACAAATAAGTAAATAGAAATGCTCACATTTGTCGATTATTGTTAAATTCATAATAAAAGAGAAAATTAAAAACAAGTCAATGCAAAGTAATTGCAAGTGAAAGAAAGTATTAACTGTGAGGGAGGTGTCCTAGAACAGCAGCATCAATCAGAGGCAGAAGAGACCTCAGAAGCAATCTTGTCCAAACTCACACAAGGGAGGAAACCAGAGCTCAGGGAGGTGGTATGATTTGTCTGAGGTCATACACGTAGTCCGTGATAAAAGTGGGATTTTAACCCAGCTTCTCTGACTCCAGAGTCCATCCTCTTTCATCTCAGTCATCCCTAGGAGGGGGCACTAGAAGGACACCAGGAATTGTACCAGGCAGGTGGAGGCAAGAGAGTTTAAGGAGCCCAAAGGAAGCCACAAGTGGTTCATCCCAATAGATGCAGACATCCATGACCTAATTGGATGGGGAAGCAGAGCACAGACCAATGAGGATGCTCCTGAAGAATTTTATGGATGTAGGACCTTGTCACATTGGGGTCCTACCCATGTCCTCCTTGTGGGTGCTCTGTGAGAGCAACAAAATCATCAGTCTGAGTCTTGTGTCACAGTATCAGCACTAGGAGTGTGGACTGTTCAACAAGGCTCATCTAGGCAGCTAGTTGGTACAAAAGCTAGATCTCAGCACTTAAAATTTAAGATTCCAATTCAAATCCTGCCTCTGACACCTATTAGCCATGTGACCATGAACAAGTCACAACCTCCATCTGCCTCAGTTTCTGCATGTATTAAGTAAGGTTAATAACAGCACCTATCTTGTGGGATTGTTGTGAAGTTAATTGAGATAATACTTATAAAATGTTTTGCAAACTTTAAAGTACTGTATAAATGCTAGTTACTGCTATTATATTTTTGAATGCAGCCAAATAAGAGAACCTAGAAACTTCTTGAGACCTCCACAACCCCAGCCTTTTAGCACTCTCGTAACTCAGCAGCCCTGCACTCCCCACTGTCCTAACATGTAAAAATGAATCATGTTACAGCTAACTTGTCCCTTAACTCACTATATGAGCTTGGGTAAGTCTTTTCCCTTCTCTTAGACTCTTCCTCTCTAACAATAAAATTATCTACCACTTATATAGTGCTTTATCCCATTCAGTCCTCACAAGAATCCTATGATGTAGGTATTCAAAGTATTGTTATTCCAATTTTGCAGATGAGGAAACTGAGGCTCAGAGAGGTTAAGTAGCTAACTTGCTCACATTCATGCAATTAGTGTCACAGACAAGATTCAAAGTAGAGCCTTACTGACCCCAAATCCAACATTCTAGTCGTAGACTATACTTCCAAGTGAAAAGACTAGTTTCCTTCCTGATCTAATATTCCCATATTCCAATTACTATTACAATGTGTTTATCTTTTAGAGGGAGTGAACTTAGGGTCATGGTACCATAAATTTAGAGTTGGAAGGGTCTTCAGAGCCAATGTGGTCCAATTCCTTCATTTTACAGATGCAGAAACTGAGTCTCAGAGAGGGGAAGTGACTTGATCTAAGATAATGACAGGACTGACAGGATTTGAACTTAGGTCCTCTGAATTAAAACCCAAACTGTTTACCCTATACAATGTTGACTTCACTCAGAGGATGGTGAGTCTGAAATGCATTCACTCTAAATGGGAAATAGATTATATCCAGTGAGACTTCAATATAACGAGGAAGGGGAGAGAGAAAATGAGGGGGAAAGGCAGAAGTATACATAATTTACATTTACATCAAAAAAGATTTTTGCTCCTATTACAATTCCTTCTACTTCTCAACACACCTTCCTGATTAACACTCATGGATGCATATGTACCCACACTGGGATCCGTGTGCCCTCAGTGACATGTTCCTGGTTCTAGACTTGTGTTACTCCCTTAGTATACTGTCAGAAAAAGCTGGCCCCAGACTCTTGACACTATCCCCAGTTTCCGCAGGTACATGGATCACATCAGCCAATCAGCAGGAAAATGGCTGGCTTCCTCTCTGTTATTTTGATGTCTGGCTCAGTGCCTGACCCAGTTGCCACTCAGAATTCTGTCAGGATTCTGAAGTCACTAGACCTGTCACCTTGAGATTCACTGCCACTGTCTGTTGAATGCTCATGACTCTATGCATGCCCTTCTTCCATTGGTCAGCCTACACCTGCCTTCCCCCATCTTCATGAGCTGGAGAACTATTTATATACATGGAAAAAGTATAAATTCATAAATAGATGACAATAACAGATGTTGATCTTTCAGGTTTTCGAAATATTACATGTACTCATTTAAATCCCCTAACTCTGTGAGGGTTAAACAAGAGGTATTAGCATCCCCATTTTACAAATGAGAAAACTGAGGCACAGCTCAATATCTTGCCCATTTAGGAGGTGAGCTTCTTGTGGTCAAGGTCTGTATTGTTTTACTTTCTTTGTATCATTAGAACTTAGCATAATGCCTGACACAAAGTAAGCAGTTAATGAATGCTTCTTGACTGACTACCTCAGGCAGGATTCAAACCCAGATTTTCCTCACTCCAAGGTTCTTTCCCATTATACAGCCTCTCAATGAGCTCAGAAAGAATCTCAGGAAACAAGAGTCACTAAGCCAGAATCCAGTTAACTCTAGAGCTTATCGGTCTACTTTAAGTAAGCTTCCATCCCTGCACTTCACAGAATGGCATCTCTCTCTCTCTCTCTCCCTCTCCCTCTCCCTATGCAATCAGTACCCAGTCTTGTTGATTCTCCTTCCACAATATCTCTTCCATTCATCTCCTTCTCTTTACTCCTGAAGCCACCACTCTAGTTCAAGCCCTTATTGTCTCTTATCTGTATTATTGCCACAGTCATCTAACTGAACCCCTGAGTTTCATGTCCTCCTCCTGGAATTGCCAAAATAATCTTCCTAAAGCAGTGGCCTGACCATATCAGGAAACTTCTGTGGTTCCCTGTCATCTCCAAAAGAAAATACTTCCTCTCAACCGTTCACAAGCTTTCCAGCTTATTGACCTAGAAGCATTTTAGGCACCTACTATGTGCCAGTTTGGAGGGCACAAAGACAAAAGTGAAAAGTATCTTTAAGAGGTTAATATATCCCAGAAGACAACATATAAATAAATGAGCATATATAAAATCCAGGGTGTCCCCAAAGGCTTAGGGCTGCTTTAAAGTATTAGAGCTTACAGCTACACTAAGATACAAAAGAGGTGGCATCTGAGTAAAGCCTTGAATGGAGTGCTCAGTTTGGGGAACAACAAGTGGCCCAATTTAGAGGAATGAAGAGGGTATTAAGAGAAGATATTCCAAACTGGATATCCCATCCACATCTGAAATTCAATATATCTAAAACTGATTATCTTTTCCCTCAAAGCCACCTCTAGATTATATGGATTGCAAACTATACAAACCCACCTATGAATCTATGGGGCATCCCAAAAGTCTTAGTGTGATTTTTAAGCTTTAATAGTTTAAAACAGCAGTTCTCAATCTGTGGGTCATGACCCCTTTGGGGGTCGAATGACCCTTTCACAGGGGTTGCCTAAGACCATCAGAAAACACATATTTCTGATGATCTTAGGAAATGAGACACCGCTCCTCTATCTATCTCCAGGAGGCCCCGCCCACATGCAGATACACCCACATATGAGTATTAAAGGGTCGCAGCATTAGGAAGATTGAAAACCACTGGTTTAAAATGTCTTAGGTTTTAACATTCTAAAACTGAACCAAGACTTTTGGGACACCCTATAGATACAAAATAAATAGAAAGCAAATTGGGGAAGAGGATACTGGAAGTTGGAGTGATCAGGAAAGATTTTGTACAGAAGGGGACACTTGAGTAGAGCTTTAATGGAAAAAGGAGTTAAAGGAAGACTTAGAGGGGTCTTTGGGATATGGGGGATAGCCAACAAAAAGGCTCAGAGGCTACTTGAGGAATAGCAGGGAGGCCAGCTTGTCTGCACCTTAAAGTATAAGAAAAAGAATATTATAAAATAAGATTGGAAATGTGGGCTGGGGCAAGGTCGTGAAGGGCTTTAAAAGCCAAACTCGGGTATTTGCATTTTATTCTAAGGTACATAGTAGTGAGTTTATTGAGTAGGGGAATGGATCTACTCTTAGGAAAATCCCTTTGCCAGCTGTGTGGAGGATGAACTGGAAAGAAGAAATATTGGGGGTCAGGAGGTCAATTAAAAGACTATTTCAACAGTTTACATAAAGGGGGATCAGGAGCTGAAATAGGATAGTGGCCACATGAGTGGAGAGAAGGGGGTGAGCGTGAGAAATGTTGTGAGTAAACTACAGTATTTAGCAATACTGATTGGGTGTGTATAGTGCAGAAGAGGGAGGAGTCAAGACTAACCAATTCTGCTACTAGGTCTATACCTCGAAGAGATTAAAGAAAGAAGAAAAGAACCACACTGTACAAAAATATTTACAGCAGCTATTTTTGTGGCGGCAAAGAATTGGAAACTGAGGCAATGCCCACCAACTGCAGAAGGGTTGAACAAGTTGTAGTATATGATTGTGATGGATTACTATTGTGCTATAAAAAATTATGAAGGGGTGGTTTCAGAAAAATCTAGGAAGACTTGTATGGACTGATATAAAATGAAGTGAGCAGCACCTGAACAATTTATACAATAGCAATATTATAAGGTTGTAAAATCAACTTTGGAAGACTTAGTAATTCTGATCAATACAATGATTGGTCACAATTTCAAGGACTCATGATGAAACATGCTATTCACCACCAATGGACTTAGATAGCAGATTGAAGCATGTTTCCTTCTCTTTCTTTTTTGGATGGGGTTAATATAGGAATTTGTTTTGCATGACTATACACATTTATAATGTTTCATTTTTCTGACTTTCTCAATGGGTGGGGAAGGGGTAGGAGGACAATTCAGAACTGAAAATAAAATTAAATTGAATTTGTGCAAAAAAATGAAATGAAATTATAAAAGTGACAGTTTCCATGAAACCTGGTAAAAATTTGTATATACTGACACAGAACAAAGTGAGCTGAGCCAGACTTAGAGAAAAAAAGGCTCAGGGTGGACATGATAGCAGACTTCAAGTGTTTGAAAGATATGGCTATTCGATTCTAAAATAATTTAATAATTTAATTCTGTAATTCTAATTCCGAGGGGATAGAAGGGAAAGATATCATGAAGGTCAAGTTTGACAGCTCCAATTTAACCAAATATCTGGATAAGCAGGTGTTCTCTAATTGTGTTCTCCTTGATACTGGTATGTAAGCTCCTAGAGGGCAGGGGCTACTTTTAGCCCTCACATCCAGCACATGTGCTGAATCCATGTTTTAAAATTGAATTGGTTGGAGGGCAGACTACATTATACAGGCTTTTGGGGCTCCATTTCCACGGGTCCTGAGCTGTTTTTGGTTCTGGCTGCAGCATAATCATTTCAAGGTAAATCTAATGATTTCCCTTCCCTTATCCCAGTAAACACCGTCCATCCAACGTGATCTGAGCAGTTATAAAACCTCATTTTTTTCCCTTCTTTGCATAACTCAGGAAATATTGACACTGGTTTGCCAAACAAAGACCATTCTTCTCTCATTTCATGGGGGAGGAGGATGCAGAAAAATAAGAGCCTGCTATGACAGAGTCTCCTTTTGTAAGGGAGATGTTCAACATGGGCTCTTCCTCCTAGCAAAGCCAGAATGGTAGGGAGAAATGGGACGGAAAATGGGAGTGAGATACCAATCTATTTACATTTAATTTAATGCTGATGCTCTCAGCTGTCTAGAAATGAGCGTTGCATTCAGCACAAAGGATGGGAATGCAGAAGGGAGGGGAAAGAGACACTCCACCCTCAAATGGCAGTAATTATAAATCAAGAGCTTTTCGGTAATATCTGGGTTTCTGTCATCGTTTCCTTGGTAATTAAGGTAGCACAAATAAATCAGGAGAGGGTGGCTGATTTAACTACACCATGGCAAGGACTGTGACTTACCGCTGACACTCCTGGCACGTCCTATCTCCCACCGAACCCTGTGGAGCAGGGGAAATAATTTTGTTTTCTGAAGTAAGCACAGTTCATGCAGATGGTACATTTCCTCCCCTGCCTGCCTCAGGATGGAAATAGGGCTTAGGGATGGAGATAGCTGAGTTTAGATGGGCCATGGTTGGCAACAGACACATTAGTAGGCCCTGTTGTTGGCTTCTGAAGGCCAAGGTGTAAGTTATAACTGAATGCTGATGTTTAGAATTTTGAGAGTACTCAGATTTGGAAGTTGTGCAGGTTTTGACTGCCTACCAGAGAAAGAAAATAAACAGCTCCAAAGTCAAAAGTGGCATCATATAAAAGGCATAAGGACATACTTCTCTAAGGGAACCATGCAGATCAACCTCATTCACACACGCACAGCCTGAGGACCAATCTGTCTATAAGAGGGTAAGAGTCTAATCTGGAAAGATGTCACCCCTACCCTTATAGCAACATTTGTGATCCTAATGGCTGCCAGCTGTCATCCCTGGTCAATCCTCTATTACTGGCCACTTTTGGGCTCACATCACAGCCAGATAGGGTTATGGCTAATGACCTCATACACCTAAAGAGCTTAAGACAAAGGTGTTTCAGGGCCAGGACATTCGGTCTTTAAACAGACATTTATTAAGTGCTCATTGTAGACAGAACCTCATGGTGGAAGTTCAGATTTCAGATATGATACTGCTCTCCTTCTCATGGGTCTTAGAATCTGGCAGGAAATAAGACTCACACACAGATACAATATTACGATGTAATGTTACATCGTAAGTGTATTGGAGACATGTGGTATGTTATATATGAGATCCCAAGGGAAAAGTATTATGCTATGACAGGGAAGGCAAGGTAAATACATTCCCAAGACAAGCAAGGATGGATCTCCACTTCTGGGGGGCAATGGTCTTTGGCAGCATTTGGAACGCTCTTTACCCTATCCCCACTATACTGCCTCTCTAGGGTGCTAGGAGCAAGGAACAGCTTTGCCAGGTCTAGACTGTGGGTGAGAATGAACATAAAGAAGCAGAAGTAGCAGAGGATCCTAATTCCCACCTCCTTCCCAGGCCCTTGGTTGGCACTACTTCAGTTATAATTCCATCGAAGACAGATGAGACAAGGAAATCTCAGCTCTGCCATTAACTTGAGTAGTGTTTGTAGCACCTGGGCTCCTCCTTTCATGTGGGCCTAATATTCTCTTCAAGCATAGACCAAAGAACTCATGGTCACCATACCCAACCAAGCCAAGCAGGCAACAAAAGTTAGCAGAATGCTCCAGGATAAGAATAAGTCTGATTTTTTTTCACTGCCTCTGCATCTTTCACTGCCTCATAGAATCACAGAATTGGAGATTTGGAAGAAACCTCAAAAACCATCTAGTTAAACCCACATAGGAAAGAATTCCTACTACAACCTATTTGACAGGTGGTCATCAGGTCTGTGCTTGAAGACCTCCAATGAACAAGATCCTACTGCCTCTAGAAGTAGTGCATCCCACTGCTGATGGCTCTAATTGGGTTTTTCTTGACATAAATTAGCCTCTGGAACTTACATCCATTGCCACTAGCTTCTGTGCCTTCTGGGACCAATCAGAACAAGTCTAATCTCTCCTTTATAAGACAGCTCTTCAAATATTTTAAGACAGTTCTCATGTCTCCTTTGAATCTTTTCCAGGAGAAACATCCTCAGTTCTTTCAATCAATCCTCATGACGTGAAGTGAGTGCCCTTTGCCCTCCTACTTGTTTTCCACCATCCAGCTTATCAAGACCCTTCTTAAACAATGGCTCCCAGAACTAAACACAATACTCCAGATGAAATCTGATGAGGGCAGAGTACAATGAGGGTCTTAACTCTTTATTCTTGATAGTTATGCCCCTCTTAATGCAGCCATAATTCTTTTGGCTGTCACATCACACTGCTGAAGTCCACTGAGACTCTCAGATGCACTTTAGAATAACTGCTATCTACCTATGCCTTCCCCATCTTACATTCATAAAGTTGATTTTTGTTTGTACCCAAGTGCAAAACATTCCATTTATCCCTATTGACTTGCATCTCATTAGATTCAGTCTAATATTCTAGCCTGCTAAGACGCTTTTGGATCCTGGCTGTGAAATCCATTGTATTAGTTATCCCTCTCAGCTTTGTGTTATCTGTAAATGTAATAAACATGCTACCTGTGCCTTTATCCAAATCATTGATTTTAAAAAATGTCAAACACACAGCCAAACAGAGATCTCTGGAGTACTCCACAAAAGATATCCTGCCACACTGACATTGAACCATTAGCAACTACTCTGAGTCCAGCCATCCAACAGGGTCTAAATCCATCTGACTTCATTATCTTTTATTTCATATCTCTCTGTTTTCTCCAAGAGAACAATACGAGATACTTTGTCAAAATGTTTGCAAAAATCTAGGCAAACTATATAAACAGGGCCCCCATTCTCAACTAATCAAATAACACTGTCAAAAAAGGAAATGAAGTTCTCCTGGCATGACTTGCTCTTGATGAAGCCATGCTGGTTCTTTGAAATCAGGGCTTCCCTTTCTAGATTTTTGCCAATCAGTGGCATGGACTACCTAGAGAAGGAGTTGGCTTCCCCTCACTTCAAGAGATCTTCAAGAAAAGGTACATTTATTGGGTATATTGTATAAAGGATCTTTATTCATGTAGAGGATGAGCTAAATGGCTGCACCAAAAGTCTCCTGCCAGCTGTTAGACTCTGTGATTCAGGATGGCAACTGGTTGACCCTACCATTCTCTGAATCTTCCATCCTTTTCCACAGGCCCAATGCATAGCCTGCCCAAATGCCTTCAGATGGTCCTCCATGGCTTAACCTATAGCCCAGAGAATGACTGCAGCATCCCTGCTCCCTCACGAACCTAACCCAGAATCCTCGTTGACTTTCCCAGGAGATCCTTAATCACTTTAACTCCATCTGTCTTTTGGCTCCTTGAATTGTAACCAAAGAATGGATTAAAATCCTCACTACAGTACCAATCAGTGGGAAAGCCACCATGGCTGAGCCTGCTCCATAAGGTCCCCACATCTTCATATGTGATAAAGTTACATACCCAAAAGGATAGCTTTAAGCTTGTTAATTTTCAACAGTAATAACCCACTATCAAAATTTCTCCCAAATCCTCATTCATTTGCAGACGTAAATTCTATTCACCTGCTAAAGCAAAGACTGGCAGCAGACACCATATCCTGCATCTGTTCCCCAGATCAAGCAGGAGGATGATTTACCAACACTCCCACTTCCTAGGGCATGGATTGTTTTGAATGCAATCTCCTGAAAGCATTTTGCTGAGACTCATCATTTAATAAAACCCAAATCTTAGCTGCCCACAAATCAGCATTGTCCTTTTTCATACTCTCCTGAGCTCAGTCCAGAAGGCTCAGAGACAAGAATGCAGGTATCCCAGAGCTACCCTGACTATTCTCTTTCCTGTAAGGAAAACTTCTGGTCTGATCCCCCTCAGCTTGTAGATGGAAAGAAGGCTCTGAGTAGGAGGCTGACTTACCCACTAGCAGAGAGGAAGAAGTTTCCACACCAGAAGTTCTCCATAACAATGAAATCCCTGGAACCAGTGTAATGCCACATACAAGCAGCTTTGCAGAGGACTACTGCTGTGAACATCTTTCAAGCTTCTGATTACATAGTATAGCAAACTCTCTATTTATTCAGTAACAGATCAAAGCAAAACATTCACAGAAAATCAAAGTATGGCATTCACAATGTTACAACTTATCACAGAAAATCAAAATACAGCATTCACCATGTCACAACTCAAGAAAATGGCCACATAGTTTTCACCAAAGTAATCACATAAACAAAGTACATTCATTTAGTCAACCACAAAATCCTTAGTTCAATCACAAAGTACAAAAGTCAAAGTTCTCTACCCCTGGGTCACAGTAAATCATTATCTTCTCAGTCAGTACACAGTGTCCAAGTAAAGCCTTCTTTCAGCTTGACTCAAGGCTGGCTCTCAGCTTCCATGGTTCCTCTTCTGTGGTCCCAGCTCCAACTGTCACCTAGGTTCAAAGGCAGGCAGCTCCCAGTTCCTTGTACAGCTCCTTGTCCAGTTCTTCATCCAGTTCCTGTTCCATATTGAAGTTCACAGTGTTCAGTCCACCTTAAGTCCTTCACAGTTCCTGTTTCTGGGAAGACAAAACTTGACAGAGCCAAAATAATGTTCATACACATTGTCAGCACCATTATCAATTCACTATCTGCCTGTGAAATCAAGGTCTGAGAACGCAACACAAATCAACAACATAGAAATCAACACAGACCCACAAAGTCCAAGAGGTCAGCACAAATCACCAGGAAAGTCCTAGGACTTCCAAAACCCTCCTCTAGGACGTCTATAAACATACAACCAGAAAATCCTCTTTCAGGGCTTCTAGTAAGGTCCTAGGGTTTCTGTACAAAGTATCACAAGCATCAACACAGACAGAGCAGACAAAGGGAGTGCTGGGATACCACAAGTTTTTATCTTCTTGACTCTGCCACCACAAGAGTCCTTTTCTCAAGTCTACTGTCTCCAGCCTGGGGATCTCCTAATATATGGTCTGTTAGCTCCTACCCAGGAATTCGCAAGTTCTAGGATTCATAAATTGTGGGATTCACATGTTCTGTTTCTTAACAGACTTGATACAAGGCTCAAAAGAAACTTGAACTGAAACAAGATGTTAATTCAATAGCTGAAACAAGGTGTGAACTACTTTTGTGTTTGCCATTACAACCAGCCAAAATAAACAAATGAACTAGTAACCCACCCCTCTCTCTGCTCAGGCCTGAATCACAGAATCTCAGAGTTATAAGGGGTCTTGGAAACCACCTAGTCCAAAGAGCCTTCACTTTCTTTGTGTCAGGGACCCCTCTGGCCATCTGGTGAATCATACACACCCTTTCTCAGGAGAATGTTTTTAAATATATAAAATAAATATATAGGATTACAAAGCAAAACAATGCTATTGAAATGGAGATGTAACTTTTTCCTATTCATGGATCCCATGAAATCTCTTCATGGATCTCTTGGTGGGCGCTGGACTCCAGGTTAAGACCAAGAATGTCCTCTAAAGCATTCCAGTGGAATTATCCATTCTTCACTTAAAGATTTCTAGTGAGAGAAGAACCACTGCCCCTCTAACCCATGTAGCTTATTCTACATTTGGATGGCTCTAATAATCAAGAAATTCCTCCTGATATTAAACCTAAATCTACCTCCCTGAAACCCCCACCCATTGTTCCTAGTTCTATTCTCTGCAGCCAAAGAGAGCAAACAAATCTTATCCCTCTTTCACAAGCCAGTCCTTCCAGTATTTGAAGACCACTATAATGTTCCCTGAGTGTTCTCTTTTCCATAGTAAACATTCCCATTTCTTTCAATTAATGCCACTATGGCACAGCCTCCAGACCCCTCATCATCCCAGTGACTCTGTACTAGATGCTAACAAGCCTGTTGATGTCCTTCTCAAAATATGGCACCCAGAACCATGACCGTGATATTTCCTAAAGAGGATTTTTTAAAAATATGATCACTGCAATGTATCTTAGAGCAAAGACAAAAACTTGGCAAGGAAGGGGCATTGGCAAATGCTATTGATGATTCCTAACACTTTCCTCTCTTTCTCTCAAATGAATCTAGAGATCAGAACTGGGACCAATATGTGTGCTAAGCTGGGAAGGAGAGAAGTGATGAGGTGAAGAGACATGGTTTTTTTTTGTAAAAGGGGTGAATTTCTTGAATGATCAATTCCAACCCAAAATAGCACATCCTAATGACCAGAGCTGTCTAACAAAAGAATGGACTACCTTGTCAATGGAGATGTTTAAGCAGAAGCTGGATGTCCTTACCTTATCAGGGAGGAAGTAGAAGGGTTTTGTACAATTGGTGGAAGGTCAAACTAAAGGATCTTTGGTGTTGCTTCCAGCTCCAAGTGGCTATGATTCTATATGCATGTATGGCACATTAAATGAAGGATGGTGGTCAAGGTAACTTCCCTCTTGTCCCACCCTATTAGGGTCTTCCATTATAAGCTTATAGATGAAACCCTCTGAGGCCAAACAGAACATATCTAACCCCTCTTCCATATGACAGTCCTTCAAATGCTTGAAAACACTAATCACATTCTCTCTGATCATTAACCTCTCCAAGCTAAGCATCCTTCAACCTAAGTCAGCAGCAAGTCAGATGGAGATAGATTTTTGTTCAACACAAGGAAAACCTTCTTAACAATTAGAGCTATCCCAAAGTATAATAGGATGCTTTGAGAGGTATCCCAACGTGTAATAGGATGCTTTGAGAGGTAGTGCAATCCTTGTGACTTGATATCTCAAGAGGAGACCACCTGTCAGAGATGTCATAGAGGGAATTCCTGCTCAGGTATAGATTGGATTATATGGTTTCTATACTCTTTCTAGCTCTGAGAGTCTAGGATCTATGAACTATTTCAAGGCTCCCTCTCTATCTCCTATCCTCCCTCCTCTGGATCCAATTCAACTTGTCAGTGTTCTTCCAAAAATATAGTCCCAGACCTGGACATGAGGCCCCAGATGGGGTCTGACAAGGGCAGACTATTGCCTCTCTCTTGTGGATGTTAATGCTGTGAGAACACAGGGAATTTTAAGCTGTCACATCAAATGGCTAGATTATATGGTGTGGATGGTCAACTCAAACTTCCTTGTCATAGAAGGCAAGAAAGAGAAATCATCATTTATCCGATGATGGGCAACAGTCTCCTCTTCTCTCTGCAGGCTCCACAGGATCTGATTGATGGAGCTGGAACCTCCTTCTCACCACTTCACCTGGCCCCAGAACAGGGGAGGGAAGAAACCCCAGCTGGGAACACAGCTGTTGTCATAAAAATGCCATCAGACCCAATGGGCTGAGAGAGGGAGGAGCCAGCCAGGACTGTGAGCAGGAAAAAACAACAACCAAAGAAGAGAAAGAAAACACATGCAGTGGCATGGAAAAAGCACTGGCCTGGGGCTTCCCTTAAGTCTTAACTAAAATCCCACCTTCCACAGGAAACCTTCCCCAATTCCTCTATTCCAGCTCTGGAGCTTCCCCTCTGTTAAATATCACCCATTTATGGGGGGGGAGGGAGAGAGAGAGAGAGAAAGAGAGAGAGGGGGGAGATGGAGAGAGGGAGAGAGGGGGGAGAGAAAGAGAGAGAGAGAGGAACTATTATTTTTGTACATATTTGTTTGCTTGACTCCCCCATTAGATTGTAAGTTCCTTGAGGTCATGAACTTTCTTTTGCTTCTTTTTGTATCCCCAGTGCTTAGCAGAGTGTCTGACACATAGTAGGCACTTAATGTTTATTGAGTGATGTAATTGTTCAAATTTCAGCTCTGCCACTGAGGGAAATGTAGCATCTTTGGGCTGGAGGGGACCTTAGAGATCATTTAGTCCAATACTTCGTTTAAGAGTTCAGAGAGGGGAAGTCACCTGCCATTTAATGGAAAAGCTTGGGCTCAAACCCAGGTTTCCTGTTTTCTTAGCACAGTGTTCCATAGCAGTGGGACCATGCGGCAGTGTGGCACAGTGTTAGAGGGCTGAACTCTGAGTGAAAAAGACTTGTGGTCAAATTCTACCATAAATATTAATTAGCTGAATGATGCTGTACAGGTTTCCTATGATCTCTGATGATTACCTCATCTGTAAAATGAAGATAACAATAGTGCCTACCTCACAGAATTGATAGGAGGTGCAATGTACATAACTTTACTCCCATCCTGCATTACTGGGTTCTTCCGTTGCAAGACTGTAAATTAAACCCTCTACAACCAAACATGACACCTCAACTCTACTTTTCAAGCCTTAAAAACTATGTACATGTGATTTTTTATTGTTATTACTCTTCAATCTAATAAGCATTTTTTAAGTGCCTACTATGTGCCAGGGATTATACTAAGGACTAGGGTTATAATTAATAAAAAGAAAGCCCCTGCCCTCAAAGAGCTTACAGTCTAATGGGAGGGGTCATAACAGACAAAAGGAGGCAGGAAAGCAGAGTAGGAAAGAAGGCCCCTGGCATGGGGACAACTTATTCCATGAAGTTGAAACCAGGTAGAGCAGTAAGTGGATTATACCCAAAAGTCCAGCATCTGTCCTCTATAAGGGAAGATATTGGGGGTTTGGTAAACTGCCCTCCCCTGCTCCAGTTAGAGGAGAGAGGAGGCTGTGGGAGGTAGTGCCAGTCAAAGGCTTGAGTTAACAGTACATGAGATTAGAGGTGATGAGCTTAACCTGGGAAGGGCATCTTCTTCCATAGGGTTGAAACCAGGCAGACCACCATCTAAGGGAATCATAGATCTGGGACTGAAAGGGTCCTTTGAGGTCACCTAGTCCAATCTTTTCATTTCATAGTTGAGGAAACTCATGCTCAGAGTAGTTGACTTGCCAAAGGGCATATGGGCAGAAAGTGGCAGAGCCAGATTTGAACACAGGTCCCCTCTTCATCCAGCACTCTTTATGCTCTGTATAATGGGGGGGGGTGAGTGAGAGCAGCTCCAGAGTCCCTTTCAACTCAACCTAGATGAGTCCAACAGTTTTCTGAGGGACACTGGGAGCTTTGTCTTCCAGGTTAGGCTGGGCCAGGCCAGGGCAGATGGGCAGTTGGGCCAACGATCTGAAGCTCATTGGTAAGCAGGATATTTCCTAGCTCGGTCTCCAAATCAATTCTGTGAAGCTTAGAAATCACTGAGCTTGAGGCAGAGATGACAAGAACGATAAAATTAATTAGCAGAGCAAGCAGGCAGGAGGCAGCCACCGTCCTGGCCCCGGCTACATATCACCTCTCCGGGCTGGCTGTGCGGCTATATCCGTACTCAGCTTGCGTGGGGAAGGTTATCTCAGGTAGAGTCACAGGAGCGATTGTTTTCCCTTCAAGAGCCTTTCAAAAGAATCTAAGTAGGTTATTGAAACCCAAAGAGCTTCCTGCAAACACCTACTTGTCAGTCAAGTGCAGTCGTGGCCGTGAAGAGCTGGTCTGGGACTCAGCAGATGTTCCAGATGTGCGTGCCTTGCTTCCCCTGCCGGTCAGTCCCCAGGTGGATAAGGGCTTCTCAGCTCCTTCATACCCACAGTGGGAAAAGTCTTACATTGGGAACTGGAAAGGAAGATAGAGGGAAGATGGGAATATGGAGACAGCGTACAGCGGGAAAGATACTGGATGGGAGTCGGCAGACCTTGGTTCAAATCTGGGTCCTGACATTTACTAGCTGAATAAACTTAGGCAAATGGTGCGGTAGGAAGAGCATTGAGTTTGAATCAGAGGACGTATGTTCAAACACCAGCTCTCCATCTTACTTTCCAGGGTAATAGCTAAGTCATTTTTAAATCTCTCTGACCTTATGTCCTCATCTATTAAAAGAGGAAATCAGACTAGGTGGTCCTTAAGGTCCTTTCCGGCTCTCGATTCTGTGACCTTTTGGATATGACCCAAACCATATAGGAGGTTTAACAAGAGTTTAATGGACTGACCATGTTCAGAAATCTTCTATGGCTCCCAATTGTCTATAGGATAAAAGGTCATCTTTTTAGCTAGAAATTCAAAGCCCAGTAAAATTTGATTCCAACATATCTCCCCAGCCACATTTCATATTCCTTCCTTTCATGCACTCTACAGCCGAGTCAAATTGCATTACTCAATGTTTTCCAATTTCATTTTGCCATAGCCCACTTCCATCAATTAGAGTAAGCTCTACTCCATGCATGAAATGCTTTCTCTCCACGTTAGCTTCTTGAAGGTAGTTAGGTGAACCAGCAGTTAGATGCCAGGCTTTGAGTCAGGAAGACCTGAGTTCAAATCCAGCCTCAGACACTAGTTATGTGACTTCTCTCAGTCTCAGTTTCCTCTGTAAAATGAGCTAATAACAGGGTTGTGAAGATCCAATGAGACAATGAGCATAAAGTACTTTGTCACGAAAAACCAGCTTTTATTGTCATTATTCTCTAGGGAAGCAGAATCCTCCTCCCCTCTCCCCACCCCATCCCTACAACTGAGTCTGCTTAACAGATTTCAAATATTCACAGGACAGAATAGAGTCAATTTAAATTATAACCAAGGGTAAACAAATTAGACGTGAAAAAGAATTTCCTGAGTCCAAGGACAGTCAGAGGAGGGAATTTTGGCTTGATGCTGCCTGGAGGTTAGTGGGGGGCAGCTCAAATCTTTTTATGGGAAGAAATTTGAGATTCTTCAGTAATCTTCTGCTAGAAACTCTCAGGGCATAAGGAGAGAGGAAGACAAAGATTCAAGGAGAGATTGTAAAGGGCCAGGAGCCAGCTACTCAGTCAGAGAAAGAACTTGGACCAACTCTGGCTCACCCAGAGCTGGGCTCTCCCATCCATGTAAGTCTTGTGAATTCTATATACCCTACCATCAGCAGAGATCCATGACAGAATCTGCCTGTACCCTGATAAGATCAGGGTTTTGAAGGAAGAAGGGTCCTTACAATCCATCTCATTTAATCCCCTCATTTTATAGATGAGAAAACTGAGTTCTAGAGAAGTTAACTAATTTGCTACAGATGGTAAGGGACAGAGGTGAGATTCCAACCCAGATCCTGTATCTGACTCCAAACTCAGTGCTCTTTCTACCATATTGCCCTACCTCATCCTGCCCATGATGCCCATTTATTTCCCCTCCCCTACTCTTTCTATTCATACCAACAGTGAATTCTGGAAAATTCTCCAAAGCTGACAAGCAAAAAGATATACAAAATGTAATTTTCTAGTTTTTTCAGGTGTTGAGGGGGGTAGGATTCTACCAGGGACAGAATTCTAAGCCCCTTCATCAAATAACCAGTATAGACTTCAATGGACAAGCAAAAGCCCCCTTCCATCATTCTGCCAGTCCAGGTTCTAACAGGCACTTGACACCTTAAAATCAGAGAACATAGAATGTCAGAGACGACCTTATCAATCAATTGGTCAATCAACAAACATTTGCTCTGTGCCAGGCACTGTACTAAGTGCTGGGAATACAAAGACAAAACCATCACTGCCTTCAGAAGGCTCACATTCTAATGTAGGAGACAACATGTACATGGAAAAGATACATACAAATCAAATACCAGAGCATAAGACCCTAAATTTGGAGCTAGAGCAGTTAGCTCTATTATAATAGTAATAGCTAACATTTATATGGAGTGGCTAGGCAGCACAGTGGACAGAATGCCCAGCCTGGAATCAATAAGACTCTTCCTCATGAATTCAAATCTGGCCTCGGACATTTAATAGCTATGTGACCCTGGGCAAGTCACCTAACCCAGTTTGCCTTAGTTTCCTCATCTGCAAAAAGAGTTAGGGAAAGAAATGGCAAACAACTCTAGTAGCTCTGCCAAGATAACCCCAAATGGGATCATGAAAAATTAGACATGACTGAGATGACTGAACAACAAAACACTTACATAGCCCTTACTATGTCACACTGTGCAACAACCCTGGGAGGTAGGCGCTATTATTCTCATTTTACATATGGGTAAACTGAGGCAGACAGGAGTGAAGCAACTTACCCAGGGGCATACAGTGACAGAGTTCAATCCCTTTCATTTTAACAGATGGAAAAACTGAGAGCCAGAGGGGTTAAATTACTTATCCAAGGTCACACAGTTAGGAATTACCCTAAGGAAGGAATCAAACTCAAGTCTTCCTGTCTCCGAGTCCAGCATTCCAAGTATGGAACATAGCTAGTACAAAGGCAAGATGATGGGAGATGCAGCTTCCTGGGTTAGGAGCATTAAGTAGGGAAGTATTAATAAACACTGGAAGCGAACAGACTGGAAAAATACAAAGATGCTGAGTGAGAGAGAGCCAGGTGCTTCAGTGGATAGAGCTTTGGGCCTGGAGTCAGGAAGGCCTGATATCCAGTACAGAAATGTGCTAGATGCTGAGGACACAAAGCCAAAAATGAAATGGTCTCTTCCCTCAAGGAGCTGATATTCTATTGAGAGAAAGAACATGTATATATATATATATATATATATATATATATATATATATATGTAAATGCAAAATATGCACCAGGCAAGGCAGGGGGAACAGCCTGGGTAAAGGCATGGAGATGAGAGATGGAATGTCTTATAGGAAGGTGTGCAAATAGGTCAGTTGAACAAGAACATAGAGGACATGAAAGTAAGTAATTCATAATAAGCCCTCAAAAAATCAGCTGGAGCCAGGTTGTAATGAGATTTAAATGTCAAACAGAAGATTTGGTATTTTCTCCTGGAGACAGCAAAGATAGGGTTTTTTTTTAACAGAGGAGGGGCATGGTCAGACCTGAACTTTAGGAATATCTCTTTGGCAGCTAGGTAGAGAATGGATTGGAGTGGGGAGAGCTTGGACACACAGGGCCAATTAGGAGACTACTGCAACAGTCCAGGCAAGAGATCAAGATATTAAGAAAATACAGATGGGTGGGAGATGGGGCAGAGGGAGGATTGAGCTCTAGGTGGGCCAGGTCTGGGATGGATAAATGGATGGATGGATAGATGGATGGATGGATGGATGGATGGATGGATGGATAGATGGATGAATAAGTAAATAAATTAATCAAATTGGATAAAAACCTAATAAATTGGGTCATATTGGCCAAAAGAAACTCTTGCCCAGAAAACATGCAAGCCTGAACTTGGCGCCAATCAGTACAGGATTATGGAAATGAGATGCCTAGCCTAGTAATATAGTATCTGGCATTTATGTCAAACACTTTGCCTGTGTGATTTCATTTGATCTTCACAATAACTCAGTGAAGCAGATGTTATTATTATCATCCCCATTTTACAGATGAAGAAACTGAAACCAAGACAAATTAAGTGACCTGCCCAGGGTCCCACAGCTATTAAGTGTCTGAGGCCAGATTTGAACTCAGGTCTTCCTGACTTCCTAAACTTTCTTTCAGAGAAAGACTAAGTCTTTCTCTAAACCCACTATGAAGTCTAACCATACCCAGTGGACTCCAGGTGCAGGATAGTTTGCTTGTACCCACAGCCAGGACCCATCCCTGAGGGGTGCTCTCATCAGGGAGAGACCTCAGCATAGAGAGAAGAGGCTACTGCATAATGGGAGTCCCCCCTCCCCTTAAAGCCCAAGCTCACCCCCATCATACTATCTTGCTCTCCATTGACTAACTGTCTGATTTTATTAGTTATAACCATAGTCCTGGCCCTTCAGCACTCACATTTAATTTACCCAGACTCATCCTCCTCACTGGCATTATTGGCAAATCACTCATAAACCTTCCTGGTCTGAGTGTCTCACCCAGTGAATGGACACCAGATATTGTAGCCCTGGGCATAGGGAGAGTGATGGTGGAAATGAGGGGGGTCAAGAAGCAGAAAAACAGAGGCATAAACAGAATTGGAGTGACAGAGATAGATTCAGAGATGGAGAGGTACAGTGGTGATTTCTAGCCTAGTACAGACAGAAGTTATATAGCAATGGATTCCCCTCTAGCCTTCCAACTATTGCTAGATATTTAGGACAGCCTGAGATCTTGACTGTGAAGTCTGGAAACAGCCAAAGAAGAGAACGGTTCCCTGCTCATCAGATCTTTCTAGGGCTCCTATCCTACTCTCCACCAAGTCAGATAAGATTTCTCTCCCAAGCATTAGAGGAAGAATATGGATGGGCCACAGCCCAACCATTCTCCCTGTCTTAGGAGGATAACCAGGTCAGCAAACACACTGGAAGTTAGTGCACAGGGAGGTTTAGGATGAAAATCCAGACATCATCTGAAACATGATATGTTGTATCCAGTCCCTGGGACACTTGGCACTTAGATAGTATCCTCTTGCTGGGGATGATGAGGGATTGGCAATGGTGGGCATGGTGATGATAGTGGTGGAGTTGGTGATGGTGCTGATGGTGAGGAAGTGATAATAAATGTGGAGTTAGTGATGGGGACGGGGATGAGGACAGAGATGTAATGGAGATGGAGGTAAGGATGGGGATGGTGATAGATCATGGCCATAGGGATATTGGGATTAGGGAATGTTTTTTGGCATTGGTGATAAGAGTAAGGATACAGGATAGGAGGTTTCCTATCACCTATGGTGAGAGTGGGAGTTAAATCAATGCATTTTGACTTGAAAGTGATAGGGACTGTGGCGATGTCACAAATGTTTGTGATGGTGTTGTGATTATGATTATGGCCTTGATGAAAACAATGTTAGTGATGTTGGCAAGTATGTTGATAGTGGTATAATGGGAGTCAGAATGGTGACAGTTGTAATGAAGGTGGTGGTGATGTCAGTTTTGGCAGTAGTGATAGCGACGGTGCCAGAGACACCACCTCGGGCCTAGGCATGGCATAGTACGTGGGCACTGAGACAGGAATCTATAAACCCCATATCTCTCCTCACCTCTCCCTTTCTACCTGAGCCCAGCAGCAGAAAATCCTGACAGTTACCAAAGGTGAGGACGGGAACAAGAATTTGTTCAGCTAAAAACTTATCCTACTTAGTGCTGGACACTATGTAAGTGCTTTGTAAATACATCTTTTGATCATCACAACAGTCCTGTGAGGTTGATAGAGAACCCAGAACCCTCTAACTGGCAGCCCTCTACACCAGTGAGCAGAGTTTGTTCATGGAGAGTCATTGACAAATGGGAAAGGTAGCAGTACTTTAACTTTCATGGGAAACTAGATGGTGCACTGGATAGATTGCTAGACATGGAATCAGTAAGACCTGAGTTCAAACTTAGCCTCAGATACTCACTAGCTGTGTAACTATGGACAATTCATTTAACCTATGTTTGTCTCAGGTTCCTCCTCTATGAAATGGGGGTAATAATGACACCTACCTCCCAGGATTGTTGTGAGGATAAATGAGATATTTGCAAAGAGCTCTGAAAACCTTAAAGTTCTCTATAACTGCCAACTATTATCAATTCAGAAAGAGAAGCAAGTATTGTACACCAGCATCTAGCAAACTTTGTAAATGAATAGGAGAGATCTGACAGATGGAGAAGAGATGATGGTGGGAGGGGTCAGGAGAGGCATATTCTGATTGACAGGAGGCTGCAGAATAATCTATATGTCTTCATCCTGGCATGCTGAGCCCCAGTGTCACCATCACCTGGGATTTCATGGAAGGAACATTCATTGAAAGGTAAAAATGAGAAGAACAAAGTGAGACCAATGCCAACCACCTCATTTTTCCACTGGATCCCAATCCATATCAAGTGACCTTGGACAACTTAACATTTCGATATCTATTTCATCTGTGAAAGAAAAGGGTTGAACTTGATAACTTCTAAGATCCTTTTAAGCTCTAAATCTATGATGCTCTGAAAGGAGAGGGTTCATCTACTCTACACTCAGGCCAAGCCAGTCAACCAAGCCTCCATCCTCACAACATGCTTTATACTCTCCCACCTCCAAGCCTTTACTCACACTGTTCCCTGTTCCTGAAATGTCCTTCCTGAACTTCTTGATGCCTCCAGGGACCTCATCATCATGCCAGATCACATCAACATTGGAAGTCACACTTCATCAGTATCCCTGGGGTCCCTCCCTCCTTCTGGTTGGAGAGGGTAAAAAGCAAAGACCATAAAGCCAAGAACTCCTTCCAGGTCCTCCATTTAAGGAGGGAAGCCAGGTCAGTCATTTCTTCATTTATCATCCAGCTGTTCCTCTGGACCTCATCATGCTCCTGAACTAGGTACTCTTCTTCTCCCATCTTCACACACACACACACACACACACACACACACACACACACACACACTTGCTACTTAACAGCTTTTTTTCATGTGTTAACCATGAGCCCCTTGAGGTCAGGGACTGTCTTTTGCCTTTCTTTGTATCCCAAGTGCTTAGCATAGTGTAGTAGATGCTTTAATAAATGTTTATTGACTAACTGACTCCCTCTGCTTCTCCATCTTTTGATTTCATTTCTATCCTCCAAATTCCAATTCAAATGATGTCTCTTCAAAGAAGCCTTTCTTGATTCCCCTCCCCACCATCAATAATGAGCATCCGCCTTGGACTTCATAGAGGACTTTGTTACCCGTCTAGTGAATTTATATATATTTTCGTATTATAATTATCTGTGTTTGTATCTTATTGCCTATTAAACAATAAGTTTCATGAAGGCAGGGACTCTTTCCTAATACCCAGCATTTATAAAATGCCTTATACATAGTAGGCTCTTTAAAAATGGTTGTAGAATAGAAAGGAATTGAAAAGATGAGGAAACATAGCGAGGATAGTGATACAGACAGATGAACAGCATGTTAGTCAACATCCTTTGGAAGTAATAAATGAATGGTTGAAGATTGTTAGGATGATCCCTGCCTTGGGTGGGAGATTAGACAAAGACATCTGACATCTCTTGGGGTCTGTGGGAAAGAAGAAAATGAATGATGAGGAAGTTAGATGGAGATCAAAAAATATCCTCAGGATTTATTGTACTTACCCCCACACCCTTGCCCAGGACAACCGTCTATGGCCCATGAATTAAAAACATAGATTTCTGTGATTATCAGAATTATAAAATCTCAGAGCTGGAAGAGACCTTAAGTCATATAGTCTAACCCCTGCCAAATATATAAATTCCGTCTACAATATCCCCGCAGACAGCTAAGTGGTGCAGTGGATAGAGTACTGGGCCTGGAGTCAAGAGAATCTGAATTCAAATCTAGCCTCAGACACTAGTTGGGTGACCTTGGGCATGTCCCTTAACTCTGTTTGCCTCAGTTTCCTCATCTGTAAAATGAACCGGAGAAGGAAATGTCAAACCACTACAGTATCTTTGCCAGGAAAACTCCAAATGGGGTCAGGAAGAGTCAGGCATGACTGAAAAGACTGAACAACAACAAAGATATCCCTAACACTGATCACTCAGCCTTCACTCAAAGACTTCATGACTGCACTCACTACCACCCAAAACAGGCCGTTCCACTTCAGGACTACTCTCATCGTTAGGAAATTTTATTCCTTCTATTGATGTGAAATATGCCTTCTTATAACTTCTCCCTGATTTGGTCCTGGTTCTGCCCTCTGGACCAAGCTAAACAAGCCTAATCCCTTTTCCCTGTGACAGCCTTTCAGAAATTGGAAGACAGAAATCATGTTCCCCCTCCATAGTGCCACGGTTCATAGTGACTCCCCGTGGAGCACCTGCAAAGAATGGGAAAAGAACTCCAGCGTTGAGCAGGCACACGCCCTGCCTCTCAGACAATGGCAGGCAAAGGCCATCAATGGGGTCTATTCAGAGCCCAGAGAGGTAGCTTATTAGCTAGTAGTTAGCTGCAGGGAGTGAATGGGAGTGAATGGCTGCCGGCTCTCTCCATTACATCCTATTTCCTGCTGATGATATCTGCTGAAACCAATTTCTACAGGGACATTCAGTGGGAAGAAAGAGGGTTACAGAAGAAGGGGGGAACAAAACCAGAGGCAGAAAAATAGAGATGGGCAGGAATCTAAGACCTCTGGTGGAGGGAGATGCAGGATGATGGGTTGATCCTGGCCAGGGCCAGAGAATAGGTCTCAGTGAGCCACCGTAGGAAGAACACAGATAAAATGGAAAAATGCAAATGCATTCTCCTTCCTTACCGGACATGCACAAACGGAGGATGCCACTCAAAAAGCAATCTCACCAAACATTTGAAAAACATTGTGCAATTTATATCTTGTGCTTGACAGAGCATCCAAAAGTAATTTCCACTCTGTGTAGGGATGCTGGCCCCATGTGAGCTGAAGGGCCCCATCCTTGAGGTTCTGTTTCCTGCGACAAAACTGGGCCAGAGGGCACTGTCCGTAGTCCAGCCCTCTGACCAGCCCAAGCCTTGAGGAGTATTAGCGTCAGTCTGACCTCTGTGCATGATGAGGGGGCAGGAGCAGTCTAGATGTACTAGGATAAATGGAGATCGAGCAGGAAAGACTTAAGACTAGGGGTCATCTATGGAGGAAATCCCCAGCTAATATGGCACAACCCAAGTTGCTGTGGTTCATCCCTGAGGATCACAGTCCGTCAGACACAGTATCCAAACAGGATTCTTCTCAACTTCCCTATACCTTTTTGTCCCCTTATTTCCACTCTCTCACCTGCCCCTCCTTCCTCCTCTCTTATGTATCCTTCCTCTCTCCTCCTCTATCCTACCTGTCTCCCACTTTCTCTTCCTTCCTTTCCTGTCCTTTGCCTCTTATTTCTTCCTCTCTCTCTTCCTTTTCCCATTATCCTTTTGCTTATCATCTTATTTTCCCTCTTGTTCCTCTCCTTCCCACTTCATTCCCTTTCTCTTCTACTTTTCTCTTTCCTTCTTATCACACTTCTTTTTCTCCCTCCTCATCTGCCTTCACCCTTTCTCTCTTCTCCATCTTCACTTCTCTTTTCTATATGTTCCCTGGATAAAGAATGAAGGATAAATCACTGAATCGTATAAGAAGCCATTTAACCCACCTCAGTTATGGCCAACACAAGGGCAACTAGGTGATGCAGTGGATAGAGTACTGGAACTGGAGTCAGGAAACTCCATCTTCCTGAGTTCAAATCTGGCCTCAGACACTTCCTAGCTGTGTGACCCTGGGCAAATCACTAAACTCTGTTTGATTCAATTTCCTCATCTGTAAAAATGAGCTGCAGAAGGAAATGACAAACCGCTCTAGAATCTTTATCAAGAAAACCCCAAATGGGGCCACAAAGAATCGGACATGACTGAAAAGTGAATGAACAACAGCAAATGATAACCCCACCTACCAGATGGTCATTCAGCCTCTGCTTGAAGACCTCCAGTGAGCCAGAACTCACCACCAGCCAAAGCAGCCTATTCCACTGCTGATAGCTCTCAAGTGTAGGAAGTTCTCCTGACATCGAAAAGAGACTCAAAGAGGCCTCTTCACAATATCCATCCATTGTTCCTAGTTTTGCCTTCAGAGACCAAATAGAACAAATGTAACCCCACTTTCATGTGGGATAGACAACCCTTCAAATATCTGAAGACAGCAGCGGTCATGTCCCCTTAAGTCTTCTCCAAATTAAACACCTCTAATTCCTTTAGTTTATGTATATATAACATGAATCAAGGACCTTTACCATCCCATGGATATTCTTCAGCTCATTGATTCCTTCTAAAACCTAAATGCTCAGAGCTGGACATAATATTGCAGCTGTGGTCTGACCAGAGCAGAGTAAGGTGAGACATTTGACTCCTTATTCCTGGAAGCTATGCTTCTCTTACTTCATTAACCTTTTTGGTTGGCACATTATGCTGACTCATGTTGAGCTCATGGTCCACTAATACCCCCAGCTCTTTTTCAGACAAGCCATTATCTAATCATGCCTCCCTCATCCTAAACTTGTGAAATTGATTTTTTGAATTTGAATGTAAAATTTTACATTTGTCCTTACTGGATTTCATTTTATTAGAGCCAGACTAATATTCTAATCTGTCAATATTTTTGGAACCTGACTCTACCATCCAGCATGTTAACTATCCCTCTTGGATTTGTATCCTCTACAAATATAATGAGCTTATCATTAATGTCTTTATCCAAGCCATGAGAAGACATGATGGTCAAAATTGACACCAGAGGCATAGGAGGTTATAAAAGGGACAGGATGAAAGGCAGTTCCTTGTGAAACCATCTTGGTTCATTTCTTTTGCTCTCCTCAAACTTGGGCAATAGTAATGGTTTCTGAACCAGAGTAATATTTCTCTAACCAGCTTAGTATTGTATAAAATTCTGCCTTTGGAAATTCACTGGGGCTCTGGTAGGTGGTACAGTATATAGAGCACCAGGCCTAGAGTCAGAAAGATCTATTATCTTCCTGAGTTTAAATCTGACATCAAGACACTTCCTAGCTGCATGACTTGGGCAAGTCACTTAACCCTGTTTGTCTCAGTTTCTTCTACTGTAAAATGAGATGGAGAAGGAAAGGTTAAACCACTGCTTTATCTTTGCCAAGAAAACCTCAACGAGGGTCATGAAGAGTCAGACACAAACGAAAAAAAATGACTCAATTCAAAAGTCTATGGCAAGTCACTTAACCTCTGTTTGCCTCAGTTTCTTCAACTATGAAATGGAAATAATAAAAGTACCTACCTAGCAGGATTATTGTGAGGACCAATGAGATGATATTTGTAAAACATTTAGCACAGTGCCTAGCACATAGTAGGCATCATATAAATACTTGTTCCTTTTCCATCTCAGTTTTCTAAACTGCAAAATAAAGACAATTAGATCATGTCCCTCCCAGAATTATGGAGAGGACCAAATGAGATAATATTTAAATTAAAATGTTGTTTAAATGTTAGCTATTATTATTATTGCTATTCAGTCTTTGAAATAAGATTTTTGATCCCTGTTAAAAGAAGTTTATAGAGGTCAGAGCCAAGATGGTGGTGACTTGTCTGAGCCCTCCACCAAACCCATCCAAACACCTTGAAATAATGCCAAATAAACAATTCCTGGAGTGGTAGAGCTCACAAAAGGATGGGGTGAAATAATTTTCCAGTCAAAGACAACTTAGAAGGTCAGCAAGAAAGGGCTGTTGCACCTGAGTGAGAGTGGAGCATGGTCCAACAAACCATGAGCAAGTCTTGGGAGCCACTGAATCAGCAGCAGCTGCTGCTTCTAAAGCACTCAGTCAACAGATGGTAAGGGGATCAAACAACTGATCAGAAGGAAATCAAATGGATCTCTCTGCTAGCACTGAGGGCAGGATTCTATTATTTTGCCCATACTCAGATCTGGGTCACAGGGCTAGGTGGCAATCCCATGGCAAGGAGGAGCACTAGCACACCAGAGCTTGCAGCCACAGTAGAGAGGGAACCTTTGTCACAGTTCCAGGGCAGAAAAGAGTGCTTGTGGTCACTCACAGACCAGTGCATAGGCCAGGGGAATAGTAAACAGACCTTTCCTAGGATCATACTACTTTGGAAGAACTGAAAACTTACAGGGCCTAGAAATATCTCTGAAAATAGCTACACAAAATCTGAAGCTTGAGATAGTGCACTCTCCAGCTTGGAAGTAGAGACCCACTCTAGCAAAGAATTAAAAGTCAAGAAACAATCTGAGAAAATAAACATATAAGAGAAAACAATTCTGACCATAGAAAGTTACTATGGTGACAAGGAAGATCAAAACACACACTCAGAAGAAGATAACAAAGCCAAAGGTGCTACATCCAAAGCCTCCAAGAAAAATATGAATTGGTCTCAGGCCATGGACAAGCTTTAAAAAAGGATTTTGAAAATCAAGTAAGAGAGGTAGAGGGAAAATTGGGAAAATAGAGGAGAATGATGCAAGAAATTCATGAAAAAAGAGTCAAGAGCTTGATAAAAGAGAAAAAATGCTGAAGAAAAGAACATCTAAAAAACAGACTAGGTCAAAAGGGGAAAGAGGCACAAAAATTCACTAAAGAAAAAATCCTTTAAAAGTAGAATTGGAAAAAAAAACATAGAATTGACCAAATGGAAAAGGAGGTCCAAAAGCTCACTGAAGAAAATAATTCCTTAAAAATTAGAATTGAGCAAATAGAAGCTAATGACTTTATGAGAAATCAAGAAGTAATAAAACAAAATCAAAGGAATGAAAATTAGAAGACAATATGAAATATCTTCTAGAAAAAATAACTGACCTAGAAAATAGATCTAAGGAGAGATCATTTAAAAATTATTGGACTACCTGAAAGTCATGATCAAAAAAAGAGCCTAGACATCATCTTTCAAGAAACTGTCAAGGAAAACTGCCTTGATATTCCAGAACCAGAGGGGAAAATAATCATTGAAAGAATCCACCAATCACCTCCTGAAAGAGATCCCAAAATGAAAACTCTCAAGAATATTATAGACAAATTCCAAAGCTCCCATGTCAAGGAGAAAATACTACAAGCAGAAAGAAAGAAACAATTCAAGTATCATGGAGCCACAGTCAAGATAACACAAGATTTAGCAGTTTTTATATTAAAGGATCAAAGGACTTTGAATATGGTATTCTGGAGAGCAAAGGAGCTAGGATTACAACCAAGAATCACCTGCCAAGTAAAACTTAGTATAATACTTCAGAGGGGGAAAATTGATATTCAATGAAATAGAAGACTTTGAAGCCTTCTTGATGAAAAGATCAGAGCTGAATAGAAAATGTAACTTTCAAATACAAGATTCGAGAGAAGCATAAAAAGGAAAACTGGAAAGGGAAATCACAAGGGATTTAATAAGGTTAAACTGTTTACATTCCTTTGTGGGAAGATGATACTTGTAACTTTTAAGAACTTTCTTATTATTAGGGCAGTTAAAAGGAGTATCTATAGACAGGACATAGGTATGAGTTGACTATAAAGGGAAGATAACTAAAAAATAAAATTAAGGGGTAAGAGGGAAATGCACCTGGAGAAGAGGAAAGGGAGAAGTAGAATCAGATAAATTATCTGAAATAAAAGAAGCAAGAAAAAGTTTTTATAGCAGAAGGGAAGATGCAGGGGATGGGGTGGGGGGAAAGTGAGTGAATCTTACTCTCCTCAGAAATGGTTCAAGGAGGAAATAACATATTCACTCTATTGGGCACAGAAATCCATCTTACCCTACAAGAAAGTAGGAGGGGAAGGGGATAAGGATAAGGGTATACTGGGAGAAAGGATAGTCAGAAGCAAAACACTTTTGAAGAGTGGCAGGGTAAAAGAAGAGGGAGAATGGAATAAATACTGGGGAGGGAGTATAAGATGGTGAGAAATACAGTTAGCAATAGTAACTGTGAAAAATGTTTCGAAAACAGTTTCTCAGATAAAGGTCTTGTTTCTCAAACATATAGAGAACTGAGTCAAATTTTATTTAAAAAATAATAATAATAAGAGCCATTCTCTAGTTGATAATTGACCAAAAGACATAAACAGTTTTCAGAAGTGATCAAAGTTATCTATAGTCATGTGAAAAATGCTCTAAATCACTGTTGACTGGAGAAACACGAATTAAAACCATTCTGAGGTACTACCTCATACTTATTAGATTGACAAATAGAACAGAAAAGGAAAATGACAAATGTTGGAGAGGATGTGGGGAAAAAATGAGACATTAATGCACTATTGATGCAGTTGTGAACTGAATCAACCATTCTGTAGTAGAGCAATTTGGAACTTTAGTAAAAGGACTATAAAACCATGCAAACCCTTTGACTTAACAATACCACTACTAGGTCTGTATCCAAAAAGATATAAAAACAAAAAGGAAAAGGACCTATATGTACAAAAATATTTATAGCAGCTCTTTCAGTGGTGGCAAAGAATTGGAAATTGAGAGGATGTCCATCATTTGAGAAATGACTGAAAAATTTGAAGTATGTGAATGCAATGGAATACTATTATGCCATAAGAAATGATGAGCAGGATGCTTTCAGAAAAACCTTGAAAGACTTACATGAGCTGATACAAAATGAAATGTACTGTGAACAAAGTAACAGCAGTATTGTAAGATGATTAGCTATGAATGACTTTAGCTATTCTCAGCTATACGATTACCCAAGACAGCTCTGAAAGATTTATGATGAAGAATGCTATATCCATCCCCAAAGAAAGAATTGGTAGTGTCTAAATATAGGTTGAAGCATACTTTTTTACTTTTTTCTTGAGGTTTTTTTGAGGGAGTCTGTTTTCTTTTACAACATGACTACTATGGAAATATGTTTTGCATGACTACACATGTATAACCAATATCAAATTACATGCCTTCTCAATGGGGGAGGGGGTGAAGAGGGAGGGAAAGGATTTGGAACTCAGTTTTAAAAATGAATCTTAAAAATTGCTTTTATGTGTCAATGGTGGAGAATAAAATATTAGATTAAAAAAAAGAATTTTATAATTGTCTCTAAAGTGGAATGGGATGCCTCAGCAAATGGATTCTCATCACTAGAAATCTTTGAATGAAAAACTATGTGATCACTTGCCAAGGGCAGCAATAATGGCTAGCATGGGATTTGAACCCAGATCTTTCTGACTCCAAGACCAGCATACTATCCACTATACTATGGAGCCTGTTATATTCACAAGGAAATTCTGGCTCAGGTAAGGCTTGTACTAGATGCTCTCTGACATTCTTTTCAACTCAAAGACCCTGGGATTCTTTGATCTCTCCCTCCTCTGAGCTCCTAGAGCAGCAGTTTTCAGATAGTTCATTCGGTAATTAATCACAAGCTGCTCTGTGACAGCTCTTAGGTTGCTTGTTTTCTTGAACAATTTCCTGTGTTTTTTTGCTGCTTTACTTTTTCAGAGATGAGAAGGAAGTGGGCAGAGATGGTCTTATATGTCATAAAATAATAGAATCCCTAAACGACAGGATCTCTTATTACTGGTATGGGAAGGGCTGAAGGGAAGAAAACTGGCCTTCAAACAAGGTGTCAGGAAATCAGTCAGTCAATCAATGAGCATTCATTAAGCACCTGCTGTGTACCAGGCACTGTGCTAAATGATGGGAATACAAGGAAAGGCAAAAGGCAGTCCCTGCCCTCAAGGGGCTGAGACTCTAATGAGAGACACAACATGCAAACAATTATGCACAAACGAGATAAAATCCTGTCAACTGGCCAACCCTTTCTTGGCTTTATACATGCCCAGAGCCCCACGCTGCTCCACAAAGTTGACATGGATGGAATTGATTTAACTAGGGAATATCCTTATGTTAAGAGCTGGCATTTATACAGCACTTTAAAGTTCGCAAAGTAGTTTGGATTCATTCATTTCATCCTCACAACCACGAGTATAATTATTCCTATTTTATAGATGAGGAAAATGGGACTGAGAGTTCCAGCAGTTAGCACAGGTGACAGCAAATAAACATCTCAGGTGGGATTCAAACCCAAGCCTCCATGAGATCAGGTCCAGCGCTTCATCCCCCTTATGAACTTCTCTCTTACACATGCAACAAGCCTCCTGGATGCCTCCTTTGGACAAGCATAGATCCAATGAAGGACCTGGGAACCTGGGTCTTCACATCTACACTGACACATACACCCCCATAGGATGCATCATTTTGTACCATATGCTGTCCTCTGCCCTCCTCAGAAAGGATGAGACACCGGCCAATTATCCAGACCAAGAAGAATTTGTGAAGTGCCTACTATGTGCAAAGCAATTGTATTGAGATCTAGGGACATGGAGACAAAATAAAAAATAATGCTTGTTCTCAAAGAGCTTCCATTCTCCAGATATAGGAACGGGGAGATATAACACATCAGTTGATCATGTGATGCAGAGGGAGCCAGCACATATAACTTAGGAGACCAGGAAAGGCTTCCTGTTGGAGATGGAGCCTGAACTCATCCTTGAAGGGACCGATCAATCAACAAACATTTAAAAGGTTCCTATGTCCAAGGTATAATGGTAGGAAGCAAGGGGTTGTAAGATATGAGGAGAGAGGGTAGGTTCTGGGTCTAGATTTGATGTCCAAGGGTCCACATTACAAACCTGGTTCTGCTATGGATCAACCAATAAGCATATTGCTGTTGTTCAGTCCTGTCCAAGGCTTCGTGATCGCAGTTGGGGTTTTCTTGGAAGAGACTAGAAGGGTTTACCATTTCCTTCTTCAGCCAATTTTCAAGAAGAGAAATCTGAGGCAAACCGGGTAAAGTGACTCACCCAAGGTCATACAGTTAGTAAGTTTCTGAGGCTGGATTTGAACTCATCTTCCTGATTCCAGGCCCAGTGCTCTATCCACTGCACCACCTAACTGCCCCCCAGTAAGTTTCTATTGAGCATCAGCTACATGCCAGGCCCTGTGATGCAAAAGCAAAAGTGAAAACAACTCTGCCCTCAAAGAGCAGAGCCTGAAGTCTACGGGGGAAACAGAATGTACACATACAAAGATAAGAGCTAAGACTGAACTTGTGGTTTCATTGGGAAATGCACGATGGAAAATTCCATGGGCCATTGCAGATTAGCATCTTCTCTTCACTAGGATTCTTAGAAAGGCTTCATGACTTATCCAAAGTCACAGAATCAGTCTGTGTCAGAGGCCAGACTTGAACACAGGTCTTTCTGGATGGCTCCCTACTCACTATGCCACATGCCTTTCATACTGAAATAAATAAATAGAAAAGCCACGTGAAGTCATTTCAGTGAAGGTGGGTGAGGCATTGGCAGTTGAAGGGAGTAAGAAAGGCTTGTGTGACACTGGGCAAATTCTTTCCTTCCTGGGGGCATCTGACACATCATTGGCAAAGCCCAGACCTCTTGAACTGGACCTCAGTCCAGACAATCCAGCCCCCTTCATCCTAGCCCCAGATCTGCAGCAGCCCAACGTGGGGGCTAAGAGTGGAGATCCCCGGAGGGAAGCAGAGAAAGCCAATAAAACAAGTGGATCCTGCTAATTTTGTAAATGGGATTTGGTTAGAAAGATTAACGTTGCCACTTCTGGCTAATGTATCATGTAAATTCTAATGATAATATAGCTTCTGCTCCCTCCCGAGCTGTTCAATTATTTCCTGAGGCTCCGAGCAGGATCCATGCTTCACTGGAAGCCTCCCTCTTCCCCTGCCGCAAATAATGAAAGCAGCTTCATGCCGGAGATTGCTCACTTACATTTTCTATTAATTTTTTTTCTTTCAAAGAACATGAGGAAGGAGGGGGAAAAGGAAAGAGCTCGCCTTGGGCTTCGGCAGAGCTGACCCATGTTCTTTACTGGTTAATAATAACAACCCCCACCCCCATCCCTGTAGCATTTTTCATTTACAGAAAGGACTCTAGGAAAGTTTTCTCCTGATTAGAGGCTGCAGGGAAGGTGGTAAGAGATCCCACCCCTGAGGCTTACTGAGTAACCCTGTGTGAGTAACCTAACTTCCCTGAACCTCAGTTTACTTTTCGGTAAAATGGTGGATTTAGACTTGATGGCCCCGGGGCTCCTTCTAGCTCCAGGTCTAAGATCCTATAAAAGCTCTTTTCTGATGCAAGACCTTGTGTCACAAGGGACAAGGGTGGTGTCAGAGGTCCTGGTTTCAGATCCATTCTCTGTCATGTATCTTACTTGATTCGATTAAAATAGGCGTGGGGGATGCAAAGACAAAGGTAACTGTCCTTCCCCTATATGTGTCATATCATGAGTGAGGACTATCAAGGAAGATGTTATGGTCTTGTGCTAGAGTCTAGACAGATTTGGCAGGAACCAGTTTTCAGCAAAGATTATCACTTCCCCTCCTACCAGGTAAGATAAGCCTCCAGGAACCCAGAAGATAGCCCCCAGCTTCCCTGTACCAGGTCCCAAGGCACCAACCAAAGGAAGACACACAAACTAGCACAGAGTTGGGATGACCACTAGACCCTTCATAGGATAGAATTCCTTGCCAGGTTGCTGGGTCATTCATGAATTCCCTTGCTCTCTGTGCAAAAAGAAACCCCAGGCAGCAGTAACTCCCCAAGAAGAGGCCATCCAACTCCAGAGCACCAGCAAAGCCTTGGATCTGATTCTTTCATGGATTTCTCTGCCAGAGGCCCAGATGTAGATAGGCCCCTAGATCTGGCGCAAGGAAAGGCCCTTGGCCTGGGGAGCCAGGTGACATGAGTTCTAATCAGTACTTCACTGCATGACCTCTGGCAAGTCAATCCTTTTCTTTGAGACTCATTTTTCCTGTATATAAAATGAGAAGATTTTACTTACTCTATGGCTTTTAAGGTTTCTTCCCATTCTGACAGCCATAAGGGTAGGGCAAGACAAGGACCCTCTAAAATGACTACCCAGAACCCTGCAATGGATGAGGAAGTTCTGTAATATCTTCCAGCCTAGCCAATTAATAGAGTTACCAGTCCCTGGGCAAATGCATCACTCTCAACTATTTATACACATACATATATGATATATGTATGCAAATATATGTACATACATGTAGACACACATATGCAAGCACTCACAATATGCATGTATGTGCATACAAATACAGATGGTTTGCTGGTGAGTTCACACACGGTGCCACCTTGCCTCTCCCCTCTCTAGCTTATGTATCTTGCCTTTAACCCAAAGGCAAGCTAAGCTCAAAGGGAAATAGATGTTCTTGAGAGGGAGGAGTCAGATCTTTCCTCCTGCTCCCACCTGGAGCTGTCCAACAGCTCTCCTGGCCTGGAATAGCAATATGATTTGCCCTATCTCCCCCAGAGACCACAATACCCGCTCCTCTCACCCAGAGGAAGGTAGGAGTGGGGAAAGAGGGAGACTGAGGTGGGAAAGGCTTGGACTACTTGGTGAGGTAGTCAGATTTCACTTATTTCTCCATCCCCTGCCTTTTCCCCTCCTTTAATCACCTTATCTTCCTCCGGGTGTTTCTTTCTTCTTCTGCCTGTCTTTCTCGCATCATCAGAGTTCTTTCACTCCCCGTTCCATCTATTTGTCTCCCTCTCCTAACCAATCTGCTTCTCTCTGTCTCTGACTGTCTCCCCGCCCCACCCACCCACACTAGGAAGGCCCCCTACCTACTCTCCCTTCCCCTCCATTCCTTCTCTCCAGTTATTTCCACTTACCCATATTTCTGTTGATCTCTCTTTCTCTCCTCTGATGTCTGCCTAGCTCCCTCCCTCTCTTTATCTGGCCCTGGCCCTGACACAGTTCATAGTATCCACAAACGCATCTTCCTTCCCGGCTCCATCCCCCATCCATAATGGGAGGGGGGAGAAGAAGGAGGGAAGAGTGCCAACGAAGTCAAGGGAGAAGTTATCAGACCCCCTCCTGCCTGCGGCCCCAGTTATCTCCACAGCAGCAAACAAGTCTCCCCATCACACAATAGGCCTGAAGTCTATCCCCGCAGCTTTTCAGAGCAGGGAAGTGGCTTTAGGAGCTTCAGACAATGGAGGAGAGGTATTTACTGTACCCCTATTCACAGCCTTCACCTCCCCGCCTCAGCCAGAACACTTAGAAAGCAGAGATGGGGAGGGCTTCTAAGCTCAGAAGCTCTGAAAATATCACAACCTGAGCAAAACTGACCTCAGCCCCAGGACCAGTCCAACAGACCAACATCAGAACAGTAAAGCATCTCTGTGGGCAGAGTTAACTCTACGGATAAAGGGACAGATGCTCCCAAGAGCAAGGAAGAAGACCCCCAGTTCGATCAGTAGCCAGTACCAAGCCAGAAAAAAAAAATTCAGTTCAATTCAATAAATGTTTACTAACTTTTCTAATGTGCAAGACCCATACTGAGCCCTAACCCCAGCTCAGAATGAGATCTGACCTCCAGGGAAATGACCCTTCTCCTAGAAACAGTGGACTGGGCTGGATGACCTCCAAAGTCCATGGTCCAGGTCTGGGGAGGGATCAGAACAGGCTTGATCAGGATGACCTCAGTCCTGACAAGTTCCCACTTTATTTGTCAGGATATGCTAGCTTCCTGGTATCCCAGTGAGACCCCCTGGGAACATCCTGTTTCATCTCAAAGATCTGGCTGAATTTTAGATAAATGTGGAGCAAGTACTCAATAATGCAGCTTCCAGACCCAGCTCACCTGCAATCACACACATCTCCCTAGCCAGGCTCTTCAGACATGATGCTAGACTTGAGGCCCAGTTTCTCCAGGCTGCCCTCCTCATCCTTGCCCCTACTTTCTTCATGGGCAACAGACAGCCAAGGGGAAAAAGTATGCAAAAGAATGTGAATTTCAGATTTTTTAAAATAGAATCCTCTTCTATTGTTTTTGATGTCCCTTTAGGAAAAGAAAAAAAAATTACACACACACACACACACACACACACATACATACACATACACACACACACATACACACACACAGGCAGGGGAGGGGTGTCACCTGAAATTTGTCTATATTGTTCTTGTCTGGTGTATTGGAAATAATCCTGGACTGAAGATCAAGAGGCCTGGACTCAGCAATAGATTTACTATGTGACTTCAGACAAGCCCCTTCCTCTTTTGAAGCTCCCATTTGCCATTTGTAGAATGAAGGGGGTGTTGGACTAAGTGGCTTTCACAGTCCTCCAGGCTCTGATATTTTATGTTCTGTGAATGTATCTATATGCAAGAAATTCTCAATCAATGATCCTCTGAGCATCAACATGAAGTGAGGCATGAAACAGGGGAGACTTTTGTTTACCAAAAGTGTTTTGCCTCTGTCTTTTAAAAAATGTATTATCTCTTCCCTCCTCCCTCCTCCCCAATAAAACAATTTTTTAATCCTCAAAACAAATATTCATAACCTAGCAAAACAAATCCCCACATTGACCATGCCCAAAAGTATATGTCTCATTCTGGATTTTAAGTTCATTACCTCCCTGGTAGGAGAGTGAAGGAAGGTGAGGAGGGACATGATTCATCCCTTAGTCTGACCAAAGCTGACCTCAGCCCTAGGACCACTCTAAAAGACCAGCATCAGAATGATAAGGCACACAAAGTTAGCTCAAAGGATAAAGGCACAGCCACTTCCAAGGGCAAGGACAAGGGCAATAAAGGAGGCCCAACTTGGCCAGTGCACATCCCAGACAGGAAAATTTTTCAAATCAATTCCCTAAATTCTGTTAGCTGCCCTACTATGTGCAAGATCCAGAATGATCCCTAACTCATTCTCTGTCTCTTATTACATTAATCAATCAGAGTTCTAAAGTCTTTTAAAGTTGTTTTTCCTCTGTAATGTTGTTCTGTTATATAAAGTGTTATCCTAGTTCTGCTTACTTTGTTCTGGATCAGTTAATAAAGGTCTTCTCAGTTTCCTCTGAAACTGTCCATTTTGTCATTTCTTACGACACAATAATATTCCATTATAATCCTAAACCACAGTTTAAGCATTCCCCAATAGATTCCCCAATAGATGCCCTCTTAGTTTCCTATTTGGGGACCAATACAGCCTTATGGGTGTACACATGGATCCTTTTCTGCTTTCTTTGATCTCTTTGGAGTATAAGCTTAGTCGTGATAGCGTTGAATCAAAGGGTATGCAGCACAGAGTTCCAAATTGCTTTCCAGAATGACTGGACCAATGACTCCATTGACCATGCACTAGTGTGCCTGTTTTCCTGCAGACCCTCCAGCATTTGTCATTTTCTTCTGTCATGTTTGTCAATTTGTTGGGTAAGAGGCACAACTTCAGGGTTGTTTTAACCTCTGTATAAACATTTTGCTTCTAAGAGACTATCCTTCAGAGAGCCTGAATGAATTAATGAGTGACTGAAAAGGCATCTATTAGCACCTTCCAAGCACAGAGCTAAGCATTAGGAACATAAATACAAGATCAAAGATGGTCCCTAACCTCAAGGAGTTTACATTATAATAGTGGGAGTCAACACACATAGGAAAGTGGTGGCCAGGGTGCCTTTGCTCCGGGGAATGGAACATTAGGAGAATAATCTGATGCACCCCTTCCAGAAGAAATGGCAACATTTATTTGTTCATTATTTCAGAACTGAAGGGGGATAGAGGGAGAAGGGCATGCTTGCAACACCAAGGTGGTTGGTGAGGCTGTCAAGAGGATGGATAGGGAGTAGGGAGTAAAACATGACTGGGGCCATCTTGAAATTGCAGACCAGGATAAACAGTCACCAATCAACACAGAGAGGTCACAGGGCAGAAGTTCTATGGATAAAAGGATTCTAACCTTTTGGGTCTAGGATGTGGTCTCCAGTGTGTGAAGCAAGGCAGTTGGGGAGGCTTTAGAGAAGATGGCTGGGGGTACAGAGTGAAATGAAGCATGGCTTGGGCTTTCTTGAGATAGTGGTACCCCCCTACTCAATAACCTCCAGTGACTCCCTGTCACCTCCAGGATCAGATTTCAAGCCTTTCACAACCTTTCCAGTCTTCTCCCACTCGACTCCCTTTCATGAATTCTACAGTGCAGATATACTGGCTTCCTTAATGCTTTTTGAGCACAGTTCTCCATCTCCCATCTCCATCCCTTTGCACTGACTGTTCCCCATGAATAGAATGCTCTCCTCACTCATCTCTGCATTCGGGTTTCCCTAGCTTTCCTCAGGACTCAGCTTCAGTCTCCACTTCTTCAAGAGACTTTTCTCAGACCTTCTAGCAGCTAGTGCCTTCCATCTATTCCACACATAGCTGTGATGTGCCTAGTTATTTTCACGCTGTCTCCCCATCAGGATGTGAGGTCCTTAAGTGCAAGAACTACTTTTGCCTTCTCCCTAGTGCTTAGCACAGTGCAAGGCATACAATAAGCATTTAATCAACACTTTTTACCTGTGGATAGCAAGGTCCTCCAAAAGCTCTTATTTGTGAATATTTTCCTGATTGCATCAAGTCAGAGAATACCAGAGGACCTCATTCTCAAAATCCACAACCATTCATAAAATCAGCCTAATATTCCACATAGAAAAGACCAAGTGAATGAAGAATACCTATCATCCCCAGTATAACATGACACCAGATGAGTGACTGGCAATGTCACTAAGCTGAGGGGATTAGGGCCTTGCTTTGAATATACTAAAATTCAGAGAGTGCTGAAAGCATTTACAATCCTTCAGAAATACAACCGAGCTTAGTGCCTCATTAGTGGTTACCAATAATAGGTAACAGTTCTTTGCTATCACAAAAAGAGTCATTATAAAGATTTTTGTATATATAGGACCTTTTACTATTTCTCTGACCTCTTTGGGTATAGGCCTACCAATGATATACCTGGGTCAAAGGGCATGTACTGGTTAGTCATCTGAGTAACGGTTGAATAAATTATTGATATATGGATGTGATGGAATACTATTTTGCTATAAGAAGTGGTGAAATAGATTATTTCAGAAAAACATAAAAAGATTTCTGTGAACTGATGCAAAGTGAACAGAATCAGAACAATTTATAGTGCAATATCAATATCATAAAAAAGAACAATGTTGAAGACTTTTACATACTAATGATGTATAATGAGCAGAACCAGGAAAATAATTTATACAATAATAACTCTGAAAAAACAAACAACTTTGAAAGCTGTAAGAAGTAAGAGCAATACAACAACATTCCATAATTCCAATGGATTGATGATGAAACATGTGATCTACCTCCTGACAGGGAAATGAAAGGTATATGTGTGTATGCACGTGTGCGTATGTACACATGAACAAATACATGTACATATGTATGATAGGTGCTCGTTCATATATACAAATGTTAATGTATATTCATGTATGCATGTGTATATACATGGACCTATGTGTGTGTGTTGTGTGGGTGCACACATATACACAATATGCATATGAATGCATATGTGTGCATATAGCATGTGTTGTGTATTATATTGGCATATTGTGTTATATGTGTGAATATTATATATTATATCATAGTATATAATATATGTATCCATTCAATTTTAAGCTCCTTGAAATCAGGAACTATCTTTTGCCTTTTTTCTATATTCACAGGGCTTAGCACAGTGACTGGCACATAGTAGTTACTTAATAAATGTTTATAGACTGACTATATACATATGTGCATGCATATGCATGCATGTAAACATACATGTATGTGCATTGTGTATGCATGCGCATATGTTTACATGTTTATATATTAAACACAGCCAAAAAGGTGATTTGCTTTGCTTCATATTTGTTACAATGAATTTATTTTTTCTCTTCCTTTCAATGAGATGGAGAGTAGTAGGAAGAAAAAATAGATTTCTGTTAAATTTTTTAAAGCACTTAAAAATAATAATTAGTTAAAAGAAGGAACTACCAATTAACTTCCTCCCCCAGGGAGGTACCACCTCCCAGATGAATTTCTGCCTGCCACTCTGCCTTATCCTGAGGCTTCTACAACAGCAGCCTCACAGCCTCCTAGGATCTCCCCTCAGCTGAATTTGTCTTTAAAAAGTTGATTTGGGTTCACCTTTCATGATCGTTGCCCTAGGCACAAAAATTGCTTGTTACAACTCTATGGGAAGAACACTGAAATAGTCCATTGACACATATGTCTCCGACAGTCCCTGCAGATGGACAGTGATCTGAATAATCAGAAGAATGGACTGCACTGCATTTGGGGAATTATGCCTCATCTTCAATGAGACCAGCCTGCTTCCTGACAGCCAGTCAGTAAAGACCTAGTAAGTGCACACAATGTGCTAGGCATTGTACTAAGTGTTGTTTGGGAATACAAAAATGAAAATGAAAGATAGTCCTTGCTCTCACAAAAATCTACTTCTGGGTGATGCTATATGGCCTCCAGTCAGAAATCCCCACAATCTCTGAAGAACAAAGACTGCCAATGACCCCCCAAGGGGACTGAAGAGATATAGGGTGGATATGAGAAGGATGAATCAAAATTAACAGTGAAGGAGCGGCGAGGTGGCACAGTGAATAGAGCACCGGCCCTGGAGTCAGAAGGAACTGAGTTCAAATCCAGCCTCGGACATTTAACACTTACTAGCCCTGTGACCTTGGGCAAGTCACTTAACCCCAATTGCCCAGCCTTCTCCCCTCCAAAAAAAAATAACAATGAAACTTGTGTGCAAAAAAAAAAAATTACCTAAAATGTTGCCTCCAAGAAACATATCCTAGGAAAAGGAAGTGGGCTAGCTGTGCTTTAAAGATAAAGATAATAGGGACCCCTAGTGCAAAACATGGACCCTATTGTGGTTGTTCAGTCATTTCAGTTTCTAACTCTTCACGACCCCATTTGGAATTTTCTTAGCAAAGATACTGGAGAGGTTCACCGTTTCCTTCTCCAACTCATTTTACAGATGAAAAATTGAGGTAAACAGGGTTAAGTGACTTGTCCAAGATCATACATCAAGTAAGCATCTGAGGCCAGATTTGAACTCACGAAGAGGAACTTTCTGACTCCAGGCCCAGCTTCTACTCACTGTATCACCTAGCTGCCCCTACGGGCTGCCGAACTCACTGGATGTTAACATCCCTAGAGGAAGGCCTACAGTGCACTCAGCAGAGAATTCATGGAATGGTCTCTCTTTTCTTGTCCCTGGTCAGGGACTCCACATATGAAGTATCGCTTTAGATGCCGAAATTTTAAAAGAACATTGATAAACTGGATAGCACAGCATCCAAAGAATGCAACAGGAATGGTGATGATCCCTGGGTCCATGTCCTATGAGGATAATTTGAAAGAGCTGGGGATGTTTAGCCTGAATAACAGAAGACTTAGGGGGAAACATGAGAGTTGTCATCATACATAGGAAAACCAGTCACACAGAACAGAGATCCAACATGTTCCTTTTGGTCCCAGAGAGGAGAACCAGGAGTAATGAGCAGAAATTCCAAAGAGATGAATCTAGGCTTGATATTAGAGGAAACTCCCAAAGAATCAGAGTTATCCAAAAGTGTTTCCATGAAAGGTTTCTTCTTGTGGGGGGGGGGGCGTCTCTGAGTAGAAGCTAAAGGATGACTCATTAGGTAGGTTATAATGTTGTGACCATAATTTCAGACATGGGCCGGGCTACGTGGCCACTGAGGTATCTTCTAGCTTCAAATTCCATGATTCTGAGATTCTGCGACAAAAATCACACAGATAAAAAGGCATGTATTTGCTCCCCAGCATCTGAAAGAGAACACACAGTGCTGGTACAAACCGATTTCTATTCTGATTATTAAATGTACAATGTGGACATTTTATATATTAGAAATCAGAAATTGCCACAAATCAAGGATTGATTGTTTTTTTATTGATTGTCTAGGCTTAATAAAGTGGTGGAGAAAATATTAAAAATGCAGATTAAGGGGCGGCTAGGTGACGCAGTGGATAGAGCACCGGCCCTGGAGTCAGGAGGACCTGAGTTCAAATCCGGCCTCAGACACTTAACACAAAAACTAGCCGTGTGACCTTGGGCAAGTCACTTAACCCCAACTGCCCTCCAAAATGCAAAAAAAAAATGCAGATTAAATTTTAAAGTGTGTGCCGCATCTTTTTTTGTTCATAGAGCTGATTGTTACATATTTACCAGCACACCCCCGAGTACCATCAATAGGTCCTTTGACATATTTCCCCCTCCCCTCAAAGGAGGCTACCATTAAGCATGGATATATGTGTGTACACATATACATATGTACATATACATACATGTGCACAATATAAATATATACATTCATAGATATTTGTAATCATACACATATATATACATATACACTTACCTTGACATATTGAAGTATAAATTCTCAATTGCCCATGAAATTGTGTCATGCTATGGTACCAATAACCAAGAACTCTGGATTATCCCCCAGGAATTTCTGTTCAACTTCATGGTGCCCTCAATGATACTTTGATGTCAAACTATCCTTCCTCACTGGGTTTGACTTAAGCTGATGGCATTTGTTTGCATTTCTTGAGTTCGTATTGACTGCTGGCAGAAGGAGAAGGCCAGACACTTTCTGGGGGGAAATGAGAAGTTCACCTTCAGTTTGTTTGGTTGTTTTGAATCCAACACAGATAATCCACAAATTGAACAAGGCTTGGAATGCATTTGATGGCCAAGGGAAGCCTGCAGAGTGGTGTGTGGTGATGCCTTTCACAGGTAGAGAAAATCATAGACTCCCAAAGTAGAAAAGAAATTCTGGGGACATTTAGTCCAATCCCTTCATCAATGAATGAATAAAAAAATTATTAAGTGGTTCCTATGTACAAAGTGACGTGCTAAGAGCTGGGAATACTGATATTGAAGCAAAACAATTCCTTCTCTTGAGGAGCTTGCTTTCTAATGGGCAACACAAGACATATAAAAGGTTTCAGCTTCAAATTCAATTTTAATAGTCTCATGACCCTTAGGGCATAGGAGCAAAGCAAATGGTGATGAATCTGCTTTAGAGTCATTTCCACTGATAAAATGATATCCATTTCTGACATTGAACCATGTGACAATGCCAGGACTTTGGAGGTGGAGACTTTTTTTTCTTTTCAGTATCTTTGGGAGCTATGGCTGCTGAAGAGGCAGGGTCAGCAGTCCCTGCAGAGGCAGTGGTTGGACTTGTCTCCACAAGGGCTCTTCCCCTGAACAATGCCTGTGAGTGCCAGACTGGGAGCAGAGCTAATAATCAGTGGGTGCGGGACGCAACACATTCCTGTTTCCAGGTCTATTGGGTACAGGGTCCTGGGGTGCCTCCACTTAGGTCTGAAGGAAGGTGGTGGTAATGGTCAGATCTGCCATCTTTCCTTGAGATCCCTCACTGCTAGCAAAAGGAATCTTCCCCTTAATATTCCCCCCAAAGTAGCCATCTGGCCTCAGCTGAAAGACATCCAGTGACAAAGTATTCAACTCCTCCCAGGGAAGCTCATTCGTTTTATTGCTGGAAATTTCTGAATCTTTGAAAGTTCTTTGTTATTTTGAATAGAAATATTCCTCCCTGGAACTACATAGATACACACACACACACACACACACACACACACACACATACACACACAAATTGCTTTGCCCTTTGGAACTAAACAGGGCAAATCTAATCCTTTTTCCATGTGACAGCCCTTCAGATCTTAGGAAATAAGGATCATATCTCCCCAAAGTCTTCTCTTTGAACACTGGGACAAATTTTAAATGAAAATGAATAGGGATAAATATAAATTCTACACCGGGTTTCAAAAAAGTCAACTTCACAAGAATAAAATGGAGGAGACATAGATAGATAGAAATTCATCTGAAGATCTAGGAAGTTTAGTGGACTAAATTCTCAAAATGAGCCCATGTTGTGATTGGAATGGCAGCCAAATGGCAGTGAGGTTCAGTGGAAACAGCTCTGACTCTGGAGAAAGGATGTCAATTAAAATACCACCTCTTATGCTCACTGCCTATGAGGCCTCAGACAGGTGACTTAGCCTCACGGGCCTTATTTAACTCATTTGTAAAATGAAGGGATTGGACTAGATGTTTGCTGAGGTCCCTTCCAGCTCCAGATACATGTGTCTACAATCTCAAGAAAGCTAATGTCAAACAATTCTAAAAAACTTAAGAATTCTGATCAATGCTAAGAGCAACCACAGTTCCAGAGGACCAATGATGAGGTGATAAACTCAGTATGAAACACAGTTTTCAGACATGATCAAAGCATGAGTTTAAGAACTGGAGGGTGGAGCACTTAACCACTCCCAAAGCCTCCCTTTGTAAAGGGCTGGGATGTGAACTTTCCAGGTAACTCTTCATTTTCTATCAGTAGCTGAGCCTGGCTTTAATTCCATGGGACATCAGACCTCTAGGTTTTCTTCTGCCTACCCCTATCACTTCACTGCTTCTTTTTATGTATTGTATTCCCCCGTTAGATTGTAAGCTCCTTGAAGGTAAGAACTATCTTCTTATTTGCATTCTCGGTGTCTAGCACATAGTAGATACTTAATAAATGTCGACTATACATATTTGTTACCAAGATTTGGGGAAGGGTTATTTGCTTGTTCTTAATGGGGCAATAGGGAAGATGGCTTTATTATGTTCATTGGGAAAAAATACAAATTTAAACATTTTAAATTTTAAAAATAAATTTTTGAAAAGTTAATGTCAGTTAGTCACCAAACATTTAAGTACTTACTTCATGCCTGATACTATCCTAAGCCCTGACGGGAATGGAACACATCTGAATCATCATCTTCAGTTCTGGGGACCACATTTTGGGAAGGACATTGATAAATTGGAAATTATCCAGAGGAGAACAAACAGAATGATGAACAGCCCCCAAATAAAGACTGGCTGAAGAAACTGAGGATGGTTAACCTGGAGAAGAAGAAATATGGTAGATAGTCTTCAAGTATTTGAAAAGCTGTTGTGTTGAAGAGGACTTGAAGGTGCTGGCTAGTCCCCACCTATTGGCAGAGCTAGGGGGCAGTGATGGGAGGTTGCAAAGAGACAAATAAGAATAAAAAATGCTGTCGTTTAGCTGATTAGTCATGTCTGACTCTTTGTGACCCCATTTGGGGCTTTCTTAGCTAGAGTGATTTGCCATTTTCTTCTCCAGTTCATTTTACAGATGAGAAAACTGAGGAAAACAGTTGCTTGTCCAGGGTGAGTTGCCCAGGTCACACAACTAATATGTGTCTGAGGCTTGATTTGAACTCGGATCCTCCTGACTTCAGGGCCAGTGCTCTGTGCCCTATGGTGCCACTTACCTGCCCTCTCAAATAGGTTTGCTATAAGGAAATACTTCTAACATCAAAGGCTATCTGTACTGGGCTGCCTTAGAAGGTGGTGGGCTACCCCTCAATGGAGGTCCTCAACCAGATGCTACATGAGCCCTTGTATCAGTTGTGACATCAAGGGGACTTTTGTTCATGTGTCAGTTGACTTAGCTAACCTCTATGGTTCTTTCTAACTGAAATTTTATGAGTCATTGATTCTTTTCCAAGCCAAATGTCCCCAATTCCTTCACCAGGTCCTCACACAGCCTGGTTTCCATCCTCCTGTCATCCTGATCACACCCCTCTGGATGTGTTGAAAGGCTTTTTAAAATATGGTGCCTTGGGGGGAGGGGGAGAGACAATGGGATTATTCCTTCCTTCATCCTTTTGGAGGGATGGGGAGATGATGGGGATGAGGGATGAGGAACAAAAAAATTACTTTTGGAGCTATCAAATAAAATCTTAAAACAGGGCTGGGAGGAGTGCCATCCCCTTCCTGTTAAAGAGAAATAAACTGAGGTCCAGAGAGAAGAAGAAACTTATTTAAGGTCATAAAGCCCATTAGCGGTAGAGCTGGGACTACAACCCTGGTCTCCAAATGTCTATTTCAGAGATTTTTCAGTGACAACCTCTTTTTCCCTTTATAAGAGCTCCTCATTTGTTCCTCACAGCATTCCTGTGAAGAAAGAAAGGCAAGGAGCATTCAACTCATTTTCCAAATGGGTCAACTGAGGTTGAGAAGCAAGATGATCCAGCCAATTCAAGAAGGTTGTTATCACTTGAACCCACATCTCATGCCTCTGAGCCCAGCAGTTTTCCTCCCTTGGACCACTGTGTGTCCCCTAAAGGAGCAGTAAGTGCCATCTCCTGGGAACATGTCTCCCCTGCCTTATCTCCAGTCCTGGGCAAGGCTTTCCAGATGCTCTTCTTTCCCAGGGCCCAAACAAATCACTAGGAACATTCCTCACTTCTCTCATCCAGAGCAGGGCCACCTGGCTTTTAGTGAACTTAAAGAAATCCAGGTCAGCTCAGCTCAGGTACCAACTACTACAGGAAGTCCATCCTGATTTCTACACACACACACCCAGTTGCAAGTGACCTCCCAGTTTCTTTTTATGTATTCTACATTGAATTTTCTCTATCCCTGTTGTTTCCTCCTGATAAAAGATCATCTCCTCAAGGGAAGGAACTATTTCATTTTTTGTCTTTCTATCCCCAGCACTCCATACAGAGCCTGGAACATAATGGGTACTTAATAAGTGCCTGTTGAATTGAATTGAGCTGAACCAAGCAGACTGATGAGACCCATTTTTTCCATTTCAGAGAACTGATGCTAAAGGTCCATTTCCATGAAAAAAAAAGAGAAGGAATACTTCTCAAACAAAGCCCCATTATATGGCCCTGCTCTGAACATGTAGGTCAAAGACTGAGGGTCAGAAATAGCAAAATGCTATAATGCCAAGGGACAAATGAGTCTAACAGACTAATGTCTGAGTAGAAAAAGATCCATGGGGCCTCTCTCTGTGTCCTCATGGGGTATCATACCCTTACCTGCAGGTACTCTGCCCAAAGGAATGTAAATTTTGATCACTGAAATCTCCCAAGGTATCATGAAGTTTGCAGGCTATATTTCTTAAGGACCATGCCTTAAATCCAGTTCACTGTGACTCTCATTGATTGGTCAACAATAGGTCCTAGGCCAAGCCCCATGTCATGGTCATTGTTTGGCCCTTGATGGCTCAGACTGAATAGTAATGAATAGTAATTGTTTCTGTTTTAGCCAGAAACCCTCAAGTTCTTCCCCTCCCGGATTGATTTTTTTTAATTAGGTAAAAGGAGCCATTCTTTGACTCATTTCCTACCTAGCCTTAATCATTGAATGGCATTGCCTCAGTCAAAGTGAGAACCAGAAAGACTCTACCTTAAAAAGGCCAAGGTCTCCCATTGCATCCAGGGCCATCTCCAGTTGTCCTGATCTATATCTTGCCGCTGAACCCAGGTGGCTCCAGAGAAGAAAGTGAAGCTGGTGACCTTGTACAGGTCACCTCACTTAAATCCAATTCACTTGCAAGTCATGGCATCATCGTCCTGATGTCATGGTCCTCTTCAAGAATGAAGGACCAACAACAACAGACCCATAGGGATGGATGTGTACCAGAACAAGAGTGGAAATTAGGAGCCAACATGCTAAGACTTAAGGTGGAAAGGACCTTTGAAATGACTAGGTCCAATCAGAGCCATAACCAGCAGCATTCCTGAGTCAAGAAGCACAAACATTCAGTCGAATAGGAGATGGGGCATCAGAGAGCCCAGCATACTGTCATGTGTCTGCTTTGGAGGTGGGAAGTGAAGGGAGAACAAGGTCGGGCCAGACAGGAAGAGGAGGAAGCTACCATCTGGCAGTTTCCTATTTTAATGAATTACTCTTGCCAGCTTGTCAGGAGACATCTCCCCATCTAGGTGTTAAGCTCAGTTATTTCTATGCTGTTGAAGGACTGAAAAAGCTATAAAGATCCCATGTAAATTTCCACATCCTGGAAAAAAAGCCCTGATTTCCCCCTTTTCCTTCATCCTTGTCCTGGATCTGACTCCAGATGAAGAAGCTCAGACTCAGAAAACTTAAGTGATCATTCTTAAGGTGCTACAAGACAAATAAAGAGCACAGGCAGGATTCAAACCCAAGTCCTTGAATTCCAAATCCAGGGCTCTTCCTGCAGCAACTACTGAATCTCTAGTTCTAGTGTGACCAAAAAGACATTACAGGTCTCATAGCAAGTCCTTAGGTCTCTTCTTTTGCCTTTGAAATGTTTTCTCTGCCTACCTGCAGGAGTGTTGAGATCTAATGGAATAATGTGGGGATAGGGGAAGGATTTTGGGCAGCCATCAAAAAAATGTAGTGGATATTTTCCTCTATTTTTTAAGGGCTGCCTAAAATATTTTGGCAGGTCACAGGCTGTGCAGGCCTGAGTTAGGGAATGCTCTATTGCATAAAAAGAAGGTAGTGATCTGTTTGCTGCTGCAGAAACATAGGACAAAATGCGCTGGGTCTGCCTCACCCCTCCAGGGCAGTTCAGGATGATCTGCATGGTTCTAGTGCTAGCTGCCAGAGGCATGACAGGACTCAAAAAGGAATGTACTCAAACCAAATGTCAAGTGACTTGTGAGAACTCCAGTGGAAAGGATATCAGAGTCAGTCCTCTGTCAAAAAGACAGGCTTGACAGTGCTGGCTCAGTGCTTGACCCTCAGCGGGAAACCCTCAGACCCAATTGATACCTGGTTTGTTGTGAGATTTTTCCATTTACTTCCCTTCATCTCTCTGGCACCTGATTCCAAGCATGGAATTCAGCGTACTGAGGGGAAAGGAGAGGTGTAGGGAAAGAGAAGAGAGGGTGGAGATAAAGTGGAAAGAGGGGAAGAAATGGTATAAAGGGGAAAAGGGGGAGGGGAAGGAGAAAGAAAGGAGAAGGAAGGTGGCAAGGGGAGGAAGGAGATGCCAAACTTCATCCTACATTCCAAAGCAGTACCCTCCTCACAAAACATGAGTTATCATTGCTATTACTTTCAATTCTATCCCCTGGTTTCTCCTGTTGCTCTGACATCTGGGTTTTCACTCAGCAGAGTCCATGTTTAGAAGCATTTGTCAGGCAACATCACCACCTCGCTCCTTCATCACCTTTTCAAAGACTAACATCCAGGGTCACCTTCTACAAAGTCTTTTTCCCGATTTCCCCTCTTAATAGTGCCCTGACCTCTTACAACCTGTTTTCTCTTCTCTCCACCCAGTCTTCAACAGAATATAAACTCCTTGAGGGCAAGGGAAGTTTCCTTTTTATTTTTGCTTCCTCAGCAGCATCATGGAATGGATAGGGAGCTGGCCTCGTAGTCCAGAAAACCTAAGTTCAAATACTGCTTCTGACACATATTAGCCATGTGACCCTGGACCTCTCAGGGCTTCAGACAATTTCTGAAGGCTGTCAATTACAGAACATCTGAAGATTTTTATTAGTAAAAGATTTTCCTCATTCCCTGTACCAATTAATCAATATTAAGCATATATTTTGGGGCAGCTAGGTGGTACAATGGTTAGAACATCAGCCTTGGAGTCAAAAGAACCTGAGTTCAAATCCAGTTTAAGACACTTGACATTTACTAGCTGCATGACCACGGGCAAGTTCTGTGCCTTGTAGCAAGTCCCTGGTTGTCTCACCCAAAAAAAAATCTATTATGTTGCTACAGAGTGCTAAAGAGGCAAAAGGCAAGTTCCTTCCCTCAAGGAGAGACATCTAACAAATAAATATATAGAAAGCAAGCTATTTACACAATAAATAGGGAATAACTAATATAGAGAAGGCACTGGAATTGAGAGAAGTTGAGGAAGATTTCCTGTAGGAAGTGAGATTCTAGTTAGGTCTTAAAGGAAGCCAGGAAGGTCAGTAGTGAGAGTAGAGGAAAGAGTATTCCAGACATGGGAACAGCCAAAGAAAATTCCCAGAGCAGAGAAATGCAGTGTCTTATTCATGGAACAGCCAGGAGGCCAGTGTCATTGGATAGAAGAGCACATTTGGGGGAGAAAAGTGCAAGAAGACTGGAAAGGTACCAGGGAGCTAGGCTATGAAGGACTTTGACTGCCAAAGCATTTTGTATTTGATTGATCAAATAGGGAAAGGGCGCCATTGGAGTTCATTGAGTTGGAGATGGAGGGAGTAACATGATCAGACCTGCACTTTAGGTAAATCCCTTTGGTGGCTGAATAGAGGGTGGATTGGAGTGGGGAAAGACACCTGAGGCAGGCAAACCCACCAACAGGTTATTGTGATAGTCCAGGTGTGAGGGGATGAGGACCTGCACTAGAGTCACTAGTGTCAGAGGAGAGAAGATGTACAAAGGTGAAATTGACAGGCCTTGGCAACTGATTGGATGTGGGGAAGGGGAAGGTTGAGAGATAGTGAGGAATCCAATATGACTCCTGGGTTGTGAGTCTGAGGGACTGGAAAGATGGTATCGCCCTCTATAATCATAGGGAAGATAGGAGTCAGACAGGGCTTAAGGGGAAAAATAATTAGTTTTATTTTGAACATACTGAGTTTAAGATGTCTAAAAAGGCAGTTGGATATGAGAGTTTAGATGTCAGCAGAATTTGGATTCATCAGCATAGAAATGGTCATTAAAATCATAGAGCTGATAAGATCACTAAGTGATCTTATACAAAAAGCATAGAGGTAGAAGGGAAGGGCAACCACGACAGAACCCCAAGGGATACCTTATGGTTAGAGTTTGTGATCTGGAAGAGGATTCACCAAAGGAGACCAAGAAGGATTGGTCAGAGAGGAAGGAGAAGAACCAGGAGAGAGAGTGAAGAAGAGAATATCAAGGAGGAGAGAGTGGGTCAAAGGCTGCAGAGCGATCAAGGAGATTGGGGATGGAGAAGAGGCTTTGGATTTGGCCAGTAAGAGATCATAAGTAACTTTGGAGAGACCAATTTCAGTGGAATGATAAGGCTGGAAGCCAGATCATGAGGGATTAAGAAGAGAGTGAGAGGAGAGAAAGTGGAGTCACGCGTTGTAGATGCCTTTTTGAGAAGTTTAACTACAAAGGGCATAAGAGATGTAGGATGGTGGCTAGTGGGGATGTACGAATCAAGGGAGGGGTTTTTTTTCAGAATTGGGGAGATGTGGGCATGTTTATAGGCAGTAGAAAAGAAGCCAGTAAGTAGACAGGGAGAGATTGAAAATAAGTGAAAGAGTGGTGATGATAGAGGGGGCAATCTATTGGAGGAGACAGGATGGAATGGGATCATTTGAACAAGTAGAGGGGCTAGCCTTGGCAAGGAGAAAGGCCACTTCATCAAGTGAGACAAGAGTGAAGGAGGAGAGATAACAGAAGGCACCTGAGTGATCGGAGACAAGGAAAAGGGAAGAAGAGAGAGTTCATGGTGAATGACCTCAATTTTTTCTGTATAATATGAGGCAAAGTTCTCAGCTGAGAAGGTGGAAGGAGGGGGAGCCATAGTGGGTTTGAGGAGGGATGAAAGGGTTTGGAAGAGCTGCTGAGGAGAGTGGGATAGTGAATTGCTAAGGGAGGTATAGAAAGATTGCCTAGCAGCAGGGAAGGTCCAGTTGAGACTGTATAACATAAATTTGTTGTGAAGCCAATCAGAACAGTCGCATGATATTATCTACCTTCATTCAGCAGCACGTATGTAAAAGAAGTAACAAATGCTGGGAGTGATCCAGGACTGAGGCTTAGCTGGGCAAAGTGAGGAATATGATAAGGGGGTAAGGAATTCAAGAGATGAAGACAGTGTTGAGTTGAATTGGTTCACCAAGGGGTCAAGATGGAGAGAAAAGAGTCACTAGTGCAGGAGATGGCCTGTAAGGGAATTTAGGGTTCAAGGTATTGTAGAGGAAGAGCAGGATTTTGTAAGGAAAGGCAGCAGGAGAAGTAAAAAGACAATAGGTCAGATAAGGGGATTTCAGAGTTCTTGAACATAGAAGTGGTATATTTGTTGGTGATGATCAAAACTATGGCCATCTTTATGTGCAGCTGAGGTGGAATGGAGGAGCAGTCCAGGGGAAGTAAGTAGGCTGAGTAACTGAGTGGTTAGGGTATTTGAGGGAGAATTGATACACACTGAAGTCCTCTAATATGAGGTCAGGAATTTGGGAGGAGAAATTGTGGGGCTAGGTATCAAACTCATTGAGGAAGGAAAGGAAGTGGCCTATAGGATCTGTAGACAACAACTACAAGGATTTTGAACGGGTGGTAAGATATAAAAAGTCCACACCTCAAAAGAAAAGATGTTACTGGGTGATGCAGGAAGGAGGAGGACCTGGACGTGGCAATGGGGAGCAAGAATTGTTCCAACTCCCCCAAATCAAGCAGTGAACTGAGAAGGATGAGTGAAGGTACAACCAGTACTAGAAAGGGTGGCCAGAGAAGCTATGTCACCAAGGGGAGACCAGATTTTAGTAAGAACCAGAGAGAAAAAAAAAATTTAAGATTTGTTGCTTATGGAACAGGCATTCCAGAAGACATAGTGGAAGGGCTAGGTGGAGTCAGGATGAACCTTTGGGGTGGGAGGATTGAGGGGGATGGGAATGAGGAGTCATGTGGGGAGGGTGGATGCAATGAGGTTTGAATGATGATCTGCAGGAGTTCAGAGTCACTGGGATGTGAAGAATATGACCAGGTATGAAAATGTTCATCAGTGAATGAAGGGCACCACTCCTCTTCCCTCAAAAACTAGGCATAGCAGGAGATGGGAGGTCTTAAGTCAAAGGGAAATCACATGTCCAACACACACACACACACACACACACACAGACTCCCTAGTGCCTAGCACACTTTTGCATGTAGTAGGTATTTCATAAATGCTTGATGAAATGAATGAATGAATGAATGAAGATAGGGTCAGTACTTCACAAAAGCTGACTAGATCCTATCCTTTGAGACCAATGGGGTAGAGCAAGGAGTCCAGAGAGCAGCAAGAGCCATAAATCGTATTCTAGAAATGGATGAATCACTAGAGATCATTGATCCCACCTCTTCATTTTACATATCAGTAAACTAAGACCCAACCTGTTCAGAGTCACACAAATAACAGAAATGGATTTTGAACCCAGTTCTTCTAACTCCACACCCATTGTTCTTGACCCTAATTATGTCCTGAACTCCTTAACCACTAGCCGCCTGCTCACCTAGAGACACTCAACCACAGGGGCTGGGTAAGAAAAGAGAATCAGACTTTATTGAAATGTCAATCTAAGGGTCAGACTATCTAATGCTCAGAAGCCAAATCCCAGGATCCAGTCTCCCTTTGGGAACAGCTTGGCTGAATATTGCCTGAACCTCCCTCCTTCCCTGGCCACCCAACCCAGCCCTGCCCAGACCAGCCTATCAGTGTAATGGGGCTGAAGGGAGCTCTCAGCTTTTTATTAAATGCTAATCGAGAATCAGGCAGAAGTACTTTAAATGCTAGCTTTTGACAAAGCTCCTGGTTGAATCTTGACAACTTAATGAGACAGTGTTTTGTTTATGCCCAGCTCAGGAAGGAAAGGAAACGGGCATACTCCATTGTGCCAGATGGAGCCAAGCTTTTTCATTCCAAAGCTTCTCGTTGCCCTGTTACCCCTAAGGGGAAGAGCAGTATTCAGAAGAAGGTTCCTACACACACACACACACACACACACACATCCTACATGCAGAAGCCTTTGGTTGCAAATCATAGAGGACCAGATTCTGGGATGGGAAAAGTGGGAAAAGTGGGGAGGGAGGTAAAGAATAAAGAAGGTAGAGAGAAGCGGAAGGAGAAGAGAAGGAAGAGGAGGGAAACATGGTCCATGGTCCCTAATCTAGGAGTCAGGACACCAGGGTCCTAAATTGGCCCTGCTACTAACTCCTTGTAGGACCTAAAGCAGGCCAGTGTCCTTCTCTGGGCCCCAGCTCTGAGACTAGATGATCCCTTCCTGCTCTTACATCCTATACAGCATCAGAAGGTCAGAGACAGCATCCTCTCAAATAGTTGCCTGTAAAGACACTTGAAGGGAGGGGGAGTAAGAGAATAAAGGGAAGGGAAAGGGGAAGGGGGAGGGGATCATGAGATCTACAGAGAAAGAGGTAAAGAGCCAGGAGGGATAAACAAATGAAACCTGTGTCCTCCCCTCTGGCCATAGCGTCCAGGGATCCCAGGATTGAATTAGACAGGAGGTGGGGCTGGCCATTCAACTTTTGATTAAAACAATACTAATTCATATTTCCTGAGCACTTTAGAGCTACCGATTGATTTTGTGTCCATAATTTCATTTAATCTTTACAATAGTCTTATGAAGGAGGAATAATGAGAATTATTATTGATGCTTTGCAGATATAGAAACTGAGGCTGATCATCCCAAAGGATGACTTCCAACTGGAAGGAGGTGCCCTTTGAAGTGGACCTTGGAGAGTGAGGAGAAACCAGGTGCAGAGAAGGAGAGACAATTCCAAGCAACTGCTAAAGTTCCCATTGCTCCACAAGTCTGGGCCCCGCCTTAGAGGGATACTAGAAGCCTATGTAAAGAAACCAAGGGTTCATATCTTCTTCTAGTCCCAGCGAGGGTTAGCTAAGTGATACAGTGGTTAGAGTGTCAGACCTGAAATCAGGAAGACTCATCTTCCCGAGTTCAAATTCAACCTCAGAGACAATAGCTGTGTGACCCTGGGCAAATCACTTTACTCTGTCTCAGTTTCCTCATCTGTAAAATGAGTTGGAGTAGGAAATAGTAGCCTATCCATTATCTCTGCCAAGAAGAGCCTAAATGGGGTCATAGAGAGTCTGAAATAACTGAACAACAACAAAGAGTTTCCTATCTTCCTTCTTAAAATGCCCTGACAGCTCTAGTTCTCCCAACTCAGGACTGAGCCCCAGGATTTTTCTGGGGTATACAGGCAGGAAAGGCATCTCCTTAGAGCCCCTCCCCCTTTTCCAGCTCTCCCCTCCGTAGCTACCTCCCCCACCTGCCCAGCTTCAACTCCCCATCTGTAACCCTAACGAGCCACTGACAGCACCATCTGCTTCCCTTCCTAAAGGAAGGAGGGTGGAGAAGAGAGATGGGCAGGAAGCAGAGAGTAGGGGAGAAGGAGTGGAAAGGGAAGAGAGAACTGGTAGGGGAAAAGAAGCTGGGAAAACAGAAGAAGAGGCAAAGCAGAAAGAGTAAGGAGTGCTGGCTTTCACAGACACCTTCCTCTGACAGCTTAGAGCACCTGTCTCCCATTGTTGAACTGAGGGCAGAGAGAAGCACAACTATTACAAGGGAAAGAAGCCTGGGTGTCACTAGCAGCATGCCTGCATTGGAAGCCAGTGAATGGAAAGTTCTTTCTCTTCTCTGAACCTCAGTTTCCCCACATCATAAAATAAGGGGGCTGGACTGGATTACTCCTTTCAGCTCTAACATTTTATGGTCTATAATCTCATAAGCAGTTTGGTATAGGTCCAAAAGTACTGAGTTTGGAGTCAGAGGACTTGGGTTCAAATTTGGTTTCATCAGTCACTAGCTATAAGACCTTGGGCAAGTCTGTCAGTCTCTCTGATCCCATTTCATCTTCTATCAAAGGAAGGGGTTGGGTTAGATGACCCAACCTCTAGTTCCTTTCACCTCTGGATCTATGATCCCACAACTATTTATCCTCCAGAAGACAGAAAGTTCCTCCTCAGCAACTCAGCTCTTTCTCTCTGCAGAATTTCTCTCTGTAGACACTGAGCCCCAGGTCCCTCCTTTTAGTCTGGAAGAGAAATTAATGACAATCCTTCCAAATCCAAGTGCTTTTGTGGGCTGAAGCCCAGCAGCTGGAACTCTTGGGCCCTCTTGGGGAGGGTTTGGGGGAGCATAGCTTCCAATTCACTCATTTCTTAACTCATTTCTAGGGTTCTCCCCACTGAAGATCACTGCAGGGAGGAGACCCAGGAAAAAGGGAAATAAAGAGGGAGAAAGAAGAGGAGGGAAGAAGAAAAGGGGAGAGGATGAAGAAGAGGGAAAGAAAGGAGGAGAGGAGAAGAGAAGGGAAGAAAAAGGAAGGGGAAGGAGGAGGGAGGAGAAAAAGGAAAGGGAAGAAAAAGAGGGAGAAGGAGGGACGAGGAAGAAGGATGGGTGGATGAAAACAAAGCTTTAGGAGTAAGGGTCAGCTGGAAGAGTCGGGATGACTGACTCCGCCCCAGGACTGGTCAGAGATTTGGCTCTGGCTGCAGCTGGAATGTATCAAGTCCTCCCCTTCAGGAGGACTTGAGGCCAGGGCGGACCCACCCAGCGGGAAGCGAGACCCAGGCTTCTGGAGACCCGACTGCCGGGGCATCACCCGGGCTGGAAATTAACCTGCAGGTCCCCTCCCCATGAGCAGCGCGCCCGCAGACTTGGACTCTAGGCACCAGGCTTTTTTTCAAGTTCTCCAACACCGCCATCTACCGCGGAAAAGAAGCACCGCATGCCGACATCAACTCAGCCTGCCCCATTCTCTGCCTGATGGATAGGCCCTTTGGCTGGGCCTGGACCATTGGTACTGTAAGAGGATGAGTCGGTTCTGTCTCACCTCAGAGCCAGTCCTCAGAACAATGAATTCAAGAATTATATGGAACCTTAGTGACACCCCCACGGACGCCTAACAACTGCATTTCACAGATGAGGAAACTGAGACTTACCCAGAGTCCTGTTATAAGTCTATGACAGAGTCTGGATTAGAACCCACACTTAAATGCTCCACCAATCATGAAGACTTTGAGCAGGGGAAGAAGGGAGCAGGAGAAGGAAAGAGGGATGGATGCCCGTCACTGAAAATTCTCAAGCAGAAGCTGGCTCAAACAGGCATTTATCAATGAATTACTCTGTGCTAAACACTGAGAGTGCAAAGAAAAAGTGAAAACATTGCCTTTGTTCAAAAAGCTTGAATTCTAATAGTGGAAATGATGTATAAATAAAAGATGTATGCAACAGACACAGAGATGGAATATTGACCATTTCTCAGTAGTTTTGGGAAAGAGTTTCATGAAGAGGGTAGGAAGCTAAACTAAAGTCGTTCTAAGGTCCTTTCCACTGTAGGGTCTTATATTTAGTGCCAGAAAGAGATCACCAAGTCCAATCTCTTCATTTTACAGATGGGGAAACTGAGACCCAAAGAGGTGGAGGGACTTGGCCAAAGTCACTCAGGCACATGGCAAAGCCAAGATTTGAACCCAAATCCTCTTGCCACATCTAGTACTCTCTCCAAGGTACTGTCTCTGTACTGAGTCCGTGATTCAATATCCCAGTCCATTAGATTAATTACAGTAATTAATAATGGATCACATTTATATAGTGCTCCACGATTTACAAAGCACTTTGAAATGATTTAATCTTAGTCAATATCTTTCCTCCCCCTGCAATTTGGTCTGAGGGAATTATGTCCATCCCTTCTAGTCCCAGTAAAATCTGGCAAAGACCCTAAGAGGGCCAGGATGTTTAATTGGCAAGTCTCTACATAGGCTGTGATCCAGAGATCTGTTCACTGAACCTCGCGCTGGTCTTTGGGCTCTCTGAGGCTCTGAGCCCAGCAGAAATTCTTCCATTCCTCCTACCCTGAGTCTCTTCTCCCCTACACACACACACACACACACACACACACACACACACCCCTTGTTGATTTCCCCTGGGCTAATGATCACAGGACAGTGACATAAGACTCAGCTTGCTCTCATATTGGGGGACCAGTGAAAGGTACTGACTCCCTCCTCTCAGAACTCTCTCTAGGGAATTTGCCTTCAGACAAAATTGTTTCTTCTCAGATTTAAGTGTCAGATCTTCCTACCTGGGGGTAGGTCTCATGGGAGACCTGGGCAAACAGCCTCCCATAAGGAAGCCTGAGAGTGGACAGCAGCCCAGGATGAATCCTTGTTCTGCAATATCAGACATCACCCTCACACACATGCATACACAGACATATCCCACCACCACTGTTTATCACCTGCTACTTGTCCATGACTTGTCCATGGGGGCAACACCCTTTTGTTGACCCACCTAGGCCAGGGTTTCTAAAGAGCTCCCAGTAGCAACAATTAGGGGAAAGAGATCAAAAAAAAATATCAAAAAATATATTCTTATAGGCAGTGGGGCATAGTAGATTAAGGGCTAGATTCTAATCAGGAAGGTCTGAGTTCAAATTTTATGTCTTGACATATTCAGTGTCTGGAACAAGAAGAAGGGACAGTTAAAAGTTTAACTCAGTTCTGGCCTTTCCTTAGCTCCTACCACCTGAGGCAACCCTTGGATCAAAGGTGATTTACCTGGGAGGGAAGGGGAATGGGCCAAGAGACAGAACAGACTATTTGATTTTCCTGTCTCCCTTCTAAGCCCCTCATTCCCCAAGCACCCAGGGAGCACAACCAGAGAAATACTTTCTGAAACAAAGCAGAGTTATGAAATTGATTTCTCCAGAAACAGTGAGAATCAGTTTTAATTATCTTTATCTCTCTTCCAATTTTTTTTTCTCAGCCTCAGCCACTAGGTAATCCATTGCTATTGACTTCCCCCCAGCACCTAGTGTTGAGGGGTTTGGTTTTTAGGGGGATGAGAAAAACAAAACAGCAACAATGGTGCCAATATGGACCACCTAACCAGATACGACCCCAATCCCTCACCCCTTCTTCCACCTCAGAGCCCATTGCCACCAGTGCTGTCTCTGAAGCCCCAGATGGGGGTGGGAGGTTGGAGGCAGGGAGGGAGGAGGAAACAGCTTGAATCAGAGCAACCTGCCCTGGACCATGAAGAAACCAAAACCAGAGCCAATATGGACCCAGAGCTGAAGAACCCCTCTATCAGTGCTCCAATAAGCTCCTCTCTAGGAAGTGAATTTTACACCCACTCACACCTGCAGTGAGTGGTTTTAATGGGGGCTTTAGTGAACTCCAAGTTCAATATGAGCTAACAGTGTGATATAGCAACCAAAGAAACTACATGATCTTAGGCTGTATTAAAAGAAAGATAGTTTAGAAGACTAAGAGCCATTCTTTGATAAATACATGGCCAAATTGGATGAGCAGGCAGTTTTCAGAGGAAGAAGTTCAAGCTTTCAACAACTATATGGAAAAAATGCTCCAGGTCTCTAAAATTAGAGAAATGTAAATTAAAACAACTCTAAGATTGCACTTCATACTCAACAGATTGGGGAGGGGGAGAGAAAATGAGGAAAATGACGAACGTTGTAGGGGATTCAGGAAAACAGGCACACTGATGCATGGTCAGTGGAGCTCTGAATTGGTCCGGCTATTCCGGAAAGCAATTTAGAGCTATGCACAATCACTACTAGGCTTGGGGTATTCACCTATTTGGGAATGGTCAAACTGTAACATATGAATAATTGTCCCAAATGAAATGACCAAGTGAACTGTCTCAGAAGACATTGACAAGACTTCTATGATCTGATAAAGAGTGAAGTAAGCAAAAATAGAACAATTTGCACAATAAAACAACATTAGAGAGAAAAACAACTTTGAAAGACTTTATAAATCTGACTAATGTGAACATAAACCAGTCTGGAGGACTAAAGATGAATCATACCCCTACACCATCTCCTGCCAGAAAGGTGATGTACTTAAAATCCAGAGTGAGGCGTGGATTTTTGGACATTGCCAATGTGGGAATTTGTTTTCTTGAATTATGTATGTTTGTAGTGAGGGTTTTAGTTTTAAGTTTTTGTTTTGTTTTGGAGGGTTTTGTTGTTCTGTTGGGGATGGAGGACTGTGAGAGGACGAGATAGTAAATGTTGAGAGACAGACAGACAGAGAAGAGAGTGAGAGAGAGACAGAGAGAGAAGAGAGAGGGGGAGAAAGAGAGAGACAAAGAGAGAGAGAGAGAGGAGAGAGGGACAGAGAGACAGAGACAGAGAGAGAGAGAGGAGAGAGAGACAGAGAGAGAGATGAATATATGTTGTTGTTCAGTCATCTTAGTCATATCTGACTCTGTGATCCCATTTGGGATTTTCTTAGCAAAGATACTGGAGTGGTTCGTCATTTCCTTCTCCAACTCATTTTACAGTTGAGAAAACTGAAGCAAACAGGGTTGACTGACTTGCCCAGGATCACGTAGCTAGCAAGTGTCTGAAGGCAGGTTTGAACTCAGGAAGATGAGTTTTTCTGACTCCAGGCCTGGCACTGTGCCACCCAGCTGCCATGAATGAATATATGTGTGCACATATATATGTATATGTGTATGTGTATATGTATATGTATATGTATATGTGTATGTATATGTGTATGTGTATGTGTGTATACATACACACATGGGGCGGGGGGGTATTTATTTTGAAAAAAAGTTTCTATCCTTGTTAGACTGCATCTGTGATATTGTCTTCAGCTCTGGACACCACAGTTTAAGGAAGACATTGATAAGCTGGAGTATGTCCAGAGGGGCACAATGAGGCTGGAGAAGAGGCTTGAGATCATGCCAAATAAGCTCGGTTGAAAGAGCTAGAGATTGTTAGCCTGGAGAAGAGAAGACTCAGGGGAACAGGAGAACTGTCTTCAAGTGCTTGGAAAAGCCGTCATGTGGAAGGAAAATTAAGCTTGCTATTTGGCCCTGGAGGGTAAGTAGAATGAGCTGGGGATAGGAGGGAGGGTAAAGAGATGCAAACAGGCTGGACGTCAGGAAAACTTCCCAGCAATCAGAGCAGTTTCAGAGTGGGAGGGGTAGGTTCTGCCTCTCCGAAGGCTTCCAAGCAAAGGCTTCACGAGCACTTTGGGGGCTCTATCACAGGGAGGATTCTTTTTCAGGTATGGATTGGACTAAGTGGTTATTGAGGTCTTTGTCAACTTGGAAATTGAGTGATCACAACTGTATTCCTTTGGTACCTACTATCCAGTTCTACCCCCAGTTCTTTAGGCACGGCAAAACATTTGGCCCTCAGATAACTGCCAAGCTAAGCAAGGATGGGGGGAGGTAGATGAGCTTGGAGATCCTGTTCCCCACATAGGCCAAGCCCCCCTGTGACACAGACCACAGTGAAAGGAAATGAGGTCAGCTTCCTCATTATTATTAATAAAATATCCTATGATAAAATATTATTTAAAATTCTATCAATATAATAATAACAGCTACATAAAAATCTTCCTCCAAGGCATCCTCCTAGAATCAGAAATTTAGAGCCAGAAGGGATTTTAAAGGCCAGGAAATCTAACCCTACATTTTAGAGATAAGAAAACTGTGGCACACAGAAAGGTTTGTTGACTTGTCCAGGGCCATGCAGTTAATAAACATCTGAGGCAGGATTCAAACTCAAGTCTTCCTCACTACAGGAACAGTGTTTTATTCAATGTGCAATATTCCTTTCCATGGTGGAGACAAGACCTCAGGGTCTCAAAGGTTATGCCAGGGAAACACAAGCTTTAGTAGCTTTGACCAGGATTGAATGGCCTCAGTGACAGTCTAGCTGACAGACTATGTATGACCAGTCTAGCTAAGTATAGAGTCATCCATCTCCAGAAGCTTTGCTCCTAGGCAAAGAATTCTGGGGCCCTCAGATCCCTGTGCAAGTCAGAATTAGGGATTACAAAGAGCAAAGCCTTGCCCTAAGTGTATCTAACAACAAGGTTTATTGATACTAGTTGAAATGATTGGGGGTACTCTCATTGACAATGATGGGATACTGTATTGGGGTCCTCTCCATCTCACTGCCATCCTGGGACCCCACTTTGGTCTGGTACTGATGAGGGAAGTCACACAGAGAGGTGGCTGAATCCCAAGAAACCAAGCCAGCTCAGGAAGCCAACTGGTTTTGAGTAACCCATAGATGCTAAGAGGGCTGTGGGATTTTTAGACCAACATAGGCAAAGGTAGCTGGAGCACTTTATATATGCACCACCCTCTGAGGTTGACCTTCCATCTTTGTTGTCGTTCTTCACTTGTGTCCTACTCTTTGTGACACTGTGAGTCATAATGTCCGAGAGGTTTTCTTGGCAAAAATACTGGAGTGGTTTGCCATTTCCTTCTCCAATGCATTAAGGCAAAAAGAGGTTAAGTGATTTGCCCAGGGTCACACAGCTAGTGAGTGTCTGAGGCCAGATCTGAGCTCAAGTCTTCCTGACTCCAGGCCCAGCACTCTGTGCACTATGGTGCCACCTAGCTGCCCCTTACCTTCCATCTACCCTGTCTATATCATATTGTAGATGGCTGTTTTCATGTCATCTTCCCTGTTAGACTCTCAAGAAGCTTATGCCTACACAGTAGCTGTTTAAAAAATGCTTGATGATTCACTTAGTGGGAATCAGACAAGGTGCAAAGACTGGAAGAACTCCTTTGGAGTCAGGGGTTACACTCATGAATATTTATCAGTCACTCTAGCTATCTGTCAGCATGAAATCATGTGTGTAACACACTTTGTAAACCTTAAAGTTCTATTTAAAAGTGAGCTAATATTGCTGTATTGTTATATTATCACACCACACCCCTCCTCCTCTCTGCAGCACCCATGAAACAGATGAAAAATATCAAACATGCCTGAGATGTGTGTTACCCTTTCTGATTCCACAGTGGATGGTGGTAAAGTAGAGCCAGTGTGTGAGGGTGCTAAGAATCCCGCCATCGTCAGCCTCTCTATAAGCATTAAGCTTAACTTGGCACTCTAAAGGTGAGAGCTTTGTTCCATGGCCAAGAAACAAACATACTCCAGGAGGAGAAACTGGACCATATCCATGTTGCCAGATATCGGTAAAACCAAAAGACATAGAAAAGGAGCAGCCGGAGTGAATCACTGCCTTTGGGTTCTCCTAAGGGAGGTGAGGTAAGATCTGATGGAGTTGGTCTCATTGTATATCCAAAGGCAACAGGAAGCACCATTTCTTGAGACTCTCCATTGTCTTGCCATGCAATGCTCAGGGTCAGTGTGAATAAAGAGGCTACCCAAAAGACCATTGTAACTTTGGGCTAATGTTTGTTGTAGGTGATAGGGAAGAAGACAAATTTTGTGATGCAATGAATGACATCCAAAAAACCAAGGCAATGTATGCTTTGTATATGTAAGGATCGCCAGAGAAAGGGGTGGCCAAAAGACATACTAGAAAATGTCTCTCAGAATTTAGAAGTCAAAGGCTAAAATGCACTAATATTCTGTTGATAGAAACGTAAGTCAGTCCATCCAGTCTGGAAAGCACTTTAGAATTTAATGAGATAAGTCATTTAGTTACTCATAAGTTTGGACCCAGAAATCCCATCACAAACTAGACTATCAGTGACAGAAGGAGAGGTGCCAAATAGTAATACTTTTGTGGTAGCAAAAAAAAAATTAGAGTGGGTGTCCAATTGTTAGGGAATAGCTGGACAAATTGTGGTCATAGGACCATAAATAATCATTTTAGCACTGAAAGGAATGCTGCATTCTACATATGAGGAAACTGAGGCCCAGAAAGCTAAAATGGTTTGTTTAAAGTCACACAACTGGGCACGTGAATGTGATGGAATACTAATTGTACTATAAGAAACAACAAACATGAGAGATTTGAGGAGTTCGTGGGAATACTTGTACAAACTGATACAGAGTGAAATAAAGTAAACCAGGAAAAAATGCACATAAATGTAATGGTGTAAATAAAAGCAACACTGCAAGTTAGCTGAACTCAGATTAATTGTAAAGGCCAGTCTTGGTCCTGGAGAACAGATGATGAAACAGATTTCCCTAAAAAGAGGCAGACGCCTAGGGGAGCAGGATGTTGTATACACCATGAGACAGGGCTATTTTGTCCTTTGAATTTACTGAACCATTTTTCTTTGTTATAATAGAGGGTTCAGTTGTGGCATAGGGAGGTGATATATTGAGAAACTGCTGTGGTGTAAAAACAAAAGACATCAATAAAACTTTTTAAAGAGAGGACAAGGACATATAGATTATTCAAAAACCTCATGCCTTTATATCATGTATATGTTTCTTTAAGAAGAGAGTCAGAAGGTGATGGATGTGGCAAGCATGGAACAGCATCACACATACACCAAAAAAAAAAAGGAATTGACTATATCTTAACAGACAGGAAGCAGCTGGTTACTGGAGTCGTCCCAGCATCAGCTGTCTGTGTGCACTCAGCTGGCTAGAGCAAAGGTCAAAATCAACATCAAATTAGAAGAAAGGATAAAGAGGAGAGGGCACTGCATACAATTACAACAATTCCAACAAGACTAATTTAAACAAGCCGTAGACTCTGGGAGGAAGAGTGGAGGTGGGGAGATTAAAGCACAAACATGGATGCTGATTATCACCATTTCTTAGAGAAGTTTGTGAGAAATAAAGCAGGTGCCATGACAAGGAAGCCAAAAGAGCCAAGAAATCAAGTCACCCAGTTCATCTCTTTGCCAAGCAGAGACATGACGGCAAGAGAGGGCTGGAGCCAGGTCATATCAACTAGAGCCAATTGTTAAATTTTCAGTGTGAGCATCTACACCCTAGCAATTGGAAAATGCTACAAATTAGGGTTTGACTTCGTGTCTTTTTGATTGTCCAAATTTAAGAAAGTGATAGGGAATGTGTTAACAATGCAGATCAAATTTTAAAGGTGTGTTGCAGATACAATTTTTTTCAGAGAACCAGTTGTCAAACATTTCCTAGCATACTGTTGCATACCCAGCATACCTCAAGCAATCCTGGTTTAAAGTACCAGCTCACATGTATGTCCTATATTCAGCTACTTACCATCTCAGGAAGGGAGGAAGGGAAGGGGGGGAAGGAGAGAATTTGGAACTCAAAAAAATTGTAAATGAATGTTAAAACTTGTATTTACATGTAATTGAAAAATAAAGTATCATTCAATAAATTAATAAAGTGACAGCTCATTTACTAAATATTATAAAGAAAGGTGACAAGATTATGACCATTGTCACCTCACAAAATATCAAAAACTGGTCAAAGGGATATAAAACCTACAGAAAGTCTGGTATGAGACTCAGTTAAGCTAAATTCCTGAGAGCATTTACAGGTGAAACTGGAAGACAATGAACAAGTGCAAAATAGAGATTTGCTAATATTTTTATATTTTCATTATCAATGACCTCAAGACCTACTGTGGTGCTTCTTTGAGGAATCTGTGTGATCTCATCATTGTAAGTATTACCTGCAATGATGCAGGTGACTGCCATCACATGCCTCTCCTATTTGACTCTTCCCTATGTCCACTCATCAGTCCTCCAAAGGGATTTCACCAAATGTGCTAGGGGACTTCCTCTAGATCTCTTGGCATTACATGGATACCAAATACATATAGAAAACCTCCATGCTGGAGACATAATTTTTTTAAGTCACTCAATTATTGGCTTTCAAGACTTCTCAATGAGGGGATCTAAAAAATTATGAAGTTCATGAACAGTATTATCACTTTAAAAAAAACATAATGACTAGAAGACATCAGCACCTACTAACCTCTACTACTTTCTAATTTCTATCAAATCTTTATAAAAATTGCCTGTGCCCACATCATTGGTATCCATGATGAAAAGATGAGATGAAAACAGGCAAGTTTCCATAACTGTCTATTGTTTTGTATTCAACCACACATACCCCCCCAAAAAAATTTGCTTCTGTGAAGTAAAATGAAGCCTTAAAGTCCCATGCAGAATGTAAATGAAAGAGAGGGTGAGGCTCTCCAAATGCCATGAGATGTTCATGGATCATACTCATGATTTCTTTGATCCCTAGAATACTATGGGCCTTCCTCAGTGAGCTGACTCAAAAGAAGTTTGTAAGACTAAGTAATCCATTCAAGAATGACAAATAAATATTACCCAGATCATGGCATGCATTTGAATGGACAGTCCATTGAGTTAATCCAAAAGTACCTTGGACAGCATCTGCAAGTAGCCAATGAGCTGGTCTCAAAATTTAAAAATGGAAGAATGAGGTGAAGCACATTTGGAAAACTGCAGTCTTTTCAATGATTCTCAAGTTGCTCTCTGGCACCAAAACCCATCTTTTTACCAACAATATTCTCCTGCTGATGCTCTATGACTGAGAATCGTGAAACACCATGATCTCAGAAAAAATCAAAGTTTCATCTAACTCAAAGGGTAACGAAGAGGTACATATGGAGTATAATTAGGCTGACAATTATGATTTCATGCAAGAAGCATAAAAGACATCACTAAGGAGACAAGTAACTGGTAAAAAATGTGGGCTGGTCACAGAACAAGAACAAAAACAGAGAGATGCCTGAGTGGGGCATAGTGGGTCTTTATTGTTTTCAATCCAGACCTTTTATTTTATTCATATAGGGAACTCCCAGGTGTGCAAATTCCCACCGTCAGTGGAGATCAACAACTGTTCTATAACTTACAGTCTTAGAAAGTTTCCTTGGGCACTTACAGGGTAAGTGGCATGTCAATGGTGACACAGATAGTATGTGTCAAATACCATGCTGCCTCTGTTACCTGCAAATATTAAGAAACAAAGGACAGCACCTGGTACATCTAGCCTCTGTGAGGGATTTGTAGAAGGGCATGGAGAAGACCCATGCAGAATAAGAAGGTAGGGATGAGCTGTGATCTGAACCACTGGAGGGAGTGGTTATATGGTAATATGTATGTAAAGTAAGGTAATATGGTGTAGAGGATAGGGCTCTGGACTTGGAGTAAGTAGGATCTGGATTTAAATCCTGCTTCAGACATTTATTATGGTGTGACTTTGGGCAAATCACTTAATCTCTCTGTGCCTTGGTTTTTTCAACTGCAAAATGGGGAGGAGGTGAATTCTATGGACTCTAAAGTGTCTCCGAGCTCTGATCCTATGAGATCATGGATCCATCTAAGTATGCTCAAGTCACTCTTTGTAAAGTTCTCTAATATTTTCAGGTAGCTAGGTATTACCAGGGATAGAGGGCTGGACTTGTAGTTGGGAGGACCTGAGTTCAAACCTTGCCTCAGGCACTTGCTTAGCTGTGTAACTTTGGGTCAAGTCACTTAACCTTTCTCAGCCTCAGTTTCCTCCTCTATAAAAAGAGAATAATAAAAGAACTTACATCATAGGGTTGTTGCGAGAATCAAATTAATTGATAAACATTAAGCGTTTTACATACCTTGAAACACTATATAAATTTCAGGTTTTAAAGTCCAACTCTTTGTGACCCCATGGACAATATGGTTTTCCTGGCAATAGTACTACGGTGGTTTGCCATCTCCTTCTCCAGTGCAATATGGCAAACAGAAGTTAAGTGACTTGCCCAGGGTCACATAGCTAGTGAGTGTCTGAGGTCAGATTTGAACTCAGGTCTTCCTGACTCTACCCACTGAACTCTGTATAATATATATAATTTTTAGCTATTACTATCACATGAGACTTAGAAAGTACTTCACTGCAACAGTCATGTTTAAGAGGTAGCTTTCTCCCTGTTTTTCAGAGGAGAAAACTGAGGCTTAGCAAGAAACAATTTTCCCACAGTTACCTGCTGACTCCAAGTCAGGCACTTTTCACCTTATGTCAAACAGTTTCCCTGATGTGCCAGCTTACAGGGGACGGAGAGGTGCCACCAGGGAGAGGGAAGCAGGCAGGCAAAGACCCATTACTTACCTTGTGGCTCCGCTAAGTGCCCTGCGGCTCTAATATTTTATGATTAAAAACCATTAAGGTTCAGACTGTGAAAATCTGAGGGACAGAAAATCAATGGACTGATATTGCTTCTCCAAGTAAGTTGTGTAAATATTGTGTCTTTTATTGTTTGGCCGATGGCAACACCAGAGATACGGGGAACAGATTACACTAATGAATCCCCACTGCCTGGGCCCCCTACCCCTGGATCTGAATTAGCATCGTCACATGGACCCTCCTGGCCAAGAGCCCAGAACTGGGCGTGACCTTGGACGTCAACTGGTCCAGCCAACAGCCGGCCCAGAATGCCTCTAGCCCTTGGTCTGAGCATCCTCCCAGCCCACCCTGAAATACCCCTTTCTCAAGCCTTCTTCTGCCTCTGCCAGGCCAAACAGTCCTTGACCCCCCTCCCCCTTCCCCCTCTCACTCCACCCCCCTCCACAGAGGGGATTTCTGGGCCGTTTTTCTGATGACAAGGATCATCCTTCACTGCTTTCCACCATCTGCTGACATTTGCATATTTCACCAGGAGCCCTCTTGTGGTAGGAGGGGGAAGCAGAGGCTACTGGGGGGAGTGTGGAGACTGAGGGGAGTGTGGAGACTGAGGAAGTGGTCTTGTCTCTTGTCTTTCCCCACAAGGAAGAGTTTTCTGCAAGCATCAGTCACTGTAGCCATTAAGCCCAGGGTTCTATTCTCTTCATCTCTGTTGGCTCATACTGCAGTGGACTGGCAGTCAAGAAATCTGTCTGCAGTTCCAGGCTCTGATATTAGCTATGGGAGCCCAAGCAAGTCACTTCCCTTCTCTGGACCCATTTTCCTTATCTGCAAAATGGGATTAGTAATCCTGGTGCTTGCTGGCATCAGAGAAAGGCTGTCTAGAAAGTGCTTTGTGCCTTTGTAATGATTATTATTGGACAATCCTAGCTGCAGGGTGAAACTACCATCCCCATCCCCATCCCAACTATCTCTACCACCACCTCTGACTCCCATCTCCAGGGGGATGGGGACAGGACACAACTTTTAGCCCATACCCACCTGGTACTAAAAGAGCCAAAGTCCTTCAGACCACAGCATTTCTTCCATTCCCAAAAGCAAGAAACAAATGTTGCTGGGGATGGGGGGAACAAAGGGGTTTAGGGGTAGAGAGGACTGACCCCAGGACAGGATGCCAGCTAAGACTATATACCTGCTTTGACTCCCTGACTCCCCTCACTCTACTGTCCATCTTCTCCCCTAGTACTCTTTGGGCAGCCTTGAATATCCTTGAAACCAAAAGCTGTGGCCTCTCTACACCTCAGTTATCTCACCTGGGCAGTGGAGCCAGGGACTAATAACTGATGACTCACCTTGGGCAGAGATCATTGTTGCTAATAATATATAATAATGAACAACTCCTATTTCTGAAGTGTTTTTAAGGCTGAAAACCCACTTTTCAACAGAACAGCCCTGTGAGGTAGATAAGACAAGTGCCATTATCCCCATTGTACAGATGCAGAAACTGAGGTTCTCAGATGTAAAGTGGCTGGTCTAAGGTCACATGGCAAATAAATGTCAGAATCAAGATTCCAGCCCCTGGAATCCTCAGAGAATCATAAACTGAATTTGAGGGCTCTTTATACTCCATCATTACACTCCAGGCTGCACTCCTGAGGCTCCAGAATTTCTCTACTATGCATGCCACAGAAACCTCTTCCCCAGGAAGTTCACTTTACTCCTGGACTTCCCTCCCTGGCTTCACCCCCTGGTTTTCCCACACTGGAAGTACCCTAGATGTGTGACTCCAAGCAAGTTACTTAGCCTCAGTTTCCTCAACTGCAAAATGGGAATGATATTAGCACCTCCCTCACAGGGTAGTTGTGAGGATCAAATGAGACATTTGTAAAAGTGCTTAGCCCAATGCCTGGTATGTAGTAGGGGCTACATAAATGCTTCCCCTTCCTCTTCTCCCTCTGTTCTTGCATCTTCTTCTGATTGCTCGGTTCTTCCCAGGGTCTCCATTTAAGGAAGACACTTGGGATAGCCATATCTTCATTCCTCACCAGGTTACACTCCAGACTCTGGACTTAGTTTTTTTTTTTGCAAAGATCTAGAAGGAATCTGACTTTCCCTCCACCTTTTCTGTTTCCTTTATTATCTTCCTCCATTTGAATATAAACTTCTTGAGGGCAAGGAGCCATCTTTCTGTTTGTATTCAGGTTCCCAGTGCTTAGCACAATGTCCAGTACATAGTAGGTGCTTTTAAAAATGCTTATTGATTTGACAAGCCGTTTCCCACTCCCTCCCAATTTGAAAATTGAATTCTGCCCCTGAAAGCTCCCTGGCCTTTACTATTCCAGGTCTGGACTCATCTTGTTTGGTTCTATCTCTCCACAACGCTGTTAGACCTCTCCAGTCATATGTTTTATCCACCCCTCCTCCTCTCTAGCTCTAGTGCTATTGTTCCCAATTAGAATGTAACTTCCTTTGGCAGGGACTATTTAGCATGCTTTTACTGGCATCCCCAGTCTAGCCCTCCCCACTCCAATTCAATATATCAATAAAACATTTATTAAGGTTCTGTTATGTGCCAGGCACTGTGCTAAGTGCTGGGGTACAAAAAAGGCAAAAGACAGTACCTGCCCTTAAGGAGTTTACAATCTAATGGGGCAGACAACTTGCAAACAATTATGTATAAAGCAAGCTAAATACAGGATAAATTCCAAAAGTATTCACTGAGCTCCAAATGCATATTAGACCTTCCAGAATATGCAGAGATAAAAGGTAAGTCTCTTTGCTCAGGAGCTCACAGTCATAGGATATGGATAGAAGAGGAGAGGTATACATGTCATAGGCTCATAGACTTGTAGTCAATGAGGACCTTAGGAACCAACAAATCCAACACCTTCATTTTAGAGAGAAGGAAACTTAGACCTAGAGAGGTTCATTAACTTGCCCAAAATCATACAGCTATTAAAGTGTCTGAAGTGAGGTTTGAATCCCAGTTTTCTTGACTCCAAACCCAAAGGTCTATGTCCAGAAGAGGATGAGATCACTTCTGGTTGAGGGAATCAGAGAAGACTTCTTGGAGGAGGTGGCATTTGAGCTAGATTTTGAAGAATGAGTAAGAGATCAATGGAGAGGAAAGACATTCCAGAGAGAAGGGCCAGAATGAGCAAAAGTAAAAAAAGCAGCATGGCTACACAGAACATGCCCTGCATTTGTTGTTCAAAGACCCAGCATAGAATTCTGACTCTGCTGCTTCCTATCTTCCTTCTCTAGGACTCCACTTCCTCATTTATAAAATTATGAATTTGAACTTGTTGGTCCCTAAAGTGCCTTCTACCTCTAAGTTCTCTAATGTATTATGGGAACAGTCAGTCAGATTGACTGGAGACAGGACTTGAACCCAAGGTCTCTGACTTCAGAGAGGTGTTCTTTCTACCCTAATCATTCAGTTCCCTATTTTCAAGTTTATTATTAGAGTTTATTAAGTGATTGAGTGATGGAATCACTAAAAAGAAAAAAGAGAGGGGGGAAAAAAGATTTCTCTCATAGCCTTTGACATATGAATCAATTCTAACTCAACCTTACCTTCAGCCAAGGACCTGTAGATCAGCCCCTCCCTCTTGAAAGACCTAGAATCCTTCCCCCTCTAGAGAATGGATAAGAAGTCTGTCCAGCTTCTTAGAAGCTGCCCTGACACCTTAGTTAGATTTGGTATAAGTTCTGAAATAACCAGACCACACCACAAGTAGTAGCCTGTATACCATCTGTTTGTTTGTTTGTTTTGGGGGGGGCAGTTGGGGTTAAGTGACTTGCCCAAGGTCACAAGGCTAGTTTTTTTGTGTTAAGTGTCTGAGGCCGGATTTGAACTCAGGTACTCCTGACTTCAGGGCCGGTGCTCTATTCACTGCGCCACCTAGCCGCCCCGCCTGTATACCATCTGAAACATTGCCCTAAGTATCACAAATAGGAAGGGTCATAGATTTAGAGTTGGAAAGAACCTTCATTTTACAGATGAGGAAACTGAGTCCTGGAAAAGCTAAGTGACTTGCCTGCCAGGGTCACAAAGGTAGCATGTGAACCCAAGTTCTCTAATTACAGAATCAGAGCCCTTTCCATTGTACCACCAGGATGTCCCAATGCATCTTATGGTCAATTAGTCTAAAACTTAATTTTTCATCTTTTCCCTTAACCTATCTTTCCTCCTAATGAATATCCTTCTATAGAGGGCACTTGTTTGTAGTTGTCCTTCATAATCAAAGAGGACCACAATGTCCGGGTCAATGTACAGTGTGTCCAATTGTGGCCAGTAAAACCAATGCAAGCTCAGGAAGTTCTAGAAGAGGTCAGGCACAAATAGTCCCTGTGAACATTTGGGAAGGAAGTGTCTCTGCATTTGCACATCTCACTTTTCTTTTGAGCTACTGCAATTCTGCTTTGTTCATAAAACACAGTGCCTTCTTTGATGTTAGCACACCATGCTGGTACCAGTCCCTACCAGGTCTCATCATCAATACCAAAGTTCTTCAGAGAGACCTTGAGAGTGTCCTTGTATCACTTCTGACCTTTGTGTGAGGATTTGCCTTGTGCAAGTTCTCCATAAAATAGTCTTTTAGGCAAGCATATGTTTGGTATTCAGACTAGGTAACTAGCCCATCGGAGTTGCCCTCCACCAACTGGCACTGCCAATCTTCCAGTCACCCAGATTTGCCTCACTCTCACACTTGCTAACCACCCATATCCAAACAGCTCTACCAGGAGCACATACCAGAGAAAAACCAGATTATGCCCAACAAAGGCATTGCCCCAAAGCAGGCCCATTGCACCTCACTTAGAAAACACCATCTTCTGCTAAAGGTGTACTAATTTATACAGCCTTGCTGGGGCTCAGTTTTCTCATTTGTGAAATGAGAGGATTGAACTCCCTTCTTGAGCTAAAATCCATGCTCCATCCCACAGGATCTCTTCTTTTCTCCATAATTACTCAATGATCACCTCAATGGTCATTTTACTTCTCAGGGCCTCAGTTTCCTTATCTGTAAATAAGGATTAGACCAGATGATCTCTAAAGTTCCTTCTAAACAATCACAGCCACACACTCTTTTCAGCATCCTAGGCCTGGTGACTTGAATCTACCTCTGCCCTTATTGGGAATTAGGATTCAATTCCCAAACACAACACAGTTGTTCAGTCTTCTCCTCTAGAATGGTGCCAGAGTTCGACATTAATTAAGTTCGCTGTTCTGTGGTGTTTCTTCAAAAAAAAATAATAATCTGAACATCGCAGGGTCCTAGATTTGGTCTTTCTTTTCATCATTAAGGATAAATGTTCTTCTGACACATCATGCAAACCCCAAGCAATTGAATCCCCCACTATGTATAATATCCCTGAAAACAGTGAAGGAAAATATCAAAGAGTAACTGGGACACATGACTTTTCACATTAAGGCATTTCCTTTTTGTTAAAAGAAAAACACAATGCATGCTCGACAAGTTGGGCAAGCAAAGTTGTCCAATGTTTTTGATCTGTTTTGTTGTCATTTGAAGTCTTCACATATTGAGAATAGGAGCTATCTTTTGCCTTTCTTTGTCTTCTCATCTCTTAGTATGCTCGGTACATAGTAGGTACCTGATAAATGCTTCTTGTTGACTTGCAATTAGACATATTATTCTTGTGGTTCTGCTTAGTTTTAGTTCACTTAGCCAGAGTAACGGAGTTGAGGACAAGACGTCTGGGTTTGAACACTGACACTGTAGAAGAGTGGAAAGATCACGGATTTGGAGTCAGAATCATAGGACCTATGGTCAAATCCCACCTCTTCTACTTCCTCCCTGCATGACCTGGTATATGGATAAGCTCTTTCTGGGACTCAATTCTGTCATCTTTAAAATGAAGGGGTTAGACTGGATGACCTCTATAATCCCTTCTAGTTCTAAATATATGCTTCTTCTTACTGCCAGTTTGAGTGTGGTTAAGACATTTCACCTGTCTGAGCCTCAGTTTCCTTATCTGTAACATAAGAGGATCAGACTAGCTGACCTATAAGGAAGGTCCTTTCTAGATCTACATTCTATGTTCCATCCCACAGCACGTCCTCCTTTCTTCATAATTCCTCAAAGATCACCAACAGCAGCTCATCAAACACATCCATACATGCTTCTTAATGCCCTCAAATATGGTTCACCCAGGTCTTGGTGACTTAAACTTAGGTCTGTGCTTATCTCAGCTTCAATTCCTTCTTAGCCATGTTTGATCCATCCTTTGATGAGATGTTTGATGAGATTATGATCTCTCATAGAGAAGACAGAAGCAAGGTGAAAGATGAGACTCTGCCCTCCATGGTAAAAATCACACCATCATTGCCAAGTTATGAACTCTATTTTCTAATTCTTCTTGATCCAAATATGTCCTTCAAAATTCCTCCTCATCCTGATAATTTTTCAGAGGCTCGATTCTTTCTGATCATCCGTCTCCTATATTATATTCTTATAGGTACCTGTTACTTCCGTTTTCACCTTAATTATATACCCCTACTGAAAGTATACATCCTTTGCAAACTCAACCAAAAGGTCCCTATGCAGCCATGTCAGTCTCTAGATACTTCCCCACTTCCTTCCCCTAATGGAATCACATATGCCTACAGCCTCAGAATTTTGCTCCTGAGAACTTCTGATCCCTGATGCTCCAACTCCTGTTTTAAGGTCTCAGGCCATGGGATCACCCATCACATTTCTCCAAATGCATTTATATCTAGAGAACATTGAAAGTCCAGATCATGTCTTACCATGCCCAGCCCCAGACTGAGGTTGTCATAAACTCTAAGAACATGATCACTTTACAGTGTTGCACCTAGAGTCAGAAAGACCCAGGTTCAAATATGGCCTCAGATACTTACTAGCCATATGGGCTTGAGCAAGTCACTTAAGCTCTGTTTGCCTCAGTCCCTTCAACTATGAAATAAAAATATTAATAGCATGTTCCTCACAGAGTTGTTGTGAAGAGCAAGTGAAATAATATTTGTAAAAAAATATTTAATACAGTGCCTCCTGGAACATAGTAGGTGCTACATAAGGACTTACCCCTTCCACCTCCACCCCCACCAAGGTTCCTCTCATTCCCGTTTCACCAACTACTTCTTCCTTGTTCATCAGAATCAAATGAGATCACATTTTTTAAATGTTCAGCACTGCTCCTGGTACATAGTAGGCACTTAAGTGCCTATTTCCTTCATTTAGGACAAGGTCCAGACTTCTTGTCTCCCTCCTTATTTCACACATCTTGAGACAAAACATCCCATAAGGTAAGTCAGCACCAAAGCCAAGAGAGCCTTACCTAAGTGGACCCAAAGGTGTTTGGACCAGGGAAAGGAGATTCAGTTGGTTTCAGTTTGTTCAGGTTTCTGACCACCCAAACCAAAAGGCCTCATATTATAGTAGAAAAATTACTGGATTTAATGCCAGAGGAACCTAGGTTCAAATCCCAGCCTTGTTATTTACTCTCTATGGGACCTTGAGCAAATCACTATACCTCTAGTGGCCTCAGTCCCCTCATCTATAAAACAGCAGGTGTGAGAATAATTATGTTAATCAACATGGCCTCAAAGGTCCCACCCACTTCCAGATTTATGATCTGAAAAATGAAGGAGTTAGATTAGATGGCCTCTGAAGTCCCTTCCAGATCTACAGTACTATAAAAAGTTGTTCTTTGGCATTTCCCTTTGCTGCCCAGAGACCCCTGGGTGAACAGGGTAGCAAAAGCCATTTCCCCTTCCCCAATCCATTCCCAGACAGTAGAACTCAAGACTAACCAGATGTTGAGGTCCTGGCCCACTCAGTACAGCATTGCACTTTTCTTCCTATTCCAGATCTTTTGTTCGGTCACTGATCACTCACCACCAAGGTCCATGACTAAGCAGAAGGGGAGAGGATGAAGTAGAGTGAAGAAGGAGGCAGAAATGGAATAATGAAGCATGAGGTAAATGGTGTAGATAAAGAAACATACTTGTATGGTTCTCCTTGGGCAGGGAGGCCTAGATCCCCTCAAGGACAACAGACATGATGTGAAAGGAACTGCAGTGGATTCTGAGTAGGCTTCCTTCACCTGGGGCAGGATTTCCTGACAGAAATTCTCCAAATCTCTCCTTCAGAATTAACTAACCAATATGTTTTCTGGGCACATTTCCGGGCACATTTCCTGTCCATTCCTTCCCATTCAACACATACACATACCCCTTTCCAAGCAACACATATACAAGAATCTGAAATATTTTATTTATCCTTCTCCTCCCCTTATGTGCTCCCACCACCCCCATTTTATAGTAAATCAGTTATGGAGTGCTCTCTGCTTACACATACACACACACACACACACACACACACGTACTCACACATTCACAAGTACATACAAGAGCTGTATGTTATTTGAGTGGTCAGGGTTCAGATATACAAAGGATCATTGCCTCTTTCTCTATGGGAACTAGGCCCCCAATCTCTCCTTGAAAGGTGGCATGGAGAGAGCTCTGGACCTTTCAGTCAGGATGACCTAGGCTCAAATCCAGCCTCAGATACTTACTAGCTGTGTGATCCTAGTTTCCTCATTTGTATAATGAGCTGGAGAAGGAAATGGCAAACCACTTTTCCAAGAAAATAAAAGGTCCCTTCCATATCTATGATCCTCAGTCCCTGGGGGAGTCACTTAACTTTTCTCAGAGTCAGTTCTCTCATCTGTAAAATAGGTACAGTGAGAGCACCTGTTTCCCAGGAGGAGTATGAATAAAGAATTGCAAACCTTCAAAATCACTGTGTAAATGATAACCATCAGGGACAGTAGAAACCATAATGGGGAGAGGGAACAACCAAGATTGTACCCACATTTAGCACCATCTCAGGAGATCAAAGTCCAAGTCTTAGCCTGCATCTAACCAACAAGAGCCTTGGTATCTCTGCCTCCTCTGAGCTCTGGCAGAAATAGCTGCCAGCCAGGCCTCACCCTCCTCTTGCCTCTGTTCCCGCTCTGCCTGGACCTCTCCCTGACTGGCACTGGAGTTAATCAGTGTTGCTTTTCTCCTATTCTACTCAGGCCTGTGATGGAAAATACTTTGGCTGGAAGTGAGCCCCAAATCAATAGTCCATTCCATTTAACAGGGTGGCTGTCACCATAACGAGATAAAAGCGGATTAGCTACCTGCTGCCGGCAGCCCAGGGGCCCACAGGGAGCCCATCTGTTCTTCTCCAACACAGCCCCAAACTCAGAGAGCAGAGGCTGGGGGAAGACTGAGGGGCAAAGCAGGAAGAACTCTTTGGAACTCACACTCCTCTTCCTCCCCACTCTCCATACCCCACCAAGAGGAACTCTAGATTCTGTAACAAAGGGTTCCCTGCCTCCCCCAAGGAGAATCTGACATTGCACAGTGCTTCACAGTTTACAAACCCCTTGCCCATCCATCTGCTCCATTACTTTATTTGCTCCCAACAACAACCCCATGAGCAAAGATAATTATTCTGATTTTGCAAATGATAAAACTGAGATCCAAAGAACAAAAATGATTTGCTGGAACCCCCGGTGACTTTACCCAAAGTTTCCTCTCCACCTTTCTCCATAATAAATAATAGTTCACATTTACATAGCTTTTATAGGTTTACATACATTTTCTCATTTAATCTTCATAAAAATTCAGTGAGGTAGGAGCTATCATTATTCCCATTTTACAGATGAATTAAGGTCAGAGAGGTAACCCTTGCCCAGGATCGCTCAGCCACTAAGTATCTGAGGCAGAATCAGAAATCCAGATTTTCCTGACTCCAAAGCAGATTTGTGGTAGTCAGATTCTTGGGGGAAAAAGCAATGTGCAAGCCTGTTGTTGCTATTTAGTTGTGTCCAACTCTTCATGACCCCTTTCGGGGTTTTCTTGGCAAAAACACTGGAAAAGTTAACCATTTCCTCCTCCAGCTCATTTTACTGATGAGGAACTAAGTTAAACAAAGTTAAGTGACTTGCCCAGGATCACATAGCTAGGAAGTATTTGAGGCCACATTTGAACTCAGGTCCTCTTGACTCCATGCCAGGTGCTCAGTCCAGTGAACCACCTAGGTTCCCTAGTGTTTAGGCCTAGATCCCCAGATATATAAGTATCATTTCAGTTTCTGCTCCTGAGTCATGGCTTTACTACTGAATAGTGACCATATCTCCCTAAGCCTTGGTTTCCTTGTCTACAAAGTAGGGAGAAGCCTCAGTGTCCTTTCCTGCCTTCTATAACTGGTCTGAGAATGATCAGGGTCATAGAATCAGAATCTCAGAATCAAAAGACTCTCAGAGCTGAAAGAGACCTCAGAGGTCAACTGGCCCAACCCATATCTGAACAAAAAATCTGTTCTTCAGGACACTGAACACAAGTGGTTATAGGGGCTTTTTTGAGGGCCTCCAGTGAGAAGTGGCTGCTCCCTCTTGAAACAGCCCATTGCACTTTTGGAGAGCTCTCATTATTAGAAAGTGTTTCCTCAAATCAAGCATCAATTTACTTCTTTGCAGCTTCCCTTTCCCACCCCACCTCATCCCCACCCTAGCTGTTCCTATTTCTGCCTTCTGAGACCAGGCAGAACATGTCTAATCCCTCTTCCTTGTAACAAACCTTTAAAGACTTGAAGACAGATCCCACGTGCCTCAATACGTCTTCTCTTTTCCAGAATAGACATCCCCAGTTCCTTTAACTGACCTATGGCAAGAACTCAAGACCCTTCACTATCCTGGCTGCCTTCCTCTGGATGTTCTCCAGTCTTTCAACATCCTGACCAGAATACAGACCACAGATGGGGAAGTACTTGGAATTCTTCAGAAGAAGTAACAGATAGCGTGTTGAGACAGCTAAATTCTGTTAGCCGGCACTTGTCATCAGGGATACCCCTGGGGGCTTCTCTACTTCTCACATGCCCCCAAAGTATCACTTATCCCAAACAACATAACCAATATGTTCTCTGGGAACATTTCTCCCCAACTTCAGTAAGGCCCAAGAGAGGAAGCAGGTATCCAATGTAGCAAGTTAAACATTAGGCAAGAAAATTCCCATTTATATTTTTTTAAATAAGTAGGGGATGATATTTAATACTAAAAGACTTGGGAAATGTTAAGATTTACAAAGTACTTTACTCACAAAAAAAATCTGTGGCGCTTGTAGTATAAATATTGTTTCCATTGTGACAGTCATTGGGATGGCACAATACATCATTTCATGAAGGAAGAGCCCAGGCCATGCTCTCTTCACTCCTGGATTGGCTCACTCTCCAGTCTTCTCCAACCTCTCGTCAGCAACCTTCTTCCGTCCTTACTGGCATCCTCCCCTACCCTTCCCACACACTCAGCTTTCCAGGTCACTTTCATGGGTTGTCTTCCGCTATTGGAATGTAAACTCCTTGAGGGCAGTACTGTCTTGTTTACTTCCATTTGTATGTCAGAACTTCATGCAAAATCAGGAACATACCATTATGCTCTCCATCTATGGCTTTTGTGGTGGCTTTTTGTTTGTTTGTTTGTTTAAAAAAATAGATTCCCCATATGTTGGGGGCTTGGTGTAACATAGCCTTGCCTTGAGGGTAAGGAGGAATAGGAAAAATTACTTTAGAAGGGTCAGGCCTTTCTGAAATGGCAAAGTGAGCTGGTGACACTCCAGGAAGACACAGCCTCCCAGAAGCCAGACCCCTGAGGGGAATGGGAAAGGGAAGAGTAAAAGACACCTTCTGTCAAAAGGGAGGAGGGGACAGCAGGCAAAGCTGGGGAGGGGGGAGGATTTGGGGGAAGGGAAGGGAAAGGACTGTGAAATCTGAAGGAGTCGACAGCTGTCAAATAGCATAAAAATCTCATATGTTAATAATTCTTACAATTTTGCCAAAGACTTAATGGCCAGCTTGTCAGGAGTGATGACAGATGCTATTATAGGAATGATAGGAAAATGTTTTGGAGGAGGTGGCTGTGTTCCAATTGGGAGCAGCAGCCCCTCCTACCTCCACCCCCACCTCAGGGGTGACTGATAAGCCTGAAGCCCAAAAGCACCCATGTGCACCACTGCCTTCCATCCTGGTTCTTTCCCAGCTCAGGATAGAAGCTTCCTGGGACATTTTAATTTACTGTCAGGTCCATGAGCTCCTTCAGCGTTTCTTCCTTCATGTCTCTTCTGCTAAAAACGTCCTTTCCCTACCCCACAAGCTCTTCTCTCCCAAACACAGCTTAAGCAACTTTCCAGTATCCACCCCTGAGTTTCTGACTTCTGTCTGGCAGGTGAGTAGCTAGTGTCACCTAGATTGTGGAGAGACAGAGAGAGAAATACAGAAAAAAGTGTCCCTTTTCTAATGAGGATCATGGAAGTACTAGCCCTGGGGTTGAGTTGGGCATTTCAGCCCAGAGCCCAGAAATCTGCAGGATGTGACTCTCCCCTATTACTACCTGTTTGGCTAACAGAACAGGGTAGGGACTCATACCATTCAAATTCAGGCAGGCATCTAAGGAATGACTGACCAAATATGTACCACTTATTCCCAAACACCTTCACTGACAACATCAACCAGAAACAAGCCCTAGTTCCCCCAACCCTTTACACACACACACACACACACACACACACACACGACTAGTGGAGTCCCATGAGGGAGCTTTCCCAGGAGGGCATATGTCCTTGATCAGTTCACATAACCTTGACCAGGAGTAGAATGCACACAACTTGCAGCACCAACGGTACCATTTATAGCTCCTAAACATAACTAGGTCACAGGCAGACTCATCATCCATCCCTGACTGAATAGTTCCTGCCAGGATGTCCTCAAAGTCATAGCGCCCAAACCAAACTCCTAAACTGAAGAAACCTCTCAGCACTTGGAGGAGGGAGCTGCTGTCAGTGATAACTGGACAAGTACAGAACTACTTTCACAGGCAGTTCTGTGTGGTGACCAGCATAGAAGGATCCAAGCCCAGACGAAGCAATAACAACCACTGCACAAGTCATCTGAGTCAGCACCACGGACAGCATCCAGAGTCAGACTCCTAGCTGATGTAGTGCTAAGCTCTTGTCACTGGGTGCATTTAGCTATTCCACAAAACCATGTGAAAGGGGAAAGTCTACAGAGATGGAGAAGCGGGGGACAGGCATAATTCCTTAACATGTCTCTCCAACTTTTACATTTCACATTTTACATTATGTTGAAGATCCTGCTCCTGCCACTCATAAAATCTCTTTTCCATACTAAATATCTCCAATTCTTTTAAATGATCCCTATATGATCTTGAGCCTCTTAGCTATCCTGATTTACAACATGATGCAGAAGAGAGTATTGGGCTTAAAGTCAAGAGACTTGGATTTAAAGCCCAATTCCACCGTTCTGTATATCCTTGGGCAAATCACTGACTGTATGAATAAAGATTATCAAAATAATAATAATAATAGCTAGCATGAACATAGCACTTTAAGGTTTGAAAGCACTTTACAGATATTATTCTTTTGCTCCTCACAGCCACCCTGTGACATAGGTACTATTATTCCAATTTTACATTTGAGGAAACTGAGGCAGACAGAGATTAAGTGATTTATCCAAGGTCACATAGCTAGAAGTGTCTAATGTCAGATTTAACTCAGGTTTTCCTGACTCCAGGTCCAGCACTGTATCCACTATACCACCTAACAGCCTCTGTGGGAAAGATAATGCTTATGCTAACCACATCACAAGGCTATTGTGAGGATCCAGTAAACCCTGCAGGCTTTAGTGGATTGCAAGTTTAATATTAGTCAACAGCGAGACATGGAAGCTAAAAAAGCTGATGTTCATTTCTGCTTTATTAGAAAAGGTACATCGGGGCAGCTAGGTGGCACAGCGAATACAGCACCTGCCCTGGAGTCAGGAGGACCTAAGTTCAAATCCGGCCTCAAACACTTAACACTCACTAGCCATGTGATCTTGGGCAAGTCACTTAACTCCAATTGTCCCGCCCTTCCCCCTCCAAAAAGCCAAAAAAAGAGGCATATCATCCAAGAATAATAAAGGATAGTCTCACTGGATTTCATACTGGTTAGATCATAGTTAGAATCTTGATGAGTTCTGGCCACCACATTTTAGGAAGGACATTGATAACCTGAGAGTATCCAGAAGAGGATAGCTAAGAGACTCAGGACCATCTGGGGACTGTTTGAAGGAACTGGAGATATTTAATCTGGAAAAGAGATTTTATGGGGGGGGGGGGGAGGTAGGGGCAGGGTCAGGGGAAATGACTCCTGTCTTTAAGTATTTGAAGGACTATCATGTGAATGAGACCTGATCTGCTTGACCCCAGAAGGCAGATCTAGGACTAATGGGTGAAAGTTGCTACCCAGTGACACTGTCTACAATATAGTAACACTGAACACCTTGCTATTTCTCTAACAAGACATGCCATTTCCCAACTCCATGCTTTTTCACTGGCTGCTCCTCATGTCTGGAAATGTCTCCCTCCCTATCTCCACTCCAGGATTCCCTGGCTTCCTTGAATTCTTAACTGAAATCCCTCCTTCACCAAAACTTGTTCCTGATCCCTCTTGATGCTAATGCTTTCCTTCTGTTGACTATCTCCAATATATTGTGTGTATCTTATTTATACACAGTTGTTTGCATAGTTGTCTCCTCCACTAAACTATGTACTCTTCGAAAGCAGGAACTGTCTTTTATTTTTCTTTGTATATCCAGTTCTTAGTAGTGCTTGAAATATAGTAGGAGTGAAATAAATGTTCATTAACTGATTGACTGAATTTGTTTACAAAAAAAAGGATAAATTTAGACTCGATGTAGGAGAAAAAACTTCCTAACAATTTGTTGTTCAGTTATTTTTAGCTGTGTCTGACTCTTATTGACCTCATTTGGGGTTTTCTTGTCAGAGATACTAGAGTGGTTTGCCATTTCCTTCTCCAGCTCACAGATGAGGAAACTGAGGCACTCAGGGTTAAATGATTTGACACCTCTAGTGTCTGAGGCTGTATTTGAACTCATAAAGATGAGTCTTCCTGACTCCAAGCCCAGTACTCTAGCCACAGCACCACCTAGCGGCCCCTCCTAACAGCTACAAGTGTCCGAAAGGGGAATGGACTGCACTGATTGGTAAGGTGGTTTCATCCCTCGTATTTTATGTCTCCAAGCAAAGGCTACACAATCACTTGTTGAATATGTGAGCTCCCCTCAAAGCGCTCTTGTTTTGGTCCTTGTATATGTAGTGCTAGCATCTAGCATTGTGCCTGATATAAGGAAGATTTTTGCTCATGTACTGATTGGACTAGATAATCCCTTCCTATTCTGAGATTCTATTGTTTAGATAATGCCTAGAGAGTGCTTTTTTGCCATAAAAAGAAACCTGTATAAATCTAATGTGATGGTTCTACAACCTCTTATTCCAGTAACATTCCTGCCTGTGCTGAGGCTACAATAATACCTCCACCATGTTCCTCAAAATAAATATGGACAGAGAACTCCAGTCTGGCTGAGTTGAAAGTAAAATCATAAATCCATAGACCAACTGTTATATCTGGAATCATCTATTTTTCATATTATAGGTGGAGAAACTGAAGCCCATGGAGGGGAAGTGACGTGACCAAGGTCATGTATCAAGAAGTCAGTAGGATCTAGAGTAGAACCCAAGTGTCTTGACTAATCTCATTGGCCTTCCCCTTCTACAGTATTGTCTCTTGGAGCTGAGTCTCCTAGGGAGTGGATGAAGGGCATGTGAGAGTTCTGAGAATGAAGTCGACCAGTGTCTGCAGCCGCTCTGACCGAGCCACTTGGGAACATTAATTGAAAATTAATCAGCTCGGCAGGCACATGATCCAGGCCAACGTGCAAATCAAAGCCAAGTGTCTCAATTAGGGAGAAAAATAGAGCAGATAAGCTTTTACAGCACAAGGCATATTTATGGGGATAATATTGTTTTTAATGAGCGAAGATACTAAAAGGCAAAACAAATGTAACATTTTAATAGAAAAAAATAAAAACATCTCATCATTGGGAAGTGGCCAGGCTCACAGAGCTCACCTACCACACAGGGACAAAAGGCCCCTGGTAGGTTTCTGGAACTCTGTAATGGCCTGACACTCCTCCTCAACCCACTTAGAGGAGCTATCTCTGCCAGCATCTAAGGTCAGTACCTAACAGAGGAAGACCAGGCTGTGATCTGTAAGAGGGAGCACCATTGGAGGGCAGACGACAGAGGGAAAAAGAGACAGGAACTACCAGAAAAAATGTTAGGCCAAGATTCAAGAGGCATGGGTTCAAATCCTGCATCTGCTTACCATTTGTTCTATGACCTTGGGCAAATCAATTCCTTTCCCTGGGTCTCTATTTCCACAGCTGTTAAAAGATGTGGCCAGAGTAACTATGGAGTTAGCTATGGAGCAGCTAGCACCCTATGGTACTCTGATCCTGCCTTGGAAGAGGCATGTGATAGTGGGCAGATACTTCTACTAAAGTGTCAGTTTCTTCATCTGTAAAATGAGTGTAATAATCCCTGATGTGGGGCTGTTGTAAAGATCATTTGAGAGAATGGATGTCATAAGTACTATCTTTGAGCAAGTAATAATTAGGCCTCACATTGTTCCAAAGATTTTAAATTTGCAAGGTGTTTGTTTCACTGCTAAGGGGTAGCCAAAGTGAGAATTATTATCTCCAGTTCACAGATGAGGAGACAGAAGCTCTCATTGGTGAAATGTCTTGCCCAAGTCGGAATAGCTTGGAGGTGCTTGACCTTCAATCAGATGGCACAGCTAGGTTACTTGGTAGATAGAGCACTGGATCCAGACTTAGAAAAACCTAGGTTCAAATCTAGCCTCAGAAGCTTGCTAGCTACATGACCCTGAGCAAATCACTTCATCTCTGTTTACTGCTGTTACCACAACCGTAAGATGGGGACATAACAGCACCCACCTCCCAGGGTGGTTGTGAGGCTCAAATGAGATATTCGGAAAGTGCTTGTCATCTAATAATTGGGTTTTTTTCCTTCTTTTCTTCCATCTCCATCACTCCAAATTAATGACTGTCCCTAACATTTATGTTAGGCAGTACTCTAAGCACTTTACATTTATTGTCTCATTTGATCTCACAAAAATGCTAGGCAGTTGGTGCTGTTATTATCTCTGATTTACAGATGAGGAAACTGAGGTAGGCAGCAGTTAAGTTATTTGCCCAGGGTCACACAGCTAGTAAGCATCTGTGACTAGATTTGAATTCAGGTCTTCCTAACTTCCGGCCCAGAGCTTATCTACTTCACCACCAGCTCCCCTTGGATCACTTCCTGATCATTTTTTTATATAGATCATTTTATAATATAGATCATTTTTAAATTATAGATCATTTTTACAATGCAGTTTGTTGTTTTCTGGGTTGTTATCCGCGGCGTCCCTGATGAAGGAGATTCCTCACCTGACACCATTGCACATCCAGAATGCCCTGCTGGTCTCTATCAGAGACAGAAGCTCTGGTTCCTAGCCTGTCCAGAGCACATAGTCTCTGGCTTCTCTAGAGCAAGGCCACAAGCCACATTCCCTGTACAGGGGAGTCCTGAGACAGATGGGACACAAGTAAAACACCCATCATATTCCTATGTTCTATCACTACCAACAACCATTATCATAAAAAAAAAATCACAAATCACTTCCTTGTCATCAATCAGCCTCCTTGGTCAGCCAGACCTTCATCTAAACAAGCCCCTCACAAATATAACTCATCCCTTTTGTCCCCCCCTGCCCCCTCCCCGGCTTCCCTGCCTATCCAGGCCCAAGCTAGAGTGTCAGGTGGTGTCAAAAGCACTGAGGCAATCCTTGTACCAGTTTTGTACATACTCATATAGGGAACCCCTGAAGTCTTCATGCAGTATTAAATTTTAATAGCTTAAAGCCATTCATTTAAAGCTATGAAAGCTTAATGCTACACAAAGACTTCTGGAACATGCCATTTATGACATGTGATCTCCCTCAAGAGAATGTAAGCTTCCTTAGGGCAAAGGCTGTTGCTTTTCTGGTTTTGTGTCCCCATTTTACAGATGAGGAAAACAAGGCTCAAAGTTAAGTGACTTACCCAGCATCTCAGTACCTGAGGCAGAATTTGAACTCAGATTATAGCTGGCTTTCTATAATATTTTGTGTTTTGTAAAGAACTTTATATGTTATCTCATTTGATCTTCACAGCTCTGTGAGGTAGCTACTGTTACACCATTTTACAAGTGAGAAAAGCCAACTGATTTACAGGGTTAATGCCACTAACTATTGTTGAGTTGTTTAGTCACTTGAGTCCAACTCTTTGCTACCTCATTTGGAGTTTTCTTGACAAAGATACTGGAGTGGTTGGTCATTTCTTTCTCCAGCTCATTTTACAGATGAGGAAACTGAGGCAAACAGGATTAAGTGACTTGACCAGGGTCACACAGCTAGACTCAGCTCTTCCTGACTCTAGACCCTGCACCCTATCCACTGCACTACCTAGCTGCCCTATGCAACTAACTAGTAAGTATCTAAGGCAGGATTTGAACTCAGCTCTTCTCAGCTCCAGGTCTTGTGAGCTATCCACTCTACCACCTAGATGTCACTAAATATGGAAAGCATATCACTAGTAGTCCAATGCCTCAGTGATTAATTCTTTGTTCACAGCAAGCCATACCTTCCCTTTTTTAAATAGCAAAATTTCATATTTATATTCTAACACATAACCCTCTAACCCCTTAATAATAGTGAGAACTGACATTTATACAGCTCTTTGAGAACTTTACCTACATTGTCTCATAGGACCCTCACAAGAACTCCTTGAGGTGAGTGCTAATGATTATCCTCATCTTATGGACCAGGAAAGTTTAGAGACTCAGAAAAGTTAAAGGGTTTTCTCAGGATCACACAGATCAAAAATATTTGACACGGGATTCAAATTCAGGTTTTCCTGACTCTGAGTCCAGTTCTCTCTATTCACTATCATCACTTCAAAAAAAGGGATTTGATTAGAGTGATCTAACCATCCAATCCTTGTCTTGTCCACTGCTCACCCTTTTCCCATCTCAACTCTTAGCACTTAACTCCCATCTAAGCCATCTCTACTCAGGGCAGGAGAAATTGTTCTTTCTCCCTGAAGCTAAATGGAAATCTTGGGATGTCCCAGGGATTGGAAGGGGGTGTCATACTCTTCTCCCCCTGTGATCAAACCCCAGACACTTAGCCCTCTTCCAGGCTACCCAGCCCAGTTGAAGACATTTATGGCTCTGCCCTTATGGTAAAGACAGATGGAGAAAATTTGGAAGCAGAAAGTCTTCACCGTACCCCATTTTACCTACTTCCCTTCTGACTCAAAGAAAAAACTTTTGGACTAATATCAAAATAGTCTCTTAGAAACATTCTCTCCCTGGTCTTATCCAACCTTCTCATTTTCTACAGGAGAAAACTGAGGTCAAGAGAGGGAAGACAACTTGTCCAAAGTCAAACGAGAAGCTGGCAGTGGCCCCCAAACTAGAACATAGGCCTGCTGATTCCTAGCTCAAGGTTTTTTTTCCTACCCAAAAAAGGGGGCAGAAAAGGAGAAAGCTGAGGCTAGGAGTGCATAAGAACATTGATCTGAGAGGGGTATCGGTGTCCCCTTCCCTCCCCAAACAACTGAGAATGGGAATGGTGACCAGTCTGGTCCAGGGCATCCCTGAGGTATAAAAGAGGAAATACTAGTCTAAATCCCTAGTCAAAGCACCAAGTCAAAGCCTCCTGGGAGGGAGGGAAGTGGGTAGGGGGCATAAATTAGTTGGAAAAAAGGCATGTTTCCATGCCCCCCCCAAACCAGAAGCAGCTGGGCCTCAGGACCAGGACCCAGACCCCAGACACCCAGTCTCACATCCTCCCCCTTCCCACCTCCTGCAGACTGACGACATTTGAAAGTTAACTTCCCACAAAAGTCACTCTCCCAGGATTAATATTTATTTCTTATGAAATTTAAATTTTTCAGTGTAATTAAATTTTTATTCATCGTGAGTTATAGATAAAAATATTTATAACCTTCCCATTCCCGCCACAGAGGACGAGGCTAGGATGGAACCAATTACCAGAGCCTGGGCCAGAGGCTGCTTCAGAGCCCCAGAGGCATGGGGGGTAGGAGGGGGAGGATGGAAGGAGGGTGAAAGGGGCTCTCTCCATCACCTGAGGCAGTTACAGCAGCAACAGCGGGCGCTGTCTCTTAGTGCTGAGGGAACCACAGAAGGAAGAGCCTGCAGGGAAGTAGCTGGGGCAGTTGGGGAGCTGTCCATGATCAGTGAGATCAAGGAGGAACTTGGAGGAGTCAGGGAGGAGCAAACCTAGCCAGAAAGGGCAGGTGAGAAGCAAGCCCAGTCAATGAGGGCCTTCGAGCAGCTGCCAATGATGTCACCTTCAGGGCTCTGCTACACTCACTCTCCCCTTGGGCTGGGTCCACGGAGGGGTCCACCAGGGAGTCAGCATGGCATAGTGAAAAAGAGCATCGGACTTGGAATCAGAGGTACTGCATTTTAATCTTGCCTCTGCCACAAATTCTTCAGACAGCCTTGGATAAATCGCCTTACTTCTCTGGACCTCAGTTTTGTCCTTCATAAAATGGGCTTTAGTGCCTCTGAGAAGTGGGAAGGAGGAGAATCCCCATCTCACTATCTCCTCCCTGGAGTATCGGGCCATCCTGCTCACTGCAACACAAATCCTGATACTTACGGTCATAGGGCTCATAGCTTTGGAGAAAGAAGGGCATTTAAAGGTCATTGAGCATGACTCCTTCATTTTATAGATGAGGAAACTGAGATGCAAAATTCCATGACCTGCCATGGTCAGACATCATGTATCAGAGGCAGCATGTGGGGAAGAATCTTCCTTTCTTCTTTTGTCCATTGCTCTAGCCACTGCACCACACTGCCTCCTTATGTGGTAATTCTCTACCAGTTTGAGATCTCGGTATCCTCAGGCCAACTGGTTTATAGCCTCAAAGCAAGGCCCATGGACAGCCCAAGATGAATGTTGCCATTTTCAACCCCTACCAACTCAGATTCTGAAGGTTGCTTCCCTTGCTTTGGGAGCATTTGTCACGGACCTCCCTCAGACTGGCATCATCTCCATAACTAGTTGGCACAGTGGAAAGAGTGCTGCACCTGGAGTCAGGAAGACGGGGGTTAAAATCCTGCCTCAAACACTTTTACTAGCTATGTGACCTTGGGGAAGTCACTTAACCTCCATCTGCCTCAGTTTCCTCATCTATAAAATAGGGAATAATAAAAGTATCTACCTCCCAAGGTCACTGTAAGGAGATGCAAATAAGATATTTGCAAACAGATTTTTAAACATTTAAACACTAAATGCAAGCTAGCTATTAAAATTAATTATTGTTATTTTTCCAACTCTAAAGAAGATACCAACATGCAATTCTTTTTCAGCCTCTTGATCTAGAGTCTTGATAAGGAACCCTCTGTCCATGTGTAACTGGTAGGCAGGCCCTTCTTGGAGTCCCCATGGCTTCAATTCTCCTAGTTGTCAGGGCATCTGACTAACCCCCAGTGGTCAGCAGATGGTTTGATGTAGTGTCCTCATAGGGCCATTTTTAGTCTGGCAAATTTCCCCGTCTTTCAATGATTTGACATACAGGGTATTTCATCATTAGTCATGACAGGACTCTCTCATCCCTGGCTAAATAGTTGACTTGAAAATCCTACCTGAGCTAGGTGATAGACCTCTTTCAACTGACCTCTCAATCAAGTGATACACTGGTGGTCTATCTTCATACCTCTGTCTTCTGAAACTCCAAAGCACAGCTCAATAGTCAAGGGGGCAGATTCAAGATGGCAGGGTACCAGGAAGAAGTACAGGGAAACACCTTTGCCAAACCTCCTCCATGAAGATCTAGAAAATGTACTGGACAATTCTGATTGGGAAATCTAAGGAAAAACAATAGCTCACCTTGGGTCATTTTTCCAGCCCAAGGGAGTTAAGGGAGACAGACAGAGAGGTCTTTGGACACTATGGAAGAGGTTTGTCCAAGAGCATTCTGCATGCAGAACATTACAGAACTTAGGAACTGAAAGAGAGCTGAGAGTGGGCACCAGAGCAGGAAGTCTTAGAGTAAGATAAGATTCCAGGGGATCTCTGAACTAGCACAAGGTGCAAGAACAGAAGCCATCTGGCATCTGTTTCCCACTACCCAGTTTTAGTTTGAACTGAAGTGGGATCTGCACATAGGGATAATAGAGAGTAGCTGTCACTACTAGCCCGATTAGCAAGCACACCTCCAAAACCACAGCAGGTATAGAATAAAGTTCCTGCCATCGTTCTTGTTGTATGCATCAAAAATGACACGTGCTAAAACCACTGAACTTGAAGTTGAGGGGTCAGGGTACTCAGCAAGTTCTGTAGAAAACTCTGGCAGTAGGGCTCCCTGAGGATGATAACTAGACTTCTTGATTCCTGGGTTGTAGCCAATGAGGAAGAGAAAGAGAGGAAGTCTGCCATCTGCAAGCTTCCTATTTTAAATCATTATGCTTGCCAACTTTGCAGATTTAAGCAAGCCTTTTAAAAGTGTCACACACAGATACTATCCTAGAAAACTTAGAAGTTGTATAGCAGGAGAGTGATGGTCACAGAAGCCTATTGCATCTGACAATGACTTGTTATCTCAGAGCTATAACTAAAGGAAAGTACAAAAGGTATAATCAGCCAACAGTCAGTCAGCATGTAGTAAATGCTTTTATGTACCAGGCACTGTGCTAAACTCTGGGGATACAAAGAAAGACAAAAGACAAGTCCAGGGGTGGGGAACCTGCAGTCTTGAGGCCACATGTGACCCTCTAGGTCAGTGGTTCTCAGCCTGTGGGTCGTGACCTCTTTGGGGGTTGAATGACCCTTTCACAGGGGTCACATATTTCTGATGGCCTTAGGAACTGAGACCCTGCTCCTCTATCCATTTCCAGGCAGGTCCGCCCATATGCAGATATGCCTACATACAAGTATTAAAGAGTCACAGCATTAGGAAGGTTGAGAACCACTGCTCTAGGTCTTCAAGTGTGGCCCTTTGACTGAATCCAAACTTCACAGAACAAATTCCCTTAATAAAAGGATTTGTTCCATAAAACTTGGATTTAGTCAAAGGACCACACCCGAGGACCTAGAAGGCCACATTCGGCCTGAGGTTACAGGTACCCCACCCCCGGACAAGTCTCTATCTTTGAGGGGGAGGGGGAAGCAGGGCAATTGGGATTAAGTGACTTGCCCAAGGTCACACAGCTAGTAAGTGTTTAATGTCTGAGTCCAGATTTGAACTCAGGTCCTCCTAACTCCAGGGCCAGTGCTCTATTCACTGTGCCACCTAGCTACCCCCCCCACAAGTCTCTATCTTCAAAGAGCTCACTTCCTAATGGGGGAGACAACCTGCAAACACCTATGCATGAACAAGATATAGACAGGATAAATTGAAGATAATCACAGAGGGAAAACACTAGAATTAAGGAGAATCAGAAAGGGTTTCTTGTAGGAAGTAGAGTTTTTAGCTAGGACTTGAAAGAAGCCAGGAAAGGAAGAAGATGAAGAGGGAGAGAATTTCAGACATGGGGAATAGTCAGTGAAAATGCCCAGAACTGGGAAAGAGGGGAGTCTAAAATCTCAGACTTTATTGACACCCAAAAAAGGGGGCAACTAAGAAAATACCAATATCTATCAACTTCTATTTCCCACTTTTACAAACTCTTGAGGGTCATCAATTCATGAGTTGAGGGCATCCTCAATAAGAGTATTCATAGAGAGTAAGCAGGATTCTACAAATTGTGGGGTGAACTTCATCTTTACCATTTCACAACTGTCTGAAAGGTGCAGAAAAGAAAGGATCCCATTCTACTTATTGTTTGTTAATTACAAAGAAGAATTATATGGAGCACCACTTTATAAACTCTTTTAGTGAGGTGCCTCTCAATCATAAATGAAGATTATTCAAGATTCCTTAGAAGATGTAACAATAGCAACAGTTCAGTTCAATGACCCTCTAATAATAACCATCAAGTGAGTGTAATGGTAATGTAATTTGAATTTGAATTGTATTGTCAAAAGTAACAGGTACTTAACACTTAGTAATTAATCAAGCTTCTGTTAAAGAAACCGAAGGTATGAACCCCTGTTGCTGACATAACAGGAGGAGTCTGAGGGCCAGCCAAACTGCTGAGGATTTCTGAAGACCAGCCAGAGCTGCAGAAGACTGAGGAAGCATGACTGTGGTGCCAGTATTTTGTCTGTTTGTGGCTTTGTTAAGCCTTGACTTCCTAGGAGCAGAGACTGTGAAGGATTTAAGGTGGACTGGATGCTGAGCTTCAGTATGGAACAGGGGCTGCACAGAGAGCTGGACAAGGAGCTGGGAGCTATCTGCCTTTGAACCCACGTGACAGTTTGGTGAATCCAGGTAGGATCTGGCACCATAGAAGGGGATCCAGGGAATCTGAAAGCCTACCTGAGGTCAAGATGAAGAGATCTCTCTGTGGATACTGAGTAGTGACTGATTGAAGTTGTAACTTACTTATGATCTTGAAATTGTAACTTATTTGTGTATTTTTAGTGTATTATTAGTGTATTTTACACTACCCCTTAAGAAAGTGCTGAGTAGTGACTGATATTGTAACTTAGTTTGGCCCATGAGTGGAGAACTTTAACTATTGTATTTTGTGACCCTTAAGAAAGCAAGCCTCCTTAAGGATGATTGAATGATTGAGTTGATTGAATGATTGAGTTACTAAATGATTGATTGACTAAATGACTATGCTTTGTTCAAAACCCCGTGACCACTATGGTGAAAACTATGTGGCCATTTCTGTGATAAGTTGTTGTGAATGCTATGTTTTGATTTTTCTGTGATTAGTTTTAACATTGTGAATGCTGTACCTTGATGTACTGTGAATGTTTTGCTCTGATTTGTTATTGAATAGAGTGTTCACTATTCTGTGTAATCAGAACCTTGAAAAGCTGTTCATAGCAGCTATCCTCTGGAAAGCTTCTCATTCTTGGCTTTACAGTGAGACATAAAACGGTGAAGCATATGCTCACCAAAAGTATTGACCACTGGGATGAAGGAGAATCAGTGGAGAGTCCAGATCAATGCATAATTCCCAGTAGAAGGCAGAGTCTTCCAGATGTTCCTTCTTGCAAATGACATTGCAAGCTCCAAGATAGTGTAGAATCTCACGGAAGAAATTTAAAAATCACTCAAAGGAGTCTGACTTGCCCATCTATATAGGAAAGACCAAATGGATGAAGAATGTCTATTGCTCAGATTTCAACATCTGAATGAATACCCTACAGAGTTTTCCAACAATATGTATATCTGGAACAGACAATACAAATGGACAGTGAGTTGGACCAATAGTTGAAAATGGGATGGACTGAGATGGATTGCTTTGAGGAAAATGCAAAGCACCTTTACTGACCCTAAAATTCTCAAAGAATAGTCAGTGTGTGCCATGAAGGGCTTGCCTGAATCTGCAAAAGCCCATCTTCTCAATACAAACATTTTACACATGTATGACAGTAAGAACTGGAACACCAGTGCCTTTGAAAAGCTAAAGACTAGCACCACCTAAATGGCAAAGGAAAGGCACATAATGGGTGGTATACAAACAATAATAGACTCCAAAAAAACAGGAGTAAAGGAGGTCATTGAGGAATTATGTGACAAAGGAGATGGGCTAGAAACATGGTGAGAGCAAAGTATGACAAAAGGATGGCCAGAATGTTCCACCAGTATCCTCATGATGGCAAGAAAATGCAAAGAAAGTCTCTGGTATGTTGGGTAGACCTCCTATGGCAAACTCTGGGGATGCTATGAAGAAGAGTTGCACAAGATGGGCAGGCAGGGATCAGTTGCCACGTGCCTCATTGGACAGAGCTCTCAAACTGATGAGATCACAGGTATATTAGTAAGTGCTATGTTCAGTTCGGTGCTTTCAAGTGCTGTTGGTGCTCTATCCATTTCAGCACCAGATTTCCAAGTCATCATCATAGAACAAAGCCTCAGCTCTTCCGCCCTAGTTACAGCTCTGTGAGCACAAGTCTCACTGTCTGTGAATTTTCTACTTCCAAATTTAATAGACTTCTAGAGGCCATCGCTCTCCTGATATAAAATTACCCTTCAATTCTTCTAGGATCATATCTGTGACACAAAGGACTTGTCTGAATCTCCAAAAGCCAATACTGGTGCATTTGTGAGGTAGTTAACCAATTCATTTTCATGTTAATACTCTCCATGTGGTACCAGGGGGTTCAGGCCAGCTTGCCCCTTTTTACCTTCCACTTTTGGCTTTTCTAAGAATTAAAAGCGATCCATGTAAATGTCTCTAATAATTAAGGAGCCACTACTTTTAGAAGCATCCTGTTCCATTTTTAAACAGATTTCATTGTAGGGGTGGGGGAAGGGGGAAGAAGAGGAGGAAAGTAGAGGAGCAAAAGTGAGAGGAGAGAAGGAAAAGGGAAAAAAGGGGGAGGAAAGGAATAAAAAGAGAAAGATGAGAAATGGAGAAAGGAGAAAGGGAGAGAGTAGTGAAGAGGGAGAAGGAAGAAAGGAAATGGAAGAGGAGAGAGGATGGGGAAGAGGAAATAGAAGAAAAAGAATAAACATGAAAAAATAGGGAGAGGGAGGAAAGGGGAAGACAGAGAAAGAAGGAAAAGCAAAACAAAAGGAAGAAGAAAGAAGAGGAGGGGAAAGAGGAGGAAAGATATACAGAGGAGGAGGCAAGAGATGAGAAGGAAGGAGAAAAAATGTATCTATGTGTGAAAGGTGGAAAGGAGAGGGGGAGGCGGGGAAGGGAGGGAAGGAGAGAGAGGAAGAGGGGGGAAGCGAGAGAGAAAGAGAGAGAGAGAGAGAGAGAGAGAGAGAGAGAGAGAGAGAGAGAGAGAGAGAGAGATGCCTGAGCCAGGAAGCACTTACTCACCTCTGAGAAAAAGAATGATTCTCTTATTTTCTCTGCCACTGACAAAGGCAGCTATTTCCAACTAGATTATGTGGGTACTTGGCCCCTGAGACCTTTAATAATTTTACCTTAAAACAATCCTAGAATAGCAGGCCCTCTGGGGGAGCCAAAGATGGGGGAGGAGCTGCTTCTCAGTCATGATTCCTACCCTGTACTCAGTTCCTTAGTACACAACTCTCAGGAATGCGGGCTCTTCCTGAAAAGCAGCCCCAGAATCCCTCTCCACAATGCTGCCTCTAAAGGTAGAGGGGGCAAAAGTCATCATTTCCATTTTAGGGGGGAGGGACTGAGGTCTAAGAAGGGGAAGTAACTCTCCCAAGGTCATGCCTTGAGTCAACAGAAGAGCTGAGACTAAAACCAATATGTCCCAATTCCCAGCCTAAAGCTATAATGTGACTGTGTTCCTGATGTTGTTGTTGAACTCACCAACCAAGACTGGGGTTGTCAGAGAGAAAAAGTGACAGGGGCAGGGAGGAGGGTGCAACCTGCCCCAGAGAGGTTCTCCAGACCCAGAGAAAACTACTCTGAACTTCAGGAGAGTGACCTAGTATTTAACCATAACTAGGAATTCTAGCACCTGTAGCAAAAGGGTAGGGCAGTAGAGGCCATGTGCCCTAGGAGTCTCTAACCTCCACAATTTGACTCCAATCTATCTTTCCAGGCTGATTTCACATTACTCCCCCTCATTCCAGCCAAAATGGCTTATTTGCTGTAACCTGCACATGACATTCCACCACCTTCCTTGGGCACTTTTACATAGACTGTTCCATATGGCTGAAATATTCTCTCTACTCAGCTCTTTCTGCCGAATTCCCTGGCTGCCATCAAGATTCAAATGTCACCTCCTACATGAAGCCTTTCCAGATTCCACATACCACCCCCAGCTGTTGGTGCTCTCTCCTCAGTTTCTAATGACTTTGAACTAATGTTTTGTCTATTTCCTATTCACTCTGCATACTTTGTTTTCCCCAAGTAGAATGCAACCTCCCTGGGAGCAAGGTTTGTTTTGACCTTGTCTTCATATTCCCAGTATCTAGTGTAGTGTCTGGAATATAGTTAAGAGGAAAAGGAAGCAATAGTCTACTTAATAAGTGCCTGTTGAATGGAATTGAGTTGATTACCAGGTGCAATTTTAATCCCAGACCAAGCAGAGATTGGGACACAAGGCAGCAAGGATACACATCTCCTTGTATCCTTTTTGTGTGAGTTATTATTTTCTGCCTGTGGTTTGCATGCTGTTTATTGGCTAAGATCCCATGATTTCCATGAGAGGTGGTTGTGACTGCTTCTGCTCTTTGAGATCCAGATCTGGACTGACATAGAACCCAAGTCTTCTTAATCCAAAGCTGGTACTCTTGCCTTTCTTGACAATAATGCTACAGGTAACAACCAGTCTCATGATGCTATGTGCCACAGATCACACAACACCGGGTAAATGTTAGGAATGATCCTCCTTGTGTAGCATTTGAATCTCAAAGCAGTAGATCTGTCTCCATCTTCCACCCTTTCCCTGAAGGCTATGACAGTCTAGCAGAGGTGCCCCCTCCCTTCAAAGCACTAAGCTGAACTGGGGGCTTTGGGGAGGGAAAAGCCATAGCATAAGGACCATTACTTGGGAAACTCACTCTTTCCTCTTCACCTTGCTCTGAGGAGTGGTTCCTTTTCACTAATTAGAGCTGTCACTAGTCCTGGATGATTCCTTCAGATCAAGCTAGGGAGGTCATTAAACCCAAGATGGATAAGTGCTAAGCCAAGCCCTGCACCAGAGATTTATCAGACTCTGGCAGGGGAGGATTTATAAGGTTTGTTAAATTTCTAATTGAGTTTAGAGTACAGTTCCACACTCTCTAGGGCTGAGCCGTATGGAAGAGAATAAAAACAAGTGGACTGAACAGTAGCTCACTTTCTGGAAGGAGGGTTCTCTGTCCAACCAATATCTCCCACTCTCCAGTCTCTCTGACAGCTCTGGCTACACAATCAAAGCAGCAACAGGAAGGGGACATTTACCAGGGGGTAGCACTCAGCACCAGAGCACTCAGTCTCCCCAACCACCTTGCCAACTCCTGACTCAGTAACCTTAACCTAGCCTTGTAGATAATTACCAGCCCAAAATTATGAGGCTGGGCCATCAGAATGGAATGTGGTCTATTTGTCATTCTGTGCCTCTCTGACTGAGCCCAGGAGGCTTGCTAGGTGAGGAAGCCAGCCAAGGTGATTTGTAGGACAGTTACTGTGAGCTCCTTAGACAAAGAAATAAACTGTTTCTCCCCTTCCCCTAATACCTTGAGGTATTATTAATACCTCTTGAGGAACTACAGGCCCCTAGGGACAAACTAAATGTCTCATAACCTTGGGAAGTCGTATAATGAATAAAGTGCTGGACTTAGAATCAGGAAAATATAAATACTGCTTCAGATACTTATTTGCTGTGGAACCCTTCCCAAGTCACTTAAACTCTCTGTGCCTCATATGTAAAATGAGCCTGTTGAGACTGTTAGCCTCAAAGAATCCCTCTAGATCTGGATCTACAATCCCATGACCCTTCCTTTCCTAGAGTCATAGATTCTCCATCTATAAAATGGGGAGATTGAATTAGGTGATCTCCAAATTCCCTTCCAACACTCAAGCCTTTGGCAGATGTGTGCCCTCACTCCATCCAGTTGCCAAAAGATGATAGGTCATAAGTACAGTGGGCAGTCTGAATGGAGCCTAGCTCTGGTGCCTGGAGATCACTTAGAGAATGTTAGAACAGAGACAGGGCCCTTAGACCAGAACAAATAGTCCAGTCTCCTATTTTGGGAAACTGGAGGTCCTGAGACGAAAAGGACTTAGCCAAGCTTTCACAGTGAGTTTGTGCTGGAACTCAAACTGGGAACCAGATTTTCTAGGAGCCTGAAGCTCTTTGTCCAATATTTCTGGTGGCTTCTCTCCACCCCTTCTCAGGGGAATCAGGAAGCAGGGACACACTGGTGACAAGTCATTTAAAGTTATTAAGTGTTCTCCTACTATATTTTTTTCTTATCTTGTACTTCAGTTACATCTTAATAAGGTCATTCTATCCTTTCCAATTTTCAGTTCAATTCAATACACATTTATTAAGTGCCTTCTGTGTGCCAAGCACTGTACTAAAGGCTGATTAAGAGACAGAAACACAACAGGCTTTGCCCTTGAGAAACTTCTATTCAACTGTTTGCAAATTCTTCCTTTTGGTGGAAAAAATAGGGTTCCCAAGCATCTGTTGTGTGACATTGGGCACAGCAAGGTCAGGCCCCTTCCCCTTTCTGTACCTCAGTTTCCTCCTCTGTAAAATAAGTTGGTCAAGCTAAGGACTACTAAAGGTCTTCCCACCTGTCAGTCTGTAAGTCTCCCTGTTGCCTCACACTAGTAAGTCATTGACCCCCAAATGCTGATCCTGTCCTCCCATCAGCTTTTCTTTGTTCACCAGATCCTCCTACTCTGGGACACCTGGGTCCTAAGCCTGGGTTCTTCTCCCTTTACTTGGCTTCTTACCATCCAGTCTCCCAGATATGGCTCCCATGTTACCCATCCACATTTACAAGCACCACAGCTCCTCCCCAAGGCCTGCCTCTTCCATTACTTTGCCTTTACTTTCCATACAATCTTGTGGATACACTGTTACCCCTTGAGAGAATGCAAGCTCCTTGAGGTCAGGGACTGTGTCATTCTGGTGTTTGTATTCTCAGTGTCTAGCATGGAACCTGGCATACAGTAGATACCTAATGTTCAAGTGTTGATTTATTCTTTGAAAGAAGCCCCTGGAGTGTTAGAACTTCAGTTCCTTGGGAGACAGTGCCCTACTTAATGACAGGAACTATGTTTGTTATGTCTTTGTATCCCCAGAGACTGAGACAGTACCTAGAACATAGTAGGCACTTAATAAATGCATGTTGATTGATTAGTGTTAATATTTGGAGAGGGTGGAGAAAAGGGGGAGAAGGAAGACAAAGAATGAAAGAGAGGGAGGGAGAGGGGAGAGAGACAGAGACAGACAGACAGACAAAGAGACAGACAGAGACAGAGAGACAGAGACAGAGAGACAGAGACAGAGAGACAGAGAAAGACAGAGAGACAGAGAGAGACAGGGACAGAGAGAGAGAGACAGAGAGAGACAGAGAGAGACAAAGAGAGACAGAGACAGAGAGACAGAGAGAGACAGAGACACGGACAGAGAGAGACAAAGAGAGACAGAGACAGAGAAAGACAGAGAGACAGAGAGAGAGACAGGGATAGAGAGAGAGAGACAAAGAGAGACAGAGACAGAGAGGAAGGGGGAAGAGAGAGACAGAGAGAGTACATGAGAGTATAAAGTGCTTACTACATGCCATACACTGGGCTAAGTGCTGGGGATAGAAATACAAAAAAGTAGGACAATCTGAGCCCTCGAGAAGCTTACATTCCAATGAGGGGAAGATAACACACAAAGGGGCATTCTAAAGGAGGGGTTTGAATGGGAAGGGCTTTGGCATGGAGGCCTGGCCCCAGGTAAGATAAGTGAATCACTCACCTATCAAAACCAAGGGATTCAAGTGTAGACTCCAGATTAGGAATGAGAAGGAAAGTAGAAACAGTAGTAAAAGCAGAGAAGTCAATGTCAAGATTCAACCAGGAAGCTATCTCTCCTTATCCTATGGGTCCTTAGAGATGGGGTCTCCCTCACAGAACCTAAGGAAGCCTTGGAAAGAGCTATTCAAAAGAGCCAAGGTCTTCCTTCAGCCAAATGACTCCATTGGCCCACAAATGTCCAACCTCACCTTGCTTGACTAAGCACCCCATTCACATAACTCTCACTCCCTCTATGAAGCCTTTTGAAAATAGTTCACAAATCTTAACACCTTAGGAAAAGACTTTAGAGATAATTTAGTTCAAGCCTCTCATTATGCATATCAGGAAACTGAGGCTGAGAGAAATTATCTGCCCTAAGGTCACACAGGTAGTGAATTCCACACAAAGGATTCCCTGCATTACTAAGTCCTATGTAAATACTGATATTAAGTTTAATGTGAGAACTATGGAATTTCTACTGAGATTGAATTGTTTATGTTGTTCTTTTTTCATTTAAATATACTAAGACCGCTTGCCTTTTGTGAAAGCAAACTGTCCTAAAATTTCTTGGAATTGCCAAGGTCTAAAATCACAAGGAGCCAGCACTCTCTGGGATTTCTCTAACTCTGACCTACTTGTCTTATTGTCCTTGTGGGTGAACTTACAATTCTACCTGGTTTACCCTGGAAGTATCAAGGATCCAGAGGGAGTTTGAGGTTTCCTTTGGGATAAGACACCTAGAGAAAATCATCTGGACCTCTATGGGAATCACTTAGGCTAGAGATGCCCCTAGAGAATTTTGGTGAACCTTATGTAGAAAAGCACATCTTTTGTGCAGACCCCAACTATATGAGCTCCTGCACTAAGGGAATCATTGCAAGGTTTTCTACTCAGGACAGTTTTCTCATTTGAGAAAGGGGTGAGGTCTAGTCAACCCCATATCCCAAGTCCCCATGGAGAGAGCTCCATAGAGTATGGAAAGTGTCTGTTCCAGATGGAAACGAATGGTCTTTGTCTTTGCTCTTTCTTCTTGCTTGTAGGTTAAGAATCTAGTGAGCTTTGTGAACTGTTTTGCTTCTTTTGCGAATCAACAAAACTTTGTGTTTGGGTATCCTTGTAATTTTCATCCATACAAGTGAGATTGTATATGATCGTGTGACATTGGTCATACTGAGACTTTACTATAGGGCACTGGAGAAACATGTGAACAGAAACCATAAGTGCCTCCCCAGAGACCACAGAGAACTAATTTGAATTTGTGATGAGTACTATTGTCTTAGAAGTAAAATACAACCCTGCCTATTTGCCAGGGATGCCAAATTTCAAAAGGAGAAATGTGTAATGGGGACCTGCCTTTGGAACATACACACAACACCTAACAAAGAGACACCCTGAGGAGCTCTGCCTGAGTATTCTCAGATCTGCTAAAATGGAGGCACTCCCATTCCTACCGCTTCCATGAACGTCGTCGTCTCCTTTGACTGGCTGTGTAACCTGAACTGGGCTTCTTTAGAATCAGTGAGACTGAGATAGCCTCTCTCTCTCTTTCTGCCTCTCTTTCTGTCTAAGCCCCTTTCCTATGAGCTCTTTCCTGCTTCTCTCAGAGGGCAAAATTCCCAGGTCACCCACAGTGTGGGCACCATGTTGTTATTGTTGTTGATCATCCTTTGTTCTCAAAGAGGACCATGACCTCAAGAAGGTGATGCCATGACATGCAAGTGAATTGGATTTAAGTGAGGCACGGCTGTGCAAAGTCACCAGCTTCACTTTCTCCTCTGGAGCCATCTGGGTCCAGTAGTCAGATATATATGAGAACAACTGGAGATGATCCCCAGGCAACATAAACTGGACCAGTGAGAGGGGAAGGACTTCCTTCCCCTGATCTCTCTCTCTTATACCCCAGCTCTAAAAAATGGACTGTTTTGTTTGTTTTCCTTCAATTTTGTTTGTTTTCATTTCCAGGTACCTGCAGTAATCCCCACTTCCCTGGGAATTCAAGCTATGATGACCTTGGAGCCAAGACGGCAAACAAAATGGTACAGCCTGCCCAGCAGAAAAGCTCAGAGAAGCCAGGGAGCCTAGAACTTGGAATGTGGGACCAGGCACTATAGAAACCAAGCAAAGCTGTAAACCTAATCCCCTTCACATCCTCAAAAACTGAGATGGCTCAAGGGAAATGGAATGGGAGGTGAACTATGCCTTCCACATGTTGGAAATATGTTTGTGTGTTTGTAATTATATCTCTTGAAATAAATATTCCTTTGTAAAAGCTAAAAAATTATGATATACTCTTTCTAGTACTTAGGACAGTGTCTAGCATATAGTAGGCACCTTATAAATGCTTCTTGACTGACTTTTCACAAAGTGATCAAATGAATTACAGTCTTAGAATTTTAAATCCAGAAGAGATGTTAGAAGACTGGGTTCTCAAGGTGTGGTCTGAGAACTCGCTCAAAACTATTTTCACAATATTACTAAGATGTTATTTGCTTGTTAAAATACTCCTCCCTTTTCCAACTCCATATCTGGATTTTCTTCATATACTTCAACCAAAACAATCTATCACAACAGATTGCATGCAGAAGCAGACATGAGAATTCCAGCTGTCTTCTGTTAAGTCAGACATTAAAGAGATTTGCAAAAAAATGTGTAAAACGATCCCCTTCTCACTAATTTTTTTGTTTTGGAAAATATAGTTATTTTCATAAAATATGTGTTCATGTTAATGTGATGGGTTTATTATTGCAATTTTAAATTAATTAATATCTTTAAATTGTTTCCATTTTAATTTCTAGTATAGAAAATGTTGATAGATAGAATTCACATAAACAAAAGCTCTTTGGGGTCCTCAGTAACTTCCAGGAGATGGCAGGATCGAGATACAGGGAGCAAAGGGCCTGGTTTCCAGAGAAAAGGGGTCCTGGGACCAAATCGATTTAGTATTTTAGCCTTAGAACATAAGAGGAAAATGTTAGCATTGGAAAGGTCATTAGATTGTTAAGACAAATAGGATATCACAGCTGGACGGGATCCTGGGGGGAGAAGAACAAGTATTTCTACATCGTTCTATACATGCCAAGTACTGTGGTAGGAGTTTTTTTTACAAATACCATCTTATTTGATATTCACAATAACCCTCTGAGGTGGGTGTTGTTATATCCCCATTTCACAGCTGAAGAAACTGAGGCAAACAGGTCATGTGAATTGCCCAGGATCACACAGCTAGTAAGTATCTGAAGCCAAATTCTAACTGAAGCTTTCTTGATTCCAGTCCTGGTGCACTGTATGCATACTGCGCCTCCTAGCTGTCTCCATCCTAGAATGTAGGACTTAAAATATCAGAGGTGGGAGAGATTTTAGAGGTCCTTTAGATAGCTTTCTCACTTTATGAATGAGGAAGCTGCAAGAGAAGGGATTTGCAAAGAGAGGGGAAGGCACTTTCCCAACATCACACAGCAAATGAGTAGTAGTTCTGTGACTTGGTCTCCTTGTGCCTAAGTTGGGTCCTCATTACAACATATGGCTCAAATCACTACCTTGTCCAACCCTGCCCAGGCTTCCATCATTCTTCCCATTTCCTCCTGGGGTATGTCTGATACCAATCTAAGTGCAGATGTTGGTCTGCAGCTTCTTTTTGAGGTCACATCTGTCCCTTAATAATGTGTCTGTCAGAATATGTGAGCTCCTGGGACCAGAGACCCCTCTCAAGAGTACTACACAGGTGGGGCTTTCCTTAAGAGGATAACCAACAGTAATGGCATAACATAGGAAGGAAGAAGAGGCAGTTTCCCATTCTCTGCCATCTGTTCTCTCACCCCCCCCTCCTGTGGATTAACAACCACCTCTTCCTCCTTGCTCTAAGGCTGAAGGGAAGGGACCAGGGATGGCAGGATCAAGAGATAGGGAGCAAAGGGCCTGGTTTCCAGAGAGCCCAGAGAATGTGACCCGCCTGGTGATAGAGTAGTTGGGAGAAAATCAATAAGGCTGTGGAGCAGGAGGCAAAGCTAATGAGACTCTGTGTCTGAGCCCATCAGCCTGGACCATGTGAGGGAGAGGCTACACCAAGTAGGGACAGGGAAAGGGAGGTGACACTAAGGGACACAGGACCTGAACATGCCTATGAACCAAGCAGGACCAGCCATCTCCTATGGAGGCACAGAAGAGTGAGCTGATGGCCCAGGCTGGGGGTCTAGGCTTAGAGGCTAGAGATGTACGACAGGCCAATCTGGAGAAAGCCAGATGGAGAAGAACACCCGGGTCACATTCTCAGAATCCCTGAATATATTTCTTAGTGCCTTCTATTTTCCCCCTCTCTTGTCTTGTCCATGCTCATATGAGTGGAGATGGAAGACCCTAGGGTGAGAGAGGAGAGCTTTCTAACAGAACCTGCTTCTTGGGCTGTAGAGGTCAGAGAATGGACAAGGACTGTAGCCTACAACTTTCATGTTCCTCTCTTGGGTAACTCCAGTATCTCCAAACTGGAAGATCATAACAATAATAACTAGTAATTTATATAATACTTTAAGGCCTACAAAGAGTTTCATAATCATTATCTCATTCTATCCTCACAACAACCCTAAGAGGTATTAGAAGCTCCATTTTTCATATGAGAAAACCAAGGTAGATAGAGGTTAAGAGACTTGCCCAGGGTCACACAACTATTGTGTGCCTGAGTTGAGATTTGAACTCAGGCCTTCCTGACTCCAAAGTCCAACAACATCTTCATTGTGACACCTGGCTGCTTTATCACATTCCTCACAGAAGAATCATAGGCACCCAGAGCAATCATAAAGCCTGGCTCCTTCTCTCTTAGCCTTCCTTTGCCCCCAAAAGTCTGGTGTCTTCCCCTGTGTTACACCTATAAACATCATTCACCAAATGGATGGATTTGATCATCCCTGAACTGCCGTCTCCCAGAGCTGCTGTAAGAAATAAAAAAGATTGCACACAGAAAGCATCTTGCAGCCTACAGGGCTTCATATCCAAGGAGTTGTTGGTTTTATTATTGGACCAGACTTGAAATTTCATTGCTGTAACAAGCTATGAACAGGGAAATTCCCTGTAATATAAACCAGTATCTCTTCTACAGCTTGGTTTCTTAGGGAGTCTCCATGGTCACTGAAGGTTAAGTGACTTGTCTAGGGTCACACAGCCAATCCATGTCAGAAACAGAACTTGAACTCAGATCTTACAGACTCTAAAGCTAGCTGTCTGTCTGTTATTACTAGGATGCTTTTATTAATGGTGTTGATGTTGTTTTTATCTGTGATCCAGTGACCAGCCTCCTCTTACAAACCAGGCTTCACCCACACTGGGTTCTTATGTTTGGGGAAAAGATCATGCTAAAGGAAAATGTACGTGACTTCAGAGCATGGGCAAACAATTGTTTTTGTTTGGTCCTGGGGAGAACCTGAGCCAAGGCTCTAAAGAGGGTGGGGAGAGGGATAGGGAGGAAGGGTGCATGGTAATGTGGAGTTTTATGGTTACAAAGAACTCTTCACACACTGTTTAATTCTCAACATAGTCCTTTGAAGGAGGCATGGCAGAGCTTATTATTACCATTTTACAGATGAAGAAACTGAGTCCCACAGAGATAAGGGCCTTGCTCAAAGCCACACAACTAGTCAGCAATAAAGACAAGACTAGAACCTAGGGTCTCCTGACTCCCAATCCAGGGGTTTTCTGCCTTAGAACAAACATATTTGTACTCCAGGCCCCAGATATAATATCTCAAGGTCTTCTCAAATGTGAAAGATGTGTTTTGGAGACTTCTGCTTCTGTCTGGTCCTGAATCCCTGTACAAAATCCTCAGGATGCTCAACACATCTGGAGCTGGAAACTGAGTCCCCTTTAAGCAGGGCTAAATTGTAAGTAGCTGTCTTCCAATCTGGCAACTCAGTTCCCCAAATTCAGTCTTCACAGACCTATGATCACCATCCTCTAAGGAATATATCTCTTCCTTAGCTCCAGAAGCTATGTTTCCAATAGAGTGTCTTTCAAAAAAAAAGAAGGGAAGCGATTCAGAGTGACAGAAAAATAGGCACACACAGAGACAGATAGAAACATAGAAACAGAAGGAGACAGACTGGGAGGGACAAAGACAAAATACAGAAGCAAAAAGAAGAGACAAACAAAGATGGAGACAGAGAAAAATATACAGAAGCAAGTTCAGAGAGAGGGAGGGATAACAGAGACAGAGAACTAAAGGTGGTAGAGATACAGACAAGGAGAAAAACACAGATGTAAAGGGAACAGAGACAAGAACAGAGAGAAAGACAGGACAGAGGCAGACAAAGTGGAGGGGGGATAACAAAGAGACACAGAGTAAAAGCTAGAGAGACAGTGATTCACAGAGTCAGAGATCTCTAGGGAAAGAGAGAGACAGGAGCAGATGGGAACACAGGAAGAGAAAGAAAAACATGGTTATAAACAAAGACAACAAGAGAAACATAGCAAGAGCTGGAAAAGAAGACCGTGTGGTACTGGGTCTGGAGTAAGAAGATCTGGATTTGAATCCTGCCTCTTAAAGTTACTCCCTATATGACCTAAGCCAGATTATTTCACCTCCCTGGACCTCAGTTTCCTCACCTGTGAAATAAGGGGGAGCCTCAAAGGTCCCTACCACTTCTCAATCTAGGACTTTGTAACACAGAACTAGGAGAGATACTGAAGCAAGCAGATGAATGTGAAAAAAGAAACAGAAGATAAACCCAGAGAGACAGAGAAAAGGAGACAGACCCAGAGAAGCTGAGGGATATATAAGCAGATGAGCTTACTGAAAGGGAAAAGCAGAATGTGATTTAGAGGTGAAGACATGGTAGGAGACTCCAGAGATGCAAAGAAAAAGGGAGATGGAGACCTGAAGAGAGCAGAGCTTTCTGGGGACTCTCCTCTCAAGGTGGCCCCAGACTCAGTCTCCTTCGGGGTTTTTTGCCCTTGATGCCTGGGACTGTGATCTGGACTCTAAATGGAGGGAGAGGTAGGAGGGAACAGCAGAGGCTCTAACTTCTCCCCATAGTTCATAAATGTCACTGGCTGTTTTATCTCTGCCTGGTCTCTTGGAGCTGCTTTTCATGCGTCCTAACACTGTTCGGCTGGCCTGACAAAACCATTTTACAAGATGGATATTTCTTGGCGAAGGCCATAAAATCCAGCCAGGCAGTGACAGTGACAGAGGGTATTATGAGAAGCTGCATTGTGTGAGACCCCTCCTTCCTCATCCCCCAACAAGCCACCACACTCCAGTCTGATTTTGAGAAAGATTGTCCCAAGCAGAGGAAGGGCATTAGGAAGAAAGGCTTAGAGAGACTTGAGTTTATGCTTGCAGATCAGGCATTCCCCAACAACTATAGAATTGGAGCCCACATTCACAGCCCAAATTCACCTAGAACCTATATTACTCATCTGTTCCTACAATTTTAGAGGATGGAGGGATCGCTGCCAGTTAGAGAGAAGATGGGTAGCCTTCCTGGAGTACTTGGCATTTGAGCTAAGCCTTGAAGGATGGGTAAGACATCATCCCATCAAAGATAAGTTGTTGTTCTTTGTCCTTTGTTCTCAAAGAGGACCATGACATCAAGGAGGTGAGGCCATGACTTGCAAGTGAATTGGATTTAAGTAAGGGAAGGCTGTGCAAGGTCATCAGCCTCACTTTCTCCTCTAGAGCCATCTGGGTCCAATGGCCAGATATAGATCAGGACAACTGGAGATGGCCCCTTCAAGGATGGGTAAAACATCAATGTAGAAGCATGTGGCAGGAGTTAAAGGCATAAACTTTCAATATTACTTGTTGTTATTGTCGTTACCATAGGATGAAGAATGGATTCTAAGAGTAGAAACGAGTATTAGCAAAAGCACAAAGGAGGACAACTATGAGATATTTAAAGGGAAAACAAATGGTCCAATTTGGCCAAAACAAAAAAGTACATCATGAGAGCAGTTCCATTTATTTGTCCCATAGGCAGTAGGGAACCACTGAAGGTTACTAAGGAAGGTGAAAGGTTGGGGGTGGGAAGGGAGGTGAGACCTGTGCATTATGAAGATTATTTGAACAGCTCTGTGAAGGTTGGATTGCAAGACAATAGAGTCAGTGCGAAAAATTAGGAAGCTATTGCAGTAGTATAGGCAAGAGGTGATGAAGGGCCTGAACTAGGGTAGAAACCATGGGAGTAGAAAGGAGGTAAGATGCCTTGGGGAGGGGGGAGGGGAGAGAGGGAGGGCTAGAATTTGGAACTCAAAACTTTAAATTAAAATGTCTTTAAAAAGAAGGGAGGTGATTCAAAGGACTTGTTAACTAACTGGATGTGAGGGATGAGGAGGGTAGGAAACAGAAAGGCACTAATGTAGATTCTCATCCCTCATTCCACGTTGATGGGGCCCATTCCCTGAGCTTCACTTGCAAAGGAAATCCCCTAATCCCCAGTTAAACACCTCTGTAATAAGGGCATTAGTTGGTGCCTGGTGACTAATCCTGAGCCCTTGCCACTCCCCTCTCTCTTGAATGGAGATGCTTCCAAGGTGACTGCCAAAGAGAAGATGCTGGGCAGGAAGAGAAGAAAAGAGGGCCTAGTAGAGAGACCTCCTATAGGCACCTCTGGCTCTGGACCCATGTCATCTAAGTAATAAAGTGTATGTAATAAATATTACGAAAATAGGGATATGGACCATGCTGGAGAAGCCCAAACTGGAGAGAAAGACCACAGGGAGCCTCCAATATGAGAAAAGAGGGAGCCTCTGTCCTCAGTAAGTCACCCATCTAAAGAGAAAGATAATCCCTGCCCTCAGAGAAACCCCTTATCTAAGGAGATAGGCTCTATCCTCAGGAAGTCTCTTGTTGGAAGGGGAAGGTAGCCCCTGTCCTCAGGGAGCCCCAAAATGAGGAGACAGAATCTGTCCTCAGGAAGGCTTCCTTCCAAGGAGGAAGATAAGATCCTGCCCTCAAAGATGCCCTATTCTGTCCTTGAAGTAGCTCCTGGTTTGAAAAAAGAGATATTCTTTGACCTCAGGGAATTCATTCTGAGGAAGGAGATCCAATGTATCCTGGTTAAAGGGGGAGACAAATGTTTACTCTCAAGAGGCTCCCTGTGTGAGGGAGAAGAAGAAAAAAAATGTCCTTTGGAATCTCATTGATGAGAACACTTAGGAATCCTAAAGAAGTGAGTTCCTTTGTCTTTGCTAGAAATGTTCAAAGACTGAATGAGCTCCTTCCATTAGGGATAGTACTGTGAGAGTTGATTTCTGCCCATGGGAGGAAGGTGGAATTAGACAATCTAAAGTCTTTTCTAACTCTGAAATTCTGATTCTATAAATGAAAAAAAAATACAACAAAGTTATTCTTTAAGTTTGGGGGAGTTTAGAAGAGATGGTTGAAGAGAAATGGGGTAAAGTGTTTAAAACTCCCTAGGAGGTGGTAATGTTCCTAAGTGGTTTACCCCAGCCCAAATCCCCTCACTTTATGTGATGACTTCTTAGGAAAGAATGTTATATTTGTTCCAATGTGACCAATGGCAGGGAGGAGGCATTGACTAGCAAGGAGAGTCAAGGGGATGGTACCCCCTCCATTCTTACCGGCAAGACTGCCTGATTGTTGCCCTGAAGGATTTTGAATTCTCCATGCAAATCACCCCCTTCTTATCCAGAGCTATGTCACCTGTGGTAGACCTTGATCAGAACTAGGCATACCCCTCTCCTCCATTTTGACAGAGTGGACAATGGGACATGGGAGAGGAAGAGAAACCATGGGGAAATTAACTCCTGGATATTCAAAAGAGATTCCTGTTCCCTGAGAGATGGGCTCAACAAACTGGAGCTGAGTATATCTACAACTGCCATGCAATGGGGTTTGAAACGAGGGGAGGACTCAGTGCTCCTCTTGCTCAGACTGTGAGGGCAAGATATGGGTGGAGTATAGATCTTAGGGTACTAAAACTGCCTTCAAATATACCGCAACGATTGAAAGACAAGAGCTTGGGGAAAAAATATAAGTGTTTCCATGGAATCTGTTCTGCTTGGCTTCTCTCTTTCTCTCTCTCTCTCTCTCTCTCTCTCTCTCTCTCTCTCTCTCTCTCTTTCTCTGTCTCTCTGTCTCTGTCTCTGTCTCTGTCTGTCTCTGTCTCTCTCTCTATGTCTCTCTCTGTCTCTCTCTCTCTCTCTCTGTCTCTCTGTCTCTCTCTCTCTTTGTCTCTCTCTCTTTCTCTCTCCTTTTCAGCTCCTCCCTGGTTATATCCTCCCTCTCAGAGTTACTCCCCTAAATTCAGCCTCAGAATGGAAGGAAAAGAAATATTTCAGATCCCAAAGTAAAAGCCATTTGCTGTGGGAGAGGGAGAAAGACAGAAAGGAGGTGAGAGATTGAGGAAGAGGATGGGGGGAAAGAGGAGGAGGAGGAAGAGAAAAAGGAGGAGGAGAGAGAGGAAGAGGAGATAAGGAAGTGGGCTGGGGCTCTGAATGGGAAAAAAGCCAAGGAAAAAGTGTGGAGAAGGGAGCAAGGGTACTCAAAGGACATTCTGCAGCAGATGGACTAAGTAGCCTCTGAATGAGCATTCCAAGACCAGCTCATACTTATTTTGTATCCTTGTCTTAGACATCACCCAGAACTGGACTTGGAGTCAGGAAAATCTAAGTATGAGCCCTGCTTCTGGCACCTCCCTAGACTGTATGACTCTGGATAAGTCCCTTAACCTCAGCCTCAGTTTTCTCATTTTTAAAATGGGGGGAAATAATAACATCTAATTCCTAGGATCATTGTAAAGAACAGAAGAGATAAAATAGTAGAGCTCTTTGTAAATCTTAGGGTGCTATATAAAGGCTAACTGTTGTTACTTGTTGCTGTTATCAACAAACATGGGAGACTGTGGTAGAGGATTAGGTCCTGGAGGGCAGGGAGGCCTGGGAGGTCTCTCTGATGAAGTCCTTGGGTTTGCCCAAATCACTGTTAGAGGCGAGAGGGGAGCGGGCCGGGCAACAGCAGCAGTAGTAACAGCACACATTTATACAGAGCTCTGAGATTTGTGCACTTGACATATATACACATTTGATCCTCATAACAACCCTGGGAGGTAGGTCCTAGCACACGTGTGCTCACATGCACACACACACACACACACACACACACGCTGAAGTGGGCAGACAACAGCCTGTATACACATAGGAGCACAGAAATACACACACACACACACACACACACAGTCAAACTCACTGAGCCTCTTTCTGCCCTCCCAAACGATCAGACAAATGAGCTGGGATCTGGGAGCTCTCTGGGGGCCCTGGGACTGAGTTTCAATATTTTCTAGCATCTGCTTCACCAAGTCCCCACAGAGCAAGCCCGCCATCTGGCCTCCCCCTCCCACCCTGCCTTCCCTACCCCCAACAGCTCCTTGCTGTCCAGTCAACAACTGCAGGGGCTCCCAGAGGTAGCCAGGCCTAGCAAGAGGGGTGCAGGAAAGGAAGAAATAGAAGAAGCAAGCAGAGAGTGGGGCTTCAGCCCCAACAGTCTCCGTCCAGGCTTCCTGCTTAATACACCTGCACTCTTCCAGCCAGGCCTCTATGCAGGCAAGTTACCCTCCAATAAGTTCAAAACCCAAGGCTGATCTGGTAACAAATCCTGTAGAGAAGGACAGCAAGGGACCCACAGGGCCTGGAGAAGGTATGGGCCCATGGCTTGGGCAAGCTCATCTTTGGACATCAGGGTCTCTATTTGTAATGTGAGAAGATTAGAACAAATCTAAGGTCTATGTTCTAAAGTCCATCCAGCTCTGACATCCTGTGTTCTAAGGGCCCCCCCAGCTCTGACATTTTGTGTTCTAAGGGCCCTCCCAGCTCTGACATACTGTGTTCTTAGGGCCCTCCCAGCTCTGACATTCTGTTTCAAGTGCCCCCCCAAGCTCTGACATTCTGTGTTCCAAGCCCACCCCCAGCTCTGACATTCTATGTTCTAAGGGCCCTTTACCTCAAACCTCCTATTTTTTTTAGTTTCTTTCAAATTTTAACATTCTATGCATTATATTTTAAGACCACTTTCAGTTTTGACATTATAGGTTCTGAGATTATAAATTCTGTTTTCTAAGGCTCCTCCCAAGTCTGGTTGGGTTCTAAGGTTCCTTACCACTCTGGAGTTCTGACGTTTCCTGCTGTTCTATAATTGCAAAGGCCTTAATGGCTCTGATGCTTTGAAATTCTCAGGAGGGGCTCCAAGAGTCTTTGCTAGAGAGTCCCTGTGAGAAGAATTTCTTTCCTGAGTTCCCTGCAGTCCATAAACAAGACCCCAAGATCACTGTGGGGGGGGGGGGGAAAGGAGATGGGTCTTATTTGGTCCCTTGAAGTAAAGCCTAGAGATGCTCTGGGCAAGTTGCTTCAGGGAAATGAATGTAGGACTGAGCTGGCAGGGCCGCGGATAGGGAGATGGCAGGCGCAGGCTGCAGACAGCTACGGCCCATAGCCCGTTATTCACGCGCAAGCTTCTGGTTGGAGCAGCTTGTGTGTCAAATGTACCAATTCCAGCAGAGTTAATGGAGTTGGCCTCTGCCCCCCCTCGCTCTGCAGCTGGAGAGACTTTCTTCATAGATCAACTGTATCTACAAGCAGAAACACACACACACACACACACGCACACACACGTCTATATCTCTCCAAATGCTTGAGTGTTCAAACTCTGACAAGAAGTAAGACCTTTCTAGATCTGACAGCTAATTTCAGAAGCATTGTTTGGGTGGGGAGCCAGTGCATGTCCATACAAGAGCAGATGGGTGAATGTGCCCATGTGGGCACAGGCACATGTGAGTGTATGCACCTGCTTCCATATCTCATGTGTACATGTATGCATGGGGGAGCATGTACATCTGCATGTCCCTAACCTATGTGCAAGTCCATATATGAACAGGTGTACATGTTCTTGATAATTGTGTGTACATGCATGTGCTCCTGTGTATGTGCGAATGTGTACATAAGCATATAGAAGTGTGTCCTTTGCAAATCACTTAAAAAGGGTTTTATATCTGAGCTCTAATTGGATTTATAGAAACAACCATAAGAGAAAAGCTAAGCAAATACTTTTTTCCCCATCTTACTGATAAGCAAATTTAGACCCAACAGAGGGGAGTGACTTGCACACGTGACTAGTGAGTAAGTGGCAAAGCCAAGACTAGAAATAGGGTCTCCCTGAAGCCTAGGCCACTGCCCTTGGGTCTGCCACCATGGGATCAGCCAGTGACCTTGAGTCCACATGTTTTGTACCTGACTAATCTGTAAACTCCGGGCCTGGCAAGTCTCACCTCTTGTCGCTTTCTCTCTTCACATCCTTCTGTCAGACCACAGCAGGTGGGACCACTCTTAGGTGAGGCGAGAGCCCTCTCCCACAGTTCCCTCCACCGGAAAACGTGTTCACTCCACAGACCGATGAACTATACATGGTTCTTATCCTGTCCACATGAACCTATCCTCTGGACATTCCTCCATACACATTTCCTTTCTGTCCTGCCCTGCCCCTTACCCATGAAATATCATCAGCCAGTGAATGGAGATTTTAAAATATGGCAGGCAGAGTGGCTGAAAGGATGCCTAGCTAGAAATCTAGGATGCCCAAGATGAACAGATGAACTATTTCCTGGGGGATTAAGCACGACTGAATACATTTTATATGGCCTTTTCTCTCTTAGGCATCAGGAAGGGAAGTACGGAGACATCCATTGATTAAAGGGAAGGGGGGGGCGCGAAGTGCAGAGAAGGGGAAGGGAAAAAGCATTTACCATGTGCCAGACACTGTGCTGAGTGCTTGGGGTTGTTTGTTTGTTTGTTTTTTACAAATACTACCTCATCTGATCCACACAATAACCCTGGGAGGTAAGTGCTGCTAGGCAGGCAGAGGTTAACAGGGTCACACAGCCAGTGAGTGTCAGAGACAACATTTGAATGCAGGTCTTCGCAACTCCAGGTCCTGCACTCTATCCACTGTGTCACTAGCATTTTAGATGCAAGGTGATGGGGGATAAATGACAGAATAACACAGAACTCCTGCCCTGGGGAAGCAGGGGAGAATCCCAAATTCATCAGTGATGTTCCAAGTGTTCTGGTTCTCTACAGCGTATGCCGCAGAAGCTCCTTTTCTCTGGAAGTTCACTTCACCCCCAGCTTCTCCCTTCTCCCTGCAGCCTCTCCCTCTGGCTGGCTGGGCCATCCCAGAACATTCATCTTAAGGAGACTGAGCAGGCTCCAGACTGAGCTCCTGATTCTCTGAAATTTCACTATCAGGTCTCCGTCTCTACCTGGCCCTGCTCCACTCCCTTCTCCCTCCATCTCTTCTCAGCTTTCTTTTACGTGTCTTTTCCCCTATTGGAATGTAAACTCCATGAGGGCAAGCATTATCTTTCTTTTCTGCTTGTATTTTTGTTCCCTGCATGTAGCACAGTGCCTAGAACATGGTGCTGCTGTTATTGTTCAATTGTCTCAGTCTACATCTGACGCTTTGTGACCCCACTTGGCATTTTCTTGGCAGTGGTACTGGAGAGGTTTGACATTTTCCTTCTCTATCTGATTTTACAGATGAAGAAACTGAGACAGACAGTGACTTGCCCAGGGTCACATCTCTAGTAAGTGTCTGAGGCCGGATTTGAACTCAGGCCTTCCTGACTCCAGGCCTGGTGTTCTATCCACTGTACCATCCTGCTACTCATAAACCACCTAGTTCATTGTCAGCATTTAAAAAATGCTGGTTGACTTGACTTCTCATGAAAATAATGCTGAAGAAAGTCAGCCCCTGAACAGGGAATACAGGGAATACAGGGATGCAGAGATTCATGAACCCAGGCTAAGTTTGGTGAAGTTTGGTTAAAGAGCAATTTAAATTAAATATCATCTCAAACTCAGTCTGCTTGGGGTGGTGTTTTGTTTGTTTGTTTGTTTGTTTACAAAGCATTCTCAATTAGGATGTTGTTCCTACAGAACAAGAGCCATAGCCTGGGCTACAAAATCTGTATGATGTTATCAGATTAGTCTGCTCAATGAAAGTTATAAGATTATAAAATGTAGGACTAGAAGAGAGTCTAGAAATCATCTAGTATAGGCCTTTTCATTTTACAGAATGGGAAAGTGAGGCCCAGGGAGGGCAAGGGACTTATAAAGATTATGCAAATAGTGTTATGATACCTGTGAGCTGTGCAATGCACTTGATGGGTACCCCATGTGACCCTCAAGGCAGTATATTTGTGTAAGCAGCCTAAATCAGTTTAGGTATTTGTCTTCTTTAAATCTTCATCACAATATAAATTATCCTGTGAGTGGATAATTTCAGGTGGTACAATACTCAAGGCACCAGACAAGTGGTCTCATCAAGGTCTCTCTGCCACACACACTCAGAAGTCTGCTGTGCTGCTGTGTCAATGTGCTCCAATCTGCTTGGGAACTGCTAGCTAGGCTCCAAATCTGGATTATATGATGTGGGAGATGGCTGCACAGAAGCAGGAAAACTCCACACCTCCCCCCATAACCACCTCAAATACCAAAAAATATGACTCTAAAAAAATTTTAGAGCTCCACAACCCACAAAAGTACAGAGAATCAAACCTCTCACTAAAGGCAGCCCAGCAGGCAGGATGGGAAGGACTCATTGAAGCACACTGGGAGCGGAGACCGCTGGAGGCTTCAGCCCCAAGGCTGCCATGACAAGCTGAGCTGCAGCATTTGGGAGAGTGGATCACCGGCAGCTGCGGCTGTTTCCAGAATTATCAACCCATAAGAACCAAGGACAAAAGGAAAGGTCAGTGGAACTCGGCTAAATTTGGGGGAGAAAAGTGGTCCAGCTGTCTGCTCCCAGGGCAAGAAAGCAGCAGAAGCTGCAGCCCTGCAACTGCCTCCATATGGCTACTTCGGAGCTTTTGGCCTGCAGATTGCAGGGGGGGCAAGCAATCATTCAGAGGCTAAGTGCTCTTATCTTAAGCTGCCTGGATCAGGATTGTGGTCTTGGGTGGTGGTCCTGAGGTGTTTGACCACTGAGACAAAACTGGTTGGGGCTGCAGAGATAGCAGTCTCCTAATAGCTCCAGCAGCTGCAAAAACCCCAGCAATTCAGGACAAAGCTCTCCTCTCTGGAAGCAGAGTTCCAGAGCTAAAAAGTCAAGTAATTGACTGGCAACATGAGCAGGCAAAGGAAGCAAAGTAAACATAGCAACCCAATTTTAGATTCCTTTTTTGAGGACAAAAAGGATCCAAGCATTGATCAGGAGGAAGACAACACAGTCAGAACTCCCACACCAAAAGCTTCCAAGAAAAATATAAACTGGTTACAAGCCATAGAGGAGCTTAAGAAGGATTTTGAAAACCAAATAAGAGAAGTGGAGGAAAAATTGGGAAGAGAAATGAGATGCAAAAAAATCATGAAAAAAGAGTTAACAACCTGACTGAAGAAAACAACACGTTAAAAATAGATTAACTCAAATGGCAAAAGAGGCCCAAAAAGCCAATGAGG
>CM053596.1:62561861-62582125 GCA_028646575.1 Pseudocheirus occidentalis
TGTATATATTTATATAATATACTATATGTATATATACTATATGTATAGTTTTATATGGTATATGTAGTGTACATATTGGGAAGTAAATGCTTGCTGTGCCTGTAGAGTATGTCCTGTTCTTCTATGCTAAGACAAGGTTGTGGCACAGGAGCCTGGAAGACCTGCTACTTATTAACCCAGGACGCTCCACTACCTCTACTTCCTTTTGTTTGGAATGATTAATCAGGGCAATCGAGACTACTGGTCTACTAGGAGCTGTCCAGCACCTACCTCATTTCTAGCTGTAACTGGACCTTGGAGGGTGAGGGCTCTGATAAACTGATTCATACACCAACAAACACCTAGCTTCTGTTCTCTTTGCCCCATGAGCCAAGCTATCCTTTCTCCAAACTTCCTGATTTCTGTGGGGGCTCCACCATCCTTTCAGAGCACACAGGCTTGAAGCCTCAGAGCCATCCTCTATTCTTCTCCTCTACCTCACCTGCCATAGTCAATAGATGGTTAAGTCTTACCCATTCTGATTCTGCAACACATCTTCTCTCTGCACCCACAGACATTGCTCTAGTTCTGGACCTTATTACCTCTCATCTCTGAATATTGGAAGAAGTCTCTTTGTTGGACTTCCTGCTTCTAGTCTCTCTCTTCTGTAGTCTGTCTTTCCACACAGCTGCTCAATGATCTTTCTAAGACAATAGGTCCAGCTAGCTCATGCTGCTGCTCAAAAATCTTTATGGGCTCCCTATTACTTCCAGGACAAAATACAAACTCATTTTAGCATTTAAAGCCCTACATTGTCTGGCTCCCACCCATCTTTCCAGACTAGTTTCATTTTACCTGTCTCTTAGAATTCATATTTCCTTCACTCTCAGCTCAGGGTCCACCTTGTAGTTAAAGTCTTATCCTGTCCCCTGAGTTGTTAGTGTTCTGAAATGAGTTTGTATTTATTTTTCTGCATGTATGTTAGGTTTCCTTTAAGTCCATTCTGTAGACTCTGCCCTGAAAGCTGCTAGTGACAGCTCAAATTCCATATCTGTAAAATGAGGAATGTTGCACATCTGCATGAACTTTGAGGCCCTTTTGGGCTTAAAATATATGATGTTGGAGGTGTATTGTATCTCTCTGTTAGGGTAGTGATTTGTTTGCCCAGGGTCCCTATCCTCTCGTTCCCATGCTGGGCTATCTCTTGTTCCTCTCATTCCCAGCCCCATAAGGAATGGTAGCTGCCTCCAGGCTCTGCCTCGAGCAGTTCAGTTCATTCCCTGGGAGCCAGAGAGAGTTAATTAAAATCCCTTTTCCCAACAAGTCTGGTAATTAGTGCTAATGGCTTGGCTTCTGCCACTAAGATGAAGATGTTCCTGGTGTTGGTGGGGAGGGGAGGACCACCATCCTCCTTATCTTTGAGCAGCTCTCCAAGGTTGGGCATTGGGAACTTCTGGAGGAGAGAAGCTCAGCTTATGGAGCTAGTATTTATGTGCTCCTGGTTCAGAAGAAGCCAGGGTGGTTGGAGGTCTTGCCAAGCTTGGTCCAAGGAGGGTGATCCTATCCAGAGGCAGAATACTTGATAAGATGACCTCACAAGGGCATTTCTAGTCTTAGGGCTCTGAGCCTGCACCTATCTGTATTTCTCTCTATGAGTGTATGTATGTAAGTAGGCAACTGTATATACCACTGTACAATATTTCAGTATGTTTTGGTGTCTGATGTGATGAGAGGCAGTGTGGTATTGGGGAGAGAGTTCTGGACTGGAAGTCAAGAAGACTTCTGTTTCCAATTCCATCTCTGCCACTTAGAAGCTGTGTGAATCTAGGCTGGTTACATCTTTGAGGCTTTGAGACACCATATATAAATACACACATACATACATACATGTATACATGCATAAATACATACACATATCTTAAGTGAGCTGCAGACTTTAGTTAGTTATTGTGTGCATAGGTTAATGTAACAGATTATAGCGTATGGATGGTTTTCAGACATTTGGGTCTTTATGGTTATGAGAACTTCACCAAGAATTTTTGGGCGTGAATGCATTTCTACTTTAGCTCATCCATATAGCTATGGATGTGGGTAAATGTATCTGCATGCCTGTGTGTCTCCTTGGGTGAGTATGAGTATCTTTCCGGAAAGAAATAGTACAGTGTGAGTGTTGGAATGAGAGTCGGGAAACTTGGGGCTGATTCCTGTTTCAGCCACTCACATAATACATGAATTCTCTCCTTGTCTCTGGGCTTCAGTGTTCTCCATAAGCACAATGAAAGGGATAGACTAAATGGTTGATATGATCCTTTTCCTATTGGACCTTCTATTGAAGTATGGGTGTTCATATGTATAGGTATTGTGTCCGAGTGGGTGCTTTTTTATATGTATGTTTCTGTGTGTGTGTGTATGTGTGACAAAGGAGATGAGGCTGAGCTTCATCCTTCCTGTCCGCTGACTGACACCCCTTGCAAATAAATGTGACAATGAAATATAGTCCTGGAATTGCTTTGGATGCTCCGTCAAGCAGGCGGCGCAGAATAGGTGAAGCTGTAAAGTGTTCCCTGGGGAGACACCTCCAGCTGAGTGACAGCCTCCTTCCTCTCCTCCCCCTCCCCCACTCTGGTGCTCACCCAGGCAGTCTTGAGCTTCTGCCTGCCTCCTGCTATCTCTCCTGCTGGGCCTCACTGCCTCGTGTCTCTGGTTCTGCCACTTTCTCTTTTTCATTCTTTCTGGTTCTTCATCTCCCTCCTCCCCTCACACACATGGTTTACTTCTATGATGAATCCCAAAATTCTGGAATGTTAGAGCTCCAAAGACCCTTAGCTATCCCAGCTCCCTCATTTCTTAGAGAAATTTGAGGCCCAGAGTGAGGAAGGCGCTTGCCCAGGGTCACATGGGGGCAAAGAGACAGAGCTGAAACTCCTGCTACTTCTATTGTTGCTAATAGCTAGCATTTATATAGCACTTTAAGGTTTGCAAAGCACTTTACAAATAGTATCTGATTCTCACAACAATCCTGTGAGGAGGGTATGAGAACCTAGAGGTTCTAACTCAGAGCTCAAGGCTCCTTTCAGGGTCTCCACATATATTCTAGTTATAGAATATCTAAATATATTTATATCTGTGAACTATCAACTTCCCCCCTTCCCAATAGTATGTGTTTATCTCATTTCTCCTTTAGATGAGGGTTCCCTTAGGGCAGAAATGATTTCCCTTTTCAGAGAAGAGGTACCTTCAGGTCAAGAATCATGCCTTTCCCTCAGACCAGAGCTCTCTGATTGTTAGATTACTAGAAAGAAGGAGGAAGAGAAAAGACAATGAAGTGGTAAGGGGAAGGAGAGGGGGGAAAAGTGAGAAATAAGTGAGAGGAGAGATGGGGTAAAGGAGAGACATGGAGAAGAAGGAATATAGAGGAAGATGAAGAATGGTTAGGAGGGAAGAGAAAGGAGGAAGGAGAATGGAAGAACATAAGGGAAGAGGAGAAGGGAGAATAGGGGAAGAAGAGAAGAGGAAGAGGAAGAGGACAGAGAAGGGATGAAGGAAGAAGAGAAAGAAGTTGGAAAAGTGAGAAGGGAATTAGAAGAAGACAGAGAAAGAGGAAGGAGAAGGGAGAAAAAAGATTGTGTTATTAATACCTGTTACTACCTATTTATAGGGTTGTCAAAAGATCAAAGTGGGTCAAATAAGGTCAAAGTTGTTAAAATACTTTGTAAATCTCAAAACAGTTTATAAATGCCATCGCTGCTGTGATTGTGGAGAGGAGGCGAGAGGAAATAAAAGGAAGCAGAAGGCAGGAGGGGAGAATATGGGAAGAAGAAAAGGAGGAATAATGAGCATGGTAGAGCTATTCGTGGTGCTGAAGCCCACATCTGGTCCGTTAGGTTGGGGTACATATCCCATATGTACAAAAATATTTGTACATGTGGGGACCCTGAAAAGAGCCTAGAGCTCTGTGGTCTTCCAGATCAGTTCAGGGGAGAAGGTGTGGAATGTAGAGGTCAGACCAGATGGTAGTAAGGTAGCACAGTGGGCCTGACCATTCTCATCCAGCCATGAGCCTTTTTTTCTCTCAGGCTTTTTGTTGTTGTTTAGTCATTTTAAAATTATGTCGGACATTTCATGATCCCATTTGGAGTTTTCTTGGCAAAGGTACTGGAGTGGTTTGCCATTTCCTTCTCCAATTCATTTTATAGATGAGGAACAGAGGCAAATGGGATTAAGTGACTTGCCCAGGGTCTTCCTGACTCCAGGACCAGCAGTTTGTCCACTGTTCCACTTGGCTGCCTTTTCTCAGGTTAGGTCAGGTCACATTTTCTAGCTCCTAAATTTCTTGTCTGGGCAGCTCTGATCAGGATCTAAGGATCATAGTGCTTGTAAGTATTATGGCACATAGTTAGAGTCTCCAATAGCCACATTAAGATACTGGAGACCATAACTATGTGTGAGCTACATCAAGCAGCTCTGGCCAAGCTCTGGCAAGGTATTAGTGTTATGACAGAGAGTAACTAGTCTACATTGCTAATGCTTTCCATGCTACATTAATGCTACAATAAACAATAATGCATAGCACAGAGTAGGTACTTAATATATGCTTGACTTAATATTTCTATTGTGTTTAACAATTAACCAAGCACTTTCCTAACCATAAGTCTGTGAGACAGATAGGTACAAGTGGGATTATACCCATTTACCAATTTGGAAACTGAGGCTCAGAAAGGGGAAGTTATTTGCTTATTCTCGCCATGCTTGTGTGTGTGTGTGTATGTGTGTGTGTGTGTGTGTGTATTTGTGTGTGTGTGTGTATGAAAGAGAGACAGAAAATATCAGAGACAGAGAGACAGAAACAGGCAGAGACACAACACAGAAAAATTCAGGGTCACTGGGGCGGCTAGGTGGCGCAGTGAATAGAGCACCGGCCCTGGAGTCAGGAGTACCTGAGTTCAAATCCGGCCTCAGACACTTAACGCAAAAAACTAGCCGTGTGATCTTGGGCAAGTCACTTAACCCCAACTGCCCTCCAAAAAAAAAAAAGCAAAAAAAAATTCAGGGTCACTGTACCCTAGGTATTCTTCTTTGGCCAATTTAGGATCATGAGAACAAAGCTCATGAATTTAAGGTTGAGATGCTGAACTGTTCATGTGTGGATATATTTGCATGCATACAACTCTATGTATGTATATATATGTATATATATGTAATGCAGTAATAGATGCATTTCTCTTGGGATTCTCTTATCTCTTCTATGCATTTTCTTTAAATACTTCATTGACAATCTTTCTTTTAGACCTATTCTTTTCTGTAAACTACTACATTCCTCTCTCCCCCAATCCCTTTTCTTCTGACAAGTTAGAAGAGTCAAGCAAAACAAATTCCTATATTAACCATATAAGAAAATGCATGCCTCATTCTGTACCTCTAGTCCATGACCCTTTTATCATGAGGTGAAGAGCCTTATTGATTCTTTGGAGATGTGATTAGTCATCATGTTGATCAGCATCCTTAAGCTTTTTGAAATTGTCTTTACAATGCTGTTGACCTTGTATAAATTGTTCTTCTAGTTCTGCTCACCTTCTTTTGTATCAGTTCATATAGTCTTTTTTGGTTTCTTGGAATCTATACTTTTAATGACTTCTTTTGGCAAAATAATATTCCATTACCTCTCTATATATCATAATTTGTTTAGCTTTTTGGACTCATCCTCATTTTCCAGTTCTTTGTTACAATTAAAAGTGTCGCTGTGAATATTTTTGTACATATGGGTTATTTCCCCTTTTTGGGGTATGTGTGACAGACTCTTTTCAGCATCTCATCCGATTCCCTATACTTGAGGAAGTGGGGTGTATGGTTTGACTGGTTCTTTGATTTTTTTAAAGATTCCTCTGTTTTAATTCAGCACATTCCTGGCTGCCTGATTTGTGCAGACAGCCAGATACCGTGGATAATAATCACGCAAAAGAAGATCATTATGATGGCTCCCATTTCTACAGGGCTTTAAAGTTTAAAGGGCTCCTACTATCTCTGTGAGATAGGTCTGATTATTTTCATTTTACAGACAAGGAAACTGAGGGGTTAAGGGGACAAGTGACTTGGCTAAGTCGCCATCCTAGGAAGGTTTGGAGCTGAGCTTGGAGCCACTCCTTGCTACTGTATAAATTCTAGGAAACTTAGTGAAGGTGGGGGCAACCTGGAGAGTGCTTCAGTGGTGAGTCAGCTCACTTCCTTAATTGTCCTTGGGGGCTGATGAAGGCAGACAGAATATAAGTAGTTGTGTTGGGGGGGAGAGTTGGGGAAGCAGGACCACTTGGCACCCCACCAGGCTTAACTTGCCTGGAATGAAATAAATTGCCTCTACTTTCCTTGCTTAGTCAGATCTTTTGTCACTCTTTGGGCTTCAAACTCTTGAAGCCTGAAGCCTTAACTTTGCCCCTCCTCAGCTCCTCTTGGCTCTTGTGAATAGCTCTTTGCATGCTGTCTCCCCCAATAGACTGTGAGCTCTTTGAGGGCAGGCATTGTCTTTCACCTTTCTCTGTATCTTTTAGTGCTTAGCACAGTGCCCAGCATGTAGTAAACACTCAATAAATGCTTGCTGACTGACTTGAGTGAAATCTTTGGCTGTGATCCCATTTGCGTTTCTGATAATTCCTGCCTTTGGCTCCTTCCAGTTAATCCCTAGTTACATCTGGCCCCTGGTATTGTCAGATTGTTCCACACACTTGAGCTTCATTAGTGCTCCATCTTTCCTAATATTCTTCCTCATCTATTTTTAGGACAGGATGGAGCTTAATCTCTGCTGTGAATACTATACAGAACATATTCCTTGGCTGATACTGATCCAGGCCATATAGGGCAGGACAAATCTATGCTTTCTGATTCCTACTCCAGGACTTGCATGTGAAAGAAACATTTATTCTTTCCCACAGGTGCCAGTTCTTTCTCTCTCTCCCTCCCCCCTTGTCTCCCTTTCCCTCTCTGTCTCTTCTCTCCCTCCCTTTCTCCATCCCTCCCTCCCTCCTTCCCCCCTCTCTTCCCTCTGTTTCTCCTCTCTGTCTTTCTCTCTCCCCTCTGTCTCTTTCTCCTTTCTCCCTTATTTCTCTCCCTATCTCTCTCTCTCCTTTCTCCCTCTCCTCTCTCTCTGTCTCTCCCTCTGTCTTTGTCTGTCTTTGTATCTCTGTCTCTGTCTCTTACTCCCTTCTCCATCCGTCTGTCTCTCTTTTCTGTCTTCCTCTCTGTCTTTCTTTTGCCCCCCTCCCCCTCTCCCTCCTTTCTCCCTCTCCTCTCTCTGTCTCTCCCTCTGTCTTTCTCTCTCTGTCTTTGTCTCTCTGTCTCTATCTCTTACTCTCTTCTCCCTCCCCCTGTCTCTCTTTTCTGTCTTTCTCTCTCTTCATCATTCTTTTCCATCCCCCCCCCCCACCTCTGTCTCACACAAAGAGGTTGGATTTAGAATCAGAAGACTTGGGTTCTGATGCTGCTTTTGTCATTTACAATTTGTGTAACCTTAGGCAATTCCCTTCATTTCTCTTGCCCTTAATCATTTGGGTCTCAGGTTTGCCCTTGGTAAAATGAGATAACTTGACAACATGGCCCCTGTGGTTCCTTCCAGGTCCCAATCAGTGACCTTAAGACAATTACATACTCAGAGACATGCTAAGACACATACTCATGCACTCCTGTGCACATGCTCATGCATATCTTCAAACACATTCCCTCACATGCACTTAGCTACATACGTGCCTACACTCAATCACACCCATGTGCTTGAACATGTTAGCCCTCATCTGCTTATTCATAACATACATATGTGGTATGTGATTGAGGGTATCGGAGATGCCATAGACCTTTTCCTCTACTCTTCACCACTGGCATTGACTGATAGTTGGTGAGTTCAGATCTCAACCCACTGTCTTCCCAACTGCCTTACTGTCTCTTTCCCAGACCCTTCCACTTCTCTACCTTGGTTCTGTGGGGCCTAATTTATACTCTGCATCCAGTGCTCAGTATCCCTAGGGGATCTAAGGCTGATACATTCATCCTTCCCTTCCCCCAGACCCTTGTTCCCAGTCAGGGAAGTTGAGTAAGAGGAATCTAATTGAATTCCTAAACATTAACAAGTCAATCACTGTGCCTGTAATGAGTCGTGAGTAATCTTGACGTGTGTGTTAATTAAATAGCTGTCCTGGTTCTAATCCACTGAAAGTTAATCATTGGGGAATTAGGAGGTGTCAGTCTCGGCCACTTGCTTCCTCCTTATGTACTGTTCAGCTCCCTCTCCTCTCTTCTCCCACAGGCTCCTGGAGGGACCCTGAGTACCCAGGAAGTGAGTGGGAGGTATGGATAGGTGGGTATGACCTGCTCATGCCTGAGCTCCCTCCAATGGAGGGTCAGGGTGCTCTGAAGGATTTTAGAAAAGGAAGGAACTTCCAAAGTCATCTAGGACAATTCACTTAAGCATGAATCCCTTCCACGTTAACCCTGGCTAGTGGCCATCTGGCTTCAAGCTGAATACCACCTGCATGGGGAACTCATTCTCTCATTCTCTCTTTCTCTCTCTCTCTCTCTCTCTCTCTCTCTCTCTCTCTCTCTCTTTCTCTCTCCATTGTCAGACAGTTCTAATGATTTTAAAGTCATTCCTTATGTTAGACCAAAATCTTTGTCCTTGTACTAGTACCCATCAGTACTAGTGGAAGACAGTGATCATGTCTTTCTTTACATCTTTTCCTCTCCAAGCTAAATGTCGCCATCCCCTTTTGCAGACCTTTCAATGGCATGGTCTCCAGGCCTCTCACTCTTTTGGTTGTCCTTTACTGTATGCCTTCCACCTCATCCATATTCTTCCCAAAATGTAGCGTCAAGGCCTGAACACAATTCTCCTGGGCTGGTCCATCCTGGACATTTCTACACAAGTATCAGTTTGAGCATATGAAGGTAAAACCAAAATGTAATCTTTGCCCTCGAATGGACTTGCATTCTACTGGAACATACAAAGCACTTTCTCCCCAACAGCCCTGAGGTCAGAAATGAAAGTATTTTTATCCTTGTTTTACAGAGGAGAAAACTAAGACCCACAGAAATTTAGTGGCTTGTCCAAGGTCATATGACTAATAAGTACCAGAGCCCTGAAGGATTCAGTCTCAAAGCTCTCTTGATTCCACTAGACCAGGGGTGGGCAACTCATGTCCTCAAGACCACATATGGCCCCCTAGGTCCTCAAGTGCCCCTTGACTGAATCTAAGCTTCACAGAACAAATTCTCTTAATAAAAGGATTTGTTTGGTAAAACTTGGACTCAGTCAAAAGGCCACACCCAAGGACCTAGAAGGCCACATGGGACCTCAAGGCCATAGGTTTCTCACCCCTGTGCTAGATCATTTGACCTCTATAAATTTCTATCAGGGCAGTTAGGTGGCGTGCCAGGCCTGGAGTCAGGAAGTTCCAAGTTCAAATCCTGCCTTAGATGTTTACTAAGCTGTGTGACCCTGAGCAAGTCACTTAACCTTTTTGCCTCAGGTTCTTCATCTATAAAATGAGCTGGAGAAGGAAATGGCAAACCACTCCAGCATCTTTGCCAAGAAAACCCCAAATGGAGTCAGGGAGTATCAGACGAGACTGAAACAATTGAACAACAAGAAGTTTCTATTAATCATTTAGGGTCAGAGTAATAGGATCTTGGGGGAAAATTCCTTGGGTCCTATGATTTTGCAACTCTGAAAGCTGGTTAAGTGTATACATACATGTGTATATACATTCAGACATATATAAAATGTGAACATATTATGATATACAGCTTTCAATATATCACTTCTATCACATTACACCATATTTTATTTTCTCAAATGTAAGCAAACGTAAGAAATATCCACTTCTGACTTGAGTGTAATGAGGGACGAAGGAATGTACATGTGGGCCAGGTGAGCGCTGATGGAAGCAGCAGAGGGAGAGGACAGAAAGACCCCCGCGTTCCCCAGGTACAATGTGGCTAAAAGCAGGGCGATGCTGGAGCCACCTTGGACTGACTGGAGCCAGTGGTGAAATTTTCAGTGTGTTAATTTGCATCTCAGAGACCAGCAAATTCTTCAGATCACATCTTGGCTTATTGTTTGCTTGATTGTCTAGGCTTAAGAATGTGATAGAGAAGATGTTAATACTGCAGATTCAAGTTATTAATATGTTGACTTCCCAATGTCCCCTGTCCCGAGCCTGCAGGAGGTTGCATGTCTTTTTTTTTTTAAAGAATGACTTGTTTATTTACTTTTAGTTTACAAGATTCAGTTCCATAATCCCTTGAGTTTCAAATTTTCTCCCCTCCCTCTTCTCCTGGCCCCCCCCCCCCACCATGGTGGTGTGCAGTCAAATATAGGATCTGCAAATACTTTCACACTGGACATTAGTCTGGTTGTATAGAAGGGTTGTAACCAATAGAGTGGACAATGGGAAAGAAGAAACAAAACCAAACATGGAAAAGAGCAATAGCATGTATTGCTTCAGTCTGCATTTAAACTCTGGTCTTTCTAGATCTTTCTCTGAGTGTAGATATCTTCTTCCATCCTGGTATTTGTAGAGTTGTCTTATAGCTGTGCATTGCTGAGAAGAGTCCAGTTTATCAAAGTTGGTCGTCACACATACAATGTGTCTGTGATTGTGTACAAATTTTTCCTGGTTCTGCTCTTCTCACTTAGCATCAGTTCATATAAGCCTCTCCGGGTGAATATGAAGTCCATCTCCTCCCCATTTCTTATAGCACAATAGTATTCCATTATATTCATATGCCACAACTCGTTTAGTCATTCCCCAATTACCGGGCATCCCCTTAATTTCCAGTTTTTTGCCACCACAAAGAGAGCTGCAATAAATATTTGTGTACATATGGGTCTTCCTCACACTTCTATGATCTCTTTGGGATACAACCCCAGAAGTGGTATTACTGGGTCAAAGGGTATGCAATTATTTATAGCCCTTTGGACATAGTTCCAGATTGCTCTCCAGAATGCTTGTATTAGTTCATAGCTCCACCAACAATGCATTAGTATTCCAATTTTCCACATCCTTTCCAGCATTTATCATTTTCCTGTTTTGTCATCTTAGCCAATCTGACTGGTGAGACGTGGTAAGGAGGTTGCATGTCTTGAGGTAGCTTGGTGGTACAGTAGTTAAAGCTCTGCTCCTGAATTGATGAAAATGTGAGTTTAAATGCAGCCTTAGACACTAACTGGGCAGCTCTAGGCAAGGGACTTAATCTCTGTCTGCCTCAATTTCCTCATCTGTAAAAAGGGGATAATAATAGCACCTACTTCCTAGAGTTGTGGTGAAGATCAAATGAGATGATCCATGTAAAACATTTAGCACTTGGCACACAGTAGGTGGTATGTCCTTGGCATATGGTAGGTACTATGTAAATGCTATTATATTTAATGTAAATGCTATTATAATTAAACATTTGCCAGCACACCACTGGGTAAGAGCATAACTTTGTTTTAAAAAAAGTTAATTTATTTATTTTTAGTTTTCAACATTCACTTGCATAAGTTTTAAATTTTCTCCTCCTCCTTTCATCTTGTTCACCAAGACAGCATGCAGTCTGATATAGGCTCTACATATACATTCCTATTAAACATATTTTCATACTAATCATGTTCTATAGAAGCATTAGAACGAATGGGAGGAACCACGAGAAAGAAAACAAAACAAAACAAAATAAAAAAGAAAATAGTCTAGTGCATAATTTTCAACAGCAGGCAGACAGAAGTGATCACCCAGCTCAGACCAGCCCAGCCAAGAGTAAGGAAAATGACAATTCTTTCTATAGAAATATATTAGACTTACAAAGTATTTCCCTCACCATTAGCCCTGTGAGATAAATATCGAAACAATTATCATCCCTGTTTTCTCAATAAGGGAAGTGGGACCCAGAGAAGAATGAGGAGTCTTGCTCACAGTAATAATGTAACTAGTAATTGTGGAAGTTGCAACTCAAACACAGGCTTCTCATTCCAGCATGAGAGCTCTTTCTGCTCCCCCTCCCTTTGAGGGAGCCGTATGCAGGCCGGATCACCCGGTGAGATCCCCCGCTGGGAATTCTGCCCTGGAGGCAGGCAGTAATAACTCTTAGAGTATTTAATGTGGGCTTCAGCAGCAGGGAGGCTGCTGGTGATTTCAGACTAGCACCTGCCATGGTGCCATCATAAAGTATGGAGCAGAATCACAGAATCCTAAGATCAAAAGCTAGAGAAGGATCTTATAGGGAGCTAGTCCAACCTCTTAATTTCACAACTGAGGAAACTGAGGCCAAGAAATATGAAGCAACTTGCCCAAAGTCACGTAAGTGGCCAAGTTGACTTTAAATCCAGAGTCTCATCTGTGTGCAAGAAAGCCTGAGGAGGTGTCCAGTTTGGAGTGCACAACTACGGTGGCCTTAGGGAGCCCTGGCTTCCTTATTTACATGTGAGGGGGCTGTGTCTCTCCGGGGATTTTGCCCAGTTGAATGGATATGGCTTTAAAAAAATTTATTGACTTGTTTATTTACTTTTAGTTTACAAGATTCAGTTACAGAATCACTTGAGTTTCAGATTTTCTCTCCTCCCTCCGCCCCCCCCCCACCCCCATGGTGGCGTACAATCATGTATAGGATCTGCAAACACTTTCACATTGTACAATAGTCTGGTTGTGTAGAAGCATTGTAACCAACGGAGGGAACAATGGGAAAAAAACAAAAAAGAAAAGAAGCAAAACCAAACATAAAAAAGAGCGATAGCATGTATTGCTTCAGTCACCATTTAAACTCTGGTCTTTCTAGATCTTTCTCTGAATGTAGACATCTCCTTCCATTCTGAGACTTGTAGAGTTATCTTTTAACTGTGCGTTGCTGAGAAGAGTCCAGTCTATAAAGGTTGGTTGTCACACATATGATGTATCTGTGACTATGTACAAATTTTTCCTGGTTCTGCTCTTCTCACTTAGCATCAATTTGTATAAACCTCTGCAGGTAATTATGAAGTCCATCTCCTTCCCATTTCTTAGAGCACAATAGTATTCCATTACATTCATATACCACAACTTGTTCAGCCATTCCCCAGTTGATGAGTATCCCCTAAGTTTCCAGTTTTTTGCCACCACAAAGAGAGCTGCAATAAATATTTTTGTACATATGGGTCCTTTTCCCACTTCTATGATCTCTTTGGGATACAACCCCCAAAGTGGTATTATACTGGGTCAAAAGGTATACAATTATTTATAGCCCTTTGGGCATAGTTCCAGATTGCCCTCCAGAATGGTTGTATCAGTTCACAGCTCTACCAACAATGCATTAGAGTTCCAATTTTTCCACATCCTCTCCAGCACTTATCATTTTCCTGTTTTGTAATCTTAGCCAATCTGACTGGTGAGATGCGGTACTTCAAAGTTGTTTTGATTTGCATTTCTCAAATAAATAGTGATTTGGAGCATTTTTTCATATACTTGAAGATATCTTTAATTTCTACCTCTGAAAATTGCTTGTTCATTTCCTTTGCCCATTTATCAATTGGGAAATGACTTGTATTTTTATAAATTTTACTTAATTCCTTGTATATTTTAGAAATGAGGCCTTTATTAGAGACACTGGTAGATATGGCTTCTTTAAATTTAAGTAGTCATATCTTTTTTTTGGGCTGCAGGTATGCCCCAAGTAAAAACCAGGGCATACAGAGGGAAATAGTTAAGGTTAGGGCTGCTGAGACCAAGTTTAGGATTCAGGGGTCATTCCATTTCTTGACCTGGAGCTTGTGTCTTTTTCTTCAGGCCAGCCACTTGGAAGTAGTGTTGTGTCTTCTACCCAAGTATCCCTGGGACTAGGCAGTGCACCCTGGACTTCTTGCGAAGGGAAGCAAAGCCACCTTGTGACTGGACCCTGTCAATACTCTTGTCAGTAAAGCAGAGAGAATGAAAGGCTGTGGTACTAGATGTGGAAGAAGGAGCAGCTTGAACAGCTTGTGGGAGATTGTCCTGCAATCTTTTCTATAGTGGGTAAGAGCTGAGTCAAGCAGGAACTGATGGCATCAATGTTCCTGCAAAAATGATCAAGGGATCCAGAAAGCAGGGCTGGTGAATTATTGATCAGGCTGGTCCATACATAGTGGTGAGAAGATCAGCATGGTGTAGTAGAAAAAGGAGACAGAGCCTGGACTTCAAGTACCACCTTGACCACTTTTGTCTGCTGTGTGACTTGGGCAGGTCTATCCATTTCTCTGAGACTCACTTTCCTCATATGTTAAATAATGATTTTAGATTAATTTCTACAGTCCCTTCTAGGTATTACATCTTGTGATTCTAACACTTAACAATAGTTGTTATGGGGAAGAGAGATTAGCTTTATTCTGCTTAACCCTGGAAGGTAATGGGTAGAAGCTGTGATTAGACACATTTGAGTTTCACATAAGGAAAGACTTCTTAACAATTATAACTGTTCAGAATTGAAACAGGTTCCCTCTCCCAGGATGCCAAAGGCAGTGTCTCTGGACATGCCAGCAATGTGGTAGAGGACATCCTTATTCAGATATGCACTGACAGGTGATGTGGTGTGGTGGTTGGAGTTCTGGAAGAGGAGGCAAATCAACAAACAATGATTAAGTGCTTACTACACTGTACTAAGGACTGAGCCTGCCAGTATAAGAACAGAGAAACACTCCCTGCCTTCAAAGAGTCTCCACTAAATGGGGGAAGACACAATACAGAAAAAACTAAAAATTAGGGTTAGGGGATGGGGAGGAAGTACACTCACAAAAGATGTGGTATCAGCATCTGGAAAGGCAGAAGCAAAGGCAGGAGGGGAGTGAGGATGATTTGCCTGGATTCCTCTTCAAAATGGAGGTCATTGGGAGGCATTCACCAGTGAGAGGAGGCCAGCATGATGGAGGGATATTTTAGGATGAGAAGGTCGATAGGACCAATGGACGGTTGTTGTAGGGTGAGGAGGCCCCAGGTGCTAAGGCAACTGAAGGATGGTTTTAACATCTGGAAGGGCAGGTATGACAAATCTTCAGAATGAGTGTTCCTAGAATTCTGCCTTCTCTCTCTTGAGAAGAGGTTTGCATCTCTCTATCTGGGAAGGGCCTGGGGAGCATGTGAAGAGTAGGGGCTCTAGTGAATTTCAGGGATGAAAAGTTGTAGTGAGTAGAATTGCTGTCAAGGTGATGTGGATTTGATATTCTTTATCATGCGATTTCTTATCATTTCCCTTGGTACTGGTGACATAGATTATTGAGGCTATAAGTCCTCAGACTGAGGACAATAATTTGTAATCAGAAAGAGAAGGACATCTTCCCTTGACTAGCTAAGTTTAATTTGGACTTTTAAATCTTGACCATGAGAGAAAGGACCAGAATAGTACAGAGGGAAGAATGCTGGGCAGGCAATCAAGAGATCTGGGTCCCCAGTCCTAGCTTTGATGGTAATCATGGGATCTCAGAGTTGGATATGACCTCAGAGGCCATCTAGTCTAACTCTTGCCTGTTGGGGAATATTCCTACAACACTCCTGACATAGGGGTATCTGGCCCCTTTGGAAGGACACCAGTGATAGATACAGTTGTAGCTAGATTTTTTTTTTCATTTAAGGCAAAAATAACTATAATAACAGCAGCAACAACAAACCAGTTTGGGGCAGTGGTAGTGGTGGTGATACAAGACAGGTCAACTGTGGATGGGGTTGGATGAGAAGAAGGGTCAGGTTGTTCCTCATTTCAGTGAGTCTTACAGGGTAGTGGGATAGGGGAAGGTGGATTTGAGAGAGGATGCCACAGGTAGGTCACCCTGAGGGCGTGGTAGATATACCATGTGTGGGAGATTAGAGAAACTTGAGGTGAGACATGGAGTTGGAGGATGCTGTGAAGGGTGCTTCCCATGTCATCGACCTGAGGAAAAGCCACTTCTGTTTTGTGCTAGTGCCAGCTCTGGGGATGGAATGTTCTCCAGAGAGATTGCCATAGTGATGAAGGGGCTGCTTCCCTATGATGAAGAGTTTGATGAAAGCAGGGGAGAGAAGGCATTCTCCTGCCTCTGGGTTTTCAGGGTCCCTCTTTAGAATGGATCCCACTCAGGCAATTTGACTTCTCTGAATAGAAATAATATTTGACAATTAATATAGCACTTTAGGAGCTATCTATAGTCATATGAAAAATGCTCTAAATCACTGTTGATTAGAGAAAAACAATCTAAAACAACTCTGAGGTATCACCTCACACCTATCAGATTGGCTAATATGACAAAAAAGGAAAATGTTGGATGTTGGAGGGGGTGTGGGAAAACTGGGACACTAATATACTGTTGGTAGAGTTGTGAACTGATACAACTATTCTGAAGAACAATTTGGAATTATGCCCAAAGAGCTACAGAGCAGTGTGTACCTTTTGATGTAGCGATGCCACTGCTATGTCTATGTCCCAAAAACATCAAAAAAAGGGAAAAGGACTTATTTGTATAAAAATATTTATAACAGCTCTTTTTGTGGTGGTTAAGAATTGGAAATTGAGGGGATGCCCATCATTTGGGGAATGGCTAAACAAATTGTGGTATGTGCTTGTAATGGAATATTATTGTGCTGTAAGAAATGACAAGCAGGATGATGATTTCAGAAAAAGCTGTAAAGCCTTACATGAACTGATGCATAGTGAAATGAAAAGAACCTGGAGAACTTTATACACTGTAACAGAAATATTGTTCAGTGAAGACCTGTGCATGATTTAGCTATCTTAGCAATGCAACAATCCAAGTCAATCCCAAAGAACTAATGATGAAACATACTATCTGGTTCCAGAGGAAGAACTGATATTGATTGAATGCAGACTGAAGCATGTTATTTTTCACTTTCCTTCTTTCATTTTTCTTTTATTCAAGTCTTCTTGTACAAAATGACTAATATGGAAATGTTTTACATGGTTGCACATGTGTAATCTATATCTGCTTGCTTATCATCTCAGGGAGAGAGGAGGGGAGGGATAGAATTTGGAACTCAAGACTTTAAATAAAAATGTTTAAAAAAAAGAATAAGAGACTTCCCAATGAATTGGGGAAGCACCATTAAAAGTTAAAGATGGCACATGTGTGTCCATTCGTCCATCTGTCCATCTGTCCATCTGTCCATCTGTCTATCTGTCTATCTATCCATTCATCCATCCATCCATCCGTCCATCTGTCCGTCCATCCGTCCATCCATCCATCTATCTATCTATCTTTCTATCTATCTATCTATCTATCTATCTATCTATCTATCTATCTATCTATCTATCTGTCTGTCTGTCTGTCTCTATCTACCTACCTACCTAGCTACATCTATGTAACAATTTAGGATGAGGAAACTCATGGTCTTAGAGAGGTTAAATGACTTGTCTACAGTCACACAGTTAGAAAGCATCTGTAGCAGACATTGAATCCAGGTGTTTTCTGACTAAAAATCCAGGATTTTTTCTATTACTATCACTCTGATAATTGATGAAAGGAGAGATGGCAGGATTGGGTGAGTTGAGTGGATCTGGAAGATGGGAACAGATTCAGGTTCTATAATCAAATTCTTCACCTTCTGTTCCATGTTGCTGTGTGTGTGTGTGTGTGTGTGTGTGTGTCTTTTAGAACAGGGCACCTTGCCAGGACCACCCATTGTCTTTTCAGGCTCTGTACTTTGGAGGCTCCTGACGTCCTCTTTGTACCAAGGAGTAAACTCTAGGCAGATACAGGCATATTCTACAGTCTGATACTGAAGTTCCAGGATGGTTGGTATATTTTGTGATTCTCTGATGGGAGATAATTAGGAATAATTAGTTATAAAAACGACAAGAATGGGCAAACTGCCAGGGAGGACCAGAGAAACCATGGAGACACATGGGGCAAAGAGAGTTTATTTTTTAATTCATGGAGACTCAGCCCTATGTCCCCCAAATGCTTTCCTCTTCTTATACTTGGTGGGGGGGGTCTGGGTGGGAGGTGACCCTGAGAGGATCTTGTGGGAAGGGGGCAAAGTTTTGAGAGGTCATAGTGAAGGATCTTTTTACTCTGAATGAACTATACATTTCTTATGGTCTCTCACTAACTATCTACTATAGTGGGAATTTCAACAATACATTTCATCTTTGTGGAAAAACAAGGGACCCTGGGAAATTCCTACGAGGAAAGTGAAATTGTGAGACTCTGGGAAATGGTGATAATTATGCATGGGCATATGGGGTTAAGGAGCTTTCTATTTATTCTTTTTTTGCTCTTTTTTTAAAATTAAATTTTATTTTTTTTCAATCAGCAGAAGTCTGCCTTCTTTCCTTCACTCCTCCTCTCCCCCTTCCTTGAGAATGAAAGAAAAACAAATCCCTCATTACAAACATGTATAGTCAAGCAAAGCATTTCTGTTTTCCTTTGTTCTTGAGAGACTTCTGGACTGTTATTTAGGGTACAGGCAGAAGAGAACCTTTGTTGGACTGAAACCCCTTGTCCACCATGCAGATGAATAATATTGGACTTTAGAAGGCAGACTCCCGAGTTGTCATGTGAGAGAAAGATTGCTGCTGAGTTCTGCAACAGTCTAAGATTAATGACTACTTAATGTTGGATATTGTCAGCCTCTATACTTTGGACTTCAGTGACTTGGACCAGCACTGGGGAAAACCAGATCTGTAGAGGCAGCCCAGATGGGGAACATAAACTGGAAATATGATCCCCCCAAATGTCAGCTACGTTGAAACCTGGTGGGTTGATGAGCTGGGGTAGGGAAACCAACTTCTCTCCCCATAGTACCCCCAGTTTCTTGATATACTCTGAGGTCCCAAACACAAATACAATCTCCCACCATTTTAAATTTTCTCCACAATCTCAAATGAGTATGGATCAGAAAATCCCTAAATCTGAATGTCAAAGAATTTTGGGAAGCAGTTGGGACTAAGGATTCTAGATGGGGAGCATTTAAATAGTTTTTTTTTCATTTTTTATCATGTCTAATGAACTATAGGATAACAGGTTATTGATTGCCTTGGTCCAGTGGGTGAGGAGAATTGTTCAATAGAGAGAGAGGAAATTTCAAGTGAGGGATAAGAGCAGAACTATAGATTTTATAATTAAAACATATTTTGGGCATTATTTCACATCATCTTCTTTAAAAAAAATTTTGAAATTAACTTTTGTTTATTTTTAGTTTACATCATTCAGATTTTGAGTTACAAATTTTCTCCCCATCTTTCCCCTACCCACCACCCCAAACCAGTGATCCCATATTTACCCCCTCCCCCAATCTGTTCTTTCTTATATCCTCTTCTGTCACCCCTCTGACTTTCCACCAGATCAAGATGGATCTCCTTACCCCAGGGCATGTATATCTTAATTCCCAGTTACATGTGAATAATAATAATAATAATAATAATAATATATATATACATATATATTTTTAACATTTGATTTTAGAACTTTAAATTCTAGATTCTTTCCCTACTCCCTCATCACCCACCCCCACTGGAAAGACAAGCAATTCAATACAGGTTGTATGTGTGTAGTTACATTGAACATCTCCACAATGGACATGTTGTGAAAGACTGACTATATTTCCCACCTTCCTATCCTGCCTCCCACTTGTTCTATTCTCTACTTTGTCCCTCTCCCTTTACAGAAGTGTGGGCTTCCAACAACCCTCCCCCTGCCCAAACTGCCCTCCCCTCCATCATCCCCCCTCTTATCCCTATCCTCCCTACTCTCCTGTAGGGCAAGATACCCAGTTTAGAGTATATGTTATTCCTTCCCTAAGCCAAATTCAATGAGAGTAAGGTTGACTTTTTGCCTTCTCATTCTTCCCCTCCATTGTACCAGTTATACTTTGCCTCTTCTATATGAGATGATTAACCTTATTCTCCCTCTCCCTGTCTCTTCTTCTATTCCTTTCCCACCTCTCAATTTCACCTTTTAAAATATCATCCCTTCCTATTCAATTTATCCTGTGTCCTCTGTCTATGTACATATATAGACGCACTCACATATGTATTCATATGCATATATACCCTCCTATATAGACATATGTGTATGTATACATATATAAATACATTTATATTCCCTTCACCTATCCTCATGCTGAGAAAAGTTCAATAAGTTACAATTACCATTTTCCATGTTGTTATGTAAATAGTTCAACTTTGATAAGTTTCTTATGATTTCTTTTCCATGTTTACCTTCTCATGCTTCTTGTCTTTGAATGTCAAATTTTCTATTCAGTTCTGGCTTTTTCCTCAAGAATGCTTGAAAGTCCTCTACCTCACTGAATGACCATATTTTCCCCTGAAACATTATACTC
>CM053596.1:62582625-62597704 GCA_028646575.1 Pseudocheirus occidentalis
CTCCCCTCCCCTCCCCTCCCCTCCTCTCTTTCCATGACTATAAAAATGTATGGAAATTGTACTCTAGGGTAAATTTCAGCTCAATGTAAAGAAAAAGTTGCTGATGATCAGGCCTATGAAAAGCAGAATGGAATGCTTCAGGTAGAAGTTAGAAACTGATGCCTCTGTAAGTCCCTTTGGAGTCAGAATATAATTTTGTGATTCTACATTGGCAAAATTAAAAAACTTGAGGAAAATACATTTTCCTTAAATTAAATAAATGTTGTTTTACAAGATAATTTTGCAGACTTGCAAGCAAATATCAATACTCTTATTTTACAAATGAGGAGATTGAGCATCAAAGAAGGGAAGAAACTTAATGAAGGTCACACAGTTTGTAAATGACAGGGTCAGGGCAGGGCCACGTATCCTGACTACTAGACAGAAGTACAGAATACCAGACTGAGATTAGGAAAAGATTTGGTTAGAAGAAAAGCAAGTTATTTTCCAACCAGCGGGGCCTAAGGCTAGATACTGTAAAACACAGGAGGAATCAGTAGATGTCACTACAGAACCACGATCTGTTATTTTTGGAGGTGAGGATAAGTGCTGGAGTGTGGAAAAGAACAGGTCTTAGAATCCTCAACTCTTAGAGGTGGAAGGGACTGAAGAGGCCACAGAGTCTACTCCATACCAGAATAGTTTTCTCTACAACACCTCCAGTAAGCGGTCATTTAGACGTTGCTTGAAGCATTGCACTGATGGAGAACTTGCTACTTGCTAAGGCAGCCTATTCCACTTTGGGACAGTTCTGATGAGAATGTGAGCCAGCCAAAGTCAGAGCTAAGTAAATCTGGTTCACTGGCTTTCCTTCTATGAGAGAGTAATAGACTCTATAGACCTAAGCACATGGAATCACCAGCTCTCCTGGTTTTAGTAAGGCCCATAGGTATGGAATTAACCAGTTAGGAAAGTACGATTTTGATAGGTGACTGAGCTACTTTTAAATCCATATTTCTGTGTGTGTGTATGTGTGTGTGCAATATACGCATATGTGTGTGGTAATGACCACCTTGAGGATTATATGCAAAGCTATCCCTCAGTGAAAAGGCTAGGGAGCCTCCTTTTTCAGGGCCTTTCCCTCTCTCGTTGAATGCCTTTGGGTACCTAGGAGTATAATTCTCACAAAACTGTGTGTGATAGCCACAGGCAAACCTACACACACACATATACATACTATATATATGTATATATGTACACATATATACATATATACACATAAATACATATGGAGAGAGAGAGAGAGAGAGGGAGGGAGGGAAGGAGGGAGGGAAGAAGGGAAAGGGAGAGGGAGAGTCAACAAGGTGGTCCCAGGAATATCAATGAAGTCTTTACTTCTCTAACTTCTTCTTGATCACCCCTTTCCTTCTTCCAGAGTGACTTCATGTGAAGCAATGACTCTCTCCTTACTGTCAGTGGATACAGACTTGTCAGAGTGGCAAGCTAATGTGTAAGAGTTGGTAATTTCTGCTGGAGGAACCTAGTCAGGGGTGGTGGTGGTGCCAGTTAAGATGTTAGAAGGAACCTGTATGTTTCCCCTCAGCCAGTCATTTCATTTTCCTCCTCTGGACTTTGAATACCTTCTTTTCCTCCCTTTTCAGCTTCCTTTTGTGTGTTGTTTTCCCCTATTAGAATGTAAGCTCCTTGAAGGTAGGGACTGACTGTCTTTTGCCTATCTTTGTATCTCCAGGAGTTAGCCTAGTGCCTGGAACGTAGTGGATGTTTAATAACTGTTTATTGGTTGATAACCTACTCCTTCCCTTAATCCTTTTGAAAAATTCCACTTCTGCCTGGGGTGCACTAAAAGAAAGGAAAGTTGAATATACATTGAAGCCTCATGTGAACTCATGGCAGCAAGACAGATCAAAAGGGCTGGGTGTGGGTGGGTGGATGACCAAGCTCCTTAGAGATACAGATATATCTGTGGATCCACCCAGTTAGGCTAGAATGCACAGCCTTTCCATCTGACATGTGATTGTAGGATTTAGAAATCAAAGGGGCCTGAGTAATCAGTCCTTCTATTTTTAGTGTTTTATTGATAGCTTCTGTTTCTTATATCATCATAATTATCTCTAGTATCTTCTCTTTCTCCATCTCAGAGAACCATCCCATATAAAAATATTTTTTAAGGGAAAAAATAAATGAGTAGAACTGATAGTTACATTGAAAAAGTCTGAAAACATGTGTAATGTCTGTGGATCTTCCACTTCTACAAAGGTTTGAATTGGGGTTATCTTTTCAAAACTCTGCATTTGAGTCATGCTTGATATTGATAAATTTTGCAATATTTCCTTTTGATTTTTGGTGTGCAGTTCTTTCCATTTTTGTAGTTTTTGTGTATATTGTTTCTTTGGCTCTATTTACTTTGCTCTTCATCTATTCTTTTAACTTTTTGCATGCTTCTCAAACATATCGCTTCTTAGAACACAGTAATATTCCATTATATTCATGTACCAACATTTGTTTAGCATTTCCCAATCAATGGATATCTACTTTGTTTCCAATTCTTTGCTATCACAAAAAGTGCTGCAATAAATATTTTCATGTGTATGGAGATTTTCTTCTTATTGATGGCTTCCTTGGGGTATAATAGGTTCACTAATGGAGTCTCTGGTTCAAAAGGTATGGATATCTCAGTCACTTTATTTGAATAAATGTAAAATGCTTTCCAAATGTGTATACCATTTCATAGCTCCACCAACAATGCATTAGTGTGTCTATCATTCCACAACCACTCCAACATTGAGCATTACCATTTTCTGGTCATCTTTGTCCATTTGCAGGGTGTGGTATTAAATTTTAGTATTTTTATTTGCATCTTTTCTATTATTAGGGATTTGGAGCATTCTTTCATGTGGTTGTGAATACTTTGAAGTTTTTTTTGAGACCGGTTTCTTCATATCCTTTTACCATTTATCTATTGGAGAATGGCTATAAATATTATATCTATTTATTAATTGTTTACATATCTTGGATACCAAACTTCTGTCAGAGAAATCTGATACAAATGTTCCATCCCCCCATTCAACCACTTTCCTTTTTATCCTAGTTGCATTAATGTTGTTTGTGCAGAAGCTTTTTAGTTTCATGTAACCAAAGTTATCAATTTTATCTTTTGTAATTTCCTCTGTCTCTTATTTGGACAGCTAGGTGGCACAGGGTATAGAGTGCCAGGCCTGGAGTCAGGAAGACTCATCTTCCTGAGTTCAAATCAGGACTCAAACATTTACTAGCTGGGTGACCTTGGACGAATCATTTAACCCTGTTTGCCTCAGTTCCTCATCTGTAAAATGAGCTGAAAAGGGAAATGGCAAATGACTCACACAAGAAAATCCCAGAAAGAGGTGGATGTGACAGAATGATTGCAACAACAACTATCTCTTGTTTGGTTAAGATTGCATGCCCACCCTTCATTTTGTAGATGGAGAAACTGAAACTCAGAAAGGAGGAAGGACTTGCTTAGGCTTCTGCAAGTACAAATGAATAAAAAAAAGCACATATTAAGTGCTTATTATATGCTAATTGTGCTACCAGTAGGGATACAAATAGAAAAAACAAGGTAGTTCTTGTTCTCAAGGAGATCACACTCCAAATTAGGGGGAGACAACATATAAGAGAAAGCTCAGCAAGTGGATGGACCCAGAAGTCCTAAGTCTCTATAAACATGGTGGATAGCAAGGCCAAGAGTTCCTTAGCCAAGTTCCTTAGATGGCAGGAGATCAGATGACAATCCCAGGTACTTTCAGGACTTTGAAGTTCAGCCAATGGTAAGGTTTGATGGTCTTGCATCTCATTGGAAAGAATGGAGTTCATGATTTCCATTTCATCTTAGCCATGTGATTAGTCAAGCAACCCAGAGGAATGAGGGGTCAAGTAAGTGATCAGTAGCAGGAACTCAAATTTCTTTTTTGCTTTTTGGAGGGGGGAAGGCAGGGCAACTGGGCTTAAGCAACTTGCTCAAGGTATTAAATGTCTGAGGCCAGATTTGACTCTTGGGTTAATGCTCTATTTACTGTACCACCTAGCTGCCCCAAGGAACTCAAATTTGAATCTCCTGGGTCCAGAGCCACAATCTCTATGTTGGTTCTCTCTAAAAATTATAAGAACTTACATTTATATAGCATCTTAATTTTACAAAGTACTTTCCACACACTTGAGTCTTCCAGGAGTCTTGTGAGGTAGGTATTACAGGTGTAATATCATGCTTATTTTATAGATGAGGAAACTGTGGATTAGAAAAGTTAAGTGAACTATCCATGGCTACACCCACTGTCAGAGGTGGGCCATGAACTCAGGGCTGGCGAGTTATCTACTGAGTCATATTCTCTCTCTAGACACTCAAGCTCAAAAAAAGAAAAATTGCCTACTTAGAGTTATCAAAACAAGATGGAGCATCTTGCCTCTTAGGCTGGTGTTTTAACTCTAAGACCACCTGTTTGGTATGAGGGAAAGGAGGGACACAGATATTAATTGATTTCCTCCCTGAAAACTTTTGCACGGGTTTGGGAGTAGTGGTACCTTCAGACTTTCAGACAGATGCAGATCATCATACACTGAAATCAGCATAACAGAATGAGACCCTTTCAACAACCAGAGAGGTCCCCAGAAGGAACAGTTATCTGGATAGGTCTGGCGCTTTGAAGATAAAAGGGCTCAAAGGCCTATAGGCAGTCAGATCTAGCTTTGTCTTGGAGAGCTATCCAGGGTCCTGAATCAATTATCTTCCAGGGCTCTCTCTGGCTCCAAGGCCTAGAATCTTTTCATGTTTCCCAGCCTACAACTTCTTCCCACCCTAAACTGTCACCTGTACTTTTTGACTCCATTGATTGATGACACCAGCTGTAAGATTTGGAGTCAGAAGATCTGGGATCTAGTTCTGGCTCTGTCATTATGTAATTGTAGGAAAATCACTTTTCTATTTTACTCAGGGTCCTCTGCTATCAAATAAGGAAGGACCGGTAAGATGGAAAAGATCCAGAGCACAATGACCAGGATGGAGAGATGCTTGGATAACTGCCCACTGAAGGAACTGTTGAAGGAATGAGGGATTTTTTTTAACCTGGAGGAGAGACTTGGGGGAGAGCATGCTTCAAGTATTTGAAGAGATATCAAATAGAAAAAAGGATTAGATTTGTTCTGCTTGGCTTCAGAGAGAAGGACTGGGAGAAATAAATGGAAATCACAGTGACACAGACTTTGGCATTTTCTAACAATTAGAGCTGAACAAAGGTAGAATTAGCTGCTTTGAGAGGTAATGAGAGACAATGTAGAATGATGGAAAGGGTACCAGACTTGGACCCAGACCAAGCTTTGAACCCCACTTCTGAGACTTTCTATCGGCATGACTCTGTTATGCTTCAGTTTCATCTTCTGTAAAATGGGGATCCTAATGACTGTAGCCACCTATCTAATGAGGTTATTGCAGGATGAAATATAATAAGATAAATGTGATAATATTTAAATATAAAGCACTTGGTAAAAAAATTTCAGTACTATAAAAAGTCAGCTATCAGTAGATTATCTCTCATTAAAGGTATTCAAATGAATGATCACTTTTTAGGATGCTCTAGAAAGGACTCCTGTTCATTTAGAGTTTGTACTAGAGTGACCTGATTTTTTTTCAAAATTCAGATTTTATGTTTTGCTTATACTTACAGTGCTGCTGTGAAGATGAAATTACATAATATTTACACATATGAAGTACCTTGTAGCCGTAAATGTTATATAGGTATGAGATAATATTTAGTAGAAAGTGCACTGAATGTGAAGTCAAGAGAATTGCATCCCAGCTCTGATTTACTAGTTGTATGACATCAGATAAGAGGATTTGAACTCTCTGAATCTCTGTTTCCTCACTTGTAAAATAGGGAAGTTAGGATATAGGAAGTATTTATTAAACTCCTGGCTTTGAATCTTACTAGCTGAATGACTTTGGGTACTTAACTTCTAGAAGCTTGTACTTTCCCATCTGTGAACTGGGCAAAATAGTGCTTGCATCACCTATGCCACATGGTTATAAAGTAAGTGCTTTATAAATTTTTAGGTGCTGTAGACCTATAAAGTGTTATTCTAATATAAACCATTTTGTGTTAAGATGCTATTGAAATGTAAACAGATATTATTAGTCTTATTACTATTATTGCCCATGTAGCCTGCTACCTATCCCAACCTGTACCCAGTCTGATCCCAACCATAATCTACTCTTATGCCCTAGCCAATACTCAGCCTGGCGGCCTGTGCTCTGGCTTATAATGGAAATTATTCACATGTTTTTCTGTTTATTTACTTGCTTTTTTTTCTGGGAAAGAGGAATTAGCCAGAAGTGTGAGAACAGTGTTGCTTCCTCCCAGGGATGAGAAAGCAGAATTGTGTGGGTGGTGCCTAAGTTCCACAGGACCAGGGACTCAGACCCACCATGGTTCCTGAATTCTGTTTTCTCCTTCCCCATTCCTCCAAGGTCCTGAAGTAAGATTAATTGTACCAGTTGCACAGTAGGGGAAATGATGGGGCTCAGAGAAAGGGAACCAAGATAAGACTAGAGTGTAGAGGATGTGGCTACTGTGGATATGATCTTAGGCTTGAGGTTCTGGTCTGGATGAATCTTACTGGTTCATTTCTTGTTCATATGTGACTGAGTGTAGTATAATTCCTGCTACCCTCCAATAAACCTTTCTGCTCTAGTCAATATCGCTTTCTCTGAGTCCCTGATAATGATGCTAATGACTACACCTTACATTTATGTAGTACTTTACATTTCACATGATGGGAAACAGATCTGAGGAGGGAAGAAACTTCCTCAAGGTCATGAAGCATGTTAGTAACAGAGATAGATCTAGAAGCTTGGTTTACTGACTGCCACCAAGTCCAGAGCCCTGTCCATTGTGCAGTATTGCCTTTGAACAGTCTGGGACCATTATCTTACATACTTGTCTATGATACTTAAGGTCTTAGAGCAGTGTGGGAGAGTGGATAATGTGCTGGACTTAGACTCAGGGAAACCTCTATTCTAATCCCACCTCAGACACTTACTGTCTATGTAGCCCTGGGCAAGTCATTTGACCTTTGTGAGCCTCAGTTCCCCCACCTGTAAAATAAAGGGGTTGGATTAGATAGCTTCTAAGGTTCCTTACAACTCTCAATCTATGATCCTAGGATCCTACTACTTCTTCCATGAAGCTTTCTCTGACAACTTCAGTTGTTATGTACTCTCTCTCTCCTTCCTGACTTGCCATAGCATTTATTTTCTGCATAAACTTCCCTGGAGTGTACTCAGTCTCACACATTATCACAGAAGCTGTGACTGTAATACATTGAGACCTATTTTTGTACATGGAACTATGTCATTACTTGGTATATATGAGTGAGTCATGTTCATCTATCTATCTATATCTATGTCTATGTATTTATCTGTCTTACCTCTGCATCGGTATCTGTATATCTCAGGGATTTTAAGCCTTTTTGTATGTTATAGATTCTTTTGGAAGTCTGGTAAAAACCTATGGATCCTTTCTCATAATAATATTTTTAAATGCATAAAATAAAATACATAGAGTTACAAAGGAAGCCAATTATGCTGAAATGTAGTGATTGACATGGTAAAAAAAACCCCTCAAGTTCATGAATCTCAAGTTAAGAACTTCTGGGACATTCTAGGCACAAGGAGTAAAGTGAACAAAGACAGAGAGCTAGGGAAAATGGTACAGTTCTGTAATGAGGATATAGTGCGGAGAGATGGTGGTTAAAGGAAGGGCAAGGTGTGGTAGAGAGTATAATCCAGTTTTACTGGAGTGCAGAGTATGCAGAAGGAAGCAATATGAAAATGGTGGTGCTAGGGTACAAGGCCTTGAGTGCTAGGTAAAGAAATATGAACCTTGCCTGGTAAATAATTAAGATCCATTGTGGGGTTGTAAACATAAGAGTAACAAGACCAGATCTATGATTAATGGTATCAGTATAAAGAATGGGCTAGAGAGATTCTTAGAGTGAAAGATTACTATTAATTATGTTAATTACTATTTTTGTTGAGTTGTGTGTTGTGTTGAATTGTAACTCCATTTGGGGTTTTCTTGGCAAAGATACTACAGAGGTTTACCATTTCCTTCTCCATATCATTTGGCAGATAAGGAAATTTGGATGAGAAAAGTAAATCTCTATTTTTTTGAAGCAAACAAGGTTAAGTGACTTGCCCAGGGTCACACAGCTAGTAAATGTCTGAGACCAGATTTGAACTCAGGAAGATGCAGTCTTTCTAACTCCAGATCCAGGGCTCTGTGCACTGTGGCGCCACCTCCCTGCCCCAATAGTCACCATTACCATTTCTCCTTAATGATAAGGAGATAGCTAGCAGTAGTAGGGGTAGGTAGGAACAAGAACCTGTTCCAAGCCTGTAGTCCTCAGTACAGAGAAGAGTGGATGGATATTTGAGATATTGTGCAGGTGGAATAGATACAACTTGGCAGTTGATCATAGAGAAGGGGAGAGATATGAGACAGAGTCAGCAATACTAGGCTGTGAATGTGAGAATCTGGGCGAATGGGGAATAATAATAAGCTCACTTGTGCCAAGGGGACATCCAAGGAAAGGTCTCCTTTCCAGACAGCTGGAAATTTGGGCCTGGAGCTCAAAATAGAGGTTCAGATGAAAGATATGGATCTGGGAGCTATCTGCAGAGAGTAGGGGTTCCTAACATGTTTTGTGTCAGGGATTCCTTTGGTAGTCTGATGAAGTCTGGGGATAGCGTCTCAGAATAATAGTTTTAAATAATTGAAGGAAAAGATAAATTTAAGTTAGAGGTTAGTGAAAATAAAGATTTACTTTTCTCATCCAAATTTATGGTCCCACTGAAATTTATCTGTGGACCCTTTGGGGATCTCTGGACATCAGGTTAATAATTCTTGGCATAGAGAGATGGAACCATGGGAATGAATGAGATACCTAAAGGAGAAAGGGTAGAAAGAAGGGGAGGGGGCCAAGGATAGACTGTTGGAGAGAACACAAAAACTAAGGAAGAAGATGAAGAGGCAGAGATGGAGGTAGGAGAAGAATCAAGAGTGTTTGGTGTCTTTGAAGGGAAGAGAAAGTATCCAAAAGAAAGGGATTTGTTTAGGGATTGCCTCCTCCTATTTTAGTAAGCCAACACAGGATAGCTAGGTAGGCACTAATGTGGGAGGGGTAGTGTAGAGATGGTGAAGCTTGCCATAGCAGGTGGAGAGGAGTGGAGAGCTGCCAGGAAGGGGCCCTCTCCTATCTGCTCTCTTCCAGGCAGCAGTTATAGGCCTCAGTCCCTTCCTTCTTCCCCTTCCCTTGTTTTTCAGCAGGTGGCACTACATTTCTAACTTTCCTAGCACATCATCACCCTTCCCCCTCTTCAGTCCCTCAGCCTAGTTCCCCTTTTCTTTTTTTGATATTGATTCTCATGCTTTGGGACCAAGCTGAAAAGGATGCAGCAGAATGAGTAAGGTTTGGGTGGGAGAGGGGGAGTAGAAAGCATTGACCCATGGCCTGCCTGCCATCCCGTCCTGGAGCTAGCTTCCTGAGACAACCTAAGTATGGGATTAGAGACCATCTGCTCATGGAATCAGGGGGCCTTAGACTTTCAGAGCTGGGAGGGACCTCAGATGTTTTTAATCCAACTTCTCACCCAGTATAGGAATCCATTCAGAGATCTCCCCGTCAGGGGGTCATCTGGCCTTTACTCGAATGCTTTTGATTGCAAGGTGCATGCCGTCTTTTGAAGCAGCTGATTCCCCTTTGGCTGATCTTCTTGATAGGAAGTTCTGGAATCTTAACTGAAACTACAACTTTCTACCGGCATCCCTAGTTTGGCACCCTTGGACTGAGCAGAACAAATCTAATTCCTACTGGACCACTCTTTAGATATCTGAAGGCATCTATCATGTCACCGTTTTCCCCCACCTTAAGTCTTTCCTGGTTCAGGCTAAACATCTGAGGTTCTTTCAACTGAAACTTCAATGACATTTGATGATTATAACATTTAAATAGCATTTATATAGTGTTGTAAGGCTGCAAAATGTTTCTCAAAAATTATCTCATTTGATTTTCACAGCAACCCTATGAGGTACATACTGTTATCATCCCCACTTTACCTATGAGGAAACTGAGACTGAGGGAAGTAAATGTAACTTGCCCAGGGTCTCACAGCTAGGAATTATTTGAGGATTTGTCTGTATAGGTTTGAACTCAGGTCATCTTGACCCCAGATCATCTGGCTGTCTCTTCTCCTTTCGTTTTCTGCTCATTCTCTTCTCGATAGATTCCAATTTGACTCTATCTTACCTGAAATGTGGGCACAGAACAGGATATAGTACACCAAAAAGGGATTAGCCCAGGGTAGTAGACAGCAAGACCAACACTTCCTTTGTCCTGCATATTATATTTCTATTAATGTAGCCTAAGACTGTTTAGTATTTGAAGCTGCCATGTTATGCTGGTAACTCACATTGCACTTGGCATTTATTTCACGTGAACTGTTGTCTCTACCCTGTCACTGATTTTTAAAACCTGGCTGAAGTATTTTACATTTATCTAAGTTCAGTTTCATCTTGTTGTTATTAATTCATGTTCCAACCCATTAAATGCATTTTGAATCTTATTTCTGTCATCCTGTCCCTGACAGTGACCAGTGACGTAATCATGGGCAAATCATTTAAATCCTTTGAATCTCAGTTTTCTTATCTGTAAAATGGAGATAATAAAACCAGTGTGCCAACTCACAGACCACTTGTGAGGGTCAAAGGAGGCCATATGTATAAAGTGCTCTATCTTTTTTTTTAAAGCACTGTATAAATGTCAGTGAGTCAGTAAAAAAACCCCCACCATTTATTAAGCACCTTCTGTGTGCCAGACACTGCACTAAGCATTGAGGATATAAAGAAAAGCAATGAGGGAGCCGACTATGTATAGACAAGCTATAGATAGGATGGGTTGGAGATTGGAAATGATCAATAGAGCAAAGACAATAGAATGATTGATACTCACCATGCTAACTCTCTCCAGTTTTGTCATGCACGTGTGCTCTCTGTGCTTTCAAGTAAGTATATCATGGATATAAATGTTGCACAGCATAGAGACAAAGAATGAGCCCTGCAGCCCCCACTAGAGACTGCTTTTGTTGCCATAAATCCCTTTGCCAGCACAGGTCCTTGCTGGGTTCAAACAACTTCTTTTCCATTCACCTGCACTATCCTCCAGCCCTGCATTTCTTGGCTTGGTCTACAAGGATATCAGGACAAACTCTATCCAATGTTCTGCTGACATCCAGATATATTCCATTCTGTCTCTGATACCCTTCTGTTCTGCCAGGGTCCCAGCTAGCTTGTCTGACAAGAGGCTAACAGATGCATAAGAGAACTGATGTCAGTTCTTAGTGATCAATAATTCCTTTTTGAAGTCCTCACAAGCCACTTGTTTAATGGGCTGTAACCCTCAGGAATGAGTCAGGCTAGAGGATGGGAAATAGTTGTAGGACTGAGGCAGATGTGAGGAAGATGGGGAGGGGCTGGGTTATTGCAGGGAAAGAATTGGAGGGATTCTCAAAGGGTCATAATAATGGGCAGATGAGAGAAACTGAGAATTTGAGCCTAAAGTAGTATTTCAGGTCTCATTGATGAAGCTGCTGCTTTGGAAGAAAGAGATTAGATTAAGCCTTGGTTTCCTTCCCTGCACAATAAAGTGGTGAAGTTAAAATGTCACATTTTGTGATCTACAAAGCCTTGATTGGGGGAGGGCTACTTTTGGTGAAGGGGATTAATAGAGCAGGATAGGAGAAAAGTCAGTAATAGGGGCTGGAGAAGGAGCTGCTCCTGAATCCCTTAGAGCCTGTGTCAATGAAAAGGGACAGCAGTGGTGGGGGCAAGGTGGAGGCTGGGCAGTCTGCTGATTCCTGGATAAATAAGAATGGCAGAAAAGAAGTCTGAGATCACATTGGATCTTGTTTGCATCCCAAAGTGGGCTGAGATCCTCCCTCCCTCTTCTTCTTCTTCTCACTGCTCAAGGAGCTTTCCCAAAGGCTAGAAAGGGATGAGGGTTAGGATAGTTGTGGGAGGAGGGGAATTCATTTAGCTACTGACTCAGTCTGTTTTCATTCTTCCTTTCTGTCTCGCAATGTTGTGTAATGGGAAGATGGGCAGAGTCCTGCCCTGGGAGTCAGGAGAACTAGGTTACTGGCCAGGTTATAGTCCTGCTCTGAGTCTCTTGTTTTCTACTTGGTAAAATGAAGTGGTTGGATTAGATTAATTCTAAGAAGCTATCCAGCCAGCACATTCCACAGCCTCTTTGTTTTTCTGATTTTTCTCCATCACTCCATGTCTCTTCCTGTTTCTATCTTTTTCACTCATCTTTTTCTTTCTCCTCTATCTCTTTCCTTCTCTGTCTCTTTTTCATGTGTCTCTTCCTATCTCTCTGCAACCCTTGTCTTTTTCCCTCTCGTGCTCTCATTCTCTTGCCTCCTGACTTTCTGTTTTGTTTTCTCTCTCTTGCATTGACTCAGAGTCTCAGGAATACTTAAGTGACAAAAGAAAAATGATTCCCTTCTGCCAGGGTTATTAAAATCATGTTCTACAATTTAGCCAGCAAAAGGAGCCTTAGCTAATGACAGATGATGAGGCTTGATCTTCCCCAGAGTCAGAAGTGCAGTGATAGGGACCAGCCTCCAGGATTGCTGCTGTTTCCTTAAGGTCCAGCATCAAGAAAACTATTCTTCTGCTTTGCAAATCACCTCCTTTGCTGTTTGAACCTGATGAAATTTTAGTCTTTCTAAGGATGCTGAAAGTGGAAGTGCTAGGGGGAGTATGATGAGAAAGAACTAGTGACATTCCAGGTTGAGGGATCCAGTGATATTCTAGGCTGGGGTAACTACTGACATTCTGGGCTAATGGAACTATTGGTATTCCAAGAGAGGAGGACCACAGATGGCAGGATCACTTATATTCTAGGCTGTGGGAACTACTGATGCTCTTTGTGAGCCATTCTAGGTTAAAGGGAATAATTTATATTTTGATCTGGGGGAACCATAGTTGTTCATAATATCACTTATATTTTGATCTGGGGGAACCATAGTTGTTCATAATTCAGATGGTTGGGCAGTAGAGCAGTTGGACAGGGAGAGAGCAGTTTCCATAAGGGATATACAGCTTCTGTAATGGCTACCCTTCTCTAATCCTGCAACTGGACGCAAGGAGTTGATAGAAACAGGGAGAATTAGAACCTCTGAGGAGGTGTTTGTTATAGACTAGCCTGTTGCAAGAAGGGGGTGTGTGTGTGTGTGTGTGTGTGTGTGTGTGTGTGTGTGTGTGTGTATGTGTATGTGACAGAGACAGAGAGAGGGAGAGAGACAGAAGGACAGAGACAAAGAGGGACAGAGACAGCAAAAGATGAAGAGAGGCAAGTGAATGTTTTTGCAGTAGCTCTGGGGGTCCTGGTAAGCCTAGGTGACAATCTCTGGGCATCTGTGTTTCCCTCTGTTATGAGCATCCCTAGGGCAGGGCTTGTGCACTGGGTCATGCTATTAGTTTCCAAACTTTGGGATGTATAGGACATTGAAGAACCAGGTGATGATGACCCTGTGATACAAAGTCAGTGACAGCTATGTCCTTGACACCTTCTAAGTCCTTCTATCTTCTCTTGAATATCCTCTGTCAAAGGTCACAGAACTCTGACAATAGACTGAGAAGCTCCTGCTATCCTTGGGGCCTCTGAGTACAAGAATAGGAGAGGGAAATGGGAGATGGATATTTTCCTCTGCCACAAAATAACAGTCTTTGATGAACCGTGTTTCCATCCCACTTAGAGTAGGAGAAGAATAAATAGGCACATTAGGGTCAGACACTAGGAAGAACTTTCAAATAGTGAAGATTCATACATAGGAACAGATAGTTGAGAAAACTTGTTGAGTCTCCAGAGGCCTTTTATAATGGGGAAGGCCTTAATCTATTTAAACTGGGGAAAGGAGTCTGGGTCTAAATAGAGGAGAGAGGACTTGGTCTAAAAATCAGGTCCTTGGAGGGAGAGAGTTTCAGGAGCTGTGTATGTGAAATTAACTTTTTCCAAGATATTTTGTCATTTACTAAGGAGTCAAAACTACCTTTATCCTGATTAATGTGGGTCTGAAGACCAGAAAGAGACAGCACCTTATTCAAGCTTGAATAGAATATTAGGACTGAGCTTAAAATTCCAGGACTCTTGATGATGCCTGAAAGGAGAACCTGAACCTTGGTATTCTGTTCTGATCATGGGAAAAGAGCCAACCTCACCCAAACTCCCATGCCTCTCTGAGAGCCGAGGGAGTCCCTGTCCTGGGGCCAGCATTCAAAGCTACAGTCTGTGTAAGATGGATGAATATCTCTATCCTATCTGTATTCTATTATCTTTCAGTTTATCCAGGTCAAAAAGCACAAGATGAACGTTTGGAGGAAAAAATATATAATCTTTTGGAAAATTGAAAATATACATCATTGTTTGAGGCTGGGTTTGGGGAGGAGACTGGGGGGCTTTTCAAAACAGAGTCACTCAGGAGTTTCTCATGCCTGGTGTGTCTATATGGTTCTAGCTCCCTTCTGTCGAGTACATGGTCCCTTTATCACTCCTGCTCAGCTGTTACAAGGCTTCTCTCCCCCACCCCCCAACACAGGTGGGAGTGTGCAGCTGCACTGGAGGGAGATTGACATTATGGGTACCAATTGCCTCATTGCACTGTGGAATTAATGTTTTCTGTTCTTATTGCTTCAAGTATCCAGAGACCTTATTCAGATAGCCCCTATCCTTTAGACTCCTGAAAGAAGCCTGGGTTTGGCATCAGAAGACATGTGTTTCAGTCTTGACTCTGTCACTTTCTGGTCATATGCCTACAAACAAACTGCTTCTCCTTGAGCATTTCACTTAACTTCCCTGGTCCTCAGTTTCCTCACCTGTAAAGATGAGGCCTAGATGGCTTCTGTGGCCAACTCCAACTCTATATCTATGATACACACACGTATACAAAATATAAGCTATGGTTTTATATAATATACTATATGTATATATA
>CM053596.1:62598204-62648802 GCA_028646575.1 Pseudocheirus occidentalis
AGAAAGAAAGAAAGAAAGAAAGAAAGAAAGAAAGAAAGAAAGAAAGAAAGAAAGAAAGAAAGAAAGAAAGAAAGAAAGAAAGAAAGAAAGAAAGAAAGAAAGAAAGAAAGAAAGAGAGAGGGAGGGAGGGAGGGAGGGAAGGCTTTTATTAAGCACTTATGTGTCAGACACAGCACTAGGCACTAGGAATACAACTACAAACAAGGAAGATTACATTCATTTTTTTCTTTTGGGAGGGGGGAAGGCAGGGCAATTGGGGTAAAGTGACTTGCCCCAGGTTACTTACATAACTAGTAAGTAATAAGTGTCTACTGTCGGGTTTGAACTCGAGCCCTCCTAACTCAGGGCCAATGCTCTATTCACAGCGCCACCTAGCTGCCCCTACATTCTAAAGGTAGCGACAACACAAAAGGGGAATAGGAAATTTAAGATAACATCAGGCCAGAAATTCATACCTTTTCAGCAGCCCCACCTATTAGGGGGGTGGGGGGGAGTAGAGGGGAATCACTCCCTCTGATTAAAGAGAATAGAGGGTAGGCATCAGGGAGCTCCACCCAGACACTCCTAGGGCAGTCATCTCATCATTTCCCAACTGGTTGCACTCCTGGACATCATTATGTCTCCCTCCCTCCATCCCTCCTCCTCTTCAGCTTCTTTTTAAATGTAATTTTCCCTCTTGGTATTGTTAGCTCCCTGAGGGCAGGAACTGTCTTTTGCTTTTCTTTTTATCCCCAGGACTTACCACCAGACCGGGGACACAATAGGCACTTAACAAATGAGAAAGAGTCTAGGCAAGATTAAGGTGAAGCCTGGCAGGGGTTCTTCCTAAACTGGTCATCCCTGGGAAGAAATCACACTCCCAGGGTGGCAATGTGTTAGGCAAGAAGCCAAAATCTGGAGAAAATCAGGGTGAGATGGAATTCTACAGTCCAGAACTGAACAGGACAAGGTTAATAGCCATTTTCCATAATAGTCCTTTAATATTTGAAGAAGACAGTGAAAATGCCCCTGATCAATCTTCTCAAGGTTAAACAGACCCAGTTCCCTCTAATTGGTCCTTCTATGGACGTTTATAAAAATTCCCTCCATATCCAGGTCACCCCTTCTCCCTGCCTGTTAGGCTTTACTCTTCTTCCAATATGTGATGAGGTGCTCAGGACATGGCATGTTAGATTTAAAGATGGAAGGGACCCTGGAAGCCATCTAATCCAATGTCCTCATTTTTCAGATTAGGAAACTGACATTCAGAACAAGTATTAAGAGGAAGAGGCAGGATGTGAACCCAGATCATTTGGCCTCCAAGTGCAGCACTGTATGCACCATATGACACTGCCTTTCTAATGTTGAGTTTGAGGTACCTATGGGACATTCATTTGGATGGCCTGGAACTCAAGGGAGAAACTAGGAGTGGATATATAGATATGACATCATCACCCACATTCTGCCCCTTATGTGTAGATTTGCCCCAGGGATTTATTCTGGGCCCCCTTTTCTCAATATATTCTCTTTTTTGGTGCTCTCATTTATCATCTTTTTGCAAATGATCCCCAAATCTTACTATCCAGTTCTCATTTCTCTCCTAAGTTTCAGTCTAGTATATCAACAGGGATCTGCTAGACATCTCCACCTGGTTTTCTTATAAACCTCTCAACATATCCAATACAAAACTCATTGTCATTCTCTCTAAGCCCATTCCACTTCCAAGCTTTCCTATTGCTATTGAAGATTCTACCATCTTTTTCATTCATCTGGCTTCCAACTTTGGAATCATTCTTATTTTTCTCTCTCCCTCATTCCCTCCCCCATAGCCCATCAAATCCCAAGTTGTTTTTTTTCTATTCCTAACATAATAAACACTAAACCAAAAGAGCATTTCCATATACCTAGTAGAACATAAAAAGAGGAATGTACATTAATCTATGAAATTCTATTGCATACAGTTTGGTTTTATTTTCAAGTATATAACAAGTTCACCATGTAAATTTCAAAGCTGTTCTTATTATCTGAAATTCCTTCTGGTCTTCCTTACATTCTCTTCTGTAAATTTTTAAAATTCTTCAATGAGGCAACAAGGCAACAATCATTTACGAAGCACTTGCTAGATACCAGGCACTGTGCTAAGCTGGAACACAAATAGAAGTAAAAACAAAGTTCCATCTTTTCTAGCTCTTCTTTATTTTTAAAGACTTTCCTTTCTATCTCTTCATTTTATTTTTCACAACTCTATCCCTGCCTTTCCCTCTCCCTTTTACTTCCCTCCCATTGAAATAGAGAAAAACACAATCCACATAACAAATGAGCATTATCAAGCTAAATGAGTTCTCACACTGGCCACATCCAAAAAAAAAAAAGAAGTGTACCATTCGGGCATGCTGAGTCCCCCACCTCTTTGTCAGTGGGTAGGAAAACACTTCAACATCAGTCCTCTGGAATTGTGGTTGGTCACCACATTAGAGTTCATAAATCTTTCAAAATTTTATCTTTACAACATTGTTTTTTTATAAGTATTCTCTTGGAGAAAATTAAAATAAAAAGTAATCATAAGTATAAAAATATTTATAGTGCCATCTTTTGTGGTGGCAAAATAATACCCAAAACTAAAGAGATGCCCATCAATGAGGGGAATAGTTGAACCAATTATGATGTATGAATGCAATAGAAAGCCATAAGGAATTATGAAACCGTTTCAGAGGAACCCAGAAAGACTTGTATGAACTGATACAGAGTGAAATGAGTAGAACCAACAGAACAATTTGTACTCTCATAACACTGTCAGTTGAAAAAGTTTGAATAACTTAAGTATTCTGATCAATGCAATGACCTACCATTATTTCAAAGGATCAATGATGAAGAAAGCTACCCAACTCCTAACAGAGAGATGATGGACTAAACATGTAGAAGGATATCTACATTGTGATTTTCTGAACTGATCACAAGATTTCAGGTGTGATCTGGCATCTACAGAAATTGTAGAGGATGGTGGTGTTCTCACCTCCCTGGTCTAAGATATTAGATTGACATTAATGCAGCCTTTGCCCTTCTCACTGAGTCACCAAGATCTTTTAGAGATCATTGACAAAGATTCAAAATTATGTCTTTCAGTCATTTTACTTCTTTCAGGGTATCCCACAGCCTAGACTTCTCCAGAAAATGTCAGCCCAAAGGGGATGGGAAGCTCTAAATAATGAAGTCCTGAGTCCGCACACAAGCAATTCTGGCTAGGAAAAGTCAATAAGTCGGTCAACAAGCATTTATTAAGCACCTACTATGTACCAAGAACTGTGCTAAGTGCTAAGAAGAAAGAAAGAAAGAAAGAAAGAAAGAAAGAAAGAAAAAGGGAGGAAGGGAGGGAGGGAGGGAGGAAGGAAGGAAGGAAGGAAGGAAGGAAGGAAGGAAGGAAGGAAGGAAGGAAGGAAGGAAGGAAAGAGAAAAAAAGGTAAAAGACAACCCTTGCTCTCAAAGAGCTCAGGCAAATGGGAGAGACAACATTCAAACAACTATTTTAAAACAAGCTATATACAGGAAAAATTAGAGACCATCTCAAAGGAAGCACACTAACATTAAGGGAGGTTGGGAAAGGCTTCTTTAAAGTGAAATTTTATCCAAGACTTGAAAGAAGCTGGGGAAGCCAGGAGATAGAGATGAGAAGGGGCAAGCTCCAGACACAAGGGGCAGCAAGTGAAAATACATGGAGCTGAGAGGAGCTTCTTGTTCAAGGAACAGCAAGGAGACCAGTGGCACTGGATTGCAGAGGACATGAGATGGGAAGATAGAAGGAATGTAATGAATAAGAAGACTGGAAAAGTAAGAAGGAACAAGGAACTTTGAAAAATAAATGGAGAACTTTTGATTCGATCCTGGAGACAGTCACTGGAGTTTATTGAATTGGGGGAAGGATGGCATGGCCAAATTTGTGCTTTAGAAAGATCAGTTTGGCAGCTGAATGAAGGGTGGATTGGAAAGGAGAGAGACTTGACCAACCAGAAGGCTACAGTTCAGGCATGAGATGATGAGGACCCCCACCAGGGTGGTGGCAGCATCAAATGAGAGAAGACGGCCTTTTGGAGAGATGTGGAGGAAAAGGAGGAGCTGTCTAATGACAACAATGTGAATGCACAGGAATTCACTGACCATCTAACATGTTTTAAATGCCCCTATAGAAAATGGAAGGGCAAATGACTGATAGATCTGGGAAATGCTATAGCTATAGTTTACCTAGATTTCAGCAAAACATTTAGCAAAGTCTATCATGTTCTTCTTGTAGTCCAGGATGAAAACATTTTGACATAATTAATGGATTCCGAATTGTTAAATGACCAAACCCAAAAAGTTATCATTAATGGATTAATGTCAACTCAAAAAGATGCCTCTAGTGCCCCAAGGATCTGTCCTTGGCTCATTTTTATCAGTGACTTGGACGAAGGCATGGAAAGCATCACCAATCTGGAATAGATAGCCATCCTGGGAATCAGGAGGACTTAGGCTTCTTGGAAAGTTCAGCCCTTGATACATACTCATTATATGCTCCCAGGCAAATCTCCTAACCTCTTAATGTTCTAGGCAATTCTCCAAGACTATGAGCTGTAAGGCAGGTGTAAGTCTACATTGATAGATGATTTCCTCATAATGAGTTCCCTACACCAAGGAAATCCCAGGTCCAAAGTCAAGTCAAATCAACGGGCATGTACAAAGCATTTACTATGGGCCACAAACTATGCTAAGCACCCAGAATATGAAGTGTTGTTGTTCATCCTTTGTTTTCCAAAGTGGGCCAAAGACATCATAAGTTGATGTCTTAACTTTCACATAAATACGTTTTAACTGAGGCATGGCTATGCAAAGTCATCAGCTTTACTCTCTCCAAGAGTCATCAAAGTCCAATGGCAAGACAAAAGTCAAGTTGGGTGACAGTGGCCCAGGATATAGTAGATGGCTGTAGTGTCTTCCATGTCTGACCTAGCTCTAATCACTCCCCAGCACCTGCTTCAGCTGCCTTCGTGGCCTTTGGAACAAGTTGTTCTCATTTACCCATTCTGCCAGGAGAAGTCTCCACATGCTTGGGGTAGACACCCCCCTAACTCACCAATAGGTCTGAAACCTATCAGTTACCCTTTACCTGACTTAGTCTGTCTGCCAAGACAGCTTTACCAGACTGTGGCTATTATACATGCTATAGCTTCTTTGAGCCACAGGTGAGAGTTAGGAGCCCAGTGGACACCAAAGGTCAATAAGAAGCCCTGAAAAGGACTCAGCAAGCCTTCACACCAGATGGGCTGGTCCTCTGCCAGCACCAGAAGAAAGACAGTCCTTGCCCTTAAGAAGCTCATATTCTTACAGGGGAAGACAATACATAAAAGGGATCTGAAAAGAGTGGAGCTTGGGGAGGGGGAGGGGAGGGGATAGAAATATCTGACATGGAGCATTGGAGAGAAAATCCAGGAGAGCCTGAAGTGCAACCTGGAGAGGGATAAAGACATGACTGCCTTGGACCTCCTCCTTAAATGGAGGTTCTGGAAGGAATTAGTCAATAAAAGGGAGAAACCACAGCGGACAAGAGTACTTCCAATGCGTGAAGCTCAGGGAAATGAGCTTCCAGGGTGAAGAGGTTTCTGGAGCATGACAGAAAAAATCCAGGAGAGTCAGGAAAGCAGCCTGGAGAGATTTGAACCAAATTGTGTGTGGATGGTTTTGTAGTTTAAACCCAACAGAAAATGAGAGGAATTTGAGACAAGATGAGGGGAGGGGGCTCCTGCATCAGTATAGTAGGGAGGGGGCTTCCCACACTCAACAAAGATCTTTTTAAATAAATGGACCGGATGGGGCCATCCCCTTGAAACACCATCTCTTAATGGCTAGGTTAATCTACAATATTCATTTTACTCTTCTCACTTTTGAATAAGGCATGCATATGTCTTCCTCATTAGAACGCACGTTCCTTGAGAGTAGGGACAATTTCATTTTTGCCTTTGTCTCTCCAGTGCTTAGGACTGTGTCTGGCAAATAGTAGGCACTTAGTAATTGATTAAATTTGCTTGTAAATCACTGGAGCTTCAGTTTCCCCCTCTATAAAATGGAATACTACTCACCTCATCTACCTCCTGGGGTTGACATGAAGAAAGTTCTTCATAAATCTTAATATGCAGTTATTGTTATGATGGATTATAAATCAGGACTGGAAGAAACCTTAGAAATCATACGGTTCAATACTCTCATTTTACAGAGGGGAAAGTGGAGACCTAGAGAGAGGACCCTCTTGCCCAGTATCACACAATTCATCCTAAATATGAACTTAGAGCTTCTGACGTCAAATTCAGAGTTCTTTCCAGGCTGCTGTACTGCTTTTCTTACTGGGGGTCAAGTCTCAGCTCTACCACTGACTCACTGGATGACCCTCAACAAATATCTTCCCCCTCTCTGGGCCTCAGTGGTACCAGCTGTAAATCAAGATCTCCAAAATCCTTTGTCTTCCCCATTAGAATGTAAATTACTTGAGAGCAGGGACAATTTCATTTTTGCTTTTGTGTCTCCAATACTTAGAATTGGGCTCAGTGAATGCTATGAAAAAAAAGGAATCGTACGTGCTCAGAGGCCACACCAATTTTTTCTCCTGAGCTACTTTCCTAACAAGGCTCCAAGCCTTGAAGAGGAAGTATTGGCCTCTTGAGGGCCCAGAAGGGAGTGGAAGGAACCTGAGTAGAGGAGCACCTAGCCATGTGGCAGGCTGATTATACAAAGGGCAGCATCATCACTCCCCCAACACACACACACACACACACACACACACACACACACACACACACACACACACCTTTTTATCACAGCCCTAAACCTTGTCCTATGGGAGGAAATCCAAGTCACCAAGAAGCCACCCGGCTTCCTCTGGGCAAAAGATAAGTATCATATCCCAGGCGCTTATCTCTGACACTCAGGTTCCTGCTCTCCTCTCCCTGCCCCCCACTACTGAAGCAACAACTCCACCCCCTACCCATCTACCCCCATCACAGGCTTCTCCAGGCAAGGATAAGGCACAAGGATCACCTTTTCACAGAGCAAAGACCAGATGTTGGCCCACTCTTCCTTGGTGAAATAGATACAGGCAGAGAAAGCATCCAGAACACAACCACTCACTCCAGGCATCCACACTGCCTGACTGCAAGACTGAATCCAGGAGACACCAAAGAGGCCATTGTAGTCTCACTAACTCACATTTGAATCCTCCCCATGCCCAACAAAGCCACAGCCTGGGAGATGAGCTTCCTGATGTGATGGAAAGAACATTGGGTTAAAGGTCAGGTTCCAGGCCTGCTTCTGTTACTGGAGTCACCTTGGACCAAGCTGCTTCCCCTTAGCTTCCTCCTCTGTATAATGGGGATAATGATCACCTCTGTACCTAGCCTAATATGGTGTTTTTGTGGACTTATCAATGAAACAATGTCTGAAAAAGTTGAATTGGTTTGTTTGGTTTTTTTTAACCTAAACTATTGTAAAAGGCAGCAGAGTTAAGTCAATAAAGAGTCAAGAGACCTGGGTTCAAGTCTTGCCTCTGTATAACTCTAAGCAAGTCACTTAACCTCTTAGTATCCTAGTTAGCACTCTAAAACTATAAAATTGCAGAAAAGCTGTGGATCTACATTGCTAATGGCAATTTACTAACTCAGGAGTTCCCAATGCCAATGAAATCACAGGTCCAAGCCATAGTTCTATTATTGATTTTATTCATGAGGGCTCTCTAGGGAAAAGAAGAAAAGGGAAGGAGAAAAGGAAGATTAGGCTAACTTCTCAGAACCATATTCTTCTCACTTCTGTTCACACTGTTCCCTCTACCTGGAACACCCTCCCCTTTCATCTCTACCTTTCTGATTCCTATTTGTTCTACAGTCAGTCAGTTAACAAGCATATATTAAGTATTTAATAAGTGCCAGGCAAAAACATAATGCTAATGGGGAAAGGACATGCAACTATGAACAAACAAGATATAGACAGTGTAGATGGAAGTTCATCTATCCTATTTATCCAGATGAAATGTTGCCTCCTCCAGGAAGCAGTCTTTGATTCTCAAATCTGGAAATTATCTCTACTTCCTCTGAATTTCCAAATCACTGTAGTCCTATTGTCAGGAAAATAAGGGGAGAGAGTGGTCTTAAAGGACCCTTCCAATTTTAAAGGTTGTATGTTCTATATTCTAAAACCCATCCTACCTCCCACTTTCCAGTTCTGACATCTTGGGTTCTGTGTTCTAAGGTCCCTCCCAGCTCTCGTATTGCATATTCTATGTTCAAAGCTTCCGTCCAACTTTGACATTCTGTTTGTTCTAGGTTTGATAGCCTAAATTCAGGGCCTGGAGAAGCAATCAACTTCTCCTACTTGTTCCCCAATATTTACCACCAATGCTTTCTAAATGGATAGTTGTGTTGTAGACATCAGTACTATACCACTAAAAAGGGAAAGTTTTGCCTAATGCATAATTTACATATCCAAATGGGGTTAACCATTTGTGGTGTATAGTGTGGTTACCTAGGGCACCAAGAGGATAGAGAAGAACCATTCTTTCTAGGCATAATGCGTCTTTGTATCTCCACACCAATATCTCCTGCAGCTATAGAGGGTCAGGCAATGCAATTTGAGAGTAGGTCATTCTCCATTCTTTTCTTTCTTCCTTCCTTCCTTCCTTTCTTCTTTTATTTCTTTCTCTTTCTTTTATTTTCTTTCTTTCTTTCAAGGCAACTGGGGTTAAGTGATTTGCCCAGAGTCACACAGCTAGTAAGTATCTGAGGCCAGATTTGAATTCAGGTCCTCCTGACTCTAGGGTCAGTGCTCTATCTACTGTGCCACCTGGATGCCCTTGGTCCTTCTCTATTCTACAAAGAAAAATCCTTGTTTCTAAATATCATTTGTCAGGCATGCTTCCTTTTCATCAGGCCTTGAAGTCTTGGGGGATGTTGGCTAGCCACGCTACAAGGAGCTGAGTTCTAGAACAGTCTTCCTGACAGTCTTGAAGGTAGCTAAATGGCTTAGTGAGTAAGAATGCTAGACCTGGAGACAGGAAGACCTGAGTTCCAATCTTGGTTCAGTTACTTACTAGCTATGTGACCCTGGGCAAGTCATTTATGGGGATAATAGTACCTATACCACAGGGTTGTTACGATAAATCCACAAAAACACCGTATTTAAACACTGGTTATTATCTTTTCTGAGTTCATGTTTGATCTTTGGTGCAGTTCAGCCTATGTACACATTTAATAACCTTTGAAGACATCTGTTACTTCAGGGTAGGCAGCCTGTCCAGTCCATAGTCTCATAACTATCCTGAAACAACCCTGTTCAAGGAACCCTTAACATGCACTGTGTAATGCATAAAACAGGAAGACATATGCTAGCCAAAAGTAGTCACCACTATAATGAAGGAAATTCAGAAGAAAATTTAGGTAAAAGAAGATTTCTCAGTGAATGGTGAGGTCCTTAAAATGCTTGTTTGAGAGTGTTGATTGTCTCAAGCCAGAAAACATTGCAAAGCCTCTTGGAGGATATCTATGATGATGTAAAAGTGTTCGACCTGTCCATCCACAAAGGAAAGACAAAATGGAGGAAGACTTCAGCAAGCATCTCAATGGACACTCTTTAGAGCTTAGCCAACAGTATGTAGTCAGTCAATCAGTCAACAATCATTTATTAAGTGACTACCATGTGCTAGGTACTGAGCTAAGCTCTGGGGATACAAAGAAAGGCCAAAAGAAACAGTCCCTGGAACTCACAGCCTATGGGGGGAGACAATACACAAACAATTACATATAAACAAGATACAGATGGGATAAATTAAGGGTAGACTTAGAGGGAAGGAAGCAAGACTAAGGATCGAGAAAGGCTTCATGCAGAAGGTAAGACTTCAGCTGAGACTTAAAAATCCATAGAAACAAGGATGCTGAGGTGAGGAGGGAGAGAATTCTAAGCACAGGGAACAGCCAGGAAAATGTCCAAATTTGGGGAATGGGGTGTCTGCAGTGGATTGCAGAGTACGTGGAAGGAATATCCCATATGTTTACATGAGACAGACAATACTAGTATACGAAGAGCTGGTATACAGACAATACTGCCATGCAAAAAGGATGGAGAAAAGCAGATTTGGATTGCTTTCAGGAAATTCAATGTACTTTTACTGACCTCAAACTTCCCATAATATATTAGGTCCATCTTTTCAAGACAAGCATTTACTGGTGATGCTGGATGGCAGTAAGATCTGGACCACAACTGTCCCTGAAAAACTAAAGATGAATATCTTTATTCAGAGGCAATGGAGAGAGCCATGGTGAACGTGAACAGGTTGCAATACATAACCAATACAGAACTAGGAAGAACAGGAGTTAAGGATGACATCAGAGGATACTATGATAGAAAGAGAGGATGGACTAGTCATGTGGTGATAGGAGCGACAAACGGACAACCTGAGTATATTACTCATAGCCTCAAAATATGAGGAAAAATCAAAGAAGGTGAATTGTAGTGAACTTGTGCTGAACTTGTAAGACAATATGAACAGATTGTGATCTACATTATTAGAAGGAAGGGTTTATTAAGAACCCATTATGTGCCAAGCACCGTGCTAAGCGCTTTTTATGAATATTATCTCACTTGATTCTCACAACAACCCTGGGAGGTGGTCGCTATTATCATCTCTATTTTACAGCTGAGGAAACTGAGGCAGACAGAGGTTAAGTGACTTTCCCATGATCACAAAACTCACAAGTATCTGAGGCAAGATTGGAAGTCAGGTCTTCTCTGACTCCAGGCCCAGCACTCTAACTTAGCTTACCACTTAGCTGCCTCAATGGGAGGGAACTTCCTAACTGATGCAATCACAGATCCAATTGGGTATCCCCAAAACAACCTTAAAGAAGTTGCCTAGGGGTGGCTAGGTAGTACAGTGAATAGAGCACCCACCCTGGAGTCAGGAGGACCTGAATTCAAATCTGGCCTCAGACACTTAACACAAAAAACTAGCCATGTGACCTTGGGCTAGTCACTTAGCCCCAATTGCCCTGCCTGCACCTCTAAAAAGCAAACAAACAAAAAAAGAAGTTGCCTAAAGTGGAAAAGGAAGTACAAAAGTTCACTGAAGAAAATTATTTTTTAAAAATTAGAATCATTGAGCAAGTGGAAGCTAATAACTCTATGACATAGATATCAAGATGCAACAAAACAAAATCAAAAAAGTTTTTAAAAATAGAAGAAAATGTGAAATTCCTCGCTGGAAAATAGATCCAGGAGAGATAATATAAAATTATTGAACTACCTAAAAGCCATGACCAAAAAAAAAAAAAAAGCCTGGACAACATCTTTCAAGAAATTATCAAAGAAAAACTGCCCTGCTATATTAGAATCAGAGGGCAAAATAGAAAATTTAAAGAATTCACTGATCACCACCTGAAAGAAATCCAAAAATGAAAACTCCTAGTAACATCATAGCCAAATTCCAGAGCTCACAAATCAAGGAAAAAGCACTGCAAGCAGCCAAAAATAAACAATTCAAATATTATGGAGCTACAGTCAGGACTACACAGGATTTGGTAGTTCCTACAATAAAGAACTAGAGGGTTTGGAATATAATATATTGGAAGGCAAAGGAATTAGGATTATAACCAAGAATCACCTACCCAGCAAAATTGAATATAATCTTTCAGGGAAAAGAGGAGAAATGGATATTTAACAAAATAGAGAACTTTCAAGCTCTTCTAACTAAAAAGTCAGAACTGAATAAAAAAAATTGGCCTCCAAATACAAGACTCAAGGGAAACATATAAAAGTGAAAGAAACAAAGAAAGAAGAAGGAAAAACCAAAAAAATTTAATAAGGGTAAACTGCTTATATTTCTATATGAAAGAATAGTTGTAACTCTTAATAACTTTATTACTGTAAGAGCAATTAGAAGGAGTGTATATGGACAGAAGGTGTGGATATAAGATTACTTTGATGGGATAGTACCCCAAAAAACAAAATAATGGGGTGAGGAGATGTAACACCATGCACCAGCAGATTCCCAAAAGAATGCTACTGTGAACAGCTTTTAAAATTCGGATTACACAGTAATAGTGAACACTTGGTTTATTCCATTACAAATCAAGGTTCAGTACAATATTTACAATATATTGCAATATAATACTCACAACATTACATCTTATCACAGAAAATCATAATGTACTGTTCATAACAGCTTAGCATTAAAATGGCCACACAGTTTTCACTAGAGTGGCCACAATATTTAGAACAAGGAACAAAAGAATAATCACCTGGTTTCCCTAGGGGGAAACCCTTCTCACTTAATCATTCAATCAATCAATTCACAATATATCAATCTTCCATTCCTGGGGCAAACATTAACTTAATCAGTCATGACATAATAACCAAACTTCCACTCATGGGGCAACCATTAACTTATTCAGTCACTAATCTAATTCCTGATTACCACCTATCATTAATTACTAGTACAGTCATTAGAAAACTACACAAACCCTCTACCCCTTGGTGACTAGCAAACCTCAGTTTTGTCCAAGGGGAGGCTTTTTCTTCATCTTGACTCTGGGTGGTCTCTCTGATTCCCTGGTTCCCCTCCCATGGTCCCAGCTCCCTCCTGAATCCACCAAACAGTCACCTGGATTCAGAAGTAGACAGCTGCCAGATTCTCATCCAGTCCTCAGAGGTAGACAGTTCCCAGGTCCTTGTCCAGTCCTTAGGGCAGTCCCTGGCACACACAGGGTCCAGCACATCTCAAACTCTTCACCACTTCTCTTGCCTGGAACTCAAGGATCAGCCAGTCCACAAACAAAGTCTTATCCCAGTCATGCTTCTTCAGTCCTCCAGCAGTTCAACTGGCCCTAGGACCAAGAAGGAGTATCAGCCTTCTCTCTCTCTCTCTCTCTCTCTCTCTCTCTCTCTCTCTCTCTCTCTCTCTCTTTCAAACTCCAACTCACTTCTTCAGCTCCCAGATACTGAGACAATCCTGCTTCCTCCAACAGGAAAATTCCAATTCTGTCTCTCTGTCTCTGGAATTCTTCTTTATATACACACACTGGCCTCCTGTCTCAGCCAATACCTTTCTTCCGCATCAACAGGGGAGTTCACGCCTTCTCAACAGTGGACAGGGCTCACACCTTCTATACTTAGCCCTAAGTTACTAAGTGCTAAGTAGCTGCTAAACTGATTGCTGTTACAGGGGAAAAATTGAATTGGAAGAAAAAAGAGGGGGGAGATTGAATGGGGTAAATTATCCCACATAAAAGAGAGATGAAAGAGCTATTATAATAGAGGGGAAGATGGGAGAAGGAAGGGGGAAGGTGGCAGGCAAAGCTTAAACCTTACTCTCATCAAAATTGGCTCAAAGAGGGAATAATGGAAACAGTCTTTTGCAAATAGAAATCTATCTTACTATATAAGGAAGTAAAAAGGGATAGGGGGGATAATAGAAGAGGGACTCAGGGAGGGTAGATTGAAGAAAGTGATGATTAGAAGTAAAACACTTTTGAGGAGGGAAAGGAGGTACAAAACAGGTGGTGATAAGCAAGGGAAAATGACATGGAGGGAAATACACAATTAGTTGTCATGACCATAAATGTGAATGGATAAATTCACCCACAAAATGGAAGCATATAGCAAAATGAATTCAAAACTAGAATCCTATAATATGTTGTTTATAACAAAGACATTTGAAGCAGAGAGATACACACAGGGTGAAGGTAAGCAGCTGGCGCAGAATTTATCATGTTTCAGATGAAGCAAAGAAAGCAGGAGTAGCAATAATGATTTTAGACAAAGCAAAACCAAAAATAGATTTAATTAAAAGATATAATGGGAGGAAACTATGTCTTGTTGAAAGGTACCATAGACAATGGAGTCATATCAATACTAAATATATATGCACTGAATTGTATAACACCTACATTTTTTAAGGAGAAATTGAATTAGTTACAGGAAGAAATAGATAATAAAACTATACTAGTGAGGGACCTCAACTTTCCCTTCTCAGAACTACATAAATCTAACAACAACAAAAAACAAAAAAAAAAGTTAAGGAGGTAAATAAATTGTAGAAGAGTCAGATGTGATAGATCTCTGGAGAAAAATCTAATGGGAATAGAAAGGAATATATTTTTTCTCATCAATACATGGCACCTACACAAAAACTGACCATGTATTAGGACATAAAAACCTCACAACCAAAGAAGAAATAGTAAATTCATCCTTTTCAGGTCATAATTCAATAAAAATTACATTCAACAATGGGAATGAAACAAGAGATTAAAAGTAATTGGAAATTAAATAGTTTGATCCTAAAAAATAAAAGTGTGCCAAAGAACAAGCGTAGAAACAATTGATAATTTCATTTTTTTTATTACAAAAAAGAATTACAAAGAATTACAAAATTTGTGTAATACAGCCAAAGCAGTACTTGGGGGAAAATTTATATATCTAATTCCTTGCATCAGTAAAATAGAGAAAAGGCAGATCAATTAATTGGGCATACAGCTAAAAAAGAACTAGAAAAAGAACAAATTACAAATTCCCAGTTAAAAACCAAATTGAAAATCAAAGGTGAGATTAATAAAATTGAAAGTATGAAAATCATTGAGCTAATAAGTAAAACTAGAAGCTGATTTTATGAAAAAAACAATAAAATAGATAAACCATTGGTTAATTTGATTTTAAAAAGGAAAGAAGATAACCAAATTACTAGTGTCAAAAATGAAAGGGGTGAATTCACCACCAATGAAAAGGAAATTAAGACAGTTCTTAGTAGCTATTTTGCCCAATTTTTATACCAATAAATCTAATGATCTAAATAAAATGGATGAATATCTACAAAATGTAAATTACCTAGATTAACAGAAGAAATAAAATACTAAAATAACCCAATCTTAGAAAAAGAAACTGAACAAGCCATCAATGAACTTCCTAAGAAAAAATCTCCAGGAACACCTGGGCTCACAGGTGAATTCCAGCAAACATTTAAAGAACAATTAATCCCAATATTATATAAACTAATAGGAAAAATAGGCAAAGAAGGAGTCCTACCAAATTCCTTTTATGACACAAAAATGGTGCTGATACCTAAACCAGGAAAAGTCAAAACAGAGAAAGAAAATTATAGAACAATTTCCCTAATGAAGATTGATGCAAAAAATTTAAATAAAATACTAGCAAAGAGATCACAAATGATATATCGTAAGGATCATACACTATGACCAGGTGTAATTTATACCAGGAATGGAGGACTGGTTTAATGTCAGGAAAACTATCAATATAATTGACCAAAAATAAAACCAACAGAAATCATATTATTATCTCTATGGATGTAGAAAAAAGCCTTTGACAAAATGCAACACCCATTCCTATTAAAGAAAAACACTAGAGAGGATAGGAATAAATAGAGCCTACCTTAAAATATTTATCTAAAACCATCAGCAAGTAATATCTGTAATGGGGATAAGCTAGAAGCCTTCCCAATACAACCAAGGATGAATCAAAGATGCCTGTCATCACCTCTATTATTTAATATTGTACTAGAAATGTTAGTTATAGCAATAAGAGAAGAAAAAGAAATAAAAGGAATTATCAGTCTTTCCAGATGATATGATGTTACACTTAGAAAATCCTAGGGAATCTATTAAAAAACTACTTGAAATTATAAAAACTTTAGAATAGTTGCAAAATAAACCCACATAAATCATTAGTATTTCTATTTATTACCAATAAAGTCCAGCAGCAAGAGACAGAAAGAGAAATTCAATTAAAACAACTGTAGACAATATAAAATACTACCTGCCAAGACAAACTCAGGAGGTATGTGAACATAACTATAAAACACTTCACACAAATAAAGTAAGATCTAAACAACTGAAAAAATACTAAATGTTCATGGGTAAGCCAAGCCAATAAAATAAAAATGACAATTCTACCTAAATCAATCTATTTGTTCAGTGCCACACCAATCAAACAATCAAAAATTATTTTATAGATATAGAAAAAATAATAAAGGTAATCAGGAAGAATAAAAGCTCAAGGATATCAAGAGAATCAAAAAAAAACTTGTGAAAGGTGATCTAGCTGTACCAGACCTCAAAATAAAGCAGTAATTATCAAAAATCAATCTGGTACTGGCTAAGAAATAGAGTGGTGGATCAGTAGAATAGATTAGGTACAAATTACATTACAGTAAATTACCACAGTAATACAGTATATGATAAACCCAAAGACCAAGCTTCTGGAACAAAAACTCATTATTTAACAAAAACCGTTGGGAAAACTGGAAAACAATATGGCAGATACTAGGTATAGATCAACATCTCATACCATATACCAGGATAAGGTCAAAACAGGTACACGGTTTATACATAAAGGGTGACACCATTAGCAAATTAAGAGAGCATGGAATCGTTTATCTGTCACATTTATGGATAAGGGAAGAATTTAGGAGCAAAGAAGATATAGAGAGTATTACAAAAAGTAAAACAGATAATTTTGGTTATATAAAATTAAAAAGTTTTTGCACAAACAAAACCAATGCAACCAAAATTATAAGGAAAGAAGAAAATTGGAGGAAACATTTTGCAACAAATATCTCTGATAAAGTTCTCATTTCTCAAATATTTAGAGAACTGAATCAAAAATTTTTTTAAAAATAAAGTCATTCTTCAATTGATAAATGGTCAAAAGATATGAACAGGCAGTTTTTAAACAAAGAAATCAAAATTATCCATAGTCATAAAGAAAAAATGCTCTAAATCATTATTGATTGGAGAAATGCAAATTTAAACAACTCTGAGGTGTTACCTCATACCTATCAGATTTGCTAATATGATAAAAACAGAAAATGTTGGATGTTGGAGGGGATGTTGGAAAAATGGGACACTAATGCACTGTTGGTAGCATTGTAAACTAATCCAGCCATTCTAGAGGGCAATTTAGAACTATGCCCAAAGAGCTATGAAATTGCGCATTCCCTTTTATCTGAAATAGGTACCAAATTCAAAAAAATAAATTTTTTGATCTCTAGAGTAAAAGTGTGAGCTATTATGTGTAATCAATACAGGGATATGCTAGGCCTATATCCCAAAGAAATTTTTAAAAGGGGGAAAAGACCTATTTATACAAAAATATTTATAATAGCTTTTTTTGCAGTGACTAAGAATTGGACATCAAAGGGATGCCCATCAGTTAGCAGTGGTTCTCAACCTTCCTAATGCTGCGACCCTTTAATACTTGTATGTGGGCTTACCTGTATGCGGGCGGACCCGCCTGGAGATGGATAGAGGAGCAGTGTCTTGGTTCCTAAGACCATCGGAAATATGTGTTTTCCAATGGTCTTAGGCAATACCTGTGACCCTGTGAAAGGGTCATTCAACATCTAAACGGGTTGCAACCCACAAATTGAGAACTGCTGAACTAGAAAATGGCTAAATAAGCTGGGGTATATGATTGTAATAACATATTATTGTGCTATAGGAAATGACAAGCAGAATGACTTCAGAAAAACCTGGAAAGACTTACATGAATTGATGCATAGTGAATTGAACAGAACCAGGAGAATCTTATACATAGTAACAGCAATGTTTTTTGATGAAGAACTGTGAATGACTTAGCTGTTCTCGGCAATCCAATGATCCAAGACAATTCCAAAGGACCCTAATGATGAAGCATGATATCCACCTATAGAAAAAGAACTGATATTGTTTGAATACAGACTAAAGTATGCTATCTTTCATTTTCTTTCATTTTTTCTTTTATTCAAGCCTTTTTGTACAAAATGGAAATTACTGATATGGAAATGTTTTACATTATTACACATGTATAACCTATATCTGATTGCTTAAAATCTCAGGGAGCAATAAGGGTATAAATAGAATTTAGAACTCAAAACTTTAAATAAAAATGCTTTTAAAAAAAAGTTACCTAATCATTGTGGTGGGAAGAGGGACAAGTCATTAAGACTTCTCCCCCCAAAATGACAAAATTAGTTGATCTTTAAACAGACAAGTCAAGAGGCCACAATGATTTTGATAAACCCCAAAGGAAACCATTCACTTAGTATGCAAGCAAAAAGGTTACCCTTGGTAAGGGTATCTCTTCATATGGGAGTTACATGAGTGATTTTCATGTACAGTAAGTATAAGACAATGTTCAACACCACAAAGGGACTTGGTCCATCGTTTGGTCTTATTTCTTACATTCGAACATCAGTGCCAACTCTAAATATGAGGTGATCATGAGGTATTAGTCCAGAAAAAGAGAAGTGCGTAAAAATATTTTGTGTTCCAGGGCTCCTTGCAGTTCTGACATTCCATGTTCTGTGTTATAAAGCCCTTTTTAGCTCTGGAACTCTGTGTTATGTCACAGAAATGTGGAATTTTAGAGTTGGAAGGGATCTCAGTCACCATTTAGTATCGTCCATATCTGAAAATAAAATACCCATCATGACACTGCAAACAAGGGGCCATCCAGTCTCTACTTGTAGACATCCAATGAGGAGGACCTAGAAGCAGCCCATTTCACTTTGGAGAGTCAAATACTCAAAAATAAATTTCCTTAATATTGCTTAAGCTTCCTGTGAGGCTGAACAGAACAAGTCTAATTAATCACTCTCCTACACAGTGCCCTTTTAAGGAGTCAGTTCTGCTATAACACCTGTTCCAAAAATGCAAATTTGTTCCAATTCAATTGACATTCTATGTTCTACTCTCCCTCCCACCTCTAATGGTCTATATTCTAAGGTCCCTCTCAACTCTGACATTCTAGATTCTTTGTTCTAAAGTTCTATATTCTAAGGGCTCTCCTAGATATACTCTGTTCTAAGGGCTCTCCCAGCTCTGACATTCTATGTTCTAATGTTCTTCCAAGCTCTAATATTCTGTGTTATAAGGGTTCTCTTAGCCCTGACATTTTGTGTTCTCAGGGCTCTCCCAGCTCTGACATTCTATGTTCTAAGGGCCTTCCTAGCTCTGACATTCTGTGTTCTAAGGGCCATCCCAGTTCTGACATCCTATAAACGGCTCTCTTTACACATATTATCCTTTGCTTTGCATTTTAGTTAATTAATTATAGGTGTCATCCCCAATCCACTCCCTGACTCTTAGATTGTGAGCTCTCTGAAGGCTAGAACTCTGTCTTTTTCTTCTTTTATACTCTACAGTATAGGGGCCCAGGTCTTGTATATACAAAGAACTCAATAAATGCAGAAAAAGGAATGGATAGATGGATGGTTGGATGAATGGACGAATGAATGGATGAACCATAGAAGGAAAAAGCCTTTAGAGATCACCTAATCTAACTCTTTCATTTTCCTAAGATGTAGAAATATTTAGCAGCTTGTCCAAGGTTTTAAGAGCAACTGGAATCCATGCTGTATTGAAGAAATGCGGGTATTAAGATTAAAGACTCAGGAAGACACATAACTATTTACAAACATCTGAAGGATTATGATAGGGCAGAAGAATTAGATTTACTGTGCTTGGCCCCAGAGTCCAGAACCATGAGCAAAGAAAGGAAGTTACTGGGAGGCAAATCTGGACTTAACAACTGATAGAATTTTTCTAACACTTAGAGCTGTCCAGCAATAAAATGTGCTGCCTTAGAAAATAATAAGAATAACTTACTCCTATGGCAGTTTATGGTTTACAAAGGACTTTACTCACAACAGCCCTGCAAAATAGGTAGCACAATTATTTTTATGTATATTTACAGATGAGGAAACAGAGTCAGAAAGGCCTTCACATTTTTTGCCAGTCCTATAGAGTGTGTGTGTGTGTGTGTGTGTGTGTGTGTGTGTGTGTGTGTAATAGAGATTCAGACAGAGACAGAGAGAGAAACAGAGACAGAGAAAGAGAGGAGGGAGAGCAGAGTATAGCAAGCATAATTTATAGAGAGCTGGCCTTGGAGCCAGGAAAACTTTAAGTTCAAATTTGGTCTCTGACACATGATGGTTTTGTGACCCAGAGCAAATCAACTAACCTCTCTGTATTCTAGGCACATTCTAAGAATAAATTACAGCCAAGGTGCAATCTCTATTTCCTGAGGAAGGTCCTCAACAGGACCTCCTTACACCAATAAATTCAGAGGCCTGGTCCCTGCCCCCCACACTATGATGCTGATATGAAGTGTTGTAGAGGCCTCTATGTCAGGAAGCCCTGAGTTCAAGCCCTGCCGTGGACACATCCTGCCTGCCTTGGAGGCTATGGGCAAATCATTTAAACCTCTCAGTGCTCTGGGCAGATCTGAATTGCAGAACAGTTGCAGATTGGCTTAAAGGGAGTTTCTTAGCTGTGAGTTCCCCAGAGTGATGAAATCACAGGTCTGAACTCCCTTCCCCCACCAATAAGTGCTCTTGATGCTGACTGTCAGAATCACTGAATACAGGTCTTAGATCCCAGAAGAAGAGGATTCAAATCCTACCTCAGAAATGTCCTAGTTGCGTAACCCTGGGCATGTTATTTAATCTCACAATTTCTGATTCTGTGAAATAGGGACAGTAATGCCTATAGCACTTAACCCACAGAGGTTTTGTCAGAATGAAGAGATTGTTTCTAGGAGGAGAATAGACAGAAGGACAAGGTATTTTATCCCCATTAAACTTCAGAGTAATTAAGAGACCAATCCAAAGTCACCCAGCTAATAAGTGCGGGAGATAGAATGAAAAGTCATGCCTCTTCATTGGTTCAGGCACACCCAGAAGTTTTCCCAGTGAACCCCAGCTGCCTCTCTAATAGAGGCAAATGTAAGGGGGGAAAGACATGTTAAAAAAAAAAGCAGAACAAATGGTAAGTGCCTTTTGGAGTTATCTGTAGTTTATGGATAATCCATGCTTTGGGCTGGCCTGTGCCCTGGCTCTACTCTGATTGCAGATGCACACACAGTCTCAAGGTTGGTCTTCTTTTCTCTTTGATTGGGACCTGTGAGTCCTTGCCTCCGTGGGAACAGAGAAGCAGCCTCTTCTGAACTGGGATGTAGCCCATGGTGAGGGAATAGGGGAGAATAGGTCCTGAGACTGTCTATGAGAAACACACAAAGATGGAATGACACAGAGACAGAGAGATAAAGACAAAGAGATTCAGAGGCACACAGACAGCCAGAGACAGACAGCCAGAGACAGAGAGACAGAGACAAAAACAAAGAAACAGAGATCGATAGAGACAGCAAGACAGAGACAGAGAGACAAAGACAGAGAGGTTGGTGCCCGGAAGAAGCTGTTGCCCAGGCTGCTGGGTTGGAATACAGCTCTCGGTACTGAGATTGTGCAAACAAGGCATTGCCCAAGGGCCCGGGTGACCTCCGTTGTGCAAACAGGTGTTTACTGGAGGCTGTGGGTCAGGCATGCTCAGAGAGCCTTCTTACCAAAAGCCTGAGAGGCTGACTCAAAAAGAAACAGGAATTATTTGCATGCACATTTTCATGTTGTTTATTGTTTTCATGGGTTTCCAGCTGAGATGTATTTGATGGGAACATGGGTGATGAGTTCTACATCTGGCCCAGCTTCTGCTCTTCCAAGAAGGCAACAAATTGAATAGAGGTGTTAAGCACCTACTTCTCATGCAAGTTGCCATATAAACCCTAGTGATACAAAGACTCTCCCCAAAAAATGATAACAATTCTGCCTTCAAAAGGCTCACATTCTATTATGGCTAGGAGTGGCAAGGGGGAGTGGACCATACATATAGATAAGGTAAATACAGATATATCTATAGAGAGAGAGATATGATAGATGAGGGAAAGAGAACTTGCAAGTGGGGAGAGGGAGAGATATCAAGGAAGGCATCATTGAGGAATTGACATCAGAACCATGAAGGAAAAGATTACAAAAGTCATGTGTAGATAAATAATTGGAGTTGTTGGTTCAGGTAGAATATTGGGGAGTTGAGGTAGGGGAAAAGATGTGGAAAAAAGGAGTCCAAAACACTTCAGAACCTCTCAACAGGGAAATTTTGACAACTGACCAAGCTCAAGATACCCCCTGGCCATAAGCAACCTTGAAATGTTAGATTTTTTTCTCCTCACCTAGTTTTTGTGCAAGACAGTTGGTTCTTAATTCTTCTCAGTCAGATGAAAATTTCTTCCTGCTTTTAAAGACTCTAGAGGAAGAAATCCATCATCATCATAATAACTGACATTTATATTGGGCTTTAAGGTTTTACAAAGCACTTTACATACATTAATATCCTTTGAGTCTCAGAAGAACCCTTTGAAATTAGTCCTCTTTGACAGATTTAAGAAACCAAGGCTCAGAAAGGTGAATTGATTTACACCTGAATGCATGGCACCAATCAATCAATTGATGAGCATTTATTAAGCATCTAATGTACAACTGGGTACTGTGCTACAGCTGGGTATATGAAAATAAAATTGAAACAGTCCCTGCCCTCTAGAAACTTATATTCTATCACAGGAGACCATATGTACCTTACTAAGTGTATACAGAATACAAGGTAAATTCAGGGGGTGGGGGAGGGTGGAGAAATGGGAGCTGAAAGGAATGGGGAAAGGCTTTACTTAGAAAGTGGTTGTTGAACAAAGCGGTGAAGGAAACTAAGTATTCTTAGACGTAGTAGGTGAGATGAGAGTGTATTCCAGGCATAAAGGCAGCCTTCACAAAGGCTGGAGATGAAGGATCATATGTGAGCGACAGTAAGAGTGCAATGATGCTAGACCAGGGAGTCTAGGAAGAGGAATAATGTGTCATAATGTTGGAAAAGTAGATTGGGACCAGACCATGAAAAATTGCAAAAGTAATAAGAAACAAGATTTCATCTCAAGGTTCTCCGGTCTCAAAGCCCACTGTTTGTTATACTATACGTGCTTGTATTCTCCTACCTCCCTCCCTTTTCCCTGTCCCTTCCACATTTTCCTGTATTTTGGTATCACCCATCCCTTTCTCTCCCCTACCCAGGATGTGTTCCTTTAAATCTAACCTGTGTATCACATTTTGGGGAAAGCTAGGGTGTTTCCATAATGACAGCCTATACGCAGACATACTTCAGAGATATTGTGGGTTCAGTTCCAGACCACCACAATAAAGTGAGGAATATGAATTTTTTGCTTTCCTAATCTATGTAAAAGTTGTGTTTACACTATACTATAGTCCATTAAGACATTTAAAATGTCTTTTAAAAAAACCACCATACACACTTTAATTTTTTTAAACTATATTGTGAAAAAAAATTGCCAACAAAAATTGCCTTCAGCAAATCATAACTTTTGATGTTGATGACTGTTGACTGATCAGGGTGGTGGTTGCTGAAGGACCAGAGTGGCTGTGGCAATTTCTTTTTTTTTAATTGGTTTATTTACTTTTAGTTTACAACATTCAGTTCCACAATCCCATGAGTTTCAGATTTTCTCCCCCCATCATGGCAGCATGCACCCGGATACAGGATCTATAAATATCTTCCCATTAATCATTAGTCAGGTTGTAAAGAAGGACTAAAACTGATGAAATGATCCATGAGAAAGAGGAAACAAAATAAAACAAGAAAAAGAAACAGAGCAAGTAGTTTGTTTCAATCTGCACTCATACTGCACATCTCCTTCTCTGGATGCGGATATCTCCTTCAATCGTGAGTCTTTTGGAGTTATCCTATAACCTTATATTGCTGAGAGGAGCCCAGTCTATTGAAGTTAGTCGTCACACATAGGTTGTGTCTATGATTGTGTACACATTTCTCCCGGTTCTGCTCTTCTCGCTGGGCATCAGTTTATAGACGTCTCTCCGGGTTATTACAAAGTCCGTCTGCTCCCCATTTCTTATAGCGCAGTAGCATTCCATCACACTCATACGCCCCACCTTGTTCAGCCGTTCCCCAATGGATGGGCAGCCCCTCGTTCTCCAATTTGGGGGGCTGTAGCAATTTCTTAAAACAAGACAACAAAGAAGTTTGCCTTAGTGGATCACTCTTCCTTTTACTTGAACGCTGAGAGACCATTGTAGGGGTTATTCATTGGCCTAATTTCAATATTGTTGTGTATTAGGGAATAGGGAGGCCTGAGGAGAGGGAGAGAGACAGGGAATGGCCTGTCAGTGGAACAGTCAGAACTCCCACCACATTTATTACTTAAGTTCCCCATCTTATGCGGGTATGGCTCATGGCATCCCAAAATAATGACAATAGTAACGTGTGAGATCCCTGATCGCAGATCTTCATAACAGATATGATAATCATTTAAAAGTCTGCAGCAGTGTGAGAGATACCAAAATGTGACACAGCGTCATGAGGTGAGCACACACTGTTGGGAAAATGGCACCAGTAGAGGAGCTCAATGCAGGTTGGCTACAAAACGTCAGCTTGCAAAGAAAATTCAGTATCTGTGAAGTGCAATAAAGTAAAAGGCAATGAAATGAGGTATGCCTGCATAAAGCTCTACCATTAATAATAGCACTTTCTATTGATCATCTCCTTTAAGTCTCACAGAGATAATCAATACAAGTATTTTATCCCCATTTAATAGATAAGGAAACTGAGACTCAGCTTCATCAGCAACATATCTTGCCAGACTAGCCTCATTTCCTTTATTGACAATATTACTAAATTAGCAGATGAGGGGAATTCTATGGATGTAGGTTTTCTAGATTTTAGCCAAGCTATTTTTAAAATGTCTCATGTTATTCTTGCAAAGATGGAAAAATGTAAATTAAATCAAAACACAATCAGACAGATTAACAAAATACTGGAGAGGTAGCCAGACTGGAGAGGTAGAGAGTAGGTGTTAATGGTTCAATGCCAATACAGTAGGAACACCCCCAGAATTTGGGGCACCTCAGTTTATTGTGTGGTTTAACATGTTTATCAATGACCTGAACAAAGACATAGATGGCACACTAGACAGATTTGCAGATGACACAGAAGTGGGAGAGATTGTTAACACGCTAGACCACAGTCATGATTGAAAAGGATCTCATGAGGTTGGAGAATGGTGTTGAACCTCATACAATGAAGTTCAACAGGGGTAAATGAGAAGTCTAGCACGTGGGTACCAAAAGAAAATACACTTCACAGGCATAAGATGGGAGGAGCTATGGAGTTGGGGGTTTAGAGGATTGCAAAATCAGTGGGAACCAGGTCTTCAAGCAGAGATTAGATGACCAGTTGTTGGGTCTGTTATACTAGGAATTCCTTTCCTGCGGGCACTGGATTAGGGATTTGACTGCTGATGTGCCCTCCAACTCTCACATTCTGTGAAGTTCAGAGGGGTTTAAAATTGTAGAATGTCAGAGGGAGGTGGGACCTCAGAGACTATGTAGCCCAACTTTTTAATATCTCTGATTAGGAATCTGAGGCTCAGATGAAACACCCAAATTCACATAACTACTAAATCAGAACTTGAACTCGGGTCCTCTAACTCCAAAATTAGTTCTCTTTCCATGGTACCACCACCATGCTGCTTCAATATAATTGACACCCCAAGACACAAACTTGAAGTAGGTACAACTCTCAACTCTCTATAAAAACAATGGCCAAAACCCAGAATTCTCCTCTACATTGTTCTACCCTCCCCCTCCCAGACCAAATTCTGCTTCTCCATCTGTAGAATGGGGAGATCCGCTACAAACTGAGCCCAAGAGCAATGGTGATCAATGGTAGGGCAAAGGAAGAGGGGATAACAGACAGTGGAATTTGGTTAAAGATTGGAAATTACTCAGAGCCATTCAGAAAAATAGGTTTCAGGTCACCCAAGGCACCAATATTTTGGGGAAAAGGAAGAAGGATTAAGACTGCATTTGACCTGCCCAACTGGCAGGTTCCCAAAACACCTATTTTGGGGGGAGGGTACCAGGGCAGGCCTTGATCCAGGCTAGAGAATCCCTGGCCCCTGACCATGTTCAAGACTTCTAAGCCAGGAAATCCGGGGGGGGGGGGGGGAAGGAGGGTCTTCTCAGCCTTGCCACATCCCCAAGCCCCTTTAAGGGTCCTGGGCAGGAAGGCTGCCCCAGAGTGGCTGCCTAGCTTCTCAGAGCTCTCCTTCCTGGGGGGAAGGGGCTCCCTTCCCAGGGAGGGAGGCTGAAGCAGGTGTTGCAATCCCCCAGCCCGGGGAAGGCCTGTCAGAAAGTCAGAGAGACTAACGACAGCCCTGGGTTGGGAGGGAGGGGTACGGAGGAAGAAGGTGGAAGAACAGTCTGTGCTGAAGCAGTTTTCAGGAACTGAGCAAGAAAGGGGATGATGTGAGGCCCCGGTAATGCCTGCCCCAGGCCAGCGATCCAGCCCAGCCGACTCAATCTCTCTGAGAAGCAGCTGAAGGGGATGTAAAATCATTCTGGGAATGAGGTAAGCTCTCAGGGTGCCAGCCCCCAACCCTCTACACCTGCCCAAGACCAACCCCCATTCCATCTCAGCTAAGCCCTGACAGCCTGAGGCCTCTTGGTTTAGACCTGGGGCAGGAAGCTAACGCCCTGGAAACCTCACTAAGGCCCAGCTCCTTAGAAACAGGACTGGTAGGATGTGGGGATCCAGATGTACCACTCTCCTCAAACGTGAATCAGTTATCGGCATCTGCACCTGAGCAGAGGGGAACAGGTATCTGTCTGTCTCTCTCCCTGCGGCACAGAGAGGGTCACCTCCCAGTTTTGCTCACAGGGCATGTGGAACCAGAAGGAGATGGAGTATACACATACCTTTTAAGTCATATGATTTATAACTAGAAGGGCCCTAGGATGTATAGGCTATAGAGTACATAGGTGGAGGCAAAAAGATTTGAGTCAGAATCTTACCTCTGACACCAACTGTAGAACCCTGAACAAGCTGCTTAACCTCTGTCTACCCCGGAACAATCCCTGCGATAGAGATAATAGTAGGACCTGCCCCCACAGGGTTGTAAGAATCAAATGACATGATGATATGTGTAAACTGCTTTGGGAGTTTTAAATTGCTATGTAAATATTGCTTACTAGAGATGATCTCATCCAAATGCTTCCTTGTACAGACAAGGAAACTGAGGTAAAGTAGCTAAGCTTGTATTCTAATGCACATCCTCTAATGCCAAATCAAATGTTTCCTACTAACACCTTGGTCATAAGTCTGAAGCAAACCAGAAAACTGAGGAAGAAAATATGAAAAACACAAAGACTGATGATGAGGGGTTTGGAAGTGTCGAGGAATAATGCAGAGACCTCTGAAAGCAAAGTAAGGGAGCCTGGGCCAAACCTTTGGTCTAGTATTACTAATAATAATAATTAGCATTTAAGACATGCAAAGCGTTTTATAAATATTATCTCACTTTATGCTCATTTCCATGGGAGATAAATGCTATTATTATCCTTATTTTTAAAATGAGAAAACTATAGCAGACAGACATTAACTGACTTACCCAGAGGTCACACAGATAGTATGGATCTGAAGCAGAATTTGAACTCAGGTCTTCCTGATTCTAGGTCCAGCATTCAATCCACTGTGTCACCTAGCTCTCTCTGATTCACTCTATTAACTTAAGCAAGTGCCCTTTCTTTCCTGGGCCTCACTTTGCCCATCTGTAAAATGGTAATCAATGGCTAGGGGAAGAAGAGATGAAAACAAATCAGCAGATTACCAGCAGGTTTTTCTTAGCCCAGCTAGGTTGTTCCTTAAACAACAGATATTCAGGCTCTCACTAGACCTCAGCTGTCTACATAGAACCACAACACTGTCAAAGTTGGATAGGCATGGAGTGGTAAATGGAGAGAAAGAAGATGCCTCCATTTAGAAAAGACATGGGATTGGACTAGATGGTTTCAACCCAACTCATCATTGATTAAGCCTAAGTTTCTGCCATCTGCCATGTGTACTGGGTGCTACAGGAGAAAGTTCTCTAAGGGACAGTTCTCTGAGGTCTTTCCAGTTCTTGGCTGGGGGGAAAGGGAAGAAAAAAGAAAAATGAGATACAAAGGGAAAGTAGGAGCCAGAGAGGGGATATAAGAATTAAAGAGAATCAAGGGAAGAGAGAAAGGAAAAAGAAGGGAAGAGATTTATCAGAGAGAGGAGAGAGAGAGAAAGTTGAGGGCAGGTTGAACAATGAGCAAAGAAGAAGAGAGAAAATGAAAAAGAAGTTGAGAAATAAATTTTAAAAAGGAAATAGTTGATGTAGATCAGAATATAAGCATGGACTCTTTTTCTTTGTAGCCCCACACTTAATACAATACCTGGCACAGAGAAAATTTGTTGATTGATGAGTATTTATGTAGAGCCTTAAAAATCTGCAAATCACATTGATCCTTACAACAGCCTGGTGCTATTACAATTCACCTTTGCTAGATAAGGAAACTGAGGTTCCTGGAGGCTAAGATCACACACAGTATTTGAGGCAAGATTTGAATCTGAGCCCACTACACCATCCTACGTCTAAGGAAAATGAAGGGAAAAAATGATGCAATATAACAAAGGAAGGGATGGCACTGATCCATCCAAGTTTCTGGATTCTTCTTTGTATATGAGGACTGGACCCTTTAGCTGGGTGGAAGGAAAGAGTCAAAGGACAGGAAAATAAAAGATTTTCCCTTCTGTCTCCAGTGGAGACAGTGCCTCCCTGGAGGGAGGCAAATCTAAAAAGTACAGTAAGGAGTGAGGACTCCGGGCACATAAAGATTGGGAAAGAAAAATAGACAGCTATTTGCTATGATCATCTGTTAAATGATGCTACTTTAAAGTTCTCCAAGAACCTTTGAGAGTCTCCATTGCTTAGTGAATAGAACACTTTTCTTAGTGTCAAAAAGATCAGGGTTCAAGTCTTGCCTCTGACTCATACTAGCCATTTGACCATGGACAAGACATTTAACCTCTTACTGCTTCAGGCATCCCTCTGAGACTGTAAGTTAAAGAAGAGTAGGTATCATTGAAGGGAGGTTCCATTTAGGGAGTTCCCCACATGAAAGAAATCACAAGATCAGACAAAAAAAAATAAGACCCTTAAAATTGGCAATAAAATGTAGCAGTTAGAAAGGCCAAACAAGGGTACTAGCAGTAGGAATGGAGAAGAGATAGATTTCAGAGATATTGTCAGTCCATGAATATTTATGAAGCATCTACCATGTGTCAGGCACTGGAATAAGCATTAGGGATACCAAAAAAAAAAAGGCAAAAAATCATCCCTGGCCTCAAAATATTCACAATCTTGAAATAAAACAACATATAAACCAATATGTACAAACAAGCTATATATAAGATAAATGGGAAATAACGAATAGAGGGAAGCACTAGAATTAAGAGGAATTGATAAAAGTTTCCCATAGAAGGTGGGATTTTTAACTGAAACTTGGTGGAAGCCAGAGAATCCAAGAGATGGAAAAGAGTTGTAGAGAGCATTCAAGCATAAGGAAAGCCAGCAAAAATACCCAGAGTTGGAAAATGAGGTGTCCTGTTTGAGAAACAGCAAGAAGCCCAATGTCCCTGGATATCGAAGAGTACATGGCAGGATGTAAGGTGTAAAAAGATTGAAAATGTGACAGAGGGATTCGGTTATAAAGAGCTTTGAACATCAAAGCATCTTAATTTATACTGGAGATGATAGGAAGCCACTGGACTTTATTGAGTAGTGGGGAAGACATAGTTGGACCTGAACTTTAGGAAAATCACTCTAGCAGCTGAGTGGAGGATGGCCCAAAGCAAGGAGAGACTTGGGACAGAGAGACCTAACAACAGGCTGTTGGAATAGTACAGGCATGAGGAAAAACCAGGATGTGTGAGGGTAATCACGATATTAGAGGAGAGGTGGGGGGAAGGGGGGAGAAATTCCAGAGATGTTACAAAGGTGAAATTTGAAAGATAGTAAGGAGTCAAGATAACACTTAGGTTTAAACCTGGGGGACTGGGAAGATAGCAGTACCCTTCACAGTAACAGGGAAGTTTGGAGGGGGAACAAAGAAGAAAAGATAATAAATTCATCTTTGGAAATATTGAGATTAAGATGTCTATATAATGGCCAATTCAAAATGTCCAATAGGCAATTGGAGCTGCTAAACTGAAAGTCAGCAGAGAAGTCAGAGATAAGTAGATTTGAGAATTAACAGCGTAAAGATAATAATTGAATCCACGAGCGCTAATGAGATCTCCAAGTGAAATTAAACAGAAGGAAAAAAGCAAAGGGATCAGGACAGTACCCTGTGGGATATCCACAGTTAGCAGGTGGGACTTGCCTAAAGATCAAGCAAAGGAGACTGAAGAGTAAGAGGAGAACCAGAGAGAGAAGCGTCCAGAAAACCCAGAGAAAAGTGAGTATCCATGAGAATATCAAGAAGAAGGTGAATGATTATGTCAAAGACTGAAAAGGAGTCAAGACTGAGAAAAGGCCATTGGATATGGCAATGAAAAGATCATTAGGTATCTTTGCAGAGAGTAGTTTCAACCAAATGATGAAGTCCAAAACCCAACTATAGAGAGTTAAGAGGAAAGAGGGAGGAAAAGAAGTGGCGGCACGCATTATAGACGGCCCTCCCAAGGCCATTTATTTAGCCACAAAAGGCAGGTAAAATATGGGACAGTTTAGTCAGTAGGGACGGATGGATCAGGTGAGGTGGTTTTGAGAGTTGGGGAAACAAATTGGTAGGCAGTAAAGAAGCAGTCAGTAGAAAAGGAAAGATCAAAGATAGGCAGAAGAGGGGTGATAGGGAAATCTACTGGAGAAGATACAATGGAACGGGATCACTTGTGCACATAGAAGAGTTGGCCTTGGCAAAAAAAGGGTTATCTCAATATGTGAGACAGGGTAAAGAAATAGTGGGCAAAAGGCATCCGGGCGATGTAAGATAAGGTGAAGGGGAGAAAAGGGACCTCTCAGTGAATGCCTCAATCGTTTCAGTAAAATACGAGATGAGGTTCTTAACTAAGAGGATGGGAGGAGGGAGCTATAGGAAGTTTGAAGAGGGATGAAAAGGTTTAGGAGAGTCACTATGGTGAGTGAGATAATAATTTTATTAAGGAGCTATAAAAGGATTGCCTTACAGCAGTGAGGGTCCATCTAAGGTTGTTTAACATAAATTTGAGCCAGACTCAGTCAGGACAGTTTGATTTTATCTGATTTCATTCAACAATAGATTCATATGATCAGATGTAACAGATGGTAGAAGAGAACCAAGGCTAAGGTTTGGCAGGGCACGATCAGTGGTATGAAAAGTGGGCAAGGGATTCAACAGGAGAAGACAGTGCAGAGTTGAACTGGTTTACTAAGGGTCAAGATAGAGAAAGGAGAAGAATATGGCTAGTGAAGGGGTGATGGCCTGGGAGAGAACTGAGGGGTTGAAGGATTGGAGGTCATGGTGTGGATGAAGAGAAGGGTTTGGTATTAGAAAGAAGAGAAGGTAGAATACTAATAAATTGTGATCATATAAGGGAATTTTGGAATTTATAAATATGGAAGTGAAAAAAAAATAAAAATAAAAATAAAAAAAGGGGCGGCTAGGTGGCGCAGTGAATAGAGCACTGGCCCTGGAGTCAGGAGTACCTGAGTTCAAATCCGGCCTCAGACACAACACAAAAAAAAACTAGCCGTGTGACCTTGGGCAAGTCACTTAACCCCAACTGCCCTCCAAAAAGCAAAAAAATAAATAGATAAATAAATAAATAAAATATGGAAGTGGTATATTTGTGAGAGATGGGAAGACCAAAAGTATGAGCCTCTCTACGTGTAATTAAGGTAGGATGGAGAAGTATGCCACAGTGAATGAGTCAGTGGGTCTTTAGGGGAGCATCAATATGTGTGTTGAAGTCTCCTAATATAAGAGCAAGAGTTGAGGAAGAAAGAAAGACTGTAAGCTGGCAATTATTGGGAGGTAGCAAAGGAAAAGGAAAAGAAAGATAGAAGACAGATTCCAAGGTTATAAGCTTGAGGGAATGAGAGAATGGCATCACCAATTGAAATTGGGGAAACATGCAGATTTAGGAGGGAAATGACAGGTTAGTCTGGGATGTGCTGAGTATGAAGTGCCTATGGGACACTCAAACAGAAAAGTGTAGGTAGTATAATTATAATTATACTACTATATATAATTATAATTTTAAATTTTTTATTATTATTATTATTATTATTATTATTATTATAGCTGAAACTTGGATACACAGGAGAGGAATTAGGCCTGTGTATGTAGATTTGGAAATCATGAGATGATCAATGAACCCATGGGAGCAGATGAGACCACCAAAGGGGGAAGTGTTGAGAGAAGGGAAGGCCAAGGACAAAGCATTGGGAGACTCCTCAGGCTGCAGAAGGAGAAAGATGGACCAACCAAGGAGGTCTAGAAGGAGAAGTTAGACAGAACCAAAGAGTTATTAAAACCTGAAAAAAGGTCAAGGGGTATAAAAACTTCTGACAAAAAAAAGAAAGAAAGAAAGAACATTAGGTTTAGTGTTAAGGAGGTCACATAGTGACCTCAAAGAGAGTCATTTCTATAGAGTGGTGAGGACAGAATCCACACTGCTTGGAGTTGAGGTATAGCAGTGGCAGCAGTAAGTGCAGAAGGTCTCAATTTCATATTGAATAGAGAGAAGAGAGGACCATAATTGGGCCTTGACCAAGTTTTGATAGGATCCAACAACAACAACAAAGCTAAGCACTCTGGATACAAAATAAAAGGGAAATAAACCCTGCCCTTGAGCAACTGCCTGGAGAAGAGGGAGGGGAAGAGATTCCAGTGCACCAAAAAACAAATGCCACATAACTTGAAGGGGAAACCAACAACAAAGGGAGGAAGGGATGGGATGATCAGCCCTATTTTCTTTCTCTGCCTTGCTACCTCTTCCTTCTTCTCCTTTCTCCCGTGCTTTTCATCACATTTATGAGATCACAGGATTCAGAGCAGGAAGAGACCTTAGAAATGATCTGGTCCAAACCTCTCATTTTATTGAGCAGGAAATAAAGGTCCAAGGTACCAACCAAGCTTAGGACAGCTCCCATATCCTGGGGCTAGGATACTCAGCTCTGACCCTTCTCCATCAAAAAGGGTAGAAGTTAGGAGTTATGGGGCAGCTAAATGGCACAGCAGATAGATCACTGACCTTGGAGTCAAAAGTACCTGAGTTCAACCCCAGCCTCATACAGACTTTTGATCCTGGGCAAGTCACTTAACCCCCATGGCCTGGAAAAAAAAAAAAGATTAGGGGTTGTGCAACCTGTGCCCCTCCCTAATCCAGGTCCAGGGTTTAGAAAGGAATAAGAGAAAAGACAATGGAGTTCCTTGAAAAGAGTTGTGAAGGTAGAAAACCTCAGTTCACATTCCGCTTATGTCACTTATTAATAAAAATATTGATGATAATAGCCAGCACTACGTAAGGGTTTTGAAGTTTTGCAAAATGCTTCACCAATATCTCATTTTATTCTCCAAAAAACCCTAGTCCGTAGGTGCTTTTACCCTCATTTTACAGATGAGGAAGTGGAGGTAGGTGAAGGTTAAGTGAATTGTCCAAGGTCACACAGCTAGTGCCTGAGGGTTTACTAATAAATATGACCTTGGACCAGTCTCTTAACCTCCTTAGTCTCAGTTCCTCATCTGCCAAATGAGGGGGATGGAATAAATGGCATCTGAAGACCCTTCTAGCTTTAGAGTTAAATCTGCGGTCCTATAATACCAGAGATGGAGTGGGTCTGGCAAGCTCTTTACCCCCAAGACTCTGTCTCAAGTCTTCCCTGAGATGCGGTTATGGATGAAGTTGAAGACCTGTTTCTCACCTGGGGATCTGGGGATTTATTTCAGGTGAACACCAATAATGCAGCCATGTGGCCTGGGCTCTGGAACCTACTGGGAACTCTTCTGCTGTTCCATTTCTCAAAAGGCAAGTAGTTTGGGTATTTGGCAGAGGGGAGACAGTGTCATGCCTACTGTCCGTGAGCTAGGATGGGAACCTATTTTGTTATTTCCCTAAGCAGAAAGTCAACAGAATCCTCAAAGATCTTAGGAGCACAGACAAACCTGAGCTGACAAGAAAACCTCCTTTTTCAGAGAATTAGTGAGTCAGTAACAAGTATTTATTAAACAGATACTATATGCCAGGAATAAAGGAAGGTAAAAGACAGCTTTTGACGTCAAGGAGCTTACAGTCTAATGAAAGGAAACAACAAGAAAACGATTATTATGGGAGAAATATCTCCTCTCTGAGTTTGTGTGGTAGGTAACCACTGCTAAAACACATGTACCACAACACAGAAATTATAGGGCTAAAAACCTAGGTATTGTTATCATGTTCACGCATAGGTTCAAGTCTCAGAGAAAATCTGGACAACCATTAGAATTCTAAGAAACCCTCTTACATTACATCAGAATGACAAAGGAGTAGTTCTTTTACATATTATACTTTTGTACATTCCTCTTAGATTATAGAAGTTAGAGAGAAAAAAGATCCATTATCTCATGCTCCCTCTAATGTCAGAAAAGTTGAACAAACTTAGGTAAACAGAGTCATAACCTCATATGTCCCCTAAAGAAACAAACTTTAACATGCTCTATAGGTAAACTCATAACTAGGCTAATTGAGGAAGAAGATTTACCTGTCACCAAGGAGTCAGGGACATTTAAGATTCTTCCTTCATATCTAAAAAATGTTTAAGTTTTTAAGTAAATTTTCACTTACCATGGGGACAGATTTGATCAGATGATATTAATATTAATCAAAGACAGGCTGTAGGAGAAAAAAAGGAAATCAAAAATTCCTATTAAACAACTATATAAAAACAAGATATACACAGCATAAATTGGACATCATCTCAGAGGGAAGGCACTAAGAAAGAGTAAGGAGGACTGGGAAAGTCTTCTTAAAGAAGGTGGGATTTTAGCTGAAACTTGAAGGAAGATAGGGAAGTCAGGAGGTGGAGCTGAGGAGATTCCTTAATAACTAGACTTCACATCAAAAACACTAAGTTCAAATCTTTCCTCTGCCGCTTACAAGCTATATGACCATGGGCAAAACACTTAACCTCTCTGTGCCTTATTTTCCTCATCTATAAAATTGGGAAGCATCAGCTATCAACAAACATTTATTAAGCACTTGTAGAATGCTAAGCACTTATAATACTTTCCTTACAAAGCTATTGTGAGGCTCAAATGTCATTAAGTACTTTGTAGGGTCTGGGATTTAGCTCTGGAAGAGAATTTGGGGGTCATCTCATCTATCTCGGTCATTATATAGATGGGGAGACTGAGGCCCAGACAGATAAAGGACTTGCCTATTGTCTCAGGTAGTTCTTCCAATAAACCAGCACAGGATATAGATACAGGAAAAAATTGTAGTTTATTCAGAGTATGACATATTCCACCAGTAGATGATGGACGTGTGTGTGTGTTTGATAGTTGATGGATGACTTTAATATTGTCTCCCTTCCAAAACTATATGAGGTAGAGAGAAAAAGGTATTCATTACAACAAAAGAGAATGTTTATCACTTGTTACAAAGGAAGAAAAGGTCCATGTTAGCATAGCCATTCCCACTAGTTTAGAGAGAACAATACCTTCTTTATCAGACAGGATAAGGAATAAAACAACTGTCTGGAACTATGGAAGTCCTCTGAGTTCTTTTTTGTAATAACAAAGCAATTAGAGGTGGAAGGTAGATACTGAAAGTGATCACTTGCTTAAGGATGTCCCTGCAATATGTACTGAGACATACATAGCAAGAAGTGGCAGAATTAGTTATGTCAGCTCGTCACAGACTACTCTCAGCTCCCAAATTTCCTCTTTCAACAATTTCCTCCTTTTTCCTAGACAAAATTATCTCTGAGACATTTAAAGATTCACAGTACAGCACGTCAGTTATTTGTCTAGACCACAATAAATGTGACAAGAAATAGAAAAATAAACTCTAAACAAAACCTCTTAACACGACTGGAGAATCATGTTGATTTCCAAACTTCAATCCTACTCTATGCAGCTTCTAAAGTTATTCTTTTTAAAGTAGTCAACTCTTTAGCAAAATTATCTATATCTATGGGGAACTGTACCTCAAGAGCAGGGCCCAAGATTTTCCTGGTCACAGATTGAGACATAATTGATGGCAATTTTACTAGGAACTAGAAAATAGAGGACCCTGAACTTAAACTTACAATTTTGACTTAAATCTGACACTTGGGCATCCTTCCAAAAGGGTCAAGGTGCTCGTAAGAAATAATAGACAACAAACATAATTCCATAATCAGGAAGATACAAAGGACTAAGACGCGTCTTAATGCCCATTTAAATAGCAGACTTCTTGTTCCTTTAGCTTAGATTTAGCTGTCTACTTGGTGAAGTTGTCTGCTTCTGGGAAACATTTTTCCTGTGGAAATTCTGTGTCAAAAAGGTCTATCCTAGACAACTGTCCAAAAACTGTCTGACTTGGTTCTCTAGAATTCAAAGATATGTACCCTTGAATCTTGGTGTTTTCAACATGGGTATCCATTGTTTGCAGTACCTAGAATAAGCCATACACTTTTTTTCTGCAGATTTGCATTTCTTCTAGTAGATTGATTTCCTGAGTTCTAAGCCACTTGTAGAGATTTCCTAGGCTGTTTAAAACTGTTAGTGATAAGACTTTGTATAATTTCATAGGGCCTTACAAAGTCTAATCACATTGGCCTTCTAGTAATTAGTTCATGTGGTAAAAGCCGTTGCAAATCAGGGTGGCTAGGTGGTACAGTGAATAGAGCACTGGCCCTGGAATCAGGAGGACCTAACTTCAAATCCGGCCTCAAACACTTAACATACCTACTAGCCATGTGACCTTGGGCAAGTCACTTAACCCCAATTGCCCTGCCCTCTCCCCTCCAAAAAAAAAAAGGCAAAAAAAAACCCAAAAAGCCATTGCAAATCTTATGGAGTTAGCCTTAAACATCAGTGCCTTAAGAAGAAAATCAAATTGAACTACCTGTAACTCATCTGAAAGTTTGAAGACTTCATATACCATTTTTTCCTTTCAATCTTAGCCTAAACCTTATACACTGCATAGACAGTACTGTCTACAAGCTAGAGGAAGAGTCTTACAAAAGGACCCTTGAGGAACTGACATTGAAAAAAATAAGTCCTTCTGTTTCTTGATTTTATCAGAGAGACCTCAAACAAAAAAAATCATGATTTAAGAGTTTCTTTACAACTAATTAAGATATAAAACCTCAATCCAACTTGAGACCTTGTAAACAATTACCAAAATATATCCAAACCCGTATATTTGTTTGGCTAAGTATCTGTGAATATTTAAATAAACCTGAAGGAATTTCTTTATTACCTCCAAGAAAAAATTTAAAGTATATCATTTGGGACCACCATCTTTACTTGGACTTTTCTGTTGCTTTTCACTGCCACAACAGCAGAAGTTCTAAAGCTACTAATACAATTACAGTTATCACAAGTCCTTTAAATATGTATATTTTCCCAAGGGAAAACATGCAGAAGCCATAGATCTCCTGTATCAAGTAGAAACTGTTGAATTTCGCTGCTTTTCTCAAATAAAGTTTACTGTGCCATTAAAATAAATGCTTTTTAATCTTTATCACATCTTTATCATCTTTGAGGTTATATGTTATCCTCATATCATTTAGAAAAGATATGATATCATATGAGAATAATCTTATACATGAATATAGTATCTTCTTGCTCAACCAATGAGCAAGAAGAAAGCAAATCTAAGAACTTTGTTTCCATAGTCACAGTTAGGAAGTTGAGACAATTCTTTATAGATCATGTCATGGGCATACCACTGCTCAGAAGGACCAAAATATAGTGCTAATGCTATCCCAGTAATAGCTATCATTTTAATAATGCCAAAGTGTTTTACTCACAATTGCGCTTTAAGATAGATCATTTTCCTCATTTAATAGATAAAGAAACCGAGGGTCTGATTGGTTAAGTAACTTGCACGGTTAGTAAACATCACAGCTGGCATTCAAACTCAGGTCTCTGATATGCTGGGTCTCTTTCTACTCCACCATGATGCCTCCTTTTTAAAATATTTTTAACATTTTTATTTAAAGTTTTGGTTTCCAAATTCTTTCTCTCTCCCTCCCCTCACTCCTCCCTGAGACAGTAAGCAATCAGATATAGATAACACCATGTGCAATTAGCTAAAACATTTCCATATTAGTCATTTTGTACAAGACTCAAGTAAAAGAGAAAATGAAAGAAAAATAGCATGGTTTAGTCTGTATTCAAACAATATCAGTTTTTTCTCTGGAGGTAGATAGCATGTTTTATCATTAGTCCCTTTGGAATTGTCTTTGATCATCATATTGCTGAGAATAGCTAAGTCATACACAGTTCTTCATTGAACAATATTGCTCTGACTTTGTATAACATTCTCCAGTTCTGTTCACTTCACTACGCATCCATTCATGTAAGTCCTTCCAGGTTTTTCTGAAATTATCATCCTGCTTGTCATTTCTTATTGCACAATAATATTCCATTACAATCATACACCACAGCTTGTTTAGCCATTCCCCCAAATGATGGTCATCCCTTCAATTTCCAATTCTACTCTATCACAAAAAGAGCTACGATAAATATTTTTGTACCAATAGGTCCTTTTCCCCTTTTTTGGATGTCTTTGGGATATAAGACCTAGCAGTGGTATTACAGGATCAAAGGGTATGCACAGTTTTATAGAAGATGGATCCTTCTAATAGAGGATAGGATCACAGAGTCATACATCTAGAACTGAAAAGGGCCTAATGGTCATCAAGTCCCCCTCCTCATTTTACAGGAGAGGAAATTGAATACCAGAAAGGTTAAATAGAGGTTAAACAACTTGACCAAGGTCACATCATTAATAATTTTCAGAGTCAGGATTAGAACACAGGTCCTCTGAATCCCAATGCAGTATTTTTTTTCTACCATTCCACATCAGCTGGATTGACCAGTTAGCCTTCCCTGACAAAAGATACAGCACCCTCATCACTGTCAATGACCTGTCCTTTTCCTCATCCCATAGGCCTTCAAGACTGTGTGGACATCCATCTGTCAGCTTCTGTCATTCACTTGGGTTCCTCAATCACAGCTTCTTGTACCATCAACCCTAACTGCAGTAGCCTGGCTGAGAAAGCCACAAAAATCATGTGGAAGTTGGACTCGGAGAAGTTGCCTGAGGATTGGCAACATCAGAGGGAAGATGGAACTCTGGGGTCCAATATTACCCTTCCCCACCTCAACCATCCCTATGCCATGCTCTCTTGTTGCCTGCTTTCAGCAGGGACTCTCCAGATCATAGGACAGGCGGAGCTACAGGCTGGCTGTAAGTCCCTCCCACTCCACTAAGAAGCCTGCCCCCACCACCTTGTGCTAGGATATGAGGATCAGGAGCTCTCAGTATGGGGAGGAGTTGATGGAGACATGAACTCTCTTCTCCAAGGTCTTAGGGGAGAAAGATTTTCTAGCTTGTTGTCCTTCCCCTTCCGGGTATATGTCCTTCCTATTCAGTATGGGAAAACAAATCTAAACTTCTCATTCAGTAACCTAAACATAGGGCAGAGGTGCCAGATCAATAGGACTGGTTGTCAAGAACACCTAGATCTAATTCTCATGTTCCTACCTCCAAAACTGGCACAGGACCACGGGCAAGACAATGGCTTAGGATCATATAATTTAAGACCTGAAAAGCACCTTGGAGAGCATCTTTCTAATTCTCACGTTTACACAAAGAAAAACTGGAGAAACCACCAAAGAGGTTAAGTAAATTTCCCAAGGTCACACAGTAACAAGTGGTCAATCTGGGATTTGTTGGATGAAAGTCTCTTGACTCTTCGTCTAGTCCTCTATATTGTAGGGCCTCAGTTTTCCCCAGCCCTCACTCTCTGGTCTTTGTGGATCAAGGATAGTCCTGAATGACAAGTAGCAATCTGGACAGTGTGATCTTAGAAGGCCTGGGTTTCAGAGATGGAGAAGAGGAGCCATTATGAGAGTCAGGATTGGGTCCCCTATTTATTTGCCCTAAGTCCCTTTTCACTATTCCTGTCCTTCTCATACTCTGTTTTTCACCACTGCTTTACCCCAGACCCTCCTCAGCCACCTAGCAACTTCTCCTGCATCATGAACCTCACAGCCCAGGAACTCACCTGTCAGTGGAAGTCTGGTTCCAGCACACACCTGCCCACCAAATTCACTCTGAAGAGCTACAAGTGAGTGAGGCTGTGGGAGGAATATCTGCCTTGTGCTCCCAACCCTCAGACCCCTCATCCCCCTGATTACAGGGACATGAAGGGCTACAAAGAAAATTATATAAGAGACAATAGTGGGGGCATAGGCCCTGCTGTGAGAAGGACCAGCTCCCAAGGCCTTGTGGAGTCTGTAGCAAATCAGGCCATGGTCAAGAACTAGGGAAATGAAAGTGTTATAGCTGGGGCCTTGGAAGTATGGGTAAGGATTTTTTCTCCCAAGTCTTCCCTCAGTGATTCCACTGAAAACATGTTTCATGACCTAGTAGTGGAAGTGTTAGGGGATGAGTGAAATTGGTGGGAGCTCAGTGAGTATGATGGAGTCTCAATAAACTAGGTAAAGGTTCATTAAGGCAAATGAAGCTTAGATGAGAAGCTAAGTGAAGGGACAGAGTTCTGGAGAGGGAAGTGTGGGCAACTAGCTCCAACATAAACTGCTCTTATTAAGCTCTACAAGCAAGGATAACTGCCAGTCTAGAAAAGAACCCATCCATCACTGTGTTTCCGAAGATGGTAGGAACAAGTGCTCCATCCCCCGAAGCCAGCTTCCCTTGTACCAGAAGATAGACATCTGGGTGAAGGCTGAGAATGTGCTGGGAGAGGCTGAGTCTCCACATCTGTGCATCAACCCCATGGATGTGGGTGAGTAATACAGTCTGTAGGGAAGGGAATCTAGCTGAGCTCAGAGACAGAAACAGGAATAGGAAGACACGGAGACAAGAACAGAGAAATAGAGATGCAGCCAGAAGTAAAAAGGCCCCTTCAGGCAACAAAACTTTCATTGTTTATTAAATATCTACTTGGTGTTCACATAACAGGCTAATACAAAGTACTAGTGAGCCCCTCTATTCAAGGCATTTATGCTATAGTAAGGAGGTAAAACAGAAACATGGATATTGTCACCTACCATGCCATGAAAATTGCATTAGACAGACACAAAGTTCTTTGTGAAGTCTGAAGAGCAATTGCTGTTAGGGTTTGGGGGTCAAGGAAAGCTTCCTGGAGCAGGCAGCATTTGAGATGGTCTTTGAAGGGTGGGTAGAAACCAAACCTGAATAGTGAGATGGGGAGGGCATTCCAAGGATGAGGAATGGTAATGAGCAAAGACCTGTATTCAGGAAAACACACAAGATGCATACCAACTGGTTGTTTCTGAAGTAAAAAAAAGGAAGGAAGGAAGCATTTATCAAGTGCCTATTATGTATGAGGTTAAGCACTTTATAATTATTCTCCCATTTGATCCCCATAACAACTCTGAGAGGTAGGTGCTATTATTATCCCTATTTTAAAATTGAGTTAACTGAGATAGAGATGAAGTGACTTGACCAAGGTCACACAGCTAGCATGTTTCTGAGGCCAGATTTGAACTCAGATCTTCCTGGCTCTAGACCCAGTGCCCTAGCCATTGTACCACCTAGAAGTCTTCTGGTAAAAATATAGAAATAGACAAAGAAGCAGGAGACACAAAAGCAGGATCACAAGAAGAAAAACATGGAGAGGTTCCCACAGAGTAGGGGGTAATCACTGACTTCTCTGTTACAGTAAAGCTAGAACCCCCAATACTTCAGGCTGCTAAGGCCAGGCTAGGCCCAGGCTCCTCCTTTCCCCAGCCTGGATGCCTCCAGCTAAAGTGGGAGAAGGCCAGGATGAGCAAGCATGTGGATCAGATGTGTGAGCTTCAGTACCAGCGTCCTGGGGAGCTGGCCTGGGTCCTGGTAAGGCTCTTGCTCCCACCTCATGGGAGGAGTTCACTCTGCGCTTGGGGGTGTCTTCATCCCCTTCACTGAACCTCAATGCCTTCATGGAAACTTTATCTTTCTCCCTGAGTCCCCTAAACTAAACTAACATCCTCACTGAACTCTCACCTTCCCTCATTTAAAGAACTCATTCCTCCCACTCAGCATCCATCCCCTCCCTCATCCTCAACATAACGCTTTCTTCCTTTATATCCATATCCATGCTGGTTTTCTGAGCACCCAGGGTCCTCCTCCTTTTCAGGTCTGAGTCTTTGACATGGTTTTCTTGACATGGTTTCTGACCACTTTCTGGCAGGTGTCACCCTTCTTGAACTCAGGTCCCCAACATGAGGGAGAATCCAACCTCTGTGGCCTCCTCTTTGCCACCCAATATGTTCTGCAAATGAGGTGCGTTCGTTGGTCCCTGGGTGGCCAACTGGGTGGTCACTGGAGTGACTGGAGCCCCAGCTTGGAACTCACTACCAGGGAGACACGTAAGTGACCAAAGGTGTTGATGGAAATAGGTAGTAGAGATTACCTCTGGTATTCTTTCACATCCTCTCATTCCCCTTAGTCAGCCATGACTCTCTCCTATTTTCCAGGTCCCATGGTCAAACTGGATGTGTGGTGGAGGCAACGAGCATGGAAACTGGACCCTAAAATGATGGACATCCAACTTCTCTGGAAGGTAACACCCTTCCACCACCCTCCAGGAGTGATCCTCCCTAGTCTCTCCTCTACAAAGCTTGACACCTTCCCAAGCCCAGAGAAGTGACACCAAGAAGCTGGGAATCTGTGAGAGACAGACTCTCAAGTCTATGTAGGTTCTAGGCAGAATATTCTTGTCCCTCCTTTTAGATAATGTCAATCACTCAATAAACATTTATCAAGTGTTGACTACATGCACAGTATATAAAGACTCCTGGAGCTGGGAGAGATCTTAGAGATTACATGGTCCAACTCAATCACTTCACAGAGAAGATCCAGAGAATGGAAGAAGGAACCTTTCCAAGGTCACTTATCTGACTAGGGGTGAAAATAGAAGTAGAGCCATAACTCCTGGCTGTAATGTTCTTTCTGCTCCTTATTCCTTTTATCCTTTCAGGTCATTGTTCTCAATCCTATATCGCAGAAATAGATGGCAAAGTTGGGGAATAGGAGAGATCCTGGCCATGAGAACCTTGGCCAACTCCCAGTTAGGGACTCTTTGTTTTTGTGACCTAGGGAATCCATTCAGCTTTCCACAGAGGGAATCAGCTGCCTATGGAAGTGATGAACTACCCATCACTGAAGAGAAGTCTAGAAATTGTCAAGGTTGTTGAGGAGAGGATGTATGTTTTGGGAAGAGAAGTGTAATAATAATAGTTGACAATTATAGCATTGTAACACTTAAAGCATTTTACAAATATGATCTCATTTCCTCCTTACGACAACCCTGGGAGATGGATGCTATTATTATTTTACAGATGAGGAAACTGAGGGTCAAGCTAGTAAGTGTCTGAGGTCAGATTTGAACATAGGACTTCCTGATTTCCATCCACTAAGCCACCTTACTACCAAATTTAAGTTTTGCAATGTGCCTTATACCCATTATCTTATATTTGGATTAAAAAACTCCTTCAAAAGTTGAAGATGAAAGTAGCATGATTAGATAGCATTTTGTCCAAAAAAAGATCTGGGGGTTGTTAGGAGACCACAATGTGCTCAAGATGAGGTAATGTATACCATATGTATACCATAATAAATGTATACCATAATACCACAATAGGGTAATGTGCCAGCCAAGAAAGTTAAACCCAACCTTAGATGCATGAAGAGAATAGAATCTAAGAAGGATAGTACCACTGTACTCTGCCCTCGTCAGACCACATCTGGATAACTGTTCATTTCTGGGCTTCATCTTTTAGAACAGAGAAAAACAACAGTGTATCCAGAAGAAAGTTATCAACATGATGAACAGCCTCATGGTCATGCCCTATAAAGATCAGCTGAAGCAACTCAGAACGCTGATCTTGGGGAAGAGAAGAATTAGGGAGGATGCTAACAATCTTTACATATTTGAAGAGCCGCTATGTGGAAGAGGATGCTCCACTTGGGCCCAGAAGGCAGAACCAGAAGAATTGTATCTGAGTTCAAAGAGATAAATTAGGCTTGATATTGGAGGGGAAAATGTCCATGGTGGAATGGGCTAATTTAGGAATAATAATAATAACAATAATAATAAATACCTAGCATTTATATAGCACTGACTAAGTGTCAGGCACTATACCAAGCTCTTTACAATTATTATCTCATTTGATTCCCCCAATAACCCTGTCAAGTATGTTCTATTGTTATTCCCACTTTATAGACAAGGAAACTGAGGCAAGAAGAGGTTAAATGACATAGCTATTAAATGTTGATGTTAGATTTTAACTGGAGTCTTCCTGACTCCAGGCTCAGGACTCTATCCACTGCACCACCTAGATCGCTTGAAGTAGTGGTGCCCCCATCCTTGGAAGTCCTTAAGCCATAATCATTTGTCTACTGCGTGGTGGAGAGGATCCCTGGTCAGATATAAGTTGGACTATGTTGCCTCTGAGATCCCTTCTAATTCTGAAATTTGGTCTCTTCTGAGCCTCCCAATAACTATGGGAGGTGGTTTTGACAGGCATTATTATAACCATTTTACAGATGAGGAAACTGAGGCTCAGAGAGAATTGGTGTTTTCCCAAGGATCGCATGGCTAGTGTCTAAAGCAGAATGTGAACCCAAGATTCTCCTGATTTAAAGTGCACCTTTCTCCACCTTTCTACTGCCTCACACTGCCTCTAGGATTAGACTAAATGCCCTCTGAGCCCCCTTCCAATTGTTATATTCTGTGATTCCTCAAAGAGATCAAATCCTCTTGTGTCTGTCTATACAGCCAGTGCCCACAAAGGAAAATAGCGGCAGGATCCAAGGCTATCTGGTTTTCTCGAATCCTTCAAGACATGATGGGGCGTCCCTACCCCTCTGCAACACCACAGAGCTAAGCTGTGCCTTCCAGCTACCAGAAAAGGCTCAAGAGGTCCTCCTCACAGCCTATAACACAGCTGGAGAATCTCCCCCAACCACTGTCATCTTCTGGGAATGCCAAGGTAAGAATGAGACCTTCCCTGCCTTGTCAGAAGAGACAGCAGATAAACTATATGATCTCCAGGACCACAGCACCTCCCTCCTCCATGAAGAGATAAAGAGAATCTGCAAGCCTCTCTAGGTGGAACCTGGGCTTAGACTGGACAATCTTCTTGGGGCCTGACTAGAGCCATATCTGGGTGAAGCTGAAAGCCTAGAATCAAGCATTTGTTAATCCAGACCCCACTGCATTCATAGAGGGTAGATTGTGGAGGGTAGGAAGGATGCCATACCCTTCCTTTGACTCCACAAGACAGATTCCATGCCATATTCACATCTGCAGGTGCTTCTCTGTCCAGCATCCACACCTCTGCCCCAGATGCTCACAGCCTCTGGGTAGGATGGGAACACCCCCTTGGCCAGCCCCTCCCCAGAGCCTATGTGATAGAGTGGTGTCTAGCTCCAGCCCAAGAGGGTGACTGCAATGGCAACTGGAAGATGGAGTCCAATGGGAGCAGCACTGGAACCCTGCTGGATGGTGAGGGCTCAGAGCCTACAGGGGAACTGGGACACTTTTACTGGAGGGAGATCCCTTACAAAGGGCTTATGGGGTCCTCCTGTCCCATGGGCTTGGCTGCCTTCTCACCTCATCATCCCATCCATTTTCCACCTTCTAGGCAAAGCAGTTCCTGCACCAGCCTAATAGGCAGGAACTCTTAGTTTGAGTAGGGAAGACCTGAGTTCAAATCTAGCCCCAGACACTAGTTGTGTGATCCTGGGCAATCCACTTAAACATTCTCAGCCTCATCTTCTTCATCTGCAAAATGGGAACAATAATATCACCTACCTCCCAGAGTTGTTATGAGTATAAAATAAGTTAATATTTGCAAAGCACTTTGTAATAAATGTTAGGTATTATTGTGGTTGTTGTTCTTTTCCTCTGGGGAAGAAGAATCTCTAGGTTTTCTCAGACTACCTATTGTTGCCCCAATCCCCATATTCAGAGACAGGAAGTTCTTCCTTATATGTTTCCTCTCCTCCTTCTACTACAGCTGTATCCCAACAGTCCAGCTACCATCCTTCATGTGCTTCTCCCTTAGCCAGTGTCAATGGTTGCAGAAAGTACAGTGGGTGGCCCTTCTGCCTTCCTGGGACTTAGCCCTCACTCTTCTTCCTTTGCAGAGAACATCATGCCCTTCCAGCTGTACAAGATCACTGTGTCCCCCCTGTACCATGGCACCAGGGGGCGCCCCCAGCACGTCTACGCTTACTCCCAAGAAAAGGGTTTGCCATCAACTTACCCTCATTCCCAAACTCCTACCCACCCAGCTTCCTCGTGCCCTGGTCACATCCATCCCATCCCTTCCCACCCTTAGCCATTAGCCCAGAGAAAACTAGCACAAGGGCCCAATAAGGCAACTTCTCCTTCAATTTCAGGCATTAGGCAACAGGCAGAGGACTTGGAAGAAATTAGGTAGGTGGTCAAGGGCCATCAATTCTAAAATGAGCTTCCTTTCTCTCCCCTTGGTGTTTCCCTGTGTCTGGGGGAAGGGGAAATGAAGAAACTAAAAGGAAATAGAAAGAAGGCTGGAACAAGGGATAACAGTACTCAGAGACAAGGTCACACTGACCTCAGGGATTCTGCCTCTGGCTGAATCTATGCCCCACCACACACACACACACACACACACACACACACACACACACACACACACACACACACACACACACACAGCAATCAGCTGCAAGGACCTGGGAACTGGGAGACCAGCCCCTATCTGTCCTTCTCCCAACCCCATCCCAGGGACTAGATCTGCCTGGAGGGAAGGTGATCAAAATCCATCCAGCCTCCATGGAGCCCCTCTTCTCAATCCACAGCCTTGTCCCATGCCCCTAAGCTAAAGCTGAATCGCATTGGAAGGACCTGGGCAGAACTGGAATGGGAGCCTGGGGCCCCAGAGCTGGGGAAGAGTCCCATCACCCAATATACTGTCTTCTGGACCAACACTCAGGCTGAGGAATTCTGTAAGTGCTACTCCCCTGTCCCTCTCTGATCCCTACCCCCAAGAGAGCTGAGGTTCAAGGAACACATGCCCAGTATTCTTTCACGAAAGATCCCTGACATCTCTACCACAAACCCCAGTTCTCTCACACCCAATACACTATCCTTTGAACCATTCCCACATCAAAGAATTTTATAAGGGTCTTTGCCTGTCCGCTTCTGACTTAATCTCCCAAACTAACTACTGAGAGAGTTTGAATGATACACTTAAGCCCCTACTGCTTCCTTCCCCCAGAACCTTGGACAAAGGCCCCAGGACACACACCTGGTATTTTCAGGCTGTCCCCTTCCAGGGCTCTCCCATATCCCCCACCTATGTCCTTCTCAACCACTTTTGGACCAATGTCCAAAACCAGGGACTCTGTAAGTACTGTTCCTTCTCCCCCATCCCTGTCCCCAAGTGATATGTTTTCTCAGAGACCAGGGTCAAGTCCCATATCTCAGAAACCAGAGCCCTCAGGTTCCTAACCCCAGGGTGACTGCCTCTGTCTCATTCTTCTCCACAGCCATCATCCTAAATGCCTCCTCCCGAAGCTGCATCCTCCATGGCCTAGCACCCACCAACATGTACCATGTCCATCTCATGGCTTCCAATAAAGCTGGAAGTATTAACAGCACAGACCTCACAGTGATGACCATATCCCTCGGTAAAGGCAGCCTCCAGGGCAGTGGCCAGAGCCTACCAGTCAACAACCAACCAACCCACAATTATTTTTCAAGTGCCTACTATATGCAGAACACCTTTATAGGATCAGGGGATACAAATCACAAAGAAGGGAATGATTCCTACATGCAAGGAGTTCATATTCCAATGGCATAGTCTCATATTTCCTGCTAAGGCCAAATTTGTGTCCTGATTACCTGGGGAATATCCAGAGGAAAGACACATCCTATCTTAAGGGGAATCCCAGTCTGAAGTGGGAAAATATGGCCCTGCCTTCAGGAAGACCTAGTCTGAGAGGAAAAGTCATGGTACCCCATTTTAGAAGTATCCTTTCTGGGAATCTATAAATGTTTCTGTGCTCATGGATCTGACCTTTCCTCCTTTGGCACTAACCTTCCCCCACAGAGGAGAAAGATATCAATGCGCTCTTGATCCTGACCAGCCTCTTCTTTGTGATGTTTTTCTGCATTATTACACTGATCTGCCTCCTTAAGAACCACAAGTAAGTGAGAGCCTGGGCCTGGTGGGATAGGGATGGTGATGGGATGCTGAGAGGGGAGAACACAGCTCAATAGCTCAAGACCCAGCTCACCAGCCTCAGGGTCCATCATCATCAGCCTTGCCTCCTTCTGTCCATCTGTGTTCTCCAACTGGGTGGTCATTCCTCACATCTAACTGAAATTCCTCCTAAATCTATCTCCTCCCCTGTGGATAGGATCATGGAATCCAAGATGTAGGAACCTTAGAGAAGAGACTTTGGAGATCACTGATTCTCATCTCATTTTGCACATGAGGCCCAGGGATTTTCCCTGACTTCAGATCCAAGTATATTTTCTCCAATATACTGAATTGAGGAAAGACACTGAAGGTCAAGTTGTGTCCTACATAGCCTATAATGGGCCTTCAGGGTCTTAGCAAACAAAATTCAATTGCTCTGTCTTCTCTTCCCCAACACCCAGGATTCCTCCTTCCCTTGACCTTGAAGCAAAGTTGAAGCTTTCAGAGGGAAAAGGGATTTGTCAAAGAGAACTCACAGGAACCCAGGGTCAATTAGGAAAGGGGAATTTTGACACGAGAGCAGGGCATCCCCAATACCTGCCCCAACCAGGGCTCACTTCAACTTTTCCAGGATGAAGAATCAGTTCTGGCCAAATGTCCCAGACCCAGCCCACAGCAGCCTGGGCCAGTGGATCCCCACAATCCTTCCTGGGGTAAGACATAGGCTAGAGGGAGGGCTTAGGATGTGACAAAGGCACTGGGAGCTAAGAGTGAAAATAAACTGGTGGGAAAGATGGAAACACCAATTCCCAGTGCCCAACTATATCTCCCTGTCCTCCCTATGTGCCTTCTCCCTCCCAAGGAGAGTAGTCTCCTCCCAATTAACACTGAGCAACCATAACCCACCTTTGGCCCCATGGAGGAGCAATGATCTGGGTTATCCCCCTCCAATTACTTCAATGTTCCAATCCTTCCCAGGAGACCATTCATCTGTCAAGCCTAAGGGACCCTGCCATGCCCCCTGTCTCCAAGATCATAGTCCTGAAGGAGGAGGAGAAGAAGCCACCACCACAAACAATTGAGACAGATGAAGAGTCTAAGAACCTGCCCCACCTGGTCCAGGCTTACATTCTCCAAGGGGATCCCTTCCTGCCAAAGCCCCATCCCAGCTCCAATAGCCCCATCCAGTATGGGAAGGTGATAGGAAACCAAGGGTACCAGAGCCAGCACAGACCCCCTCCTAGACTCTACCTGCGCACAGATTCCACACAGCCCCTCCTAGCTGACCTCACCCCAAGCCCCAAACTCTATGAGAACATGTGGTTCCAGCGAACTCCCCCTGGATCTAGGGTTTCCAGCTCTCAAGGCTTCCCAGAGGAGACCAGTGATGACTCTGCCTTCCTTCCCCACTGCCCACAAGGACCACTCCCTGATTTTCCCCTTCTGCAAGGTCTGAGAATTGAAGGAGTTGAAGGACTGGGCAATCCCTTTTAGACTCCCACTTCAACCTCCTTCCATGCTTTGTGGTGCCCTCCCACACCTGGACTTCAGTTCAGGTTCCCCATGGGAGGAAGAATTCCAGAGTTTTCCATTGTTCCCAAGAGTAGACAGGAGACTTTGGTTGCCCTTAAAGGGGAAGACAGCTCAGGACCTCTACAGCTGTTATGGTGAGGGTCTTTTCTGCACAGTACAGGGAACTGATGAGGAACCACTAAAATAACCTAGAACGCACCTGTCCCCAAAAGGACTGCCCTCTCCTCTAGTCTTCTCCCCTTGTTCAGAAAATATGTTCCCTGATCCAGGTAGCATGGCCCTGGCTGCACCACCTATCAATTTCCCTACCTGCATCAAGTCTGTTCTATGGGCCCTTGTCCTGACAAGAAAGAACTATGCCTATTTCCTAAAGTCAAAGAATCCCACCCTTGCTCCTTTGTGTACCTGCCATGTGACTTCCAAATGGACAATATTTTAAACTGATTCTTTCAGACTCTAAGATGTGTCTGGGCTCTCTCTCCTTGCTGACATCCACACAAGTGAAGGGGGAAATGGGATGCAGGAGAGGACAGGGGAAAATAAGCATTATCAGTGAACAAGCCTCATCTGAGACATTGTGTGACATGGTGCTAGGGAAAAACTGATGAAGACAGATGATCCCAGTACCATCATGGCTCTGCCACTGACTTATCAGGTGACTCTGACCAAGTCATTTCTCTTTCTCTGAGCTGCATTGGAGCCCACATTTCGAGCTGACCTTGGGAGTCATCTAGTTCAACCCCTTCGATTAATAGAGGAAAAGAACAGGGCCCAGAGACACTGAGTGATTTGTCTAAGAGTTTGTCCCATCCTGTACAAGGATGGGAAGGAAGGAAGGAAGGAAGGAAGGAAGGAAGGAAGGAAGGAAGGAAGGAAGGAAGGAAGGAAGGAAGGAAGGAAGGAAGGAAGGAAGGAAGGAA
>CM053596.1:62649302-62696546 GCA_028646575.1 Pseudocheirus occidentalis
TACAGGGTTATCATTTCTTGACAAGTTAGGGTTACAAATCTTTTCCACTTTTTCACATGAACAAAGTAAATGCTTTACTTTGGAAAAATGAAGGTGTCAGCACATACATGGGTTATATTATAATCCTTGCATATAAATACCTAACCCTGACTGAAGCACATTAAGGGGACACCAAACTCTTGGTGATTCTTGTCTTTTTTTTTTTTTTTTGCCCTTTTTTTGGGAGGGCAGTTGGGGTTAAGGGACTTGCCCAAGGTCACATGGCTAGTTTTTGTGTTAAGTGTCTGAGGCTGAATTTGAAGGGACACCAAACTCTTACCAGAGAAACTATTCTAAGCAAAGAAATCCAGTTCTGTAGTGGCCACTTTATAAGGCCCATGGATTATCAACCCGATCTCAGACTGTCTTTCCTTGATGTAGGTCCTAAAAAATGTACTCCAAGTTGGAGATAAGTCAGTGCAGATCTTCTCTTGAAATAGCGTTGACTTCCCAGAGAATTTCCGCACTTAAATGCTTGGGCTTTGTGATTTTGGGGGATTTTTTTTTCCTTGGGTTTAATCAGCTTCACTTCCTAGAAGTTGACATTCACATGACACTTGAGAGTTTGCAATGTACTTAACATCAATTCTCATTTGAGCATTACAACAACCTTCAGAGGTTTACAATAGGTGATAGTATCCCATTTTACAGATGGGCATCTTGGACTCAATGAGATCTTGGTGACTTCCCCAGGGTCAGGTTTTTAGTAAGTTTCAGGGGCCAGATTTAAATCTGTGTTCAGCCTCCAAGTCTAGCCTGAGTCTGTCCATTATGCCATGCTTTTGAGTTGTGTGTTGGTTAGCAGGTGATCTGCATTTTGTCTTCAGCACACAGTAGCCAAGGTGTTTTCCAGGGACTAGAATAGTATTGATCATTCTGTCTCTGTCTCTCTCTTTCTCTCTCCCTCCCTCATTATATTTTATTTTTATTGACACCTTTTAATGTCACATTCATTTCTAAATGTCTTCTTGTGCCCTCCCCACTCCTTACCCAGCAAGCTGTCCCTTGTAACAAAGCAATTCAACAAAACTAGCTGACACATCCATTATGTCTAACATAACAGCCTGTGTGATACTCTGTACCCATAGCCACTTGTTTTGTAATGAAGAGAGGGAGATGCATTTTCTCAGCTGTTCTCCAGAAGCAAGCTTTCAAGCATTTTCTCTTGGTAATGGTATTTAAGAGAGAAAGCAAAACACCGATAGATAAATAAAACAATAGAGAAGGTGACCCATGAGATGGTCTTCATACAAAATATGTCTGTATTCCTGCTTTTGTCCTCCTGATGAGTTTTTGCTTTGCTTGACCCTTTTTTTCCCATTACTATTCTGAGGGCAGTGTTAGTGGCAGCACTGAAGATGAAGAGAACGACATATGCTGCTTATCCAGTTCACAGATAACAAAAATGGGTAGGGTCAGTAAGAAATTGGATTTCAGAATCAAGCCTCCAAAATTTCAACAGACTTTAAAATAATGACTTCAACAAGCAATATAGAATGTAGCAAGGATAAATGTAAAGTCCAGGACTTAGGCTTTAAATAAAAAATCTATTGGCTATGTATAAGATATACTTAGTCATATGTATGAAAAAGACCCGCTGGTTTTAGTTGACAGCAAATTCAATATAAGCCAGGACTTAGACTTTAAAAAAAAAATTTTATCAGCCATGTATAAGATGTACTTAGTCATATGTATGAAAAAGACCTGGTGGGGGCGGCTAGGTGGCGCAGTGAGTAGAGCACCAGCCCTGGAGTCAGTAGGACCTGAGTTCAAATCCGGCATCAGACATTTGACACACTAGCCATGTGACTTTGGGCAAGTCACTTAACCCCAGTTGCCCTCCAAAAAGCAAAAATAAGACCTGGTGGTTTTAGTTGACGGTAAATTCAGTATAAGCCAACGGTGTCATATCGCTGCTATTAAAAGGAAAAAAAACAACTACAGCAGCTTACTCTGAATCAGTAGAAGTATAGTGAGCAGACTGAGTGGTAATAATCCAGCAGAATTCTTCACTGGTTAGTTCACATCTGGAATCTTATATTCAGATCTAACTACTTTAGGAGAGTAAAAGACCATTCTGGAGAAGGGAAACAGAATGGTGAAAGGTTTTTGTGAATAATACTTGCTTTCTATTGGGAAAAATATGTACATGTATAAATACATTAAAAGTACATACAAAGTCATTCTGGAAGAAAGTTCATTGATAGCTGGGGACATCAGGAAAGGATACAGGTAGAGGTCTGGTGGCCCTTGAACTGAGCTTTGAAACAAACAAGGAACTGTAAGAAGTGGAGGGGGGTAGGATGTAAATCCTAGGCACACAGGCAAGAGATGCAGTGTTGTACATGAGAAGAATATTAAGGCCAATGTGATTGAATCATATACAGTGTGTGTGAAAGGTAAAAGGTAAGATGGGAAGGGGAGTTTGGGCCTGGACTGGAAAAATGGCCTGGTTTTCACTGCAAACATAGCACCAGAATAAGGGTCCCATGGGATATTGTGGCTGCCGTGGTCTTTTATGGTTTCCAAAGCACCTTATATCTGTTAACTCATTTGATTCTCACAGCAGTCCTGTGAAGCAGGGAGTATAGATAATGAATCCCATTTGACAGGGAATCTTCCGGGGGAAAGTCATCTAAATCTAAAATGATTGAGAGCAAAGTCACTGGATTCTTCAGACCTCTTATGGAGTAGGTATTTCCAGTCTTGAAAACTGAAAACTTCTCTGCTACTTGATCCCAGCTAGACTTTGTAGAGTAAATCTGTGAACAGCAGTAATAGGACTGGGGCTAAGTACGAGCCCTGCAGAAGTTACTTCTTGCATGTGTGGAGAACAGCTTCTTTGGCAACGTACTCATACATAGATCGAGTTGTACTTCTCCATACTGGCAGAAAATAGTTTGGAGTGCCCTCCTGCAAACTAGCAGATAAACCACATCCTAGCCAAAATCCCACCTTCTGCAGGAAGCCTCTCCCAATAGTGCCTTCATTTTATTTCCTATTTATCTGAAATTTAGGATGTTTATACATATTTATTTGCTTGTCTCCCCCAAGAGATTGTGACTGCTTTAGAAAGCCTTAGACTGGCACCTCTTTTTCTGTCTCCAGCACTTTTCTATCTCCAGGGCCTGACACTTAGTGGGTATTTCAATGCTTATTGGCTGACTGACATCCTTGGGCTGTAGCTCCCTAGTTAAGCCATTTATAATTAGTCTTGTGTACTCCTTCCCACTAGAGAATTTGCATAAGACTATGCAAGGGGCTCCTCCCCGAAGAATACACCCTTCTTTTGTCAGCTGTGGTCACTACCCAGGATGTTGCCCACCCACCACTCTTCCCACATCTGTTCTCACTGTGGGCCACACAATACCTTGCTAAGCTTAAAAAAAACAAAACAACCCTTAGCCAGCTTTTGAACCCTCTCTGCCTGGCTAAAGGGTGACAGGAGGTACAAACCTACAAATTCAGGGCAACTTTTTGGTAAATGGCCCCTTACCCAAATCACAAACCCTGAAGCCTACAAATTAAATCTGTCCAGGGTTCCACAGCCCTCCTCCTGCCCAAATTTGATGCTATACTTACAACCTGGCCTTTGTCCTGATTATTCTACTTCCACAAGGCAGTTTTCAAAGTTGTGGGACTATCTTGTGACTGTGTGCATCCAGCTCTAGTGCCTGGTGAAGTGGAAGGGTTAGCTCCTAAAGGGCCCTTTCTGGAAATCTGCTGTTTGTGTTCATACCCACAGTCTAATCAATCAGGACATTCTGTTTATACTTTCCTACTTAAAGTAAGCCCCCTACCTGAAGACCAGAGACTTCCTGGCATGGAGAAAGGAGGATTGCTGCTCTGTCCTGGGGAAGCTGGCAAATGTTGCTATCTCTTCCTCAGGAGGTTGAGGGAAGAGGAGTAGACCAGAACCCTAGGAAGGGTAGGAATCTGGGCAGATTCCATTTAGGAAGTGGCTTGAGGGCAATCTTGAAGGAAGAGAATTTCAACAGCAAGACATGGATGGAGAGTTTTCTGGGCATGAATGCAAGGAGACAGAAAAGTGAAGGACAAGAACAAGGAGCAGCCTGATAGTTTCTTTGGCTGGAATATAGAGTATATAAAGGAGAAGAATATAAAATAGGGTTAAATATGTACATTTGAGCTAGATTGTGGAAGGCTTTGAATGCTGGCTTGGGGAGTTGCCGTTTTAGCCTATAGAGCAGTGGTTCTCAACCCTCCTAATGCTGAGACCCTTTTTAATACTTGTATGTGGACATATCTACATGTGGGCAGACCTGCCTAGAGACTAGAGGAGTGGTTTCCGGTTCCTAAGACCATCAGAAATATGTGTTTTCCAGTGGCCTTAGGTGACCCCTGTGAAAGGGATGTGATCCACAGGTTGAGAACCTCTGGAGAGAGACAGTAAATAAAGAGCTAGTAGATGAGGGGCGGCTAGGTGGCGCAGTGAATAGAGCACCGGCCCTGGAGTCAGGAGTACCTGAGTTCAAATCCGGCCTCAGACACTTAACACAAAAAAACGAGCCGTGTGACCTTGGGCAAGTCACTTAACCCCAACTGCCCTCCAAAAAAGCAAAAAAAAAAAAAAAAAGAAGAAGCTAGTGGATGTTGTTGGGAAGGGGAACAATGACAGTCCTGTGTATTCAGAAAATTAATTTGATGGCTCTGTGAAGGACAAATTGGAGAGAGATTATATCATATAATCTTGTGATATGTTTCCGTGTATTATTACCTAAGGGTTTTCATGTATGTTCATCTTCCCTCCCTAATTTATAAACTCCTGCAGCAGAGGGTCACTGTGTCTTCTACTTTCTTTGTATTTCCTCCTTATCTACCAGTTCCCACAACACCCAGCCAGACCTAGCTCAGCAGTGAACCCTTAATAAATGTTGCAGATGTCCTAGGGCTCATTCATTTCCAGGTGTCTGGTGCCCATGGTGGGAGATCTTTGTGTCCCAAAGTCCCCTGCCTTTGGCAGCCTGCCGGGATGATAACCCTGACGACAGAGAATGGACTCTGGAAAAATCCTTTCAGGCAGAGATGTGTGTATTCTGCCCTGGCTTCTCTCTAGAAGGTCAAGTGACAGAAGTGTCTTGCACTGCTTGTAATGCTACTGGATTGAGCCCACTGTAGAGCAGGCATTTCTCCCTTTTCAGAGCTGGAATTTCACAACTGATGACAAATTGTGCCACCAGGAGTCCCTCAGAGAAAGGGATTGACCTGTGCACACATGTAACTCCCCAGTATGAGAACTCTACTTTCAACTTTCTGGCCTCCTTTGTTTTTCCTGCACCTCTGAGGTTCAATGAGGCCTTGCATAAGGTAACTGCTAACCAGAAAACCTTCCCCAGGTAACCTGTTTATTACCTGCCAGTCAGTCACATTGGAAGTGTTCTCAGAGGTGGTAGAGTGGCTGACTCCTAGAATGAGGTCCTAAGTCACATGCCAAGGGAGGACAGTCAGCATAGGTTGTTATATCCCTGGAGCCTTCTGCCTCTTCTGTTCTTTACTGAATTGAGTCCAGCCGTTTGAGTGAGGGGCACAACTCTGTAATATTGGCCTCTGTCTGATACAGAATCAAAGACTTGCACCTTTGGTGGTGGTGGTGGTGTCAGTGTCAGTGTCATTCCTCCCCCACAATGCTGCTGGCATTGTCTATTTTGGCAAGAGATCCCTGGCTTGGCCCAGCTGTATTCAAATTAACTTTACCCTGTAGCAGCCTAGTGAAACCTATGGACCCCTTGTCAGAATAATGTTTATATGCATTAAATACTGAGAATTACAAGGGAAACCAATTATATTGAAATAAAGACGTAGATTTTTTTTCCCAACCAATTTAAGCAAAGCCCAGATGAAGAACTCACTGATCTGAAGTAATGCTACCACTCACTTGGTTAGAGGAATGCATTTTTCTTTCTTTTTTATGCGAATTTAACGATTTCCATCTAAAACAGATGTTTTCATATATAAAGAACAGAAAAGAGAATTGTAAAATCATGAACTTCTATTGCTTATAATTTTTGAGTATGTTGATTTTAACAAAGGAGTGATATTACTCAGTGCCCTTTTCTGCACTTTTATCTTTGTATTGTTTTAAATGGTTTATCGATGTCAGAAATGATGTTCTGGCTGGCCATTACCTCCAGATTTCTGTGCTGGCTTCTGTCACCTTTTTTTTTTTTCCAAAGGTGCCATCTCCAGAATACATTTGGATTAACTCTTTTAAGGGATAAGGTAGCTGCCACAGCCCCCAGAAGGAGATGCTATGTTCCTGTGCCCCTCATGTTTCCCCCAGTGCCCTGCATTATTGCCTCACTGAGGCCAGACCTCAGTAGAGTTCATTCATAGCAGCTAAATAAGAGGACAGCAGAAGGAGGTGAGGTATTTAAAGCTCTGGTTACCCCTAAGCCAGAAAGCATTGAAATCCCCATGCACCAGCAGCAAGCCAGAGCACAGACTTGATGAGGAGCTGCAAATAAACACAGCCCCCACCTCTAATTTTAGATTGGCTCTCTCATTCTAGCCCTGGCAGGGGAGGCTCCCTTTTAGATGTTAGCATTGAGACCACACATACATGCATACACACATACATATGTATGTACATACATATATACATACATAGCAGGTCCCCAGGCTGTCACTGTCTTGCCAGGGACTGTGTCATCTTGAAAGAAGACTTCAGAAGCACTGCGGGGAGTGTTGTGCACAGAAATCTCTGTACCCTGTTCTTAAGTGGCAAATACGGGAATAATGTGCGTTCCCAGTGGTGATAGACTATCCCTTGTGAACATATTTCTAGGCTGCTAAAGTGATGATGCAATACTGAATTTCAAAGGTTAGAATTAGTATGCAGCAGTATATTCTTGTCTGTCTCAAAAGGCTTTTTCCCAAGACCCAGTTTCTGCAAACAGATTGCAACAGGTGCTGTGAACCTAGGAGACATTGAATGTCCCTTTCATCCTTGCAGCAAGCACTGGTTTGCATTCAGTCTCCCCATAGGATGCCTGGCTTTGCCTGAAATAATGTGATACTTACTGGTGAGCAGTTACTAAGAAAGGGAGACTCCATGCTGCCTCTCAGCCAGACCCAGCATCTTGGTTTTTATCTGCTACCTTCCTTCTTGCTCCCTGTACTTTGAAACAGGTTTTCTATTCTATTGTTCTAATTGAATCCCAGTGGCCTTGAATGAGGTGGGGAGGTAGGTAGGGTAAAGGTACAATGTGTGGCAGCAGCGTGTCAGGGCTGTACCCACTCATCTCTGTTGAAACAGTTCTCATCAAACTGTTGTCTAGACAGTGTTTTGTATAAAGGCAGCATTTGCACAGATGTATCAGAGCCTCTGTGGGAGTATCCAAGGAGAAGAGTAATTCCTGTTTCTGGGACTGGTGTGTACCAGACGAGGTATTTCAAAGAAATCTGATTATTACCGATTGTCTAAGGCAGGGAGATTGCCAGAACTTCTTAAAAATGGTGTCGTGACTATGTTTTCTTCCCCATGGTGGGTTAGGGAGGGTGCTCAATCTTTGACTGTGGTATGTGTGGCTGAGGAGTTCCCGGCTAGTTCCTGATGCCCATGGCTGGCAGCAAGACATGCAACGCCCCTAAGGCAGCTGAGAAATTAGTCCGTGTGTTGTCTTTGGCATATGTAAAATAATTTAGTTTTCTCCATAGCATTTTAGAGGTGGAAAGAGTCCTAGTGATGGACCCTCTCATTTTCCAAGTGGAAAGCTTAGTCCCACAAGTGAAAAGCTTAGTCCCAGAACAATGAAGTGACCTGTCCCCTGTCATGGCTGGGACTTAGAATGGAGCCTTGCCTCCTGGGCTAGTATTTTTCCCAGTATATCTTGCAGTTTATGGATGGTTTTTTTATTTGGGGGGAGGGGCAGAGGACTGGGAGGTAGGTAGTGTTATTACCCCCATTTTACAGATAAGGAAACGAAGATAAAGAGGTTAAGTGACTTGCCCAGGGTCACACAGCCTAGTGTCTGAGACTGGCTTTGGGTCTACCTGACTGCAGGCTGGAGGTTCTCTCCTCTGTACCACCTTGCTGCCACCTAGCACCACCTAGCTACTCCCATTTCAAAAGATTGGTGGTCTCCAGTATTCCCCTAAGCTTTCTGTGATTTCATTTTACCAGTGAACATAAAGAACTACCCAGGCAACTGAAAAAACCTAGATTAGGATTTGGACCTAATGTAAAGAAATGCTTATACTTGTAAGCCTCTTACCTTAGCTCTACCCATAGGTTTTTCATTTTCAAGTTAGGCTTTGAACTTTGCTATGTGTATGGTTTTAATAGAGGGAAGTCGATTTAGCTTTAAAATGCTGAGTTCTCTTTTAAATGAGGATTTTTACTAATATCACCAAGATCTACTGGATATAAACCTGTGAGTTCAGGTGAATTAATAAGGGAAGGCTTCAGTAGATGTGTACCTTCCTTGGCGCAAGTTCTGTGGATGCCGGTTTTCTCTTTTTGAGTCAGGGCCCATATTTGTAAACTAACCGGTTTTCTCTTTTTGAGTCAGGGCCCATATTTGTAAACTAACACTGCTACTAATAGTAATAATAATAATAATAATAATCAGAGCTCAGGTTTATATAGTAATTTGTGACTTATATGGTCCTTTCCTCACAACAGCCCAGTGAGTACAAATGTTATCCCCTTTTTATAGGAGAAATTAGGACTTGGGAGCGACATATGGCTTGTCAATGTTGGCAGTGGAACTGAACTCAGGTCTTCTGACTCTCAGGCCTAGACTCATCCAGCCTTCAGCACTTGTAGAAATCTCATTTTTTGCGTGTCAGACACCTGGCATCGGTCAGTAGATGCTGCTTTTCCTACCTCTGGCCCAATTCTCCCTCTTTGCCTTGCAGGCATCTTTATCCCCCAGTTAGCCCAGTACTCAGCGAGTACTGCCCCTGTGCCAGAGGAGGAGGAGGCGGGCGGCTTCCTGATACACTGCCAAGGCAGAGGCTGGGGAGCAAGCTGACATAGTCATTCATTGGGGGGGATCTCTTCCTTCTCTCCCAGAGCTGAGGATGAAGCGGAGAGCATCAGACAGAGGAGCCGGGGAAACGCCCGCTCGGGCGAAGGCGCTTGGGAGTAGCATTTCCGGGAATAATGCAAAGAGAGCTGGGCCATTTATCCTAGGTAAGTCACACTTGTTTTCTCAGTTATCTAGAGCAGGCTGGCTTCCACCTCTTCCATGTGCTGCCTGAATGGAGTGGTAGGAGAGCAGTTGTGTTCCAGTGTGAGTGCATGTGCAGAGCTCGTGGACTCAGTCACCTAACTATCGGGGCTCCTAGAGTAAACTCAAGGTTGTTTGTTTTTAATTTCTCGGGGGAATTGTGAAGTATTAAGTTAGCAGATATTTGAAGCTGAATACCTTCATTAGAGTGTGCCCTGTATGTGTGTCTGCTGACTTGGACTCTCTTTCCTTTGAGGAGCCAAGGCCTTTCTCTTTTCCCTGAAAATACTGCTTGTCTCTTGCCCTCTCCCCAGCCCTCCTGAGTCCATTTGGGACATAGGAGAGGTATACTTGCTTGATTTTACTGTGACATCAAGTCATACTTGGTTTAGAAGTCACCTGAGAGACCCCAATGATTGCTGTGGGGTGGTGCCTGTATAGCGCATAAGTAATTCTAGAAAGGTGTTGATATAACTCCCAAGTATCCATAAAATTTGGCAGGCAGCTTATGAATAAGAGCACTTGGTAGTGTCAGCATACCTGAGAAGAGATATTTACAAAATGAAGAGAAACCAGAATGTTCTGGGTTTACAGTTTATATTGTGATTCTATTGAGCCGCCTGAGTAAATGTCTGTCACATAAGCGTTTATGAAGTGCCTACTGTGTGCTAGGCATCGACCCCCAGAAGCCCAGATTTCCTGTAGACAGAAGCTAGTTGTATTAGGCAAGCAGGTCTTAGGTAACTGCCCTCACACAGAGGGGCAGAGATCAGGTATGTGCTGGATTGTGTGACACAGCACCCTTGGATGTGTGGACTTGACAATGGGACAAGAACAGTGAGTCACAGAATCTTAGAGCGAGAAGGGGATTGTTGGGGACCTCCCTCCATAGCAGTGTTGCAAGTACACCTGCAGTATGTGAAAAGCTTCTTTTTGTAGACATGATACTGTTCACGGAGACTTTAAAACCCCATCCCTTTGTTTTTTAGGAATAATGCAGTTTATAGGAAAGACTGCCTAATGTAGATGTTTAGAGAACAGGATTGAGATGCACGTGCTTAGCAGAGTTGGGCTGACTGCCCGTGGAGGCCCCCTGGTAGCTCTAGACATGGGATATATGACCTTAATGACATCCCATCGTGCTAGGCATGGCCCCTGAAATGCAAACAGATCTTTTCTACTCTGTGCCCTCAGGTCCTCGATTAGGTAACTCACCAGTGCCCAGCATTGTCCAGTGTTTGGCAAGGAAAGATGGGACAGATGACTTCTATCAGCTAAAGGTAGGTGGAAGAGAAGGCCTTGATATTTCTGACTTCTCATGTACCCCAGGTAGCTTCACGCCAGTGTTGCTTTCACATGAGTAGTATGACTTCATTTTTACCTTGAAGCAATTAGGCTCACACATTCTGTCACTCTCTACAACTATTGGTTTAGATGAATTTATATGTACATAAAATTAAAGAGCAGTCACATTTGAAAAGCCTGTTCAGTCTTCCATGTTCATTAGAAGTGAAACCTCTCCAGTACTCCCATCTAGTCCTAACAGTCATTTGGCTTAATGAACAACAAATACAGTAAGGCTTTTTTTCCTTTTCCCTAAAGATTCTGACCCTTGAAGAAAGGGGGGAACAAGGCTTAGAGACCCAAGAGGAAAGGCAAGGCAAGATGCTGTTACACACGGAATATTCTCTGCTTTCCCTTCTCCACACTCAGGATGGCGTAGTTCACCACCACGGGCTCTTCCAGGTAAAGGACAGAAATGGGGCGGGCTAGCTCTGTGAGCCTCTGGCCACTTCTTGGGCCTGGCTTGCCATTCTACTTTGCAATAGCTTCCCATGTTAATTTTTTAAAAGAATTTTTTTATTGCTGTCTTTTCATATCCCCTAATTTTTTTTTCTCTATCCTATCCCTCTCCCCAGAGAGTCATTCCTCATCATGATATTTCCTATGCAGAACCACCCCAGTGAATCAGGGCTTCCTTAGGAGCTGAGGGAGGTTATTCAGAGTTCATTGTTTACTGACTGACCCAGTGGTCTTGGTCACAATGATCAACTCTAGCCAGAGCATAAACAGTGTACATTTTAAATGGTCATGATTTCTTTGAAAAGCAGCTTTTCTGGGTAAAGGGGAAAATCCAGGAAGTCTCTTAAAGACACAAGGACTTTGAGGATAGATTTGAGCTCTCTTCTCCAAAGTTGCCTTGACTTCTTTAGAAATGTAAGAAAAATAATAAAACAAGAAGCTAGAAGCTTCCATATCAAATGACCAGAAATGGATTCTGTCCCAATGAATAAGGTATTTCCTTTAGGCACTCAAGTTGCATTGGCTGGTTAGGAATTCTTTTGTAAATGTGCTCATTAAAAAGCTGTGTCCTTGGGGCAGCTAAGTGGCACAGTGAAGAGAGCACCGGCCCTGGAGTCAGGAGGACCTGAGTTCAAATATGACCTCAGACACAACACACACCAAAAAACTAGCCATGTGACCTTGGGCAAGTCACTTACTTAACCCCAATTGCCCTGCCTTCCTCCTCCAAAAAAAAATAAAATTAAAATTAAAATCTGTGTTCTTAAAGGGGCTCTGACACCTTTAAAATAAAAGAGAAAACAGTTCTTAGGAGAGAGATGAGTCGCTGTCCTCACAGGGGGCATTCTTCTACCTGTCCTAGAAGGGACCAGTTATTTGGGGGGGAGTCCTGAAAGTATTAGCTGAGGGCAGAGAGTAGTGGCCACCAAAGTGACTCCATTACCAACATTCCCCTGACGGGTGATCAGACACTGCTGGACCTTTGCTCCTCAGCACATTGGTCTAGAGGAACAAATGGTAGAATTTGTCTCCATGAGGTCTTTGTGTGTAGATTTGCCTTCAGAGACTCTGGGAGGGAGCCCAAAGTAGTGATGAGTACTGTGAAAGCTTTTCTTATCCAAGGTATGTATTGATAGTAGTTTTATTTTCTTAACAACTTACACCAGAGAAACAGAGTCCTTCCTTTTAAAGTACTTGTGATTTGATCATTTTTGGGTACATGTTATTTTAAAATACTGGAGAGCTCTAGTAGTCAGTCGACAAGTATGAGCACATCCTTTACACCAGGCCCAGCACTTAGGGCTCTGGGTAATGCAGCATATAAGATGTGGTCTCTGACCTCAGAGATCTTAGAATCCAGTTGGGAAGATAAATTCCATACATACAAGGATGGGAATACAAACACTATTTGATAAGTTTGGCACAGATAGTAAGTGCTTTACGGGGGGTGGAGAGATGTCTGGGCTTCTGGTTCCAGCCCTGCTACTGAACTGCCCTTGGGACTAGATCTGGCCATGCTCCTTCAGCTTCGCTCCTCAGTTTCCTTAGTTATAAGATAACAATGTTGAACTAGCTGGCCTCTGTGGTCCCTTCTAACTGGAGCTCTGTGATGCTAGAGAATCTTCAGTGACCTTAGATGACCACGAGCTGGGTAGGAGAGCACGCTGTTGAAGAGAAGGGGACGACCAAAGCTCCAAAGTCTTTCTTGTTATCTTAGTTCAGCTTAAATTTTAAAGAGAGAAAGTGGCCAGAAACCCTCAGTCCCTGAGTAGGATTGATGATGTTGAAAGAAGTAGTTGTGCTTTTCAGCAAGACTGTGAAAATGTATTTGAAATCCTAGGAGCCTCCCAGAGCTGACCTCTACTTAACCTTTACTGTCTTATGGGAACAGAATTCACACTGCTACCAAATATCATACAATACGGTAAACAATGATGGAGCACCTACTTTGTGCCAGTCCCACCTAGGAGATGACAGTGCATGAAAGTTGAGAGGAGGGGTGAGGATCATGCCAGGGGTACCTGGCTCATGGACATAGTGGAGATGGTGGTAAAGTCAGAGCCAAGCAGAGCAGCTGGGAGCACATAAAGAGATTGCTGGGATTCTGAATGCTTTGCAAAGGGAGCCTTTGGGGGCTCTTGGCTCTGCCTCCCAGTTAGGGGAGCAGACGCAGGAGATCAAAGCTGAAGCAGTCTCCATGATGAGGAATTATTTCCTGGTGATAAGCTGGGGGTGCCTGATGATGATGATATGGAGTCAGAGCCAAGCAGAACAGCTGGCAGCCAGTGAAGAAATGGCTGGGATGTTGAATGATATAACAGGGAGAATGAACACCTCTGTCTCCTCCTAAGACCCCCCACACTCCCCCACACCCCACAGAAACACCCCTTGTGAGAAGAGTGACAGGAATCTATTGGTCATTTGGTGCTTTTGATTTAAGCTTGTGGCCCTGGGTTCAACTCTCTTTGATTATGATGCAGACATGGAGCTTAATGAATGCTCATTTGTGAACGTAAGTCCTTCCATCTTTGAATGTGGCCGGTTGCTTCTTTGGCTGTAGAATTTGGCAGTGTTTGAATGTGCTTCTCTTGAGATGCCACACCAGTCGCTGGAACTAAGCTTGTTTGCTGGGTGTAGCTCTTGGCACATCAAAGGTTAGGTAATGTTGGCTGACTCTGTAATCACTTCCTTTCAATCCCACAGTCATGTACTACTACTCAGCCCATCTTTCTTGCTCCTCTGTACATGGGTGGGCTTGGTTGTTTGTTTTTTTAAGTGTTTCAAATGACCATCCCTGTTACTTTATATACTATAATCCAAACGGGAGGCTCCAGTGCTAACCAATGTCACAAAACCACTCTTCTTGTTTTCCTTTCCTCCTAGGACCGAGCTTGTGAAATCGTTGAGGATGTGGAATCTACTCGGATGGTCAAGAAAATGAAAAAACGTATCTGTCTAGTCCTGGACTGCCTTTGTGCACATGACTTTAGTGACAAGACTGCAGATCTGATCAACCTCCAGCATTATGTCATAAAGGAGAAGCGACTCAGTGAGAGGGAGACGGTCGTTATATTCTATGACGTGGTCCGAGTGGTGGAAGCTTTGCATAAGGTGAGCAGCCGCCGAACTGGGCTGTTCTTCTTTTTCCTCTCGACCATAGAGTACAATTACCTTTCAAGTACTAGACAAAGGGTGAGGATGGATGAGTGTCTTAGCTTCCTTAACAGTTAGAATACTTGCTGTGAATCCTGCCAAAGCTTCTGTTTTCTCAGCCATCTGAGTAGTGATGATGGCTCAGCAACTTCAAGAAAGATAGTGGTGGAATTAAATGTAAACAGGGCTAAAAGTAGTAGCACCTGTGCACAGCAGATGTCTTGGGTTTGAGACCCTTCAAACCTAAAAACAGGCCAGAGCAAGACCTAGAAGAGTCAGTTACAAATCGGCTCAGCTGAGTAGGATATTAAAAATCAGTGTGAAAGTTTATCAGTCTATTTCAAATAAGAAGTAGGTCCATGTCATTTCAACAGATGAGTCACCATAGAGAATTTGTTAGGTTTCATGATTTTGGGTCCCTGATTGTCCCCAAAGTTCTCATCTTAGTTAGAACTGTCCACACCTGTCTTGTTTCCCCTTTTATAAATCAGTTGGCAATATCATTTCATCCACAATATTGGAAATTGTGGGTGTAGATGAACCAGTGATGGCAATGTCGGAAGCAGCCTTTCTCTCTTGGCAACTCTCCATAAGCAGGAGCAGTAGGGTGGGGTTTAATGAGAACTTTTAGTTCTAAAATTCTATTTCCTTCCCACATGAGTTAACAAAATTAGCAAATTCTTGGATTCTCTTGAGTGTTGTACATCAGAGTAAGAGCTGAAAAGCCAAGTATTTCTGACATGTGACAAAAGTTCTCTCATTAGAGATAGTCACGCACGTGCTCTGTGATCAGCTTCTTTGGGGACATTTTAGAGTCCTTGCCTTGGGCCCAATGGCCTCTAAAGGCCCTAAGCTTTTAGGGGGCTTGAATTTGTTGTGAGCGTCTCCATAACCGCAGTCCACACTGAGCACTTTCTCAATGCCTGCTGTTTTTCAGAAAAACATTGTGCACAGAGACCTGAAGCTTGGCAATATGGTGCTGAACAAAAGGTGAGTGGCCTTTTCTCACTGTCTTGTTAATCTTGAGATTGATTTTGTCAACAACAGCACATGTTTGACAGGCTCAGGTGGCAAGTCCAACATTTTGGGTTCAGAAATGTAGACAGGATTGGGGTGGCCAAAAGACTGAAAGGTGGGACGGGCTAGGTGGCATAGTGAATAGAGCACCTGCCCTGGAGTCAGGAGAACCTGAGTTCAAATCCGGCCTCAGACACTCCACACTTACTAGCCGTGTGACTTTGGACAAGTCACAACCCCAATTGCCTGCCCTCCCCCCTCCAAGAAAAAATAAAAGACTGAAGTGGGGTCAGGAGGCAGATTCAGTTCCAGGAAAACCAAAATGTGACACTAACTAGTGCGATGAGCTCACAGAATCTCAGGCTGACTCTCAGGACACAGTGGCCAGAACAAAGGAGACGATGGTCCCCATGCACTTTGCCCTGCCTCAACACAGCTCAAACTCACCTTCATTTAGAAAAGATACTGACAAGCCTTATCCCATCTCCATAGGACAGTGATAATTGTGTAACTTGGACTGGAAATCATGTACTGTGCAGATAGCAGTTGAATGAACAAGAGATAGTCTTAGCCCTTCAGATATTTGGAGAGAGCTTGGTGACAAACCTTTTGTGTCCTTTGGCCCCGTAGTGTAAGGCAACCAACTACAAAGAGGCAAATTGCAGATTAAATGGAAAACTTCTACCAACTTGTTTCAAAGTCAAGCCAGCTGTTTCTGCAGGGAGGGAGGGAGTCTCATCAGAGGCCTTTGAGGAAGGAGACTGGGGGTCCACTTGTTAGGCATGTTGTGGGCAAGAAAATTCCTTGACAAGTTGGATTCTCTTCCTCCCAGTTCTGGGAATCCTTCATTTCTTTCAGCGGCCATTAATTCTAAGCTCCTTTCAGTGACACAAGAGCCTCTGCTTTCTGAAAGAGTTCCCAATTCAAGGAAGCCACGGCCCTGAGAATATCACCATGAGTCAGCCTGGGCCCCTTTTGTCTTCTTCACACAGGGTAGCCCTGTGTGTTTATACATGCACACAGGCCCTGGCACATAGTAGGTGCTGACTAAATGCTTATTCCCTTCCCTCCCCCTCCTCCTCCCAAAATCGTACTGCTTACCCTTTAGTCAGCGGGAGGTCAAGACAGCTCTGTGATTCCCCCACCGTGCCCTTTTATCAGATCTTGTTCCCTGCATCCTGCATGGATGCAATCCTCACTTGTCCTTTAAGGCTCTTGCCCCTTTCTGAACCATGGTAGGTACATCCCACCAAAGGAGTACAGGCTTTAGAGCAATGGTTCTCAACCTTCCTAATGCTGTGACCCTTTAATACTCATATGTGGGTGGACCCAACTGGAGACAGAGGAGCAGTGTGTTTCTTCCTAAGATCATTGGAAAAATGTGTTTTCCAGTGGTCTTAGGCAACCCCGTTCAACCCCCAAAAGGATCTCAGCCCACAGGTTGAGAACCGCTGCTCTGAAGGATAAGACTGATAAACAGCCTAATGAGGAGAAGTTCATCACCAGGGTGGTTGGAAGATGGTGGGGTTTTCTTAAAGGTTCTCTCAGAGTTACAGATCTGTGATCTTGGAAGTACAGAAGCTAAAAAAACCCACAGTGAGAAATGCCAAGAATTAGATTCTTTTATCTCCTGTTGCTGTTGATTTGCTAAGGAAGATAGGCTCTCCTTTCAGACCCAAAGATAATTACCCCAGAAATGTTACCTGAAGACCTTTCATCCCTTCTTGAAGAGGGAAGAAATGGGGCATGACAGCAGGTCAGTGGCCGTCCTGGCTCAGGCAGGGAAATGCAGCTGCTTCAGGGTCATCTGTTTTCTGTGAAAACTCTGATAGCCTCACCATCCAACCCTGTTGTAGGGAACAAGAAGATCTGATGAAAGGGTCGGGGTGGGGTGGGGGAATCAGAGGGCTGTCTGGACCTCCCGCTGACTAAAGGGTCAGCAGTACAGTTTGGGGGGGAGGACAGGAAGGGAAGGGAATAAGCGTTTACTCAGCACCTACTGTGTGCTGGGGCCTGTACTAAGTGCTTATCTCACTAAATCCTCACAACAATCCTACGACGTAGATGCTGTTACCACCATTTTATAGTGGAGGAAACTGAGGTGTGCAGGTTAAGTGACTTGCCCAAGGTTACACACTAATGTCTGGGGCTGGATTTGAACTCAGGTCTTCCAAACTCCAGACCTAGCACTCTCTCTACTGCAGCACCAAGATACTATAGAAAATCTGGGACTGAAGGACACACCCAGTGTGTTGGGTCTCCTACTTCCAGAAGAAAGTGGTTAAAGACTAAGGTGTCATCAGACACCAGGGCATGCATTTAGCTTCTAGGTCTACGTTGGCTGTCTTTTCTTTCTTGATGAACCCTTTTTGAGTGTTGAAGCAAGCTCTAGACTTGGGCTGATGAAGAGGGTCACAGGACGTGTCAGCTCTTAGTCTCTTAAAGATAATACTGATGAAGTTCTCAGAAAAAGGTAAACCTGGCTTGTTCAGCTGAGATTCAGGCAGCTTGGAATTGGAAGGCTGTGACTTAGAACCAGGAGGTGGCCTGTGTTAGTAGACAGCACTGAGATCTCATCCCTCCTCTGTCTAACCAGAGCGGTGCCTTTGTCAAGTCATGACTAATGCTGCTGTGGTTCTCTGTTCTGACTGGAGAGGACTGAGAATAATTAAAGCATGCCGTGTTCCTCTCGGCCTTGGAGGTGGACTCCAGGTGTGGAATGTGGCATGGGTCATCAGAAGCAACGGTGATCAAAGAAAATAGTAAAGCATTTATTTTAGAAAGAAAAGGAAAAAGCCATGTGGTTCTCACTGTCCATATTCAGTGTAATTCTGTAAGTGGGGTCAGTGGGACTAAATAATAAATAGTTTGATCGCTATTTCTTTAGTGACTCAGTAACCCATTCTGCAAGTCCGTACCTTCCCTCTGTCACTGCTGCAAGTACCCTCTTGGATCTGCAGGTCCAGCAGAGACCTCGAACTTCCAGAGGCCCAAGTGCCACCTCAGAAGCCAGGCCCTCTCTGCTGCCCTGATAACTTCCCCATTCAGCCACTTCACCTCTTGCTTGGCTAAACTTTCATCAATTCCAAAATCCCCCTCTGTCTACCTTGAAGCAGATTTTTCTCATGCCTTTCACTTGGTTAAGGAACAAAGAAACTAATGACTTCCAGTACAGTTTTCTGGTAAAAGAGCCAGGAACTCTTCTGGTGTAGGGAAAACAGAAAAGAGAACTTTTACAAGAAGTACATGATGACAGTGGTGATGTTCAACCCTTTGCTGGAAAAAGTGAAAGGACTGAATCATCAGTGGGGTTACTTTGGGTTTAGGGCAGTTCCTTTTTCTCTTTCTTTTCCCCTCTCCCTCTCATTATCTCTCTCTCTTTCCCTCTCCCCATCTCTCCCTCTCTCCTCCTGCTTCTCTCTTCCTCTCCCTGTTTCTTCTGTATGTCTGTCTTTCTCTCTTTCTCCTTCCCTTCCCTGTCTTTCCCTCACTCTCTCTTCCTCTCCTGCTTATCTCTCCCTTCATCTCTCCCTCTCCCCATCTCTCCTTCCCTCTTCTTGTTCCCCTCTCTTTTTTTCTCTTCTCTTCCCCCCCCCCTTTCTCTCTCCTCTCTCTTTTTAAAGAGTTGCATACCAAGTTCCTAGAAAAGGAAAAAACACAGTGGGAGCCAACAGGGTCATAACTGGAGTGTGACTCACTGCACTAACGCTGCCACAGAGCTCCCTCCCCTGCCTGCCTGCTTAGCAGGGGCCTGGGGGGGCGGTCCTCTTGCTTCCCAGAGGACTTACTTTGGGCCAGGCCATCTTCTCCCCTCTCTGAACCTCAGTTTCCTCTTCTCTAGAAAGAAGGGATTTGGGCTAGATGACATTTCAGGGCTTGTTCTGCTCAAAAAACCCCTCATTGTCTAAGCTGGGAACAAAAGATTCATCTTCAAAGTGTGCCCTGCCTCCTGGGGCACTGTTCATCTCACATGCAGGGCTAACAGAGCCAGAATGGGAAAGCTAGAATGGTTCTTCTGGAAGGATTTAGATTTAGGAGTTTCCTCTGTTACACGTTGGTCCACTGTTAAAGCTCCATCCCACTGGTTTGACATTAACCAGGACACCACATGGTGCAGTGGAAAGGTCCTGACCTAAGGTCTGGCTTCTGCTCCTAGCTCTGCCACTAAGTAGTCAAGGGTCTTGGGGCAAGTCAGTTTCACTTTCTACATTCCCTCAGTGTCCTCATCTGTAAAATGATAGAGTTGAGTTGGGTGAGATCCAGGCTCCTTTCCAGCTCCTATGTCAACTTTAGTGACATCATAGGAGATTTCTCTTTTTGCCATTGTTCTGCTGACCAGGATATATTGGCTTTTTCCTAAAAACTGGAGTCTCGTTTTCTTTCTGGTTGAAAAGCAGAGCTCATAGGCTTGTCTTTGTTTTATATATGCTGGCTTTGGGGCAGCTAGGTGGCACAGTGAATGGAACACCTGCCCTGGAGTCAGAAGGGCCTGAGTTTGGATCCAGCCTCAGACACTCAACACAATTACTAGCCATGTGACCTTGGGCAAGCAACTTAACCCCAGTTGCCCTGCCTTCTCCCCTCCCAAAGAGAAAAAAATAAAAGTAAATAAATAAAATTTAAAAAATGTATATTTATCAAATATATTGTATATATACATACTATATAATATATATGCATTATATATTACATGTTTATATATGAATATATTATATCTATATAATATATTTTGAATATATCTGCTATATATATACATATATGTATGTATATGTGCACTCTGATCTTTCCTGTCAGTACATTCAGGCTCATAAAACCCCTCTTCTGAACCCTTGGATTTGACCAAGTTTCATCTCTACTCATTTTCTGCCTTTCTTGACTCTTCAGTGATGTTGCTTCTTCTGGCCCTGAAGGAAGGGCTCCAGTTTGGCTGGGCCTTAGCCCTGTTCATGTTGAAAAAGAAGCCTCTTCTCTCCATCTTCAGATTTGGAAAGTGAGCATTTATTAAGTACCTGCCATGTGCCATGCATTGGGCCAGGTACCAAAGATATGAAAGAAAAGGAGCCAGTCCCTGTACCACCCTAATTGAGCTGTAGGGGAGAAGAGTGGGATTCTGCTTGTCTCCTTTGTTGGTCTAAGAGGAATGAAGGCTTCATGCCCCTCTTCCCTTAGCTGTGTGAGCTCATCTTTCTTTTGGGGGGGGGTGAGAGGGGTTTTTTGCCTTTTTTTTTTTTTTGGAGTGGGGAAGGCAGGGCAATTAAGTGACTAGCCCACATGGCTAGTAAGTGTTAAGTGTCTGAGGTCAGATTTGAACTCCCCTCCTCTTGAGATTGCCTCAGTTATCGTGCCAGAGGGCCCAAGATTCAAGAGGCACTATTGATATGCATGTGAGCTGCCTGGAAGGGGCAAAGCAGAAAGCTGGTGACCTGCTGCTAAGGCTCAGTCTAGCAGGTCAGCTTGCTCTGTCACTTGGAACAAAAGAGAGGAAAGAGGCAAGCGAATCTGAATTTTTCCAAGGTGGCATATCTCAGGAAGGGTAAGGTCTAGGTGGAGACTTGCAGTAGAGACAGAGACTTGGGTTGGCCAGAAGAGACAGCCTGACAAATGGGATTTCGCCTAACTGGAAGCTAAAGTGGCTGCTGCTTCTATTGAAAAACATACTACCTCCCCAATAGGGGTCATAGGGAAGGAGCATAGGATTTAAAGCTCAGCCCTTAATTGGCAAAATAATTTGTCTAACCCCCTCATTTTACTGAGGATTTAGAGCCGGAAGGTCTATACCCTAAAGGTCATTTGGTCCAGCCCCCATTTTACAGAGGAGGAAGCTAAGGCCCACTGAAATAGTGAGTGTCCAAAGTCATACAGGCATCTTCAACATCAGCAGATGTGTATTAATCACCTGCTGTACACCAAACATTATTCTAGAAGCTGGGAATAAAGAGAGAGCAACAGCCCCTGCCTGCAAGGAGTTTATGGGCTAGACAGGGTAGGGGGTACAGTGCTAGGACTCAGTTATATGTTTATACAAAACAGGTTCTAGCTTTACAAGGCCGTTCTGCTACTGTTGCTGAGAGGACATGCATTTCCTGTCCCTCCCTTCTGTGGGCCTTGGTTTCTTCATCTATAAAATCAAGGCTTCGTCACCTTCTTTGTGACCTTTGGACCCCTTTGGCAGTCTGGTGAACCCTATGGGCTGCTTTCCTAAAGAAAGACATACAAGTACAAAGGAAATCTATTTTGTAATAGTCATCAAAATAATTTTCTTTTTAATTTATAGACCTCAGGTTAAGAAGCCCTTGACCAGATGAACTCTAAGCTTTCTTCCTGCTCTAGTGATCTGTGACTTTCTCTGTGAACTCTGGACCAACTGGCCTTTTTTCATTTTGGTCATTTTCAAAAGCATTCTGCCAGGGACGCATACTCATCAACATTAAGCCTAGCCAGGCAAAAGGCACAGGGAACATTACTGTAATGTTCCCAGGTAGTCATCCCTTCATAGCTGTCCTTAGAGTCCTGAAGATATAGCATTACCTAGAGGCACTTTATCAGTTTTGCACAAAACACTTTAGTTTTTTCAAATAGATTTTTATTCCTATCTTTTGTTTTTACATTATCAAGATTTACCCTTCTTTCTCCTCGCAGAGAGCCCTCCCTTATAACAAAGAAATTGTTTTACAAAAGAAAAAGGAAGAAGGGAAAAATTTTTTTTAAAAAACCCCAAACTGATACATGATGCAAATGTTCCACACCCATATATACCAACCTCTGCCAAGGAGCAGGGGGAAGTATCTTCTCCTTTTTGGGCCCAAGCTTGTCATCACTTCAATTTTTTAAATGTTTTATTGGTGCTCATTTTTTTTTCCATCACTCACTTTCCATTCAGCCTCCCCTTTGAGTACAGCTAAGCCAAACACCTCTGCTTAAATCCCTTTGAACATGCCTGGTTTGAAGCCCCCCATTTTCCTTTTTATCTGACAGCTGCTCTTAGCTGACTTGGTGTCATTTAAAGCCCTATGCAGTCCAGAGAACAAAAACTAAGAAAAGGAATTCTGAATTAAGACAAAACTTTCTGGCCATTTTGGGAGTGCTGGAAACTTGTTTAAAACTAAAATGAATACTCTTACAATTGCATGGGCTCATTCATGTGGTTTAAAAACATTTTGCTGAACTGCCATGCTAAGCTGCAACCTTACCTATTTCAGGGGATTACTGGGATTATTTGAAAACAGCTGAATTCCTGTCAGCTGATATGAAAGCACATTAGTACCTCTTGTGCCAGCTAGTTAATAAAAACTAGCTGACGGTCTGAACTGAATGAGGGGATACAAGGGGCAGGTAGTCAGAATACTGTCTCTCTCCTGAAGTGACATTCAGATAGGAATCCAGAAAACACTGGACAGGCCCTTAGAACGGGCTGCCGCTGGACCCCTTTTTGTTCCAAACTCGGTACAGTCAGCCCCAGGCCAGCAGGGTTCAGAGCCCTGCCACTTCCTGCTCCCTCGCCTTGAAGGGCGGCTGCTTTTGTGTACTAAATCCCTGCCACTGAAAGGATTTGCTCCCACAAGACCACAGATCACCTTCCTTCCCAACTCCATTGGAAACGATCTCGTCAACCCCACAGAGCACATGACACTGTACTCTGGTTATGGCATACTCTCTACATGTATGTATCACTACTCTGTGAAGACAAGGACCCCAAGGGATTCATCTTCATCTCTTCCCAGGGCTTGGTCCATAGAGTCCTCTTCCCATGAGCAGACTCTGCATGGTGTTTGCCAGAGGCTGCTGCCTACTGATCTACAAACCCTGTAATGGGACTGTGGGGGTGACAGAAAAACACTTTGGGGGCTGCTTTTTACAGACTTAATCCTTGGATAACTCGACAAGCTTGAGAATCTTGAGGTTTTTTCCCATCTCCCATTTACATGCAGTTTCTGGTGACCTCTTTCCTCTTGACCCACAGTATTTGCCCACCTATTTTGTGCCAGGCCAAGCAACGGAGGATACTACTGAAGTAGTTTTGTGGTTGGGCATCTGAAAACCCCAGACAATCAGAACGTTTGATAGTAGACCTACCTTTTTGGCTTGGTCCTGTGGTCAGCACCGTCGGTCCCAAAGGGGCATAGTCATTGCTTCTTAAACAAACACAGGCCTTTCTTCTACCAAAGCTCAGCAAATCCAGAGCAGCATTGGTGCTTTTAAATTGTTAATTTTAATTGTTTTTTTTGTTTTTTTGTTTTTTTGTTTTGCTTTTTGGAGGGCAGTTGGGGTTAAGTGACTTGCCCAAGGTCACACGGCTAGTTTTTGTGTTAAGTGTCTGAGGCCGGATTTGAACTCAGGTACTCCTGACTCCAGGGCCAGTGCTCTATTCACTGCACCACCTAGCCGTCCCCATTAATTTTAATTGTTAATTAAATTGTTAAATAATTAATTGTATTTGATATTTTCAATATTTATTTTATCATAAAATGTAAACTTGTTTTAAAAATTAAGCTAAATATAGACCTGTCTCCCTGAAGGGTCTCCCAAATCAGTGTCATTTCACAATAAAACCAAATTAAATGTAGCCTAATTTGGCCACTCACCTTTTTGTAACATTTCTGCATGAAATCGTTTCTAATCTCCCACCCTAATTTTATTTGTCCAGAACTAATGAATGATGTTAAATGGGCCATGACCATATCATTTTTTTTATTGGATATGTGCCCACCCCGGTAATGACAGTTACTGGAGAAGCTATTTCTACTTTTTCTTGCCATCCAGTTCAGCTTCCTGGCCATCAGCTAGACTGTAGGGCCCAAGGACTTCAGTGGGAATTGTATAAGAGGAGAATCAGAAACAGAGAATGCCAATTTTCTCTCTGTGTCACAGTTTACCCAGGTCCATGATAAAAATATTTCATTTTCCTCATACCTTGCATCTCTGCAAAACCTCATTGCTTTCTAAATAATCACTAAGTACTATTAATGCCAGCCCCCAGATGCAAGCTGCCTTCCTACCCATTCTCTTCTTAATCCCTCTTGATTGCCTGTTACCATTTCTGTATTGAAAGAGGCTTCTACTGGCTCCTTCCAATCTTTTTGCTCAGTAAAGGAGCTGAGGGAACTCCTTGATTCCTACATAGGAAACTGCTCTCATGGAGATTTAGGAAGGGAAGGAATTCTCTCCCAAGGAGAGATAAATATCCTGGATTTTTCTAATGTCAGGTTTGGGAAAGGGTTAAAAGTACATGGCCCTTCATCCTGTCCTTGCACTGTGTGCATGAAAACGATGGATGGAAACCTATTTAACTACTTGAAAGCACTTATAAATATTCCTGGCTTCTAAATCCAAAGTAAATTTGGCAAGCCTGGCCTCACATTTCCTTTGTCTTCTGAACAAACAGAATCTGGGGGCAGCTTTACTGGGTGGGCTGCTACCAAAACTTGCTACTTCCTCTTTCTCCCCAGTAGAAGGCAGTTTGCTGTGGGAGAGAACTGAAAGATGTATTCAGAAGTTACTACCTCGAAAAACTGTATATTCAAGGGTTTGGTTTTTGGTTTGGTTTTTCTAGCACAGCATTATGTAGCGACAGTGAGCAGGAACTAGATTCTGTAATTATAAATTTGAGGCGACTTCCTTGACTAAATAATACCAGGCAACCCCTAACAGTTGGGTGGCTGCTAATTTAAATACAAAACTTCTAAATTAACTGGTACAGGCCTGGCTAGGTTTTGTTGAGCTGGCTTTGTGTATTATGGGGGAAGGGGGAACTAGCATCTTCTTAATGGTAGAGGTGGAAGAAATTCTTTCCTATATCCATTTTGTTCTTAACTTTTAAGACCAAGGGAGGATAATAGAGAGTTTCTACAGTTCTCTGTTGCTGGTGGCTGGGCTGCTGCCTCCTTGAACTGGCTCAGTGACTTCCTGGACAATCCCTTCAATGATCTCATCGGCCCAGCATGCGCTGACTTGTAAATAGTGTTTTGAAAAGGCAGAGAATGATTAAATCCTGTGTGAGCTATTGCTTCAGGGCCAGGCAATTCTTCCATCTACACTTCTTCTGGGAAGCTATAAGCTGAGATGGCCAAGTGACTCAAACTTACCCTGATCCCCAGGAGTTCTTCTTTCTGCCAGGGAAGATGTACTGTGCTCTCTTGCCTTGGGAAAGATTGCGATTCTTATTCTAAAGGAAATTAAATCAGACTCAGCTCTAGATTACAAGCCCCCTTGTAATCTTCTTTAAAGCCAGAACTGGATGCTTACTTCTAAGACCTGAAGAAGGAGAGAGCATTCATTTACCACTCATTAAATATTTATACTACACACGAGTAGGCTGTGTTTAATGCTAGGGGATATGTAGAAGTGAAAACCTAGTTTGCCCTTAAAGGGGTTCCAGTCTAAGTGAGAGGCATATACAAATGTAGGACTAATGTAAAATAGAAAAAAGGAAAAAAAGCCATTTTTACCTGGAGAGATGGAGGAGCGTGGAGATGTAGTCCTTGCTCTTTAGAGCTAATAGAAGAAGAAGGTTATAGGAGTTAGTGCAAACAAGGAGCTAAGACAGCAGCTGGAGGAGAAATCACAGCTCATCCGCAGCCTCATGGGCTTCAGGTACAAGCAAACATCTGAGCAGAACCTTGAGGTATAAGCAGGTTTACAACAAAGTGATATTGAGGCCAAAAGGAGAGTTTTCCTAGCACCATCGAGAAAAGGCCCAGATAGGGGACACCCAGGTGGAACAGTGAATAGAGCACCAGCCCTGGAGTCAGGAGGACTTGAGTCCAAATCTGGCCTCAGACACCTGACACACTAGCTGTGTGACCAGACACAAGAAGGGTGGCTTTGGTTTTTCTTGATGGATTGTGTGGGTCAGTTCATTTTTACAAACATTTATAAATACCTGTCTGATAAAATGAAATTCAAAAGTACTAACTGTTGAATCTTAAATGGGGTTCAGAAACTTGACTTCCCAAGTACAGAGTAGGGGGAGCATAGTTTGATATCAGTTTTTCTGAAAAAGATCCTGGGGGAGTTAGGGCCTGCAGCCTCATCCTGAATGGGCAGCAGGCGTCCTCTTGGGCTGGCTCCCAGGGATGGGGAGGTGGTAGTTCCTTGGGGCCGTGCCATCATCGGACCACTCTGGGAGGATTATATTGAGTTCTGAGCACCACCATTTAGAAAGCTCAAGCTCAAGTTCTAGAGTGTTTAGTGAAGGGCAGCCAGGCTGGTGAAAGGTCTCAAGATCATGCCATAGCATGATCCTTGAAGGAAGCTTGAGTTAGTTAACCCAGAGTATGATCACTTCTTCAGGTATTCAGGAACTCTCATGTGGAAGAAGAATAAGTTGTTGGTTTTTTTTTTTTGTCTAGGCTTAAATAATGGGTGAATGTTGCAGAGAGAAAGAGAGAAATTTAGGCTTAATATCGGAAACCACTTCCTAACAATTAGAGCGCTACAGAAGTGCAATAGGCTTCACCTTGGGCAGTGGTGTCTATCTCTCCTTATTGGCAGAAGCTAGGTGACCTCTGGTTAGGGATGCTGTAGAGGGATGGAGGGCCTGATCAGTCAGCCCTCAAATTCCCTTCTTCCGGGATTCAGTTCAGCAAGCATTTCTTTCTTTTTTTGGAGGGGGGAGGGCAGGGCACTTGGGGTTAAGTGACTGCCCAAGGTCACACGGCTAGTAAGTGTTAAGTGTCTGAGGCCAGACTTGAACTCCAGGGATAGTGCTCTATTCACTGTGTCACCTAGCCACCCCTCAGCAAGCATTTCTTATGCACCAAATACCATTCTGCATTCTGGATGAAGGGAGCAGCTGCCTAGGCACTGGGCTGGGGGGCTGGAGGTACAGAGACAAAGCAGACTGTACCCCAAGGAGCTGAAGTACATTTTACCAAAGGTCAAATGGCCTTGTCTGATTGGAGGATAGGGTACATGGATGAGGGGAAGTACTAGGAGCTGAGTGTGCAAAAATGAGTGGGAGCCAGAGCGGAGAAGACTGAGCAGTGCCCCTTCTGAATCAGATTGTGACAGCGGCTTACAAAAATCCCGATTAAACAGAAATGTCAGAAATGTCCACACCCAGGGCCACCTCGGGTGTCGGGTGTTGTTCTTGCATCTTCAGAGAGAATTCCAGCACCCCTACTGTAATGGTAACAAATAGACTGAGACCCAGCTTAGGCAGCCTGCCTTCCTTGCTTATTTAAGGTAAATGGGGCCCTGGGGCCAATGACCTTTCAGACTCACTGCAGCTGTATCTCTTACTTGTTCTGGCCTTGTTACAGGCCGCTCCAGATGTTTAGCCTGGGGACCAGCAGGGCAAAGGGGACTAGTGAAGGTGATTGTAAAGAGGGAGCCCGCTGGATGGGCCAGGTTGCAGCAAAGGCTGGTTTTGCTTCTTTTGCTCCCTATGTACGTCCCCAAGGGGCAGGCAGACAGACTGGCTTAAATTCAAAATAGCTCTTGGAACAGATCCATTTGGTGGGGGTGGGGGGGGGTTGGGGTTTTGTGAGAATTAGACAAAGGATTTACCTAAGATTTGAGGTTTTCCTAAATCCAAGGAGACTTCCTTAACTTCAGCCTTGCTTTTTAAAAAGAAACCAAACACAAGTAAAAGATACAAAGGAAGGTGCCAGTTCTTTGCTCAATAGATCCTCTTTCTCTTCTCTTCCCAGAACCCACAGGATAACCATCACCAACTTCTGTCTTGGAAAGCACCTTGTGAGTGAGGACGACTTGCTGAAGGATCAGAGGGGGAGTCCAGCATACATCAGCCCAGATGTGCTCAGTGGTATGTGACTCTTGTCCAAAAACCCAGGACAACTGGCCTTTTCAACTCAAAAATTCTGTGACTTTAGAAGACTGGATAGTCTTGGCAGCTTTCCCTGGCACTGTCCTGATCCATTCCTTCTCTTTACCAGCGTGGAGAAAGGATTGGATTTCTCCACTCTTTCTATCATGTCAGGAAACTAGAGAGATCCGTGTTGCATTCCTGTTTTCTTTGGAATTTGGGCTCATAAGCCCACCTACATTATATACCATTGGACTGGGTCTAATGCAAGTCCAATTTGGAAATTTCCTCTCTTTAGTCCCTGAGACTTATTGAGTGTTAGGAGTTCCTTGAGCCACAGAGACATAAAACAGGAAAGAACCATCCAGGGAATCATAACAGCTATCTCTTGAGTACCCCAACCAAAAGATTAGTTATATTCAGCAAGAGAGAGCCCAGTCTTTTAAAAATAAATAAAGCCAGTTTTTTCATAAAGATCCCCAAATAGGACAGGTATTGATTTTCATGCCCATTTGCTTTCTGTCTCCTGACACATTTACCAACCAAAGAATTCATTACCTTTCCTCCCCAACCCACATTGCCCCTCTGTAAAACCTGACCTTTTGCTAGTGTTGGCCTCTCTGACATCTGGGAGAGATGGTGGCAGCAGTTGCCAAGTTCATTAGTATTTGTCTGGGAGTAACTAGACTCTTCCAAGTGGGCCAGAGTACCAGAGACAGACTTCTGGGGCTATAGACACGAAGGCAAGCATAGCTCCACCTCACCTTGCTTCCCCTGCTCAGGCCTGGCCTAGTCACTTTGGCAAAGGTACCTGTGTCTACCACCAGACAGCAGCATTAAGCCATAATGGTAGAGTTTATTTTTAACCCCAGACTCAGGCTCTCTCTCTCTCTCTCTCTCTCTCTCTCTCTCTCTCTCTCTCTCTCTCTCTCTCTCTCTCACACACACACACACACACACACACACACACACACACACACACACACACACACACACACACACGAGTTTCTAAAGGGCAATTTGGGAGAGATATGGTGATCAGACCCTTGTTAGGAGCAGCTGGCACCTGTCAGGAATGCTGATCCCCTGAAAGTGTCCATGAAATGCATGTGTGTGTATCGCCTATGTAGTGCCAAGGGCTGATTGGCACCCAGAGCGTGAACAGGTGGCCTCATTTGGGGGTAACAGAAGCTGTCTACATCTCCCTGCTGTCATCTCCAGCCTTCTCCCTTGTCTTCTCCGTCTCTACTCATTAGGAAAAGTGAAGATATTTGTTTAAAAGGAAAGAGGAAATGTAGCTGACAATAGTGATCTCAGCTTAGTATAAGGAGTAATAAATAGTGTCTTCTCCTTAGCTCCTCGTTAAACTTTGCAAACCTGAACCTTTGGTTTGCAGATGCACCCAAAGCCCATATAAGCCAGTAAGAAGAGAAGTTGATTGGGTGGGTGAAGTTGGACAGTTGTGTGTGAGTACATGCATGAAGGTGGAGCCCTTGTTGCTCTTCAGTCATTCAGTTATGACCCTGTGGATTGTACTATCCATGAGATTTTCTTGGCAAAGATACTAGGCTGTTTTGCCATTTCCTTCTCCAGAGCCCCTGTGAGGTCACTGGGCAGCCTGGGCCTGTATCTCTAGTCCCAATTTGGTTACAAAGCCCCCACCCTCTGGGCAAGAGAACAGGAGCCCAGAAGAGCACATCATTACTTGGAGAAGGGACACTGTACCTGACAGTCTGGACTGAAGTGGAACTTCTTCATCACCAGGCCTGGGAAAGGAAGCTCTAGCTGATGGCTTTGGGCTATGGGAAGAGCCGCCTGCTCAGCTAAAAGATTCTGTCAGCAAGCAAGGATCTGTAGGAGATGTGTGCAGCAAGGACCCTGGAGGGAGAGGAGAAGCTGAAGGCCAGAGAAAAGAGCACAATGCCTCTTGTTAGTGGTTCAGAGCTAGCGGTCAGTGCCAATGGTGAATCCTGCCTTGGTGATTCACAGGCTGAGTCAGAGGATGAGATGCATTTTGTCCCATCAGTGGGACAGGGCTCAGAATGTTGAAGCCTCCACGTGCTTTGTTGGCGACTGGAAATTAGAAAGCCTGGAGAATTTGAGAGGAGGAGGCAAACTTGGAGGAGACTGGCAGATGGGGAGAAAGCTTCTCTCCAAAGAGCAGTCTGATGTCACGACCCAGGTAGCTTCTCCAGCTTGGGGAAGGACACTGAGTCATGTGTTGGTGGTGGGGCCCAGCAGGATAGACCTGATTCCTCAATAGCCACCTGAGCCTGAGTATCAGTTACTTCTGCTCTGACTGAACCAGGCAGCCTACTGTCAGGATTCACATCCATCAGCTGTCTGTTCTTGGTCTTCCACACTTCCCATTGAGAAGACCAAGGACTCTTTTCAACCAGAATGCTTGTCTCTGGGTCTTGGAAGGGTCAAGTCAATGAAATCTGCCTTAGAACAATTGGCATCCAGTGTCAAAGCTTGTAATCTGCCTGTTGAGCCAGCTGCCTTTAAATTGACTTCACAATCAGATTTTCCATTCTAGAAAACCTATTCTGCAAATGTTCTTCTGGCCTGAGGCCCAAAAGGAAGTGGTCATTATGTATAGAGCAAACAATCTGTGTGGAACCTTCCTCAGGCAGTAAAGATTTATTGGTACCTATAAAGCAAAATGATACTGGTTCATATAGTCAATGAGCCACCTTCTGGGAAACCTGAACAATGAACATAGGAACAAAAACAAATGAACAGAATGCTGGCCTCTAACACCCCAGTCTGCCTGAGGTCTCAGATGTTCCAGGACACTCTTGACTCAGTAATAACTGATGACTTTCCTAGGCCAGCTGATGTAGATGATCAGGCAGACATTCCCAAGCATCGATATGATCATCTCTTCTAGGGAGGTGGAAATGAGTAAACCCACAAAGAATTGGCAGGCTATTTGGGGGGGGGGGGGGAGAGAGATATTTGGTATAGAGGAGAGTTTGGGGAGGTCATGTGTCTCAAAAGGGTATCATTAGAGGGATTACAGTTGTTTTGTATTGGTCCAGAGACCACAGCTAGGAACAATGGAGAGAAGTACTTACCAGGAGGTAGATTTCTTTTTCTTTTTGAAGGGGGGAAGGCAAGGCAGTTGGGGTTAAATGACTGGCCCAAGGTCTCACAGCTAGTAGGTGTTAAGTGTCTGGGGTCAAATTTGAACTCAGGTCCTCCTGATTCCAGGACTGGTGCTCTATTTACTGCTCCACCTAGCTGCCCCCAGGAGGTGGATTTCTTTATGTAAAGAAACATGAATTTTCCTTGAATCTAGATTCCTAATCTTCTTCATTCTCCAAATGAAGGTCTCATGGTCGCTCTTTAACAGCGTATTTGTTCTCAAATATTAAGGACCAGAACAGAAGGCATTAGCCATGTACAGATTGAAAGTTTGCCTTTATTTTACAATTCTCCAGATAAGAGCATAAAAAGAAATTTGATTACAACCTCCATCCCGCACCTAACAGTATTTTGTAGGTACTAGGTATTTAATTAATAGTCAGTAAACATCTGCTAAGTGCTACTGTGTGTCAGTCAGCGCATCTACAAAAAGAGGCAAGAGACCATCCCTGCTCTCCAGGAGGTTACAATCTAACAGAGAGACAGGCAAATGCATTTAAAGTAAGCTGTATGCATAATAAATAGGAAATAATTAACCGAGGGAAGGCCCTGGAGTTAAGAGGGATTGGGAAAAGCTTTTTGTTGAAGGTGGGATTTTAATTGGAACTTAAAAGAAGCCAGAGTAGTCAGTGGGGGGTGTAAAATAGAGAACATTCCAGGCCTGGGAGACAGCCAGAGAGAATGCCTGGAGCCACGGATGGAGTGGTTGAGAAGAGCCATGAGGCCTTTGATTCCCTGAGCATTTTGCATGTGATTCCGGAAGCTGAAGGAAGCCTCTGGAATGTATTGTTGGGGCTGAGCAAGTGACACAGTCAGGCCTGTGATTTGGGAAATCACTTGGGTGGGTGAGTGGAGGATGGATTGGAGTGGGGAGAGACTTGAGGCAGGCATAGCCACCAGAGGCTAGTGCAGTAATCCAGGTGTGGCATGATGGGAGCCTGACGAGTGGGAGAGCAGGATCGGAGGAGAGGAGGGGGCAGGGTCAGAAGAGAGGTTGCAAAGGTAAAATTAATAGGTCTTAATAGACAACAGCTTGAATATTTGGGGTGAGAGATCGTGAGGATTCCAAGATGACTTCTAGGTTTCAAACTTGTGGTAGGAAAGGTTTGGGAAAAAATTAGTTCTGTTTTGGACATTGAGTTTGAGATGTTTGAAAGACAGAGGTCAGACTGGAGGTCAGCAAAGAGTTTGGGGCAGGCAGAATAGACTGATCTACATAGAGCGGGTAATTAAATCCATGGGAGCTGAGGAGATTGCCGGGAGAAGAGAAGACAAGACCCAAGAGGATTCTGTGGAGGTGCCTTCAGCCAGAGGACCTGGATAAGGATCCAGAGAAGGGCCGGTCAGATAGGCAAGAGGAGAGCCAGGAGAGAGGGTGTCCTGAAGAGAGAGAGAGAGAGAGAGAGAGAGAGAGAGAGAGAGAGAGAGAGAGAGAGCATCAAGGAGGGCTGCAGAGAGAATAAGGACTGAGAAAAGACCCCTGGATTCAGCACCTAACACATTAGTAGCCTTGGAGAGACAAGTTTTCATGGAATGATGATGTTAGAAGGCAGACGACTCTTTTTGTTAAGATGATCCTTCTTCAGGCTTCCCCATGAGGTATCTTGTTAACTGTACAAACCAGTATAATTTTGCTTTGTAGATATCATTAAATCTTTGTCACCTGAGAAAGGATCTGTAGATTCATTATTGAATATCTAAAAAGTCTGTCACTTCAGGTTTGGGAACTTTTAACATTGTGTTAGGAGTTCAGAAGAGTTAGGTGTGCAGAACCTGAGTGGTCCCCCGGGTCAGGGACATCAGTGGTTCTCTGCTGCTCACAGGATGGGCATGCTCTGTTCAGGGCCTCGGCCCTTGGTCTGGCTCCAGCCTGTTTTTCTCTCTTTGGCTGCCCCATCTAAGGGGGGGAGGGGGGAGGTGTTACTGCTTCCTGGCCTTTTCCCTGAGGGTATTCCTTTCCATTAGAATGTCTTTGTCTTCTTTCTTTCTCAGACTGTTCAGGCCTTCTCTATCCATCTTTCCCAGCCCAAATGCTGTCTTCTTGAAACCTTCCCTGGTCCCTGAAGTCATGGGAGCTTTCATCCTCTGGTTTAGTCATAGATGGGTCTTTCAGCTGCTTGTGGTCTAATTTGCATTCCGTTGATTATGTATAGATCTCATTACTCTTTACCAGAGTGGTGGCTGTATCTTATTTGTCTTTCTCTCCTTAGCTCCTTGCACAATGCCTGGTTACCTTGTAGGCACTGAAGGAATGAATGAATGAATGAATGACAGACAGATAAAGGAAGGCTTCCTGAAGGAGGGTCCTTGTAAGATGGCTAGGCTATCCTCCAGTGGGAATGGGAAGAGTGAGCCTTGTGGCAGGGTGGATGAAGCCAAGATGCCTGAAAAGTGCTGAACAGAAGGGCCTTGTCTCTTTTCTCTTCCTTCAGGTCGTCCATACCGAGGGAAACCCAGCGACATGTGGGCACTGGGAGTGGTGCTCTTCACCATGCTGTATGGGCAGTTCCCCTTCTACGATAGCATCCCTCAAGAGCTCTTCCGAAAAATCAAAGCTGCCGAGTACACGATCCCAGAGTGAGTTGTGCCCATCCCGCTGGCACCCACTGCCTGGGACCTGGGGACTTGCCCCAGGGGTGCTGTAGTGAAGGCTAGGGAAAGATTCCAGGAGAGCTAGTGTTGTCTTGGCCCTGGAGATGAGGCAGGGTTGGGAGACCTCCAAGCAGCAGCTCACATGAAGGAGAAGGCAGTAGTTTGTTGATGGCTTTTTGATCCCGAGCAAGGTCTCTGCCTGCCCTCCTGACCACACTTAGCCTTCTCTCCTCTTGCCCTTGCTGGGCTCACCAAGCAGCCCATCAGCACCGCATTGTCCCAGGTGCTGGGCCCCACTCAAACGTCTTCTCCTCACTTTCCTCTCTCTGGAGCAGGGATGGCCGGGTTTCTGAGAATACCGTGTGTCTCATCCGAAAGCTGCTAGTCCTTGACCCCCAGCAGCGCCTTGCAGCTCCAGAGGTGCTAGAATCTCTCAGTGCCATCATTGCTTCTTGGTGAGTCGATCAGGGGACCCAGCAGGGAGTCCTGGCCCCTGAGGTCCAAGGGCCGAGCCTCGGCTCAAGCACAGAGGCGCCTGTTCTCCTTCCACTTCTCATCCCTGGTGCAGAGTAGCCATGTGCATTCAGATGTAAATGAGGCTTTAGGGGGTCTCTGATGTGAAGGACTCTTATCTTCTCAGATGGAAGTAACGTTCTTCCATGGTACAAAATCTGGGCAATTGAGAGCAGTTAAAATGGGGTGCTTCAGACGGGAGCCTCCCCCTGCCCAGGGGTGAGCTGAGCCGTCAAGCCCGCTCCAACCCTATCTAATGCCCACGTGGGAGGAGGGCCTGCACAAGAAGCTGGGGGTGTTTGTTGTTCATGGAGAAAAAAAGATCAGGAGGCACGATGACCCTTTTAGTCTTTGAAGGGTCCTATTGTGGAAGGAGGATTAGCCTTATGGTTTTGCAAAACTAGGAGCAAATTGAAAGAATGGTGGGACAGGATGACTTCAGCTTAGTACATCATACAAAGAATTTTCTAGCATTCAGGCTGGTAGTGAGTTCCCCATCCCCTGAGGTATGCAGAGAAGAGGCGTTCTTTGAACAGACTTTGAATGAGATGACTTCAGGTGGTCTCCAGCTTTGAGCTCCTTGGGTGTTAGGAGGCACATCCTGCCCCCCAGCCCATTAGGCATTATTGCAGGATGGCAGGAGGCAGGGAAGGAAGCGCTGACATGGTATTTTCTTCCCTGTAGGCAGTCTGTGTCTTCACTCAGTGGACCTTTGCAGGTGGTTCCAGATATTGATGACCAGATGAACAGCCCAGACAGCTCCCAGGAGGTGAGGAGCCAGGCCTGGCCTGGCAGGTAGCTGGGGGGCTGGGGGGGCAGCTTTATCGGGCAGAGCCTGCAGGTTTGCCTTCCGAACTCTCATTAAAAGCCAGGCCTGGAGTCATGGAGGCTGGGGGCACCTGCCTGGCAGTCACTTTCCTTTGTGTTCCTCAAGCTACCTGCAGGCTTCGAGTTAGGAAGGCATGCCAAGGGGAAGCTCCTGTCCTGTCTTGGCCATGTTTTCCTCCTGTGTAAAAGATGTCGGATTGAGACATTTCTGTGGCCTGGGCTTGCGTTCTGAGGGGCTGTGCTCCCAGCCCCCTCCCCCTGCCTGCCCTCTGCCAGTGACCCCAGGGACGCGGCCCGGGCTTCCAGGGCCAGCACTTCCATCTCACCTGGCTTGTTCCTGGCTGTCTTTGTTTGGTTTCCCCCTCCTGGGCTTGGAAAGCTTTCTTTCTGACTCATTGGGCTTTCACTAACCCTTTCTGCTGTTCATCCTTTGAATGATTCATTTTGTCCTGTCCTCTTCCTTATCACATCTTACTGGGGGAAAGCTCTGCTCCCAGCACATTTGTTGTGGTTTGGAGATGCACAGAATAGGCTCAGGATCTTCTAGTTCAGCCAGGCCAGGCCTCACCTTGATGTTTGGGCAAGGGCAGGTAGGGCCAGCAGGCGTTGTGTGGGTGAGTGCTCCATGTTCCCCCTCCCTGTAGCCTAAGTTAGAGAGGCTAGATCAGGCTGACTCCCCTCACCATGCCCCCTACCTGGCCCTGCCCTCCCAGCCAAGCCACACCACTGTGACCTGGGGGAGAGAGGGGGCCCGGTGGGGGTGGGGTGGGATGGGGGAGGGGAAGCTCTGGCTCCATGCTTCCTGTGTGTGGATAAGGCAGAGCTGATGGCTTTCCCCAGCATCCTGGGGTCACTGGGTTCAAAGAATCCTCCCAGGAAGGATGCATGTCCAGCTAGCTGCTGGGCCCACAGAAAGGCCTGGCCTGCTCTTTTCTCTCTGTCCCGAGAGGACAGAATCCAGGCCAGGGATATCCTCCTGCGGCATTCCTTGGAAAGAAAAGGGAAGCAGCCGAGCTCCTAGTGCTGTCCCTTCTCCTGATCCCTATTGTTCTAGAGAAGGAGATAGGACAGGAGGGCTGGGAGACTGAGGCCTGGACTCTGCCTCAGACTCAGCAAGACCTTTTCCATTCCTGGGCCTCAGTCTCCTCTTCTGAAATAAGTCATTTGCACAAAGTGAACGTTGAAGTCTCTGCCAGCCTGGAAGAGGGGCCGGAGGGGCTGGAGGGACACAGGTCCCATTGTGCCACCTGGTCAACCCTGGAGGAGGTGCGCCATTCCAGTCAGATTGGATCAGTTTAATGAGGACGGACCCTTTCTTCTTTCCCTATCAGGCCAAGGTGACCGAGGAGTGTTCCCAGTACGAGTTTGAGAAGTACATGCGGCAGCAGCTGCTCCTGGCCGAGGAGAAGAGCACCTTGCACCACGAGGCCAGGAGCTTCCTGCAGAAGCGGCAGTTTGGGAGTGTGCCCCCTGTGCGGCGGCTGGGCCGGGATGCCCAGCCCATGAACCCCCTGGACGCCGCCATCCTGGCGCAGCGCTACCTCCGGAAATAGTGAGGGGCACTGCCTGTCCTCCAGCAACAGCAATAGCTAGCCCGCCCCCAGGGCCCAGCAGGTGACCTCGGCTCTCCCGAGGTACTACCAGTAGCCCATTGGAGGGAGGCCACTTTCTCCAGAGCAACACACTCTGCTAGTGTCTGGAATGATCGATTGGCTGTTTGTTTTTTAATCTGAAAAGCCTAGACAACTAATCTGCTTTTAATCATGACTTTTTAATCTACCTCTGTCTTTTTAACCAACCACGCTGTCTCTGGATTGAGTGACCCTGGAGAGAGTCCTGGGCTCCCTCTCCTGGCAGGGTGGGCCGGCTAGTGGCTCAGGGGTGCTGCTCCAGGGTTTGAATAAGCTGAGTGGTGGGAGTTTGAGCAATTTCACTGTTTCTTAAAGCCTGTTTCTCCCTCCTCCCTGAGTCCCTCCCCCACCTTTCCCCACCTTGACTTCCATAAGCTTCAAGAAACCTTTGCCACCTCCTAAACCTGGTTCCAAAATATTTATTTTTTTTTTTTTACTGAAAGGAGCTAGTTTCTCTCCACCTTCTCCATGGCTTGGCCTGAGCCCCGTTCCCCAAGCCCACCAGTTCTTGGGGGCATAGCCAGTTGTCCAGCCTACACCCCAACAGACATTCAGACTTGCCAGAGGAGAGGGGGATGCTAGTGGAGGGAGGCCACCAGGGCCCCTTCCACCACCCCCTCTGCCTCGGCTTATTTTCTTTTTAAAAATGGTCTTGGACACTATTGGTTTTGCTCTTTTTTCACAGCCTACCTGAGGTGCCGTACACTTGCATTACTTCTGATTTCCCATCTTTACACTCATTGTGGTACACAGAGATCTAATATATGACTTCCAATGTGAAAGACATTCCTCAGAACAGCCAATTTGCGATTTTGGCCGGGTGATGGGGGGCAGTCTGCTGTCTCTGCTGTTATGTTTCTCCTCGGTAGATGTAGCTAGCATCCATCGGTGGCCCCATAGGTGCCCCTGGCATCCCCTGGGGAGAGGTCTTGGGGAGGAGACAGGAGGAGGCCCCTGGAGCTTAGAACAGCATACATCCTTTTTTTCCTTTCTGAGCCTCTTGTTGTGACCTGGATGCCTGTCTTGCCAGATATACTGTTCTTCCCCCAAAGCCTCCTCTTCTGAGGTTTCCTCAGAGCACTGCCTCATTCTTACCTAATCCCCTCTGGCCCAGGGGAGGCCTGGTAGCCCTTGAATTGGCAAAGTTAACCAGGTGTCTGGGAGGCTGATGATCAGGGCTGGCCCTCAGCTCTCACTCAGACATCCCCATTATGGGGTTGACTTTTCTGTCCCTTCTTCCCTCCCCCCTTTCCCTCAGTGAGAAGACAGGTTCCTGTTGCTGACAGGTCCCTAGCCTAGTTCATAGCGTCCCCATTTCTACAGTTGTGATTTGAAGGGTTCCTATGAGCCACCCCTCCCCAAAGGCAGTGCAGAAGGAAGGAAAATCTGAGGCTGCCCATGTTTCTCTCCCTTATCCCTGGTTTCCCCCATGCTGACTCACTGTGAGTGACCTTGGGCAAGTTACCAAACCTCTTTGTGCCTCAGTTTCCCCATCTGGAAAAAATGGGGCCAACTCTTGCCAGCAAGTTAGCAGGGGCTACACACTTTGTGGGCTGGGGAGGGGGCAGCTGGCCCTGAGCCCAGCCGGAGTCTCACTCTCCTGGCCCTTTGTTAGCTTGGTTAGTTTTTTGGGGATTGCTCTGTGTCTGTTCCATGTCCTGTGTTTTCTTCATGTGTGTGAGCCCTCCCAGCTCACACAAACATCTCAATGTGTCAAGCACTTAACCTCTCAGCACCGAGCAACACGTTCTGCCTCTAAAAGGCTGCAGGGAGAGGGGAGGTCCAGGCTGCCAGCACCAGTGCAGACCCAGCCCAGCATTGGGAAGAGGGGTGCTGGGGGGGGGGAAGTCTTGTTTTTTATATTTATTTTTAATGAAAAAAAAAAAGCTCTAAATGGAGTAGAATCACAATCCATGAGTCCAGTGTCAAGTGGTGGCTGATGTGGGGTCCCTCCTCCCCTCTTGGAGCAGGGTGCGGCCCCTCCGGCATGGCCAGGCTGCCAGAGGCATTGGATGGTCCCTAGCACTGGCCTTGGCACAGGCGGCCGGGCTCCCTGTGACCCCTCTCACCTCCGCCTGCTCTCCTAGTGGCATCTCCCTCGGCGGCCTTCCTAGAAAAGGCCTGTGTCTTGGTGATTGGGGTTTTTCCCCTCCTTTTCAAAGCAATATTCTGGGGACTCTGCAGAGTTGTATCATACTGAATCTTCCTGTCCGTGGTTAGTCGACAGATGATGATCCCAGGTTTATATGACGGCGGAGGAGGGAGGATGGGCCTGGAGGTGGCCCTGCAGGGCTGTGGACTGGGCAGGGCCGTGCTGGGCACAGGAGAGGACATCCGTGTCTGAGCTGCTTGTTTCGGCGTTAGTGAAATGACATGCTGAAGAGAAGGCCGATTGTAAAGAAACAAAATGTAAAAGTCACAAAAAAATTTGTATAAAGACCTATTTTTGTACTACATCAGAACTATTCCTGCATGTCTGCAATAAAATTTCCTAATGTAGAACCACCCTGGCTTCCATGTCACTTCTTGCTGCCCCGCCGGCCTTGTGATGTTGTGCTCCCTCTCTGACACGTGGGTTTTTGCACTGGGTAGGAGGGTCCAGTCCTCCACGACAGCCTCCAGGGGACCAGCAATGGCTTTCCCATCAAGCTGCGATGTGCAGGCTTGGACACCAGAGGGCGGCGAAAACCCCTGAGGTGCCCTGACCACTCCAGCCCTGTCTCTTCCCAGAGCTGCTTCTGGGGTCCCTTCAGAGCAAGGGAATTGCTCCCCAAGTGTGGCTGCTGAGGCCAAGCCTGGGCCTGGTTGCCTCCCTGCTTGGCCAGCCTGGGGATGGTTGCCCTGGAGACGTGAATTCTAAGGCCTTAGGGAAACACACCAAGTTAAGGGGGGAGGGGGGGGCTCCCTGGGTTAATGACCTTTGGGCCCTGCCCCACTAAGCTCCGAGGATGAGCAGCTTCCTCTGCCTTGCCTCCTCCAGCTGGCCCTCCCTGCTCCTGGAGCCTCAGCCAGGTGGGGGCGGCAGAAATAGCCTCCAAGATGGAGTGCAGCTGGAAGAGCAGTTGCAGACAGACAATCCGCCGCCATCCACAGGGACACATGGGCCGAGCAGACTCTGCACCTAGAAGCCCAAGAGCAGAGGAGAGCCTTACCCTGTGTCCATCACCTGCCCCCATGCCATCCTGCCTGGGAGCCAGAGATCAGAGAGAGCAATCACCTCCCCACTCTCTCAGCTAGGAAGAAATGAGGGTGGGCATCTGGGGGAGCAAAGTCAGGATCAGGGAGCTGACCAGGCCAATGCCCTGCCCCAGGCCCCAGGCCAGCCAAATTGAGCCTGCTGAACTGTTGTTAGACCGGCCCCTTCCTCAGCACAGAGACTGGCAGACACCTCCCTCTCTGCTCATCCCCTGGGCAGCCTTGAGTCAATACCCTCATTATCTCAGCCTGGGATATTCTAACAGTCTTCTAAGACATCCCCACTGCTCCCATCCATTCTATACATGCTGCCAAACTTACCATCCCTAATTGAGCTCCAACAATCCAAATCCTTCAGGGGATCCCTATCACACTCATGATAAGGTCTACACAACCTAGCACTTAAGTCTACTCTCCACCTTATGCCACCCGCTCTCTGCAGCCTAATCTCACATTCTTTGCTGTCACACTCTGGACGGCGTGCTGAATGCTCCACACAGATTCTATCAAGACGAGCATTATGAATTGAGACAGAGTCTACAATATTGGACTGCAAAGAGTGACAAAAAGAGTTTGGTTCTACAAATGGAGAGACAGGCTTTGCCAACAAAGACTATCTTATGTATCTTTGTATCCCCTACAGGACCAAATGCAAGGCCTTCAATATTAGCTGTGTGACTGTGGACAAGATTCTTTCCCTCTCTGTACCTTAGTGTCTTCATCTATAAATGAAGGGTTCACACTCATTGATTTCTTTGGGTTGGGGTGGGGAAGCAATTGGGGTTAAGTGACTTGCCCAGGGTGTCCCATCTAGTAAGTGTCTGAGGCCACATTTGAACTCTGGTCCTCCTGACTCCAGGGCCAGTGCTCTATCCACTGTGCCACATAGCTGCCCCAGACTCATTAATTTCTAAGGTCCCTTCCAGGTCTGTGACTCTGAATGAGAAATGATGAACATTCAAACATGCTCCTTCCTAGATTTACACCCACTTGCATGTAAAAAGGCACACATCTGGGGATGGTCTGTCCAACTTCTCCTCAAAGGAGTGTGACCTTATGGAAAGCAGACTCCTGAAAGGAAAGATCCCCTCAAGTATCCCACAAGCAAAAGGCCATTTCCCAGATTTGGCTGCTTGCTCCCAGGCTCGTTTTTCTAAAAAAAAAAATTTAATATCTTTATGCCACTTATATTTCCCCAATATATCCCTTCTTCCTCTTCACAGGTGTGCCTTCTCAGGTCTCACATTTCCTTGTGTCAAAAGAGGTTTGGTCCAGGTAATTTCCAATATCCTTGATAGCTCTCAATCTGTGATCTTTTTTTTTAATTTTAATTTATTTTCTTGGTTACATCATTCATTTCCACAAGGTTCTGAGTTACAAATTTTCTCCCCTTTTTGCCCCTACCACCCAGAACAGAACATTGATCCCACTGTAAGGCCCCTCTCACAATCTGTTCCCCATTATGCCTTCCTCCAACACCCCTCTAGCTTTCTAGCAGGGCAGGGAGAGGCTCCCTGCCCCCCTCCCTGTATGTATTATTTCCCAGTTGCATTTGTCAATCTGTGATCTTAATTCATTTTGAATCAGTTCATCTAAATCTTATCATACTTCTCTATGTTCTTCATATTCATTGTTATTTACATCATAAGACATTGCCTTCATGCTCTACAATTTAACTATTTCCCAACCGATGGACAACTGCTTTGTTTTCAGGTTTCTGCTGTCACAAAACGAAACCTGCTGCTATGAATATTTTTGGGGTGCAGGCAGCCTTTCTGTCTTTGACCTCCTTGGGATACATGCCTAGCCACGAGATCTCTACAGACACTCCACTGATCACAGGGAGACTTGGCACATGTGGCCTTTGCTCCACTTACCAGATAGGACTAGAAAGTAGTGATCTGGAGAAGCAGTGGGTGGTCATTGGTCTTCTTACTTAAAACATCTCCCCCAAACATGTGTAAATATACGTGTATGTATGTGTCTGTGCACACATAACAAACCTTCCTTTGGAGCTGCTGCAAATACTCAAATCTTTCGTGTGTGTGTGTGTGTGTGTGTATATGTGTGTGTGTGTGTGTGTGTGTGTGTGAGAGAGAGAGAGAGAAATATATATCTGAGGTTCCATCTAGCAACAACATTCAGTGATTCTTTGATAGGGCTAAAAAGTAAGCATGGTGCACAGATTATCCTTGGGTAGGGGCCTTGGCCACTGTTGGCAGACTCATTTGTAGAGACAATCTCTACAGATGTTGAGTCTGTCACTGTTTGCAAAAATCTGACCTGTTGTATAGATTCTGTGACTATAAGGCCAGAGAGCAAGAGTTCAGTCACAGTTAGCACAGCCCCATCATTATGGAATCTCTCCCTGCTTACAGAGCTAATCTGTAGGATCCGTGACTATTTGAGGAGACCCTGGCTGTGCTCTCAGCGCCCTTCCTAGTCCCCTCCCCGGGCCTGCCCACCTTGAGGGGACCCAGCCAGCTATAGCCAGATTTGGGGGCTTCAGCTTGTCAGCTTTTTCTGCCTGTCTCTTTGGTGGCTGGACCCTGGGTGCCTGGACATCTGCTGTGGCCCTTTCTCTGAATGTGCACCATCTCTTTAACTGCCCCAGTTCCACTGAGTGTCCCATAAAGTCCAGGAGACTGGCTGTAATTAGAACCCACTGAAAAATTCTTCACCTTAGGGCTCAGAGAGTGGGGAGGATAAAGGAGGGTCAGAAGATCTGTAATTACCTAAGAAGGGAGCTCAGAGGTCATTGTCAGACCCTCAGTGTACAGAGAAAACTGAAGGCCAGAGAGAAAATGACAGACCTTGGGTCATACAACAAGATAAACCCAGCAGTCTCCAGACCACCAGGCCCCGCATGTCTCCCTTCTTCAAGGACACCACTTGTTTCTCTGATAAAACTCATGCCATTAGAACAACGTGTAGTCCTCTGACTTCTCCAGACGCTGTGTATCCTTTCATGTTATGAAGTGACTGACCCCCAGCTAGACGGCCTCTCAGTAGATAATAGAGCCCTGAACCCAGGGTCAGGAAGACCTGACTTTAAATCAAGTCTCAGACAGTTACTGGCTGTAAAACCCAGGGCAAACCACATACCGGGTCTGGCCCAGTTTCCTCCACTGTGAAACACTGATCAGAATAGCACCTGCCTCCCAGAGCCATCATGAGGATCAAGTGACAGAACATTGGTAGAGTGCTTAGTACCGTAATACGCAGTAGGCAATTAATAAATGCTATTACTTTCTCCAGTATGTTACTGTTTGAATCAGGAGAGTAATTTTTGTGGTGGGGAATTTAGAAACAAAAGGAAGGGAGGAGAAGGAATGGCAGGGAGATAGTGGTAAGCTGACAAAGAGGATGCCCCCATAAATAGGGTCATTGATCACAAAGGAGTTGGGAAGCCAGGCTCCCAAGGTCAGGGCATTTTTATGCTTGTTTTATTCAGCCTCCAATCTGGAGAGGATCTCAGACTATCAGCTGTTATCCCATTAGGCTCATAGAAACACAGTATTAGGGCCAGAAGGGATCTTAAGAAGTAACCCAGTCCAAACCCCCGCCCCCAATTTACAGATGGGAAAACTGAGGTCCTGAGAGAATGACTGGGGTCTTGTAGCTCTGAGTAACTAACCCTGTGCAGAGAGGGGGAGACAGGGGAAAGAACTGGAGGCCTAGGTCCTAAATATCCTGGGCTTCGACCAAATTCATTCCTGGTGCCTGAGGTGGAAGGGGCCTGGGTCAGCTGGCCCCCAGCCCACCCTTGTCTGGGCTTCCTGGCTGTATCTTTCTCACTGCTTTGGGGTGAGATTACTTAGATGAGCACATCAAGGGAAGTCCTCCCCAGCCCCCAACCAAGCCTCCCCCTAACATGATCCCATCTCTGAAGGGGGGCTGGGCAGAGGCAGGGAAGGGGCCCCCACTGGAGGCAGAGCTGGGGGCCTACAAAAAGCCTCCACTATGTCAACAATTTTCTCCATTCCTCTCTGCCATTCTCTGAGCTCCATTCGTCCAACCCAATGGGTCACCCACCTGCCCCAGTGCTCCACACACTACCCCAGTGGACTGGGGACTAAGTTGGAACTCTCCATGATTCATGTGCATGTGGACAGAAGTTAGATGCAAATGCACCCCAAACTAGCAAGCACATTAGTGCAGATGTGTGCACAAGAACTTGCTGTTCTGAACAAGCTCACACACATTTACACACTCACCCATGCACATACAGACATAGCCTGCAGCTCTCCAGCAGCCTTAGGAATGGAATCCAGCAATCATTAACCCCAGACTGGCCCAGGCTCAGCCAGGCAGACACATTCCCGACTCCCCCCACCCCCCAGCCTGAACAGGCCTCCTGCTGGGCCCCTGACCCTTCCCTCCCTTTGCCCTCTACTGCTCCCCACCCAGATCCAGACCTGGGGGTGGGGGGGGGGGAAGGAAGGAGAGGGAGAATTCCCCTTAGCTGTTATATTGTTAGTTCCTAGCTCCCCTAGGCCTGCCTGGCAACTGAGGCTCACTCCCTCAATAAACTGTCCAACGGGGATGCCCAAGCTCCAAACAGGGACCAGAGGTTTTGGAAGGGCTGTATGGGACTTGGGGACACTGAGGTCGGGGAGATGGCATGGAAGCTGTATGGTTTGGAGGGGGCAAATTGAACTCAGGAGAGATGAGGCTGGGGATGGGGGCTTCTGAAGTTTAATGGAATGAAGTCGGGCTTGGGGGTTCTTAGGGTCAGAGACGCTCTGGGACTTGGGAGTGCTGAAGTTTAACGGAAGGGTAGGGTCTGGGGGATGGGGACTCCTCGAGAAGCGAGGGTGGAGGAGGGGGACTGAGGATTTCTGATGCTTAAAAAACCGATGGGAGTTCTGATCTGGGGAGAGACTCTGAGGGGTTCCGAGTGGACGGGAGCCTGATCGGGCGGAGAGGAGAGTGGTCTGGAGCTTTCGAAGATCGCAATGCAGCGAGGACGGGTCTCGGATGAGAACTGTAAGACCCTGGGGGACGGTAATAAAGAAATGGGACTGGCCAAAGCTTGGCAGACACTCCCCTTTCCTCCCTCCCTCCGATCCTCTCCAGGGCCGCCTGGGTTCTCCAAAAGCCAGTTTCCTGTGCCGGGGGTGGGGGTGGGGGGCGGGGCGGGGGCGCTCTCCCCTCCCTCCCCCCCTCTTCCTTTCCTCCCTACCCCTCCTGGGCCCTCCTCCTTCCTCGGAGGAAACTTTCCGTCCGCTCCGTTGGCGGCGGGGCAGCGGCTTCAGCGCCCCCAGGACTGCCTAACCACTGCCGGACGGGGCGGACAGAACTTCCTCTGTCCCTTTCCCGCTATGGAGGCGCTGGGCAGGTCGGGGGACGCTCCCTGAGCTGAAGCTGTGGTTGGAGCTGTTGAGCTGCGCCGGTGAGTGAGGGGGATTCTGGGGCCCCGGAATCCTGGGTCCCCACACCGTCTAAAAGGGCAGGGTCTGAGGGGTGTGCCGGCTACCCAGAAGGGAGGGAGTGAGGTGCTATGTTCAACCCAAAAAGATTCCCGGAGGGCAGCCCCTAGTCTAGACTCTTTTTTACTATCCCTCCGGGGGGGGGGGAAACCCCTCCGACCTCAGATGGCCCCACTATGCCCTCCCCCACCCGTCTCCCAAGAAGATGCCCTAAGGACAGCCCCCAATCTTTAAATTAGCCCCCTTCCTTAGATCGCCCTCCTCCCGTAATGACCCAGGCCTCATAGACCCTCTCAACAACCCTTTCCCCATCCCCCAATTTCAGCCTCAGCCCTACAGGAGTGACCAAGGAGACGTGGGAATTTGGCGGATCTTGCCTTCCCTCTAAAACCCCAAGGGAGACAAGGAGGCGAGCTGAGACTGGACTAGTCTTTCCTTGGTCTAGTCCTCTATGGAAATGCGGACCTAAGCCATCTGTAGTTTGGAGCGGGGCAGCCTGACGGCTTTCCCTGCCTATAGGGAGTGGCTTTCAGTATGAGCGGAGGGGGTTATTCAGAATGAGGAGGAGGGGATGAGGTCACAATGCCTGGGTTACCCTGGGATTTTGATGGAGAGATGGAGTCAGAAAGCCCAAATTATCCCTAAATTCTGGGTAAGAGTTGAGCGTAAGGATTGAGAACCAGACTTTTGGATTCCACACCCCCTTCTCCTCCCAGTTCAAGAGCAATGCAGGCATCTTGACCCTCAGTCTTTGAACTTGCAGACCTATTCAGGACCCTTCCACCCTCTACCCTCCTCAGAAGAAACATGGAGGCCCGGAAACGGGACATGGAACTTCTCAGTAATAGCCTGGCAGCCTACGCATACATCCGAGGTGAGTGCTGGGTATAACTAGGGCTCTGTAACTCCTAGCCCAGCTGCCCTTACACTTCAGAGCCCTTGATGGACCCTAGATAATCTGCCATTTGAAGACTAGAGATCTTCTCTGGTCGTGAAGCTAGAATTCCCAGATACCAGCAAACCTGGATATTGGAGCTTCTGGAGTCACCAGCTGTCAGGGTGACCCTGGGCCGGTGAAGAGTTGGGCAGAGGGAGGGGACTGACTGGCCTGACTGACCCATGCCCGATGAAGGGCCCCAGTCTGATCTTGCCAACCCCTAATTTTTCCAGATCATCCTGAGAGTTTCGGCCTCTACTTTGTTCTGGGGATATGCTTTGGGCTCTTGCTGACCCTCTGCTTGCTGGTCATCCGGATCTCCTGCCGACCCCACCCTAGGCCTTCCGGAAAAAGTCCCCAAAAAATCTCCCGAGGAGACCTCCCAGATGGGGATGAGGATGACGACGAGGATGAGACCGACACGATGACCCGGCTGGGCCCCGATGATGCTGGATCAGGCCCAGAACTGACCCCAGAGATGGACAGCCCCCTCAGTGTCAATGTCTTCACCTCTGCGGAGGAGCTAGAACGAGCCCAGCGGCTGGAGGAGAGGGAGCGGATCCTTCGGGAAATCTGGCGCACTGGGCAGCCCGACCTCCTTGGCACCGGCACCGGCACTGTGGGCAGGGTTCATTATTATTGACGGGGCTTCTCCACCTGCAAGGGACTCTGGGGACTGCAGTACTTGCAAATGAGCCACTTTTCCCTTCAAGGCTAGGGGAGGACTCCCTCATGCTCCTCCAGGCCTCTAGACTGGATCGATTTTCTTCCATGGTGCTAAGGCTGGACTCCCTCTTGGGGAATGAGCCCTTCAATTCCCTTAATGGATCCCAAGGAGTAGGACAGGAGGAAGACGACTCTGCCCTGGGAGCTTTAAGGAGGTGACCAACGAAGACTGCCTCATCAGCTCTTAACCTCTGCCCCCTTCATGCATGGCCCCGCTCCAGAATAGAGGAAACGTTCATAGCTGATCTTCGGGTTGAAAGGGAGCATA
>CM053596.1:62697046-62735866 GCA_028646575.1 Pseudocheirus occidentalis
TGGGGTCAGTTCCTAAACTGTTTTTCTTCCCTCTTACTTGAGGAGAGTAGGAATTCAAATGGCTCCCCAGAAAGGGGACCCCTGGCCTCTCCTTGGGCGTTTGGGAGCCTGGACTGGAATGCTGAAAGGGGACATGCCCCCAGTAGCTCTGGAGCACTGAGAATGTGGCCTTCTTCCCACAGACCTCCCTCCCCCTTCCACCCCAAACCCACTCAGAAGACCTCCCTAAGAAAAATGTTTTGTTCCTTTTCTACCACGCCCCCATTTCCGCCTTCCTTCCCAGGCTTTGGGAGGACACTGACCTCGAGGGCTGGGCTAAGATTAGCTGTGTGTAGCTTGACTGCCTGCTGTGTGATTGTGTCTTCACTGGGTTTGTGAAATTGTATCTAAAGCCTCGGGGTTAACATCCTTTCCCCTAAGGGAAAAGGGGTGATGGGCTGATGCAGTGATGGTGGTTCGGGTTTCTGAAGAAAGCTGGGATTGTCTGGGGTAGGGGGGAGAGTGGACCTCGGCGGATTAGGTCTGGCAGCGAGGGTTGTGGTGTTGGGGGCAGGTTATGGCGGAGTTCCTGCAATTCTATGTTGGGGTTGGGGGCCAGTCGCGTTCACTGTGTGACGAATATGTATTAGCTGTCTCTCCTGGGCCTCTCCAGATGTGTTCTGGGCAGGGCATTGGAGCCCGGGTTTGGGGGCGGGCCGAAGCAGGCCTAGGCCCCAGGAACCCCCTTCGGCCCCCTGGAGGAGGCGGAGCCGCTTCCCACGTGCCAGGCCTGGCCAGTCCCTCTCCAGCCCAGCCACGTCCGGGCAGATAAAAATAGCCCCGCGGCCCTGGCGCTAATAGAAGCCACATGTTCGCCAGATGTGCCCGTCGGCTGAGAAGAGGGGGGACGATAAGACACGCCCACCTGAGGCCAGAGCCAGCAAAGAAAGCCTCCCCCTCAACTAGCCCCGCCCCTCAGAGGCGCTATTACAAATACAATTTTATTACACTGTTTCTGACAAAGAGGGGGCGTCGGGTATGAGGGGCGTCAAGACGGGGCCGAGTCCTCGGGGCGGGGCGCAAAGAGCCCCCGCCCATCTCACGCGGGGAGTTTAGGAGGGGCCCAGCCACAACCCCATACCCTCACCCGCAAAACCCCGAAGTGGGGAACGCGTGTGTGGCGGGGGATGCCTGAGGCTCCCTCCCCCATGGGGAAGGGGCGGGGCGGCCCCTCAGGAATGGGGAAGAGGCGCAGCCTGTGTCCATGGGCAAGGACAAGTCCTCTCCGGGCAGGGCCCTACACCGGGGTTGTCTTTGATTTCAGCGTCTCGAACTTAGCCTCGGGTTGAGAAAAGAGAAAAAGAGGAAGGCCCCTCCCCGACAGACCCAATTCCCCAACGGACTCGATCCCCGAAAGATCTCGCCTCCACCACTGTCCCAATAGGCCTCTTTCTCTCTCCTCTATGCTCAGGAATCCAAAGACCCGACTGGAATAAGTGATGCCAGCCTGGGGTTTTCACTGCCCCCCTTTAGAGGACTCTTCTTCCCGCTCTGGGACTTCATCCTCCTTACCTGCAGCTCCAGTCTCTTCTCCTGCTCAGTTCTCAGCTCCTCCTGGATCTCTGCCAGGTCCTTTCTGTCGATAACGGCCAAGCAAGCTCAACCCCAGCCTTTACTAACCCGTCCCACAACTCTGGATCCAGACTAGGAAGGTGCCATCTCCTTCCTCCCCCTTATGTCAGAGATGCGGGAATCGAGGCCCAGAGACAATGACGCAATCAAGGAAACACTGCAGAGTTGAGATTCAAACCCAGGTCCGCTGACCCCAAATAAAGGGGGTAGAGGAAGTTTCCCTCTTCAGGGTGCTGCCTCCCTCTACTCCACCTTCTTCTCTCTCCCTCTTCTGCCCCCCACCCCCTTATTCCTCTCTTGCCCTCCTTCCCACTGTCTCACAGACACTCACTTTTGCTGCGACACCAGAAGCGCCAACATCCCCTTCAGAGAAGCCACCTCCACCTCCATCTCATCCATGCGCTCTGACAAGCCACTCAGGGTGATATTGGGCATCTCCTCCTTGTCTACTGACTGGTCAAAGCTGGCTGCCTCTGTGGCTGCCCTAGAGTCTGACAGGGGCTCTGACAAGGCCGACTTGCCCAGGGATGGTCTTTCTGAGGAGAGTTTGCCTGGAGAAGCTGGTTTGTCCACAGACTGGGGTTTGGCTGAGGTCTTGTCCTTGTCTGTGGACGGCTGCTGGCTTGAGGCCTTCTTGTCCTCTTCTTTGTCCCCTGAGGTCTTGTTTGAGGGCTTGTCAAGGGGGAAGGGCTTGTCCTCAGAGGGGGTTTTGTCTCGATTGCCAGTCTTTTCATTGTGTTTCTTCTCCCGGGAAGGTGCCTTCTCTTGGAATGATTTACCCCGAGAGGCAGCTTTATCTGAGGCCTGCTGTTTGGTCTTGGGGGGCTGGCTCTTTGTCAAACTGGGTTTCTCCTCCTCTTGACCCTGGAAGAAGGGAGGTTAGAAGGGAGGGAAAGGGACTTTCTGGTCCCAGAATAGTAAAGACAAGTTGGGGGTTTGACAGGGAGCTGGGGGGGCACTCCATCCTGGGAAAGGTTAGAAGTAGCTAAGTCCTAGTCTGCCTAGAACTTTCTCCTGCCACCTATCACCTTCTACCCACCTGGTGGGCCAGATGTCCACCAGCCACACCCCATTATGGACCTCCAGGCAATCTCCAGCCCCACCCTGTCCTTTCTTCAGGGAGGTGATGGTAGTTGGGGCAATCTAGGGGTCTGGGGATCCTCACAGGAGTGGGGGTCTGGTCGAATCTGGGGGGATATCGACCCTGTGGCTTTGACCGAGCCATCTTGGAGTCATTGACGTCATCATGGTTTCTGTCACTGCTTTTGCCTGGAACGGGTAAAGTCAGAGAGATGGTCACTGCAGGGAGACAAGACAGACAGGGAGATTCCTTGGGCACCTAGAGAAGTTTCATCCTCTCTAATACAGAGTCTCAGCCTGAACAGCAATAGGTGACATTGAGAGGAAATATTTGGGGTTACGTTGCATTCTCATTTGAGGTAGGGAGGTCCTACAAATTGAATTTTCTCCCATTCTTATAGATGGAGAAAGAGAAGAGTTAACTGGCTAGTTCATGGTCACAAGGGTGAGAGGCAAAGGCAGGATTTATGGGTTTGGGGAGTTGGAAGGATCCTCAGAGGACCATCTAGTCCAACACCATCCCCCTCTATTTGACCAATGAGGAAAGAGATGAGATCCAGAGACTCATGAGCAGCTTGCCCAAGGTCACAAAGGCAGGACAAGGCAATGTGAGCCCTGTAATCCCATATCTCAGTTCAGCAAGCTGTCTCCTCTCTGCTCCTTCCTTTTCTTGGCATGGCATCCCATATATGTCACATCCTCCCTTTGACCCACAGTGTGTGTCTCTGACCACTCGATTTCTGGCCCTCATTCTTCCTGTCACTCAAACCTTTACTTTTTGTTTCTTGTCTCTCGTTCTTGGGTTTCCAGTCTGAAGACTGCTCAAACTAAAGTCACTCACAAGAACTCAGGATCTGTTTGGGCTCACCTCCTCCTGGTCCAACTCCTTCGGATCCTCCTCGGCCACCCCCTCCTCCTCCTCTTCCTTCCCTTCCTGGATCTCGAGAGCTCTTCAGTTTGTCCCCAGATGATCCGGCTGCCAGTGGCCTGGAATATACTCAGGTCCCTGAGACTTTGCTGTCTCTCAAGCCCAGACCTAGTGCTGTTGTTTCTCAGGGGTGGGGTGGAGACAGCCAGCTCCCATTGCAGGCTCCTCTCTCAGCCCTTTGGGACAGATACCTGGGGGTGGGGGGACGAGGCTTTGAGGGCCTTTTAGAGGCTGAAGACAGCTTTTTGATGGGGGGCAGAGTGATTTTAGACTCCATCTTCTTAGACTCTTTAGCAGCTGAAGGGAAAAGAAGTAGGGAGAGGAGGGAGTTTATCCATCCATCCCTCTCTCCCCACATCCCTACTCTCCTTTGCAAAGATATGCCTTGATCTGTCATAGTCCCTGGCCCCTCACTTCACCCTCCCCCCCCCATGTCCCCTTTACCTCTTGTTTCCTTGGACGTTTGCTTCCTCCCACAGGAGACATGGTTTTCTCGATCAAACACTGATGGGAGGACAGGTGGGAATCACCCAGAGTCCTTGCTCCCTCCCACCCCTACAGCCAGGTCTGAGTGGGGAAATAGGAAAAATGGGGCACACACACCAGCAAAGTGGGATCCTTTCTCTTGTTCATAGGAGGTGTGTGTGTGTGTGTGTGTGTGTGTGTGTGTGTGTGTGTCTGGGGGAGGGGCAAGTCATATTCATGGGGGGGGGGGCTTTCTGGAGCTTCCTGCCTACTATGTCTCAGACTCTGGAACTCAGAGTAACAAGAAGGGGAGTGGGTGGCCAGGCACTTCTCCCCTTCAGGGAGGTCACTACCTGATTCCTGGGGACTCAGCCGACTGACTGGGAGCTTCTTAATCTAAGAAAAAAGTGTTGGGGTGGAGGTAGGATTAGAGAGCCAGTTATATCTTCCCATAGAGTTGGAGTGAGGGAGGGTATATATATCATCAGAAGACTCCACACTTACCGGGGGCAGCAAGAGGACAAAATTGTCTGGAAAAATCCCTCTTTTGCCTTCAAATTCCCCCTCCCACCAGCCAGGGTCCTCTGTGATCTAGGAGAAGATTGGATAGATGGTAGCAGTGTGGTGGTCTTCCATGGCCAGGCTCCCCCAGTCTAGGCTCAATCTGCTCTAGCAGTCCACTCACCCAAATCCCTCCTCACCTTTCTTAACACCTTCACCACAGTACCCCTCTGCAGGGCCAGCTCATCCGGTGACTCAGGCTCATAGTCAAACAGAACTCGACAGCTCTCAGTTGCTGGGTCAGTGGTGGGTCAGGGTGTCAATCATGGGCCTGGGAGTTCCCTCCTCTTGGGCCCCTCCCTCCCACCTATGGTCGAGGTTGAGAGGAGGAAGACTGGGCAAGGAGTTCGGTGTATGGGGGGGGGTGTCCCACGGGGATGACTCACCTGTTTGGGGGTATACGGGAGTTTCTTCTTGGGTTCGGGTTAGCTGGGAGGTAGGGGCAGGTATGGAGGGATGGAGTTTCCTCTTCTCCAGCTCCTCCAAAGAGCCAGAAGCTCAATCCCTTCTCCCTCCAAACATTCCCTCATTCCCCCATTACCTTCGGGCAAGATTGGGCCACTCCAGTGGCCTTGGGGATGACATCAGGGATCACGGCACCTGGGAAAGATCATGAGGAACTACAGAGGTGTGGGGCCATTGGGGGGGCCACAAGATAATGGCTGAACGTTTCTAGAATGGGGGGGGCAGAAGGTAAAGGATTCAGGTAGGTCTGGGGTCTGGGAATTATGATTCAGGGACTAAATAAGGAGCACGGAGGTCAGTTGAAGTTAAGGATTCATTAATAGGGGGCTCCCGGTTCCCCAGGGAATAAGGAGTTGAGCTTCTCTCACCAGAGGGCCTACAGTCCAGCTCTTGCACAAAGTTAGAGGGAAAGGCCCCCAGTTGCCCATTTTTCTTCCCCAGCCACCAACCATCTTCAATCTGGAGGAATGGTGCAAGCAGACAGACCCAAGAGTATCAGCACTTCCCACACGAACACTAGTCTGAAACCTATGCCCAAAAGCAAGTCTGGCGGCTCTCTCCTCACCTCCCGAAGCACCTGCACCAGCTCCCCAGCCTGGAGCTTTAGCTCGTCCGGCTGCTCTGGGCTGTAGCTAAAGTTCACTTTACACCATCGCTGGGTAGTTGGAGGGCCCCCGGGCTGACCTGGGAGGTGGGTGGCAGAGCTTTGGGTCAGGGGTATGGGACCCATCCTGGAGACCCTCTCCTATCCCCTGCCCCTGGCCCCTGGGGCCCTTACAATAGTAGGGGGGGTCCATGACCAGGGGGAGGGCTGAGGGGCCAGAGACACCCCGCCCCCCTCTCTCTGTCCCTCCCCCACGGGCCCCTCCCACCCCGAGCCCCAAGCGAGTCCCCATTGGCTGGGAAGGCAAGAAGCCATTGTGTTCAGGGGGCCAATGATGACCCGCGGGAGCTTCGGGGGCGGGGTGAGGGAGCCTAGGGCGACCCTGCTCCGCCCCCCCGCCCCCCCACCGACTAGGGTAGGCGATAGGTAGGAATTCTTTCTTCACCTTCCCACGTCCAGATCGGCCCCACCTGAACCCCACCTTGGCGCATAGAGCGGGGTCTCCGGGGGCCTCCGTCGTCCCGTAGACTCTCCGGGATCTCCTGGGGTGAAGGCAGTGGCCAATGGTCAGTAGAGGCGACGGGACATTACCGGGGCTGTTCCTCGGATCCCCGCCCGGCCTCACTCTCACCTGGACGATGAGTTTGGGAAAGAGACCACGGCGCCCAGCCACCTCCCCCAGCAGCCAGCCGTCCGAGGATCCCTGGCTCACTTCCCGGAGCACGTCTCCGGCGGCTAGGGTCAGCTCATTCTCCCTCTGAGCCTTGTAGTCCTCCAGTACCAGCACCTCTGCTTGCGGGGAAGGAAGGGATGAGGGCTCCAAAGCCCTCCGACCGAGGTCCCCCCGCCCCCGGGGAACGAGGAGTCCCGAGAGAACGCGACCCCGCACATCTACAGTTGAAGAGACCCTTTCACAGATGGGAAAGGAGGAACTGGGGAAAGCTGGTCCTCAGTAAGAGACGGACTTCATGCCTTCCTCCAGCCTCCGCCCGCCCGTTTCGGGGAGTCGGCATCCCCAAAGTGCACTCTGAACCGACCCCTTGACCCTCCCGGTACGTACCCATGGCTGGGCTGGCTCCACTCGGCCCGGCCGAGGAAAAGGGGAAGCCACTCCTGGGTTAGAGGGCTGGTCGGAGGCGGGCGGCCCGCCCGCAGGTGAGAGGGGAGGGGAGAGGTCGGGGGTAGGAACCGGCTGCAGAGATTAGAAAGGCGGGACCGGGTGTCTCTTGGGCTGGCAGCTGGGGGAGAAGGGGAAGGATCCTGCTCGGCAACTTCTCCCCCCTCCCCCAGCCACTCTCACCTTCAGGGGAGAGCGAGAGCCCCTCCCCTCCAGTATCCCTAAAGTCAACTGGTGGGGTGCGGCAGTCCCCCACCTACACCGGCCGGCGCAGCCTAAAGGCGTGGGAATAAAGTGGGCGGAGACCAAGGCTAACACACCTCTTTTATTCTTCCTAGACTGCTAGGTGAGTTGTGTCTCCCCAGCCCCGGCCCTAGGCACAGCTCAAAAGACGTGGGTAGGGGTTCTCTGGGCTGTCTTTCCATTAGCTATCCGAAACAGGTGACCAGAACAAAGCCTACCAACTAAGGAGAAGTTGCAGGAGGAAACTGACTAGTTATAGGAAGGACGGGGTTTGAGGGCCTGGAGGTAGTCTTACTTTTCAGGGTTGTTTTATAGAATTCCTTGTGTGAGAGGCCTGCAGGGATCAGCTCCAACTGACAGGGGTTCACCTTTGGGCTTAGCCTTTGACCTAATTACCACATCCACCAACTCCCATCACCATATGAGTCCAAAGGCATGTGGTATTGGTTTCCATCACTGGTGCAATTTGAGGAGTGGAGGAAGGGTGTCTTTTTTGAAGTCATTCTGGTTTTGGGCGGTAGTGGGGAGCCTTTCAAGCTGAAGAATCAAGAAGGATCGAAGACAAGGGGACTGCAGGTTAAGAAATTGCTGTGCTAACTTTGGTTCCTCTCAAGCAAGGAGAGAAAAAACACACCCCTGGAGAGGCTGAAGGGGCACAGTAGTATTTACATGATGCTTCCACCAAGTCCCCATTTCTTGGGCTAGTCACTAATGTTCTTTTGAAGGCTTAGCATATCTCCACCCCCCATCAGTACATCAAGCTTTCTGGCGTTCATGGCCCAGGTTTCTTGGCTCTGACTTTGATTTTATCTTCCAGTCCCCCACCTGGTGAGATAGAGCTCAAAGCCTGGGGGAGGGTGAGTCACCTTGAGAGCAAGAGCTTCAGGCCCATAGCTATACTACCAGGCAGATTCCCAAGATGGCAGAGGCCAAGCACCTGGAATCTAGGTGGAGAGACCACCCCACCACTCCAACCCCTTCCCCTCCCTCTCTCCCTCCAAGAAGAACCAAGGCTCTCTTAGATCTAGTGCTTATTTTCTTTATTTGCTGGAGGAGTTGAAACAAACTTAAATTTTTTTTCCTAAACATGAATCATTCAAGTAAAACCAACTGAACTATAGAAATTTAGCAAAGTGAGGGAACAAAAGTAGCACAACCATCTGAAGGTGGAGAGGGCAAAGGTACAGAAGGGGAGGGAAGCAGTCTCCTTTTTTTTTTTTTAAACAACATATATATGAACTCCTTATGATTCACCTGCTTGTATCAAGCATAGGGACTCATTCCAGATAATTGTTTTCTCCAAACATCTTTTGAGAAAATTTAAATTTCAAACAAAAGGTGTAATAAAAAAAAATAATCACAAAAACCCCCCACAAACCATACCATAACTGCCTTCCTTCATTAATCACAGGAGTTTTCATTTTATAAAAAGATTAATAAAAAATATTGAAAAAATTATTCTCATTTTATAATTTTTAAGCTAGAATTCAGAAGTTTCTTAGAAAACACACCAGAAACTGCCCTCCAGTTAACATCCCAGTTGCTGAGAGGATAAAGCACAACTTGGAAACATCTTGGGGACTAGTCCCACAAGGGATGGAAGCCCCCTGTAAATGAGAAAGGTTAGAGGGTGTGGATGTGTGTGGGGCCAGCATCCTGTCACAGAGAGCTCAGCAGGGGAGGCTTATGCAAACAAGGTCATCTGAAAGGACCTAAACTTACTACATAAAAAAGCTGCTCTAAAAATTAGGTTTTTCAATGCTGCTTGGTCCCAAATCGAAGTTGACATGCCAATGTTTTGTTCTTGAGAATCATTTTCCTAAATTAAACCTGGAGAGCTAGTGTTACTAAATATTCATAAAGTAGAGATTGAAAAAATTGTATGGGTGGGAAAGGGGGGTGGAGGAAGAGGAGACCAAAATTAACCAAATTAGTCCTCATCTCTCAGCTTATATTGGAAAAAGAAAAAAAAATTAAATAAAAAAAATAAAAAATAAGACTCGGTTCAAAATGGGACATAGGCTATGAAAACTTGTGTGGATTTCAGTCTATGTCCAACCCCAGTCCCATACAAACAAGCAAGAAACGACCAAAAGCCCTACTTCTGGTTAAGGGTGGAGAGCTGGGGCCTCCCTCAGTCAGCCTGCACAGACAGCTCTGAGTGGACAGGCCAGGGATGGTTCCCCTCTAGTCTGGGGTGGAGGTGGGTTGGGGGGCCTTTGGGGTGTATTTTAGAGAATCCTCTCTTCAGCTCTTCAGTCTTTCTGGGACATCTCCCCAGCCAGTGCTAGATGCCTCTCTCCCTTGAGTGTGGTTAGCCTCCAAGGGCTCTTTACTCAGTGGCTGCCTGTAAATTGTCCTTCTCCTCTCGGTTTTCTGCGCCGCTCTCATCATCTTCAATCTCGCCTTCTTCTCCGCTAAACTTGTCATGGGCCCACTTGGGGCTGGTGCTGGATTTCCGGAACATGAACCTGCCCCTGCCCCGAGGAAAGGCGCCCCGGCCCCGGCCTCTGCTCACCCACTTCTCGCTGCCTTCACCCTCTCGATCATCATGCTGAGGAGACAGCATAGTTCAGTTAGTTAAGAAAGCGCCAGAACTCAAGTTGCTGCTTATCTGTCCACCACTAATGGCTAAGCACAGCTTAAAAACAAATGCTCCATCTCTATGAAACATTCCCAACCTCTCTCAACCCTAAACTTCTAGAATTAAAGTATTAGGAAGCAATTGGTTCAACTAAAGCAAAGCAGAGACCCTGGGGCCAGTAGCTAGGTTGAGACTTGGAGAGGGAGGCAGATAGTCTTTGAGGGACAGAAGGAAGCTCTATATATCAATATTGGTGCTAAACAGGCCCAAAGGCATATCTATCCATAATTAACCTATAGTCACCCAAGCATAATAAGAAAGTCACTGTCTTGCCCTAGGTGTTAAAATTCCACGCTATGTCTCCTGATTCTTACATGACTAGCCAAAGGACCCCCTTTCCCCTTCCTCCATCCCTTGTAGCTCCACCAAAGCCTAGATATGTTCACTGCAACTTGGAGATCTGTGTGCAACTTTGGGGAAGATAAGGAATAAAAACAAGCCTGTTACTTCCCAAAGATGGTATTTTAAAGAGAAGTGAATAGTTGCTAGCACTACAACCCCAAACCAAACTATGTTTATCTGTCCAATACAGAATGCTCTCTAAGGGTGGAATTGTAGACCATGTAGGGCAATCCCTAAATGTGAGATCTACTCTAGCTTGAGAGGAGGGGAGAGGGAATGGAGTCCCTTTCTTCTTGCTGGTACTTTGACCACTACAAGCCACGGCTACTGGGATTTGTCCAGGCTTCCTTCAATCTGGTCTTCAGAGGGGTTGAAAGCAACATCCTCCTAGGCCTACATTTCCCCCTCCCTCCCTATCCCCACAGCTGGCCCTAAGATATGCTTAGCTTTAAGAGTACGCAAGTAATATTAGCCATTTCCATGTACTGCTTACCACAGATGTCTAAGGATCAAATGAGATGACTGTAAACTCTTAGCACAGTGTTTGGCACATAGTAAGCACTATATAAGTGTTATTATTATCATTACTCAGCACAAAAAACATTAAGTGTAAGTTGTTAAGATACAAGCTAAACTAACTTTGTTGTATTTGATTTCACTTTGTTGATGGCTGTCATCGCCCATCTTAAACATAACAAAACTCTGGCTTGGTGAAAGTTAATGCTGAAGAGGGAGGAGCTGCAGGAAGCTCTGTCACTGGTCACCTGCTCCTGACAGGGAAGGCAGAATCCAAGGGAGGAATGGCCTATGGTCACCTTGGCAGCTCTGTCAGATGGGGTCTCTGTCCCCTGCAATAAGCTATTAGGGATCTGCTCTGGGGTCCTGTCTAGATATGAAGTTCCCAGGACTTATTTCCTCCTACTGAATATGCACTTCACCCCCCAACTGGGACAGAATGCTAAGCTGCCATCCCATTTTTTGTCTTTTAAACTAGTGTACCTTGGTTTATATAATTTTGCCTTCAAGGAAAAAAATTATTTTCCTTCACATCTCAATTTTGGGAAAATTAATCCTTTGGTGATTCCTTTTAAGAATCACTCCTTAATCTGTTTTACAAACCAAGTTTGCTTAAAGAAGGGAACCAGGTAAGCATGTACTTATTTCAGATTCTCACTGTTAATCCAATTCATCATAGTCATAAATTTTAAACTAGAAGGGGCCCTAGAGGTTAAACACATTGTTTATAGTATTTCAGGATGCTTTAATTTGTCAGAGACACCCCAGCTCCCAAATGCGCATTGAGGGAAAACTAGATGACCAGGCAACTGTACTTGTCACTTTAGGTACAGAACCCAGCTGGGTCCCTCATCTGCTCCACACTTCTGACCACATAAGCAAACCCCTGGTATCGACCACAGAATAGGCCACGTTCCTTCTCCCTATGCCCAGACACCTACCAGGTAATATTTTTTGCTTTTGGGTGTATATTCTGGGTCCCATTCCTCTTCTCGGGTCCTCTTCTGGAAATCATTGTTGCCACTGCTGTTATTGCCAGCATAGTTGCCTCTGCCCCAGCCTCTTCCTCTAGCTCGAAACTGCTGCAGCAACAAACAGGCAAGAGCAGTCGGTCACACTTAGGGCATGTATGGTGACCCCTTCTCGAAGACTGTATTAGGAGATCGTAAGCTCTGACAGAACAAAACTGACACACATTCCCTGATCTCCTGCTGATAAACTGCAGTTTATCCAATCATGTGGCTGGATACTCAGGAACCTGAGACAGTTAATTCGGCTGGAATATGAGCATGACTAAAAGCATTCTGCCAGGTGACCAATGAGAGAGAACAAGGTCAGAAACCAGAAGCTACAAAACCTTTCAATCTGAATAATTCTGTGTGAAAAAGCCACTGTAAAAATAGACAGCTGAGGAAAAAAGTGATTGAGTCAGAGGGAAACATCCGGAGGATGAGGAGGAGTCTAGTCTGTCTCTAGGCTCCCTAAGAACCTGCCAGTTCCTGAACCCAGAGATGCACATTGCTGATGCAAAATGAGTGTGTTAGAGCCAGAAGGGACTTCTATCTGATGCACCGATCCTTCCCCATTCTCTACATATCCCAACAAAGAATGAAAAGAGCAAACCTAGAATTATTAGTACAAGATGAAAAGAGGAAAGAGGTATAAAGAAAGCCTATCCCGACCCATGAGGTCAGAAGAGTTAAGCACATGAAGAGAGAAACTGAGTGGTCATGCTGAATCTCCTAGAAAGACTCTCCTAGGACAGATGGACTTTTTACAAAAAGGAGAGAAGCACTCTTGGAAGCCTGTCTGCAGGTTATATGGCAGGAAGGGAAGAGGTTAGGGTATGGGGTGACTCACAAAGGTCCCTCGAGCTCTGCCTCCTCTCTCACTTGGACCCACAAAATCTTTGGTCCCCAGCCGGGATTTGTCAAAGCCTGTGGTGCTCTCTTCCCGCTCCTCTGTTTCTTCAGTGTACTCCTCTGCTTTGTAAGAATGTGATGACTGGGAGGATGATGATGACGACCGAGACCGATCCCGTGTTCGACGATGCTTCCTGTGCCAAGAGAGAAGCCAGTGTGGCTCATGAGGCCCTTAGAAGAACCCTGGCTTGACCAAGCACCAGCACCTTGTGTTTCATAGGTGAGGACTAACCCAAGATATCTCAGGAACATGGCTGCTGAAATGGGTTTGAACACACTTAAACTAGAAAAAAAAAAAAAAGACAAACGCAAATGCACCCATCTAGGATGTGTTCTTCAAAATTCACTTTCCTTACAGAGCCAAGTAACAGGTGGCAACATTCAGTGGGACAGGATGAGAACCCAGAGAACTGGAGAGGCTGTTCCATGAGTTACTTCTTCTGAATCGGCCATTCCCCCTGGAACCCAGGGAAGATTAGAGATTAAAGCTTTAGCAATTTGTCTTTAAAGATGATGTACTGTCTGTGATGGGGCGGGGGAGGGAATCAGTAACTGGCAATACATTTCCATGATCTAATAGGCTGGCCTCCAGAAGGAGGTACAGAGGTTAGCCTCTTTAGGCAACACTGGGACGTATCACTTCTTCAACCCCAACTGCCCTGGATGGGGGCCAAGTCATAAAGCCTCAGAGTTCCAAGGCTCATTTTTTTTGGAGAATTTTAAGCTCTCACTCAGAAAAGCACTGTTTCTTTCACCTGTTACCATGTACTGTGGTTCCCCTTCAAGAAATGTCTGCCTCAGAAGCCTTACTCTGACTCTAGGAGCTGGCAGTGTTTTTCATTCCCAGAAGTGCTTCCTTCTAGTATTTGACTGGTATGAATGTTTATAGAGATTTTTCTGCCCACTCAATGGATCCCAAATCATAATCACAGACTGTCAGAGCGAAAGAGGTCCTTAAAGATCACTGATTTAATGTCACTTGACCAAGGTCATAAATGTAGCTGGTGGTAAAATCAGGATTAAGCTTGAAGTTTCTAAAGGAGAAGAGTTTACAAAGTTAGGGCTAGGCAGTCAGACTGTCTCCAAGAAATGGTATGAGAAACTAAATTAGGTAGTCATACCTGTAGCATTGATATACTGTTACAAACAGTTCAGAGACCTGTTGAGAGCCATTTACATGGTTAGTGATAAAACAAGTCCTCCTATGCACCAAGAAAGTTAGAAAGCATCTCAGAGGGTATCTAGTCTGAATTCTGAGTCGGAATTCACTCTACCATATACCAGACAAGTAATCATCTAGCCTTTGCTAGTGAGGAAGAACCCACTATCTTTTAATGTACCCCACCCCACTTTTGGACAATTTTAATTACTAGAGAGAATTTTTCCTTACATTAAGCTTTGATGTGTCTTTCAGTAACTTCCATTTATTTTAATAAAAAAAAAAACCCTTTTAACAAAGTACAGTTAAGCAAAATAAGTTAATGTGCTGCCTCATTCTTCACTACTGGGGCTTTCAAGAAGAACAAATCCCTCTTTCATGTAACATCCCTTCAAATGTTTGAAGACTATTCTGAGCTCTCTAAATCACTTCTCCACCAGGTAACATAACTCATTATTTCAGTCACTCTTTCCACGGCATGATCTTTATTACCCTGGTGGCCCTCCAACTTATCAATGTCCATAAAAAAAAATGGTGCCCAGAAATGAAAGCCCCACTTCAATTATTATAGGTCCAGCGTGGAATACAGTGATATATAATCATTTCCCCCTTTAGAACACTGTGCCTCTCAATGCAGCCTAAGAGCACGATGTCTTTTTTTTTGGGGGGGGGGGGGGGGGTGGCTATCATATCACAATGCTGACTCATACTGAAGCATGCAGTCCACTGAAACCTCCAGATCTTTTCCAGCCAAGCTGTTCTTGATGCATACTTCCTCCCCACCTCCTGGGATTTTCTCACCCTCCCTCATTAGCAAACTTATAATTAGGTTCAAAGACTTAACTTCTAAGTATAAGACTGACTTTATATTTATCCTAATTACATAACATCTACTGAGATATTCACACCAACATGCTAAACTAGATGAGATATTTTTGGAAACTGACTTCATCCAACTTGTCACTTTATCTGCAAATATGGTAAGTGTCATCTATGCATTTTTATCCAAGTTATTAGTAAAATGCTAAATCCAAGAAGAATGCAAATATCCAGCACATATTAGGCTCTTAACTGAATAATTCTATGGAATCGTGCCCTAAAATAGGATCATGAATGTCCATAACCTTAGATGGGAGATCATTTCATAACATCTATTTGTTACTTTAGTCAATTAGTAACAACTCCTTCCCTAAAAATTAGAGTTAGCATACAGTAGAACAGAACACTTGAAGGATGGAAGCATAGAAGATTTCCCTCACTGGAGTTCTTCAAGCAAACCTTTATTACCACTTGTTAGGCATGCTGTGGATGGGATTCCTGCTGAGATTTGCACTGTTCCATTCAGTTTCTGAGCTGCCTTCCAATTTTCAATCATGATCAATCAATTCTCTCTCTTGGAAGGAGTTCAAACTAAATTTGTCATATAAAATTCTACCCTAGCACAAGGGACCGAGATAGACAATAAATAAAACATAGAGTACTGAACTGGAACATAGGAGACCTAATTTCAAGCCCTAGATGTCACTAAACATCTGTGTGAACAGTGAGCAGTCAGTATGGTCCAACTGTCTCAGTTTTATATCTCTGTCAAACGGAGAATATCTGCTCAACTTTTCTTTCTCAGCACAGCTTGAAATGTGATAATTTACGTGAAAGTTCACTCCATAGTACTAGACTAAAGTAAGGTGGTCAATTATTTTAAGATGACTGAAAAGTACCCAGGTCTATTGACAGGGATCTCCACACAATCAAGTACAAGGTTAGAGTATTTTCAGAAAAGCAAAAACCAAACAAACCAAAAACAAAACCAGGGCAAGAACTTTTTTCACAAATGTCTTCCTCTGATGACTTTCTGGGGCTCAGAGGTGTGACCCTGGGGCTCTCTCAGACTGTGCACAAGTGCTGGAAGGTCAATATTAAGCTACAACGGCACAAAGAATGCCTAAATGTTTCTTACCCATGAACCCACCTAATAAACTAAGGAAAAGTTTGTCACCAGAAAACTAGGCACCAGCTGCTGACTCCCTCCCCCTCACCTCCTTCCCCACCCTCTTCCAACACAAGAATTCACAAAGACCTTCCATTAAAGGGCAGAGGAGTTGTGAACAGAACTGGGAGAAAGAGAATCCACACCATAGAAATCAAGAAATCAGAGGTCGGCTCCTTGAAATATATTAGAAATTGTGCTAGAATTTAAATCCAGTTAATTAGTTGTTTAAGACAATATATTATTATATTGTCTTTTTTTTTAGACAATGAAGGCCAGCTTGATGACCCCCATTATTCAGTGACAACTGCTGAATGAATCCATTGCTAAAAAAAATTTCCCTCAAAGGACTAAGAATCACCAGTGAGAATACTGAAATGAACTGTTACAGGCTAAGCAGATTATTCTCAAAGAGTGGTTCTAGAACATGCTGAAAAATGCTGAAATATGTTACCATCCACAGACTAAGCATATCCTCAACGTGACCACTTTGAAGGGAGACACTTATTTGGATCTGGATAAGTTTTTTGTTCTTTAAAAATTTATGTAATAGTCACAACTTGTCTAGGAAAGAAGAAAAATTGAGTCCCTGAACCTGTCTGGGCTGACCCTCTGCTGCAGAGAAAAATGCGACAATCCCTAAATAAACGTTTATAGACATACATCTACCCAACAATATTAGTTTCTTTTGAGGAAACCTGATATTAGGTGAAACTGCTTTCTTTGGGAAGCTTAATTTTTTTCTTTTTTTTTTGGAGGGGGGGAAGGCAGGGCAATTGGGGTTAAGTTACTTGCCCAAGGTCACACAGCTAGTAAGTGCTGAGTGTCTTAGAGGATGCATTTGAACTCATGTCCTCCTGACTCCGGGACCAGTGCTCTATTTACTGTGCCACCTAGCCGCCCCAATTCATAATATTCCAAATGGGTGACTGACTAAACAATGTTACCACATTGGCTGGGTTTTAAAATATGGAAAAAGCAGTTGGAGCAACTTGGAGTGTTGGAGGAGTATAGCTGTATTAAGCTACTACAAGCAACGAGAGTTATCAATTGCTAGACAGCCTGGAGAATCTACACCTGCCACGATTCCTGTTTCAAGCAGGACAGCTAGACAGACACGATTGCCTACATACTTCTGCTTTTTGGATCCTTTGTGAGTTTTCTCAGTTTTTTCTGTTGATCTCTCCCTTGAGTGGCTTGAATCTCGGGAATCTACTGATTCTCTTGACTTATCTCGTTTAAGATCTCGCTCTTTATGTTTTTTACGACGTTCAATATCAAGACGAAGATCAACTGGGTCATCTTTGTATTTTCCCTCAGCCTGCAGAGAAAGAAAGAAGCAGGAATTAAGACTCTTAAACTATAAATATATCAACATATTAGCCACCCTAAAAAAACCATGGTTTTCAGTGCAGTGGTACAATGAAGGGGAGGGAGTAGCAAGAATGCTAGTAAACAATATCAGCTGTACACATGATTCAATGTCCCTTCCTAACAAGAAGCTAAGGGCATTTATTTAACCTACCAAGAACAAGACAAAAACAAAAGTAAGACATTACAGGGAACTAGTTAATTTCTCACCACCATTTATAGGCCACTCTAAGCATGGAAACTGACGTGTGAATCCTAGCTACAGAATCCCAGTGAGAAAAGCTGCTGCCTACAAAGCTAAAGAATGGCAGGGTGGGGAGGTTAAGCTAGGAACAGGTCTGTGGGCATAGAGCCCCCATGTGCATGGCCAAGATTACGTGATGACAACTGATATAGGCTGAGCCCGAGACACATTCCCAATCCAATTTAAGGCGTCCTGCTAGCTGGGGAATTATCCTAAAGCATTAGTTGGCCTGGAAAGTAGGAACAAAGAACCTGAGCAGGATATCCTAACATTACCTGTACAGATAACTTGAGGAAACCTCAGAAGGAAGCTGAATAATGCAAAGCAAAGGAAGTGGCAATAGCGGGTAGGAGCTTATATAAAAATGGGCAAATTATATAAAAATATCTACCCTTCTAGGTGCTTAACAGAAAAAATTACATTACAGAGATGTAGTATAGTTATACTGGTATTATACCTCAACAATGGCTTTAAAAAGAAATCTGTTACAGCAGATTTTTTAAAATTCAAAACCAAGACAGAGAGGGGGAATCACAATGTGACAGGAAATTAAATTCATCCTATAGTCATAACTCTTCAAAGTGTGTATAAAGTGGGGGGGAGGAGGGGCACAGGGAGGAGCACACAAAAGACAATTTTAGTAATTTTTTAACTATTAAATTTTATGTAATTAAAATTTAAACAACAAACTCAGAACTTTAGCTGCAAGATGAAGATTTGGGAGCCACTGATCTCTTCCTGATGGGGCAGAGAGATTTTTTCCAGGGTGCTAGTAACTTTTAGTAGGGGTTTTATTTTGCTTGCTGATTTTTGTACATTTGCCCAGGAAAGAGATTTTTTTTATTATTTACACTCAGACACCAAACTACTCCCAGCAGCACTAATGTCACTGACAAAAGCAGCTACTGCTCCCTTAGGCAGAGTGAACAGTGATTTACACCCCTCCCCCGAAGGACGAGATTTCCTTCACTGTTTGAAAAGCTTCCAGTTTCATATAGAGCCAAGCTAGCAGAGAAAGGGGGGAGGGGGGGCAGAGAGAGCAGGTTTATCACATTTATCTGATACAAGTTTTTTTTTTTTTGAAACCTTGAAAATAAATACATAAAAATTAAGGTTTCAGCAGGATGGGAAGGAAACATTTCTCATTTTAACCAAAACCATACATGAAGAAAGACACATAATCTGCATTAGGCTTTAAAAAACAACTCAACCCAAATCTATACCACAACTGTAACACTTCATACTACTTTTCATAGCAGTCTAAATGCAGCTGGGCTGAGCAGCATTAAAGTAACAGTGAGGGACAAATGATATGGGTACAACATTAGAACAAATTGGACTAGTTGTGTACTAACAATTTACTCAATTCAGATAGAAATACAAGTTTTATTTTCCTCTCTCTGACATGCATGTCTTTTTGAAATCATGGTTGGAAATAGCGCATGTATACAATTGATTTGATAATACTTACAAGCAGAAAAATATCACAAAAAGTTTCTTCTCTCATCATGGGCACTTGTTCCAAAACTCCTCTCTTTTTTTTCTCAATCTCACCTCAATAGACTTTGGGGTCATTTACCATATTCTAACCACTTCACAAAGGTTGTTGATACATTTAATAAAAATTAACCCTTTGTAGTTCATTTTTAGAATTATGCCCATCCTTAAAAGAAAAACACAAACTTAAGTAGAGAGTAATTTAAACAAAAACATTTCTGTTAAGTTCATGCCCAACGCACTCATTTTGTTGAAATTACTGATGAAAGCAAGAGTTCACCTTGTAGCCAGGCTCCCGTGTGCTTTTCATCTCGTCATGAGCCAAACCATGTTTTCTGAACGTACTGGGAGAAATATCTATCCTCCTAGGGAATTAACAAAACAAAATCCAAGTCAATATTTTTCCAATGAAACTCAATCTTACCTCTTACCATCTTTAGTTTCATAACCACTTACCTCCAAAATTCAGATTCATTTCACTATCTACTATGTACTCGCCATTGAGGGGGCCAAGAGATAAATAAAAATAAAGTTCCTCCTCTCACAGTTTATCAGCAGGGAAAAAAAAACCTTTGGAGAGTCCCAGAATAATGGAGAGGGGGGAGGAAAGAGGAGAGGTTTTAAGTTCTGTCTCTGACATACAGTGGTGTCAGTACCTAAGCAGTCCCCCTAAAACTGTTCAACTGAAGGTATGTAGCGAATATGCATCAGTGTGGTTTCCAGAGAGTTCCCTATACTCTCTGATGAAATCATAAATCTGAATCACAGCCAAATCCCTCCTCCAACAAGCCTATTCAGATAAAAAAAAATTACTTAGAGTAACATAAAGAATTAGAAACTGAGCCAAAGAAATCAGACTGATCTGGTGTTCCAACTCATCTCTGCGGGCTCTATATCCAGGGCAAAGCCCCAAGAACCAGCTCCATTTTGTAAGGAATGGGGCTGTCTCCCACTGTTCCTTCCTTAGGAAGCTTCAAGCTCCAAAAGTAGAGGTAACAGCTGAATGCACAGTCCCAAAAGCATTTAACAATCCCCATTAACACCCTCCCCATCCCCAAACCTTGAGCCTGGCATCTAAATGGCATTTTACAACAACAACAACAACAACAACAACAAAACAACCTGAGCCCTGAGTCTGATGTCTAAATCCTCTGCCTAATGCAGAGGATAACTGTTTTACGGAAAACCCACCCGAAGATACGTCTACATCAGAAACAAACTTGCTTAGAAACCCTCAACTCGTCATAGTGTATAACAAACAGAGAAGAGTTTCAGAAATTTGCTAAAGTCATTTAGACACCCCCCACATCACCTTCTCAATATTTTGCAGACTCCTTTGGAAAAGTAACTGATCTGTTTAAGGAAAACTCAAAGTAAGCTAAAAAGGAGGGGCTAGCCCCTTCGGCTGACCTCCCTGGAGTCCCAGACCAGCTCGTGTCTGCCAGGTGTCTGTTTCCCTGGTGCACCCTATTACAAGGACCAATGGGTTCTGCACCACCTCAGAGTTTGTACAAAGTTGCTCTAAATTCCATAGCTAACATAGAGAATATGACAAGAAAACTAAAGCCTTCATTGAAACCTCCATCAGCAGGATATTCCACACCTGTGAATCTCTGGGCTCTTCTTGTTTTTAGCTGCATCCTGTTCTGTTCCCCTCTTTAGGTATTTAGTAAAACGTTCATTCAATGTCATTCCTGAGGATCCAAAATGATGCTCTGTGGAGGATGCAAAGAGAGATGTCCCATGATTACTGTACTGCAGCACAGTCTTGGTGGGATATACAAAGACTCTAGAATCAAGAGCACCCCAGTTTAGACCCCCTCTTAATGCTAACTAACTAGTTTTATGACCTTGGGCAAGTCCTTTCACCTCCTTGGGCCTTAGTTTCCTCATCTATAAAATGAGGGGGTTGGACTATGGCCTCTGGTCCCAACAAGCTCTAAATCCATAATCCTGGGGGCTTAAGGTTTGATCTTGACACACAGCAAACCATATATATTTATATATACGATATATAAAAATTCTAAAGGTTAATGTAAACCTCATCCTTTATTAAACACTATCTTTGTAAAGTACCGCAGTAGCGGGAGGCACTGGGGCATCTGTCCCTCACATTCCTGTTCCTCTTCCATACACCTGTAGTCAAGGAAGGGAGATTAGGGACAGCTTCCCTTCCTGAAGCACAAAGGCTCCTTATTCTAAAACAAACCTTTGTAGACCTGCTCGAAGTCTGAATTAGACCAGGATCTGCCTAACATGGCTGTACTCCCAATTTTGGTCTCCCCTCCTTCAGCACATAAACCCCTCCTCTAAATTACCTAGGAAAGGTAAAAACTGATCCAATTTCTAGGGAGTGGTTTCAGTCCTTAAGAAAAATGCTTGAAGGACATTTTTATCACGTGGTCAAAGAAAAAACACCCATTGCAGAAATTAGGGAGATAGAGGGAGAGGAATTATTAAGATCTGTCAAAAGAAGCCTATAATCAGAAGGTCTGCACATAGACCAGAAGCTTAAGAAGTTTAGGAGGAAAAGGTAGAGGAAATCTGAAAAATTCTTTCATACTTAATTGTACATCCTCACTCCTACTAAGGGAGTTTTAACCACTCTCACCAGACACCAATAATTAGCACTTGAAACCCCATAATTTGCTGAACTGGTGAGATGGCCCCAGAAGTAATTCCCTTATGCCAGCCAGGGATTTAAAAGACCTTGGTAATGGGCAGAACAGTTCAAGTAATCAAGGACAAGAAAAGAGGCCTCTCTCCTATTAGAGCCTGGCTGACCACTTGGAAGGAGACTAAGTATCTTTTCCTCCAAATGGCCCTTAGAGGAAGCTGTGGAAGAGCAAGGGAGGGAAAGCAGTGGCCTTGAACTCACCTTTAACATGATGAACAATAGTCACAATATGCTGGGCAAACAGCTCTGAGGGGCTCCGCTGAGACTGAGCAGACTGTATATGTTGGAAAATGGAACGGAATTCCTGATCTTTTTTGTTACTATGGACTAGATCTCGACTGAGTTTGCGTTCCTGAGCCAATAAGCCACTGGGACTGGAAGAGAAAAGGGGGGGAGGGGGAATAGGAGGGGAGATGGGTGTCAAGAAAAAGGCACACAGAAAACCAGTATAGAGCACAAGTGCCCCAAAACTGCATTAGTGGGACTAGAAGGCTATCACTGCATCAACTCTGCTCAACTCCTACACAACTGATTCAGGAAGTCAGTTAATAACACCTGAAGGACCCCCAAAACGTGCCCCCCCCACTTCCCAGCATCCTGGGGAAGCCTTCTTTGGGCAGCCCTTCAGCACAAGGTGGTGGTGAGGCCCAGGGAGGGGCAGGCCCAGCCCAGGAAAGTAGTAGGCCCAGCCCAGGAAGGAGCAGGCCCAGCCCTGAGAGGAGCAGGCCCAGCCCAGGGAGGAGCAGCCCCAGCCCAGAGAGAAAATCGGTAGAGCCCAGAAAGGAGCACCCAGCCCTGCCATACAGAGAGGCCCCCCAGCCACTCACTCCTTGTCTGCAGCCATCTTGCCTGTGTCCTGCTGCTGAGAAGCGCCCCCTAGGGCCCCAAGGTTGGGGCTGCCACCCTGAGGCTGCCTGGGAACTGCCCGCACCACCCACCAGAGGGCGCCCTCCTGCTCTCACCGGGCCAGGTCCTCATCAAAGGAGTCCATGCGAACGTTGACCTGGGCCTCTCTGGTGATGGAGAAGGACGATTTGCCCAGGGGCAGGCTCTCTGCCCTCTGTGGGCCCAGCTTATCTCGGGCCTCAGTGGCGCCCGGGGTCGTGGCGCTGGCCTTCCTGGATGGTGGGGTTGGTGGTGAAGAGCCCTTCTCTGGAAGGGCCTTGTAGGCAGTCACCCGGAAGTTCTTCTCGGGCACAAAGCCCCGGTGCGCAGTGGCCTCGGTCCTCTTGGTGGTGGCCCGCTCCTCCTTCTTGGGCCGGTCGGTATACGTATCGTCCTCTAGCTCCTCAGCCTTCCTCTGCTTCTCCTTTCCCCCAGGCACATACACCAGGCCTTCCCACTTGCCGGGCCGCTCATCTTCCTGGCCTTTGCTGGTGCCCGCGATGACTTTGGAAATAAATTTGGGCTCATCCTCAAACTCAGACTCCTTCCGGCCCTTCGCCTTCTCCTTGTCTTGCTCATCCATTTCCTCTTTGTGGAACTCAGCCATCTTCTTCTCAAAGTCATCTCTGAGCTTATATCTCTTGGGGGACTGGCTGCCCCGAAAAGGTTTCTCAACATCAGCTTTGGGAGCAAATGAGTCAGACTTTGCTTTTGAGTCTCCCAAGCCCAGCTCAGAGAAGCTTCCCTTCTCTTTTAGTTTTTCCTTATCAACATTTGTTAGTTTCTGTTCCTTATCTTTTCCATTCTCAGACTTCTGTTCTTCTAGATACCTGTTTACAGAAACATAAACACACATGCAAAAGAGATTTCTTAAGCAACTTGCTTTACAACAAGCTTTAAAAAAATCCTCTGAGGAAGTCTTTATGATTCCAGTTACCAAAAGTTTTACAACTGAGATAATTTTGAATAAATTTCTTAACTATTTCTTGTGTAGATTTATGAGCCTAGTAGTAAAGAAACACAAATAGGGCATAGGAACATAGGGGAAAAAGGGTACAGAGGAAACAACAGAGGGTATTTGTAAAGTACAAAAGAATCTACTTACCTGTATAGACTAGAAAAAAAAATTAAGGTCTTACCCAACACCTCCACTCAGTCATTTATAAATCTGCTTTCAGCAGTTAATACACCAGAATGTTCAACCTTGGATTGTTTTGCTTTACATAATACAAATTGGAAATAAAAGTCTCAAAAGCGACTTCGAATTTGATGCAAGTCGCTAAACATTTCATCTACTGCAAATACAAATAAAAACATAAGTTAATGTGGGATATTTCTTGTGGAAAATTAATCTCATAATCAATTCTTCTAATAAGGATAGCTGTTTACAAACGTGATAAAAGGCTAAATGTGAATCATTTTAAAAGGTAGTTTTAAAAACACTGAGCTGAACAAGGGAGGTATGAACCATTTCATTGGGATAATTAATGTAGAGTATCTACTGCAGTGAAACTAAAACAAAGAATTGGAGAGAGGCTGAGTATCTACAAAGACTGCCAATAAAGATACTCTTAAGGGAGAAAAGACTCAAGGACAAAGCAATGGAAAGGACACCTTCCAGGAGAAGCCAAGTGCTAGACAATGGTACAGCATACTTCTCCGACAGCCACAAGCACTGGTCTATGCCTGTTGTCTTTTACCCCAATATACTCACACACAAAAAGAAACAAAGATCTGTGTTCCACTCACCGTGTCCCCTAGTGCAGAAAGATGGGGGTATTTTGTCACGTCCTCTCCTAATATGCAGCCTGGTGGGTTTCTACTGGGATACACACCCACCTTGCAGTTTTAAAACAAGGCATTCCTGGACATAAGCCTTGGACTTCCCCATTTTGCCCAGGTCTCTTGTGTTGAATGTGTGAGTATGCAGCTCTTCACAATGATGGGTTGGTGTAGATCGGTCATAGTAGATGGTAGGTCCTAGCAGGTGAATGCTAACCATTCCAATGGTTATTCACTTTGGCAAAGACCATACTCTTTGATGGCTGACCCACAAAGCTCTACTGCTCTCTGGCTTACAGACATATTGGCAGATTCCAAGGCAAATTTTAAATGTGAAAACACCATGGCAGAGTAGTCTAAAGAAACTTTATGCTGCAATACAAATTCAGGAAGGTAGGAAAGCTGGAGTTAAGCTAAAGTTTTCCTTGTGTCACTTCTTTTTTTTTTTTTAAACTCTGCTAAACAGTTCAGGGAACCTGCTACCTCACTACCATTAATAAGAATTCTGACTTGGAAAACAAAACCAATATTTCCTTCACCATGAATATTTTTTGGCATTTACACCACATTAAAATCAATACCCAGCTGGCATGCCACATGCCACAAAACAAGACAAGAAAAATGTGATACTTGCCTCTTTGAATAGGCTGCTCCTCCTGGAGCAGATACTTCCTCCTTCTGTGATGATGAGCCATATGTGGAACTGATGGCTGGGGGGCTCTTACCCACAGGGCTCTTTTTGGATGGGCTCAAGCCCCCAGCACCATGATCAAATTGGCTTTGGTGAGCTCCAGCCTGAAAGCCGGTGCTGCTCTGCAGAGCCGAGCCCATCTGAGACGGTGTGGAGAGTGGAGGGCTGGTTTTCTGTACAGGGCTGGGGCGGGGAGACCGCCGCCTCACCACCACTGACTGGAGAGGGCTCTTGAGGGCAGGGCTCCGCTCTCGCTCTCGGGGGCTCAGCTCAGTCGTGGCAGCTCTTGATGCTGAGCCAGCACCATAAGTAGTGGCCTCAGGCCATGGCTTTGAGCTCTCTGATGGTTTAGTATCCTGAGAGGTACCTCCAGGGAAAGGCTGCTCCTTGGAATCATCACCTTGGTTATCTCCAGCAGCCTGTGATGGCCTGTTATCCTTGGAAGATGATTTTTTCTCCTTTACAGATTTGCGCTTAGAAGACTCAACTCGGCTATGGTTAGAGGAAGATCGAGAGGATGAAGAGCGCCTTGACCTGTCAGAGGAAGACTTATCAGAGTTTCTAGAATGGCTCCTAGACCTGGGTGAAGGGGACCTTCTTTTGGGGGACCGGGATCGAGAACGGCCCCGTCGAGGACTATATGCTTGGCGGTAATTCTGCCAATTTGACCGGTAGTTTCCATAGCCTCCTCGGTTATACTGGCCCCATGGATAAAAGCCTCTGTTGCGACCACGGAAATAATAGGGCCTTCTATAGCCTCGGTTGTGACCTCGGAAATCTCGGTTCTGATATACTCTTGGATGATTCCTTTCTCTGTTATGAGCCGGAGAATATGATCTGGAACGGGACCTAGAACTGAAAAGGTAAGAAAAGAGGGAAAAGAGTTTCTATTTTTGATCCAAGTACTTTCACTGGGAGACAAAAAGTATCATGTTCTTCCTAAAAATCCTGACAAAAGACACTTAAATGATAATATCTGCTTCTCAAGGATCTTGTTCATTTGCTTTCTAATGCTAAAAGCAAATATACAAAAATAATTCATCTCACTACTTGAGTGAATTATTATGGTCTGTAATCACCAGTAAAGACTGTCTTTATACAGGCACAAAATCCCATTTCAACAAATTTGATGAGATGTTAAAATAGCTTTCTTACTATTACAACAAATGAAAATCTACAGTTTCAGGATCTGAGTATCATTTATTTCTTAAACAAAACAAATGCTTTAACACACACTATTTGCAAACAATAAAAGCTGCTACATTAAAAATGCATTAAGAGGGGCGGCTAGGTGGTGCAGTGAATAGAGCACCGGCCCTGGAGTCAGGAGTACCTGAGTTCAAATCCGGCCTCAGACACTTAACACAAAAAACTAGCCGTGTGACCTTGGGCAAGTCACTTAACCCCAACTGCCCTCCAAAAAGCAAAAAAGAAAAAAAAAAAGAAAAAAAATGCATTAAGGGATATGTTCATTTCAGATTCCTGAAAATCTGCAGATCATAAAGATGAATATTTTTATATTTGTGAGGGTGCCATAGTATTTATAATTATGCCTTCAACTTAACAGCTCCTTAAACCCTGAACTCTATGTATTAGACTTTTCCTGGCCATAGTAATTTCCTTGTTTCCCAAGCCATATCTTACAGACTATCTGAACCAATTCTATAGGATTCAACAGAATCTGTTTTAAAAAAAAAATGAGATTGGCAAAACACCCTAAAAACGGTATTAAAAAATATCCAGGTTTGCTGGGTAGGTAAATCTAATGTTAAAAATATTACTTTACCATGAACATAACATTTGGCATCAAAATTCTACCACTGTATAATATGGTTCTCCTATGTCACCACAAGGAGTCACTGTAGCCATGAGGTAGATATGAAATTTGACACCAGGAGAACCTAAAAACTCACCATTCTAATAAGGTTACAGACGTTCCAAAGAACGCCATGTCTTTCAGAACAGATCCGATTTATTTGCCAGATTTCTAATACTGATTCCTCTTCATTTGACAAGAATGAATAGTGGTGGTGGTAGAAATAGTACTTTCTTGATTTAAAATTATAGTGCAAGAATAATAAAGATTTGGTCTCAACTTTCTATGGGAAAGACTAAAAGCTAACAAATCTTACACTGGTCCACTTGGCAGGCTGTCTATTAAACAGGAAAAATTAACATTGGACTCTACATGGCTGTTGGAGAAACATATCTCCTCACCTCATAACAGAGGTAGTAAACTATAGATATGGAAGGAGTATCAATGAACTGAATTTTTAAAAATATGTGCTTCTTGGTTGAAATAAAAGACTCTACTGGGACAAAGGCGAGTCATTAGGAAGTGACAGCAAGATCATTGATAAAACATTAAAAAAACTTCTATTCTCATCAGAATAAAACCTCAAGTCAAAATCTCCAAAAGGAAAGAAAACTTCAAATTACTAATAAAACTACCAATTTGATTTTTTTTTTAAGGGGGAGGAGTGGGGATTAGAAGACCATTCAGATGGAGCGATGAGATTATATAGCAATGCCAAATCTACTGAAAAGTTTTCAATGTTTTTTCTTCCTATGTGTATATGCATGTATGTATATGTACTATGTGCACACATGCATGTATTGACACATATAAGGACAAAGATGTGGGATATAGCTTACTGGCAGGTCTCCTATTCTGTATATGAATCTGTGCATGTATATGGCTTTTTAAAAACCCTTTTTATGTATTCCTCTCCAAGTAAAGCTGTTCCTGTCAGCAATACCTGACATCGAACACCCATGTCTCTTTCATGGGATCCCCTGTGGGCCAATGGCTCTATGACAGAGGCCCCCATCAATCTCCCATAGGGACTGTAACACATAATCTTAGAGTATATGCCTTAGGTTTCCAGGTGAGAGGATGGGAGAAGTCTGTCACAAATGGGTTGAAATTTTCTTGTTTTAAAATATTCTGTTTAACAAAGATCCAATGTTCTTTGAGAATTGAGTAACAACAACAACAAATTACCACTTCTGCAGAACAAATACTCAATACGATTATACTCAATAAAATCTAAATAAAACACAATGGGTTCAGTTTCCCAAAATTCTGATCACCATAAACTCAGGTCTTTAATCAAAGAAAAACATTTTGGCACTTAAGTGTCTGGCAAAGATATGTCTTAATACAAATTGTTAACTGGCTGTTAGTACAATAAAACAACTTACCTTTAAAACTTTCTCATGTAAAAACAGAAACAACAACATAAGAAAGAAGGGAGGGCAGATGCAGGCTCTGAAATTGAATCTGACCTGATTAAAAACTATACTTGAGGGATGTGATCCACCCAAAGCACTAAGTGGGGGTGTGTGATTCACGCTCGCATCCTCAGGAGGCTATTACTTCTCTGTTACCAATTACTATTGAGGGGCCTGTAGCACACTGCATCCAAAACCTGCGGCCACTGTACAGATGCACGAACATGAGTCTCTGCAGACTTCAAAATGAAGTTATTTACGAGAAGTCGCTTTAAAAGGATACGGTCTGTGAAATACAAGGAAACAATCAGTTTTCTCCCATTCTGTAGCACTCACAGCAGCTAATTAGATAGTTAAAGGGCATGTTCTCACAATCTGAAAATTTTACTTTTCTTGTAGTTGAGGGAAAATTAAAAGTAAAACCATGAAACAGATGAGCCAGAATTTAAAACAGAGCATCCAATTACAAATACATCTGTTTCCAGAAAAAAAAAAGTCAAAAAACTGAAAAAATATAGGTATTCTCTCCAAAACTATTTCTTCCACGGTATGATGGTATAAAGTAGATCTAACCCTAACCCTCAATGGATGCACTGCAGAGAATGGGGAGACACAGAAATACAGGCACAGACACACACCTCCCCCTTCCTCTTCTAGTCAAAGACCACAGCCAAATGACTTCAGGAGACAAATGAGACATGAAGAAAAGAAAACCTGCCCAGGACCTTGACTTGTCAAAAAGGGTGCAGAGCTCATCAAAAACACCAACCTGGTGCTTACAAGGACTCTGGAATCATGCCCTTAGTCAAGATACAACATTTTAAAAATGTTTACTCTAGTATCACTTCTGCAAACTGCAATTAAATAAAAGGTATACCTTTAAGAGTCTCATAGCTGAGAAAGATTACAACCATTTGAATTCAAAGCTCTTGGTCAAGGAAGAAAGCTGCTGCAAATGCCCCTAATGATCTGTGTTTTATTAGACAGACACAAACTTGTCCAGTATTAAGCAGGAGTCTCTGGTTCAGTTTCTAGCTTTGAAGACTTCACAAGTTAAAAAAATAATACATCAATGCACAAAGGGAAAAAAATTAAAAAGCAATTTTCTTTTAAATATGACAAAAATCAATATCCCATCACAGATTTGCAGTAATTTTTCAGATGAAGCATTTGAGAAATCAGTGAAATACTGGGAAAGAAAAAACAAATTCATGTGTCATATTTGTTGGGCTATTAAAAAGCACAAGATGCTAGGAAAACAACAAAGATGACAGCTTAAAGAAATGAGTGACCTTTTCCTAAGATATTTTCAGCCTCATGACCAACACACCTAAGGAAAAGTGGACTCTAGGTACAGTGATGAAACTGAAAGGTGTTTCAAGCAGCAAAATCTTTATATTCATTTCTTTCCTACAGTAACCTATCAAGGTCAGCACACCTTTTAGTCAGGAACTCAAACCATTCACCACATTTGCAGTAAACATCCAAAACAAATCAATGTCCACTTTAGATGTACTCTCAAGTAGGTTTCTAAACTCCCCTTTTCTATAGATCTTTCTCAAAAGTTGACTTTTCTTCCTCAGCCTTAGGTCTGCAGCTCAGGAAGAGTTGTCTTTCAAAGGAAATTATCTATCCACAAAGGAAAATTCAAATATTGGCAATTACCTGAAAATTAAAGACTTGAAACAAGAAAAAAGATAGAAAATGTAAGGACCAAGACAATATGTCCACATATGTATTAAAACCCCATTAATTCAAATTAGGTGGAAGGAAGAAGAGTCTGAATTAATACAATGATCTTGATTTTAAAACATATTTATAAAGTAGTTTGTGTTTATTAGGAAGAGCCCAGGGTCTCATCCTAATTAGGGGTAAGGAAACCAATTTTCAATCTTGACTCTTCTCTATCTGCCCAAGCTTACAAAAAGTCCACCTTCTCTCTCTGGAGTCTGTTTCCTCAGTCATAAAATAAGAAGGGTCATCATCTCCAAAGTACTTTCCAACTCTTTCCAATGTTTCAGGATACTATGAAATGTACTTTCACTATATGGCATATATAGTAAAATAATCTATTGCTTAACAAAGTAATACCAATTAGAGGTCCAGAACCACTTTAATATGCAGCCATGGCTAGTTTCTAGTTATATTAAACAAGGACAAATAAATGGGTACTGCCATGTATACAAAACTCAATTTTCTTAATCAGGTGAAATATTGCCCCTACAATATTCATTATACTATTATTTTGTTAGTTGCCCCATTCATAAACGAATCAAAGGGAAAATTTTGCCTATGCCTTTAAACATTTCAAAATGAAAACAGGCAGGAATAAAGAATAGAAACAGTTCGATAAAAAATTGTTTTTCCTTTGATTTCAATAGATATGGCAGGCCTCTCAATCTAATTAACTTCTCTAGATTGGAAGGCTCTGAAAACATACAAGCTGCTAAAAGGGAATCTGGGAAGAGGTAACAAAAGACAGTTAACAGTGTCATTTAATAAAACATCCTTAAGTGCAGAGCCTGCTCAATACACTGATACAAATGCATGCCTGAATAAGCTTACCTCAGTCTGCGTTTCCTGGAGCGGGATACTGATCGAGATCGAGATCGGGACTTTGAAAAAGAACGAGAACGCGACCTTGATCCAGATCTTGAACGGGAAGAACGAGACCCTGACTTGGATTTGTTTGTTTTTGACATATCTGAAGAGAAGGTCACTTTTCAAACACACCTACAGGTAAAAATGAAAACAAGCAATTAAGTAACATAAAACCACTACGCTGGCTAGTTTGAGTTTTCTCCCCAACTGATAAGCATTCATTTTCTCTCCTTTCCAGCTCTCCCCTAAACTGAAATCTGTCAAAAGGTGGATGGCAAAGTTCATCACTGGACTTCATCACTAAACTCTGCAATACTGGATTATCACGGCTTTCATAAGAGTCTTTAAGTTCTAAATTTTCTCCTTCTAATGCTATTGTTACTTTTATACATTTTTCTACTGACCCAATCACTGGCTGCAGTAAAGTGAACATTCACTCCTGGATTTACTTGTGTCAAAAAGTCTGGCAACCGAAAACTACTGGGAAGGTTTATTACACCTAAGAAAGCCAGCTCTTAATCGTCTGGATATAACAGTTTCCTAAGTATTATTTTTCTCTGTTTCACACAACAGCTTCTGGAAAATATCATTTTGTCTGCACCCTTTTTTGGGGTAACAAAATAAGATTTTGATACCTTGTTTCTACATCATGTAAATTTTCTCCTGTATCCTTCCCTTTCCTCAAAAGTACTCTTTTTTTTTTTTTAAAAGATTGGCAAAACTGATTAATATATGAAATGTTTCATACCCACGGGCATCCCAAATCTTCAAAGGAGTAGGGGTAAGGTAAGAGGGCAGGGAGAAACATGTAAAAACTCTGATTTTGAATTCTAATGTTGACATTAAACATGAGAGTTGGGCCATCAGTTTCTTCCTGTGATAAATGATGATCTTCAAGATTCTCTCCAACCCTAAATCCTATGGGCTTCTGTGCTGCCAGCAGCTAGGTGGTGAAATGGATTGAACACTGGACCTGGAGTCAGGAAGATGTGATCCTGAGCAAATCACTTAACTTCTGCCTCAGTTATCTTGTAAAATAATAGCCCCTGCCTCTTAGGGTTGTAAGGATCTACTATATAACCTTAGAAAAGTTACTTAATCTTTCCCAAACCCTAAGTTTCCCCATCCATAAAATGGGACTTGGCTTAAGATAAAATTTCTTACATTATTTATTTTAGAAAATTATTATAAGGAAGGAGCTTTGTTTTATAAAATAAACATAAGCTATTATTATTTTCTGAAATGGTTGAAATCACTAGTCAAATTGCTATGCTTTGGATTTTTCTTTTTGTTATGAAAATATTTATATTAAGAATATACCACAAAAAAGAAAAAGCCAATAGCAAAGGCAAAAACCATATATATAATTCTAAACTTGAGATTTCTAAGAAATATTTACACAGATAAGGACAGAGCTTTCAGTTAGTGAGTGTGGAAAGGTACAACTGTTGTTATCAACATGAAATAAGATAATATCTCAACTTTCCAAAGAGAGAATCTCATAGGAAACATATATAGACATACACATATGTCTATATGAGGGTGTATATATATGTGTATGATTATATATGTGAGTGTGTGTATATATGTGTACATAGATGGCACAGGATCAATTGAATAGGAAGGGACAATATGTTAAAAGGTGAAATTGAGAGGAGACAGGAAGAGACAGAATGGGGCTTGTCATCTCATATAGAAGAGGCAAGGGAAAATTGTTACAATGGAGGGGAAGAACAGGAAGGCAAAAGGGAATGGGTCAACCTTACTCTCATTGAAGTTGGCTTAGGGAGGGATTGACATACGCTCTAAAATGGGTATCCCTGCCCTACAGGACAGTAGGGCAGAGGAGGATGAGAGGGGGGGATGATGGAGGGAAGGAAGGAGAGTTGTTAGAAGCACACACTTCTGTAAAGGGACAGGGATAAAGTAGGGGGCAGAACAGGAAGGAGGGAAATATGGCCAGTCTTTCACAGTATGCCCACTGGGGAGATGTTCAGCAGAACTACATATGTACAGCCTGTACTGAACTGCTTGTCTTTCCAGTGGGGGTAGGTGATGAGGGAGGAAGGGAAAGAATCTAGAATTTAAAGTTCTATAATCAAATGTATGTGTGTGTGTGTGTACATATATAAGTTACATGCAACTGGGAATTAAGATATACAGGCATTGGCGTACGGAGATCCATCTTGCCCTACCAGAAAGTCAGAGGGGTGATGGGGGAGGACATAGGAAAGAATAGATTGGGGGATGGAGTATACAGTGGGATTGCTGTTCTGGGGTGGTGGGTAGGGGAAAGATGGGGAGAAAATTTGTAACTCAAAATATCATAGAAATGAATGATGTAAAACTAAAAGTAAAGTTAATTAGAAAAAAAAATGAAAAAAAATTTAAAAATTTATTAAGGGTCTATTATGTGCTAAACTTGATGTTGGTAAATCACTGAACCTCTGCCTCAGTTTCCTCAACTGTAAATGGGGATAACAATAGCACCTACTTCATAAGACTGCTTTGAGACTCAAATGAGATGCATCTGTAAAGCATTTAGTACAGTGTCACATAGGTACTACATAAATGCTGGCTATTATTACTGAAACAGGGGAATCAACTGATGAGGTAAAGAGAACAGAACTAGGAAAATAATGTATATACAATAAAAACAATATAAACATAAAGAAGTTGGAAAGATTTAGGAATTTTGACTGAAACAATGACAAACTATAATTCCAGAAGATTCATAATGACATGATACCACTTGTCTTGAGAAAAAAATAGCGGGCTCAAGAGTGTAGAAAGAGATATTTTAGTAGGGGAGGGAAGGGGTCGTGGTTGGGAGGGCTGGGGAAGATGTTAGGCAAGAGGGAGAGCAGGTAGATTTTCATCTATAGTATAGTTTAGTAAAATCCCAAACCTAGGAGATGAGAACTGATATGAAGAAAAAAAGTATAATAATGATTGCTAGTAAAAGTGCTTCCATTTTCTCACTACCATCTCGACCTCCTCAATGAGCTGTTCCTTTCATTTAACTGTCTGCCAGCATCCTGGCAAGGACAAAACATTAAGTTTGGAGCGGACGATGTTTTCAAACTCCACTGCTACCAATTATCACCTGTGTGGACTTGGGCAATTCATCCTCAGACACTTGACATTTAACTAGCTGTGTGACCCCAGGTAAGTCACTTAACCCCAACTGCCTCACCAAAAAAAAAAAAAAAAAAAAAAATCCAAACCCACAACCTAAAAAATTCAGACTTCTCTGGTATGAAGAGAGTACCAAAAAGTTTTACACCGATGTTCCAGATCTCTGGGGCATCATACCCCTAACCCCCTTAATGTGGAAGAGATAACTATACTTAAAGAACCCTAGAAATATGACAAAAAAAAAACCAAACATAAAACAATGAACTTCAGCAAAGTTGCAGCATATGGGAAAAAAAAGCACCCCATGTAATTCATCAGCATTTCTGTATATTACCAACAAAATTCAGCTGGAAGAGGCAGAAAGAAGAATTCCATTAACTACAGACAGTATAAAATACTTGGGAATCTCACTGCCAAGACATACACATGAACTATATGAACAGTTAACAAAACACTTCACACAAATAAACACAGATCTAAATAAGCAGAGAAATAATTGCTCATAGATAAGCCAAGATAATAAAAATGACAATACAAGCTAAATTAACTTATTCAGTGCCATATTAAGCATACCAAATAATTACTTTATAGAATTAAAAAAAATAAAACAAAATAGATCATCTGGAAGAACAAATAAAGAACAGGTCAAGAATATCAAGGTATTCAATGGGAGAAAAACAGGAAGGAGACAACAATACCAGATCTCAAATTATACTGCAAGGTTGTAATGGTCAAAACAATTTGGTACTGGGTAAGAAATAGAGAGGTTGAATAGATTGGGCACACAACATGCTGAAACAAATGACAGTAATCTTTCTTCTTGTTGTTCACTCATTTTTCAGTCATGGCTGACTCTTTGTGATCCCATCTGGGATTTTCTTGGCAAAGATATTGAAGTAGTTTGTGATTTCCTTCTCTGGGTCATTTTACAGATGAGGAAACTGAGGGAAAAACAGGTCAAGCGGGGGTGGCTATATGGTACAGTGAATAGTGCACCAGTCCTGGAGTCAGAAGGACCTGAGTTCAAATGTGACCTCAGACACTTAACACAAAAACTAGCTGTGTGACCTTGGGGAAGTAAAGTTACTTAACTCCAATTGCCCTACCTTTCCCCCTCCAAAAAATAAAAAAACAGGTTAAGTGAATTGCCCAGGTCACAAAACCACTAAGTGTCTGCAACCAGATTTAAACCCAAGAAGATGAGTCTTCCTGACTCCCAATAAGGCACTCTATCTACTGCGCCACTGCTCCACTGGCACCCTCAGACTTTAATACAGAAAAAAATCACTTGTCAGACCAGGGACAGGGTTAAAGTTCATAACCAAACAAGAAATGGTGGGGTTCAAAGGAGATAAAATAGATAATTTTGATTACATAGAATCCAAAAGTATTTGTGCAAACAAAACCAATGCAGCTAGAATTAAAAGAGAAGGAAAAAACTAGGGAGAAAATTTTTAATAGTTGCCCTGATAAACATCTTGTTTCTAATATATATAAGGAACTGAGTTAAATTTACAAGAAAAAGAGTCATTCTTCAATTAGTAATTGATTAAAGAATATGTATATAGGCAGTTTTCTGAGGAAGAAACCCAATCTACCAATAACAATGTGAAAAAATGTTCTGAATCACTAATGAGAGAAATGCCAATTAAAATAACTCTGAGGTACAAGCATACGTTGGATTGTCTAAGATGACAAAAAAGGAAAATGACAAATGTTAGAGGAGTTGTGGGAAAACAAGCATACTAATGCACTGTGAGTGGAGCTGGACAGTGGTCTGTACATTCTAGAAGGCAATTTGAAACTATGCCCCCAAATCTATTGGGCTCCACATACTCTCCGGCCCAACAATACTGCTCTAAGTCTATACCCCAAAGAGATCAAAGAAAGAAAAAAAGGACCGATATGTACAAAAATATCTATAAGCAGTTCTTTTTTTGTGGAGCCAAAGAACTAGAAAGTAAAAGGATGTCCACCAATTGGGAAATGATTGAATAAGTTAGTCAATGGGATGGAATACTAGTGTTCTGTAAGAAATAATGAATGGAATGATTTCAGAAAAATTTGGGAAGCCTTCCATGAGCCAATGTAAAATGGAGTAGAACCGGGAGAAGCATTTATACAATAATAGCAATACTCTAATGATAATTAACTTAATTAATCCAGAACACTGACCAATCATAATTCTAAGGGTTTCATAATGAAACATGATACCCACCTCCAGACAGAGAACTAATAGATTTTAGTTTTCTTATTTTCTCAATGGTTAGGGGAGGAAAGAGGGAGAGAATTTGAAGTTGAAACTATAGAAGGTAAAGATGAAAGAAACTTTTTAGATTGCTAATAATTTTATACGGAAATTTGACCTTAATTAAAAATAACTGATGGGATTAAAATATACTTTGCTTTTCTAACTTCACTATGCCACAAGGAAAAGACCAATGAATGTAGGAAAAGTGTGTGTTCTCAGTTTGCTGTGTAGGGAAACCACTTAACCTCTTTGAGCCTCAATAGTTTTATCTGTAAATATGGAGGTTACAGTAGGAAGCTCTAAGATCTCTTGTAGCTATGGAGTTGTAGATCTCCTTTGTTCTTTATTTTTATTTTTCTTCTCTAAACTGGTTGGTTGCTGGATCATCCCCTGACCAGCGGAAGGTTTTGCCCCATCTCTCATGACAGCTCATTCCAAGAAGCTCTCTGAACCAATCTTTAATTTTAGCTAGAGTTACATATTCAAGAATTTCTTGGGATTCCTAACTTTGCTAGTGGGACAGATCAGACTTAAAAGGACAAATTAGGGGTGGGTAGGTGGCACAGGAATAGAGCACCAGCCCTGGAGTCAGGAGGACCTGAGTTCAAATCTGGCCTCACACACTTGATGCTTTCTAGCCATGTGACCTTGAGTAAGTCACTTAACTTCAACTGCCTGACCTTCTCCCCTCCAAAAAAGACCAAAAAAAAAAAAGAGTAATTAACTGTAAGGTACTTAAGAAACATAGATTTAGGGCTCAAAGGAAACCCAGGAGGCATCTAGCCCAATCCCTTCATTCTACAGATAAGTGGCAGAGTAATGATTCAAACCCAGTTCGATTTTTTCCAAACACAATACTTTTTCTTCTTTTTATTGTATCACATGACCTCTTGCTTCTATGCTCAGGATCTCCATCATCAATGTCTGCAAGTGTCCTCTTCTGATTAAGTGAAAAGATTGATTATTTTGCTATTTAAAAAAAAAAACTATTCCTGGGAGTTGCATTATCCCCAGACTCCTAAAAGGGGTACTTGGATGCCTACTTTTTTAAAAATTAAAGTTAATTACAAATAATTCTGTTTTCTAGACCTAGCTAATTCAATCAACTTTGGGGAGTCCCTCAGCCCTTTAAGTTTAATATGAATATACAATAATATGAATATACACACATACATACAAATATAGATATGTGTGTGTGTATATATGCATACAACATACACATGCATATATACCTTTGTCACTAGTGCCATTCTGCTCTCTTGCACTCTCCTTCATCTTAAAACCAAACAAAATAACCTTCATTAGACTCCCAACATTGCCTTAAGTTTTCATCCCATATCTTTTCTCCCTATCACAGTCAAATTCCCAGGAAAAAAAACTATCACTCTCTTTGTCTCTACTTCTCTTAATCCTTTGTAATGAGACATCCAATATTTTCATTCAAATGAAACTACTCTATCCAAAGTTATTTTTAGTTGTCAATCTAATGGCCTTTTCTCAATCATTAAGGCTGCAACTGAGAGAGTATTCAGCAGCTCAATCAATGATAGAGTTACATTCTATTCAAAAAGGTCCAAACTCCTAAATTTAGTGTTTAAGATTTTATGCTGCTGTCCCATATTTCCCAATCTTTCCCCATACTACTCTCAATTCCCCTTATCTCCAATCTGACCTACTTTTTAAACAAAAAAGTTTCTGTGCTCTAAATGCTTTTCACAGAAGAGTATACAGAAACCAAACAAACCAACAGAATAAAATTTTTCAAATCAAACATGCAAAGTAATCCTCAAAGTAATCAATTTCCGAGAAACCTCTAATGCAAATATCCTGATTCAATGCAAAAAGCCTTGGTAAAAATACTAACTCTAACCCAACAAATTCTTACTTTATAAAAAAAACACATGAAAAACAAATTGTGGGGGGGGCAGAACCAAGATGGTGGGGTAGAAGCAGAACAAGGTTCCATAGCCACCTCAAATACCCATAAAATATAACCAATATGACTCTATACAAATTTTAAGGTTCCAAAACTCACAAAAATACAGAAAAACACATCTCCCACTGAAAGTAGCTGGGAAGGCAGGACAGGAAGGGCTCACTGCAGCACACTGGGAGCTGAAACCAGTCCAGACTGAAACCACGGCTTGGCCCTGGGGCAGCCAGGACAAGTTGCAGCTGGAGCCTTCAGGAGAGTATATCAGCAGCAGCTGTGGCATTTTCCAGAATTATCAAGCCATAAAAAACAAGGACTAAGTGAAAGGTCATTGGAACTCAGTTAAAGATGGGGGAGTAAAGTGGTTTGGCCGAACTGCCTCCAGGGCAAGGAAGCGGCTGCAGATTGCAGGGGGACCAAAGGATCTTTCAGAGGCTAAGTGCTCTTGTGTTGAACAGCCTGGATCCAGATGTTGGTCTTGGGTGGTGGACCTGGGGTGTGTTTTCAGTGAGCCAAAACTGGTGCGGGCTGCAAAAAAGCAGCTACCTCCCGATAGCTCCAGCAGCTGCGAAAACCCCAGCCATTTGAGACAGAGCTTTCTCATCTGGAAGCAGAGTTCCACAGAGCTAAAAAAATCAAGTAATTAATTGACTGACAACATGAGCAGTCAAAAGAAGCAAAGTAAGAACAGCAACTGAACTTTAGATTCCTTCTTTGGGGATAAAAAGGATCAAAGCATGGAATGGGAGGAAAACAACACAGTCAGAACTCCCACACCAAAAGCTTCCAAGCAACATGAAGACTACCTACAAGCCGTAGATGAGCTTAAGAAGGATTTTGAAAACCAAATAAGAGAAGTGGAGGAAAAATTG
>CM053596.1:62736366-62765312 GCA_028646575.1 Pseudocheirus occidentalis
GAATAGCGGGGAGGGGAATGAGAAGGGGGGTGATGGAGGGAGGGATGGGGTGGGGGGAGGGGCACTGGAAGGGAGGGACAGGGTGGAGGGACAGGGTGGAGAACAAAACAAGGGGGGGTCCGGGATAGGAAGGAGGGACCTGCAATTAGCCTCTCGCGGTTTGCCCACCATGAAGATGTCCTGTGTAGTTACACAGGTACAGCCTGTATTGAATTGTTGCTCCTCCCGGTGGGAGTGGGTGACGGGAGGAATTGCAAGAATCTAGTATTTAAAGCTGTGCAGTCGAGTGCGGCTGGGAAATGGTGCATTCAGGGACTGGGGCAGGGAAAGCTAGAGGGGTGTTGGAGGAGGGCATGGAAGGGAACAGATTGTGGGAATGGCCTTACAGTGGGATCAATGTTTGGGCTGGGGGGTGGGTGCAAAAAGGGGAGAAAATCTGTAACTCAAAACCTTGTGGAAACGAATGATGTAACCAAGAAAATAAATTAAAAATTTAAAAAAAAAAAAGAAAGAAAAAAAATCCTCAGTGACTAAAGAAAAACAAATGCTGTGGGATAATACTAGCATACTAAATCATTCATGTGCCCTCTCCACCACCAAGGAGTTCCTTAAGAAAGCATCTTTAATACAGGTCTGGATTTTTACTATTGTGAGCCTTAAGAAAGGTAGTGGCAGGAAAGCAAATCCCTGGTGAAAGACTACACCTGTTTACTATATTTTCCTGACCCTAGGGATTTTCTCCTCCTGGGGATGATAGGCAGGAGTGAAACAGAATTAAGAGGAGCAATGGGATGCTGGTGGACTTTGGATATTTTTGCCCAGGCAGTAGACTACAACAATAAAGCCATTCCCAGATCCTTGAAGAATGAGAGAAGAGATATGTCCTGACATTTATCCTGCTACTCAATAGTTCTCATCAATAATTCACAACAGATTAATCTGCAAACATAAACAACAAAACTGGCTTCTACCAAGTCCAACATCTGTGTCTCAATTCTTAAAATTTATAAAGAAGAAAACTAGTAAAAATGTGTACATCAATTAGCACAAAGAACATTATTTGCCACCTCTCCCTTCCCTACCCCCAGTAAAAACTTACTCTTTTGGGGGAATAACTAATATCTCCCTCATTTGACAATCTACAAAATGCTCCCTTTACAACAGACTTACAAAGTGCAAAGCACAAGTATTAACATCCCCACTTTACAGAGGATAGGATGACTTGAAGAGCCAGTAAATACTGGGCTCAGAACTCAAACTTAGGACTTCTGACTCCAAATTCAGAGCTTGATCCACTGTGCCAGCACCTAGTAGGCACTTTAATATTTGTTAAAGAAATATATTATGCAATCGAGGGCTTCCCATTAAAAAAAAAATTTAAAGCACGCTTTCTTTTAAAAGATCAAAATTATTCTAGATTATTTTAAAGTATTCTGAACTTCTTAATGTGTATTTTAAGTAAATAAACATTACTTAAAGTACTCTGGAAATGCTTGCAATTCATTTAAACACTGATTAATATCCTCTAGATTTGCAATTTGGAAACAACTAGCTGTCCCAGACCTTCAAAGATTTGTAGCACAGCAAAGCTATCTCAGAACACCTTCTATAATAAAAGTAGTAAAAATGAAGCAAAACTATAATCTCCACAGCCCAGGCGAACTCCTTATAATATGCTTATAGTTTTCAAATTCTACACCACCATCTTGACTCTGCCTCCCAGCTTTCAAATTCTAAATCCATCTTAAACTTCAGCATAAAAATATAAGCAAGCTTCCTTGGACAAGGCTCTAACAAGGTCCTACCTCATGCAAAATTTTCCTCTAAAAGGGCTGTCATAGTTCTGGTGGGAGTAATAAAACTGTTGGCCATTTTCATAGCTAACTCCTAAAAATAAAATTTCTTCAAAAGAATATTTGCAAAGAACTGACCAAAAACACTACCCAACTGTCTAACCCCTGTTAAACTTCTTTATTTGGTGCATCCTGCAGGGGAAAAAAAAAAAAACTACCAAGAGAATGAGTCCCCTCTAAAACAAAAAAATCATTCTACACTGTGCTAAAAGGCATTTTAAACCAATTCCAAAGTACAATCTTAAACTATCTCCCAATTCTAGGAGAGAGCAGGCCAAAATACCACGTCCAGTTTGGGCTATTTCATCAACTGGAAATGTCCTCTCACTGCTGCATGTGAAACAGGAAGTTATTAGAATAAACCCTAACATATTAAAATTACACCATTTGATCAACAACGTGGTATCTTCTGAACTCCTTTACTCTACAGAGCTCCATTTCTATTGTTAAAGTTGACATACTTCTAATTCACAGAAGTCTGATAAAATACTGACCACTTCAACTTTTTAAAAAACAAATATCTGACAATGAAAAACAGAAACAACTTAATATACTTTATTTCTCCTCTTTCCTGAAGTTTAAGAACAGGAAAAAAAAATTCCTCAAACAATTTTTCCAAATAGGTACCTGTTTAGATAATTAGCTGTCATTTACTTTTTATATTTGGTGAGTGAATGAACACATCTGATGAAATGTCTGCTTTAAAGTGGTTCTTCAGATCAGAATATGTCAGGGAAGCCAGAATGGTCATTAAAATCAATATCCGGAGGTTAACATGACCCATGATGAGTTCATTTCAGAATAATTTAGAAAAAGACTAAACCCCATGTATTGCCTTCATCATAGAAACCATAGCTCATGTTTTAGGATGGTATTTTTAGGGAGTTTTAACATTAAAGGAAAATTTACAATTTAAGCTCTGACAAAGTTAATATCCGTATTAATGAAGTAGTAATACATGGCGTTAACCTGAATATAAATTATTTTAAATATGAATTTCTTCTAAGTATCTAGACCAACTATATTATTGAAAATAGTGGTCTAACTCTATTCATAAAGGCCCAAATTACTTCAATGACCCTATCAAGTTGAATACCCAGAGATCAGCCTGTCTTATTTTACATTTTTCTCACTAATGTCACTTGATTGGAAGATATGTGGATAGAAAAATAAGGTCAAATTCTGGATTGTCTTTGTTCATATAGGTCAATACTATCTAGGGAAGACCAAAGTATCCTGCTTCTTCAAAACTCCAATTGCCCCAGTAAAGTCAGTTTTACTACTAAGCTGACATACATTTTGGACATCATAACCCTAAGAAGAACCACAAAGAAATGAAGTATACTTCTGATTAGATTCATCTAATAACTGCCACTTAATTTTAAAAGTCTTGCTTTCCACTAGTCTGAGAAGTTGGAACCACAGATATTTCTTGACCACTGAGTAGGTAGCAAATGCTATGTTAAGGAGAAAGCCACACTAGAGTTGTCTCCCCCTCCAGGATCCTAGGTAATGTAACCCTCAGCCCCACCCAACAACTAAGAAATAGCAGACATTGTCTTCTTATGCTTAGCTACTGACAGCACTAGTCTTCCTTCACCAGAAATATCAATATCTAAGTAAGTCTTAGGACAAATTAGCTTTCTTCTCTGACCTTCCTTAGAGGTAGTCCCAGTATACAGACAAGGTTTTAAAAAATAAGAAACTAAGCAACTCGTTACTGAGGTCACTTTTACACCCAGCTGACTGTGAACAATTTGCCCAAACTAAATGATCATACAAACCTCACATTGTAAGCATGGCCCTTCTCTGCTCAAGGCCTTAATATTCTGTATTTGTAAAGAGAGTAATGAAATTATAGTCTCTAAGGACCCTTCCAAGCTTTGAGTTTCTATGACTAACAAAATAATTCTAAATTCAAACAAAATTAGGGACATTCTTTATCACTATGCTAGTGAAATACTGATAATAGCCTAAGAATAAATAATGGTTGACTGGAACTTTAGGCTTTCTGGGAGAACTGTTTTCCCTTCCCATTAAAGTTCAAAGAAATGAAATTCTCTGTTCCTGAAAATCACTCAAAGAGGAAAGATTTAGGAAAAGAATATCACACTTCACTCCACTTCATTTATGTACAAGAAAATTTCCCTGAAAATAGAAGTATTAATGAACAGGGCCAGAGGCTACTTACATTCAAACTTTACTTTTCACTTGTATCTGGGGCAACTTACCTACAGGAAAACTACACAGTACTATATTCATCTGAGGAAGAAAAGCTTTGAGAGGAGAGAGAATTCAGCTAAACTCCAGAAATGCTGCCACGGAGAAGGCCTCAGAGCACGCTGAACTGAAAGCTAAGGACAGCTTCTTTCCAGCAGAGAGACTGCAAGAGGTCACATTTCCTTCCTGCTTTCAACTAGTGAACTGCTTTCTTGATCTGATGACAGGGCAAACTCCACCCCTTTCATTTTCCACTTTTTAAAGCGGCAAGCCCAAATAAATTCTCTCAAAATCAGAAAAAGTTCTACAAACTTAGCAAACCTCTGTTCTCTAGTAATCAACAAAATGAAGGGAGGTGGCAGATTCAAGGCTTACTGTATTTTCTTAAAACTTATTTTCATTTCTATACCAGAAACAGATACTTTACAACTATGACACTTGTATTGGCACAACACTAATTGTTTTTCATATTTAAGATTTAGTCTTAATTTAGTTACCTAATCTCTCTGAGCCTCAAATTTAAAAATGTGGCCAGTGAACTAGATAAGTGTCTAATCTTCCAGATCTAAATATGATCTTATACTATAAATCCCATGATAAAGGAATAATTCTAGTGCCTGACAGACAATAGGAATTTGATAAATGCTTGCTGATTCCCCACTATGCTGCTGGTGTCCATAAATTTTTGCTTGTTTGTTTTTTGGCAAGGCAATCAGGGTTAAGTGACTTACCCAGGGTCACACAATTAATAAGTGTCATATGAGGCTGGATTTGAACTCAGGTCCTCCTGTCCAGGACCAGTGTTCTATCCACTTTGCCACCTAGCTTCCCCCCCAAGTTCTTGAAAGCAGGCTGGCTACAAAACTGCCTGTCCATTTATAGCAAATTCTAAAATGACAACATAAATAAATGTAAAGAAAGAAGACTATGAAAAATTTTTTTAAGATAGCCTTAATACTTATTAAAGACTTTTCTTTTTTAAAATTGATTTGTTTATTTACTTTTAGTTTACAAGATTCAGTTCCACAATCCCTTGAGTTTCAAATTTTCTCCCCTTCCTCCCCCCACCATGGCGGCATGCACTCAAGTACAGGATCTACAAATCCTTTCACACTGGACATTAGTTTGGTTGTATAGAAGGATTGTGACCAATGGAGTGAACAATGGGGAAAAAGAAAGAAAACCAAACATGAAAAAGAGCAATAGCATGTATATTGCTTCAGTCTACATTTAAACTCTGGTCTTTCTAGATCCTTCTCTGAATGTAGATATCTCCTTCCATCCTGAGACTTATAGAGTTGTCTTATAGCTGTGTGTTGCTGAGAAGAATCCAGTTTATCAAGGTTGGTCGTCACACATATGTCTGTGATTGTGTACAAATTTTTCCTGGTTTTGTTCTTCTTACTTAGCATTAGTCTGTATAAATATGAAGGTCATCTCCTCCCCATTTCTTACTGCACAACAGTATTCCATTACATTCATATACCACAGCTTGTTTAGCCATACCCCAATTGATGGGCATCCCCTTAATTTCCAGTTTTTTGCCACCACAAAAAGAGCTTCAATAAATATTTTTGTGCATATGGGTCTTCCTCCCACTTATATGATCTCTTTGGGGTACAACCCCAGAAGTGGTATTACTGGGTCAGAGGGTATGCAATTATTTATAGCCCTTTGGGCATAGTTCCAGAATGTTCTCCAGAATGCTTATATCAGTTCACAGCTCTACCAACAATGCATTAGTGTTCCAATTTTTCCATATCCTCTTTAGCATGTCGTTTTCCTGTTTTGTCTGAAATTCTTTATGTTCATAGAAACTGATCAGCATCAACACTAGTCTATAAATGCTATTAAGAAAAAGAAGCCAAAGAAAAGAAAAAAGAAAAAGAAGCATTCTCCAAAGGACAGTTCTCAAAAGAAGCATCATAGACTATTAACACATTTATAAAAGATAGCTCCATTTCACTAATAAGTGAAACACAAATCAAAACAACTCTGAGGTTTCACTTTACACCCTGTAAGTTGGCAAAGATGACAAAGGATGGAAATAGTTCTTGGAGGGAAAGATGGGTACACTTAACACACTGTTGGCAGAGCTATGAACTGGTCCAACCTCTCTGGAAAGCAATCTGAAATTATGCTTTAAAAATTCCATGTACACCAAAATAATTACAGCAGCACTTTTTGTGGTAGCAAAAAAACTGGAAACAAAGGTACTTTGGCAAATGAAATGAATAGAATATTATTGCACCAAAAGAAAACTATGAATATGAAAATTTTTTTAAAAGAATGAAAAACTATATGAATTGATGCAAAATAAGCAAAACTAGGAAAACAATATTCAGACAATGACTATAATACTGTAAGTGGAAAGAATAATAAAACCCAGAAACTGAATACTATGTAAAGAATAAGCTTGGCCCCAAGAAGAGACCAGAAAATGTGTCTCCTTTCCTTGCTTCCCAGAGGTAGATGGAGAACTTGGGATATGAAATACTGTCACTTTATTGATGTGCAAGGTAATTTTGCTAAACTGCACTTTTTTCTTTCTTATTTTGTTTGTTCTTTGTTACAACAAATAGTTTACCTCAGAAGGGTGGGGACAATATATTTGAAAATGAAAACAATATAAAAAGTTGCAGTAACAAGGCCCTGGATGTAATGATACGTACAGTTTTTAAACAAAGGTGGCTAGGTTAATGTTAACAGTTTCCTCTCCTAGGCTCCAACAGGTCTAATCTAGGTTTTCTTAGTGGATCCTTGTAAGTGAATGACAAGTAGATAAAACAAAATTTGCAAGTTTGTAAAATGATTGTTTTATTGTAGTAGTGGTTAGCTGAGTTTCTGTTTCTTCTGGCTTAAAAAAAGTGTAAAGCAAAGTGTTTTTACTACTAACCAAGACCAGGAAAGCATCAGAACTTATATTCTAGCAGTGTCAATATCTAACTTTCTTTTCTTTTTTTTTTTGGAGGGCATTTGGGGTTAAGTGACTTGCCCAAGGTCACACGGCTAGTTTTTTGTGTTAAGTGTCTGAGGCCGGATTTGAACTCAGGTACTCCTGACTCCAAGGCCAGTGCTCTATTCACTGCGCCACCTAGCCGCCCTGATATCTAACTTTCTAATCCTAGCTGACAAGAAATGGATTAGTCTATAGAAACCAGATCTTATGTTGTTGGTATAGACTAGACATACAGCTCTGAAGGAAAGGAGCCTAGTCAAGAGATCAATGCAATAATTAATAGTCCAGGGCTAAAGCAATGTGAGCCTGGAAAACGATGATGCTACAAAGTCAGAAAGCTGGAAGAATGGGTGAAGCTTAGTGACTAACTGGATCTGGGTTACATGAACAGAGGAATCAGTGACACTTTCAAGTTTTTGAACCTATGAGAATGATTTAGACGATATTTTTAAAAGTGATTTTTAAATAAAGTGGTGAATTTTAAAGTGGGACCTGAGTTTCTAATTCAATCTGACAAACAGCATGCTATAGTGAAAAAAAGAACACTGCGTTTGGAATCACAGGGATTCAAAACTGCTGCTCAGTGTAACTTTATATAAGTTACTTCTGGCCTTTCTGTTTTCTTCATCTATAAAATGAAGAGTTTGGATTCTGTGATGTCTACTCTCTCAAGTTAACTTTCTGCTACTAAATCTATGACCTATGATCTTCCTCATCCTAAAGAGTAAGGAAACAAAGTTTCAATAAAAGTAAAGTGACTAGGCAAACACTCCAAAGCTAATTACAGAAGACTAGGTCTCCAAATAATTATCGCCATCTTCTTTCCACTATAATAGGAGTTCTTGACCTTTTCCATGTGCTGGTTTTTCCTCAAACTAATGCTTTCGTAAATGTAGAAAAATGAAATATGTAGGATTACAAAGTAATACAATTATCAAAATATTAAAAAAAAACAAATACACTGACCACACATTAAGAATCCCTACATTTTAAAGACACTGTCCCTCAGGGAAGACTATGAGGCCGGTCACAGAATCTGAACAGATTCTTCACCGCTAAAGTGAAGTATTTTATGTTATTGTTTCTTAAATGGATCAGGTCCCAGCAAGTTTTTTATACAGCACTGGTTCAGTCCCTGTCAATCCAGCTTTATCTCTGATCCTAGGCAACCTTCACCCACTGATCCCGCAGGTCCATGGCACAGAGTATTCCTGAGCTTTTGGATCAAAGGAGTATTGATAGGGGATATGCATACCTGTGACTGTACAGTCCTAAAAATCTTACTAAGCTTATATTGTTGTGCTGAAAACAGACTAAGGAAAAAGTAATGTGCCAGAGAAAAAAAGGCAAAAAAGTTGTGATCTCAAAAGTCACTCACTGGGAAAGAAACCACTAAACTCCTGGCTGTTAGTAGTAAAAGGTACCAGTGGCAAAAAACTGGGGAGTCTTCTGTGTAAGGGATAGATGCCATGAACCTTTTTTTTTAATTGCAATAACTCCTATCAGTATAGAAGCTCTGTGTTGAAAGCATAATCAATAGGCGTCTTAAATCCAGCTTAATCCAAGCAATTACAGCTCAATGCCTTTTGTCACCTTCAAAAGAGTGAACATCACATTGAGAATATGAAAAAAAATCTCGAGATTATCCCTAGAAGCTCATCCCCTGACATCCCTTTGAGAAGGCCAAAAGCAGCAATTTGATTTTGTTTTTACTGATATATGAACACATAATAGCACGAGAGTATTTTCTTTTCATTTTTAGAAGCAAATCTTTATCCACAATTATCACCTATTCTGAATCTAAATACAGACATTGCCTAAGATAACAGCTCCTTTTTAAACATATTTTGAGGCCTTCTATCTGCTATCATTATGGACAATGATGTAGTTGAACCCAAATTAGTACCCAGAAACAAAAACTACCTTAAAGCTCAATCAAATAATAATAAATGCTAACTAATTAGTGGGTTGAACACTACTTGCAGGCTCCAAAGATTAGCATTATATATGTTAAGCACACAGCCTCTCCCCTCTGTCCCCCATATGATGCTTAGATAGCCTTAGATATTTACTGATTGTGTGACTAACAGAACCTTGCATCTAAATCATTCATGATTACCTACTCTGGCTATCTGAAAAATAATCATTAGTTTTCAAAGTAGACACTGAGAAGGATATGTTTAATAGTGAAACTATAAAATAAGCATAATTTAATCTTTCTTCCATGATTCTCACGCCAATAAGATCTTGCTTGGAAGCTTTCTTAATCAGCTAAGCTACTAAATTGTGTAATATAAAATATTAACTTGAACACATCTAAGTTTTGATATTGATACAATAAATAACTACATGAAAGAAAAATATTACTCAAACTAGAGACAACTGCCATAAGAGCAGCATGGGAAAAGTGACCAGAACTCCCTCTTTCCTTTCCAATGGAGAGATTAACTTTTAATTATTCTCTTCCCCTCTGAGTCCCTTCCTGAAACCATATGAATAAACATCAAAATACTCATAGAGGCACTTTCTTTGGTAGTAAAGACCTGGAAACATAAGTAGAGGTCTGTCGACTGAGAAAAAGACTGTGGTAAATGAGCACAAGAATTTCTAGGTTATAAAAAGATTAGAAGGGAAACAAAAAAAAATTAATTCAGAAGCATGAGAAGAGATATAAACTGATACAGACTAAAGGAAGCAGAAACAGGAAAGTATATACATAATAGAAACAGAAAGAATAAAATGAAACTAAAAGTTCTATAATTATAATGGGCAACCTTGGTACGTAGAAGAACTGAGAAAATGTACTTTTACCTCTCAAAGAAGAGGTAGAAGACTACAGATGTGAAATGTTATATACACTGTCAGACACAGCTGACATGTTGGTTAGTTTTGCTGAACTACTTTTTTTCGTTTTAAAATTTTGTTGTCAGGGATAATTTGCTGAGTAGGGGATGAAGGGAGAATATGCATGTAGAAATAAACATGATAGAATGACAAAAGACAACAGTATAAATAAGGTTAATTTTTTAAAAATTTAAATTATTACCAAAGTTAAATTATAGTTTTAATGATATGCTAATCAAATTATTAGAGAAATACTTTAGGGAACTCAGTAAAATGATAAAATTCATTTGAAGGAACAAAAGGTTTAGAATATCAAGGGAATATGACAATGTGGCAACCTCTTGATTGGTGACTTCTTACCTCAGACCTTTGAGGATGTGCCTCTGCCAATCACACTCTAACCTTACTCTCCTTCTGACTCTCTGGACTTTTACATCTTACCTTTAAGTGGTTATAAACTGTCTTTCAGTTCCAGTTCCTTTTCATGCATTGTTTTCCCTTGTTAGAATGTAAGCTCTTTTTGGTGGTATTTGGATTCTGCCTGCCTAGTACATAGGGCTTGGCATATAGTAAGTACTTAATAAAAGAGTTACCTATATGATGAAAAGAGGAATAGCACTTTAGACCCCAAACTACAGTATAAAGCAGGGAGTCATTAAAACCATTTAGTATTGGTTAAGTCACAGAGAGGGGCAGCTAGGTGGCACAGTATATAGAGTGCAAGGCCTGGAATCAGGACGACTCATCTTCCTGAGTTCAAATCTGGTCTCAGACATTTTCTAGCTGCGGACCCTGGGCAAATCACTTAACCTTGTTTGCCTCAGTTCCTTATCTGTAAAATGAGCTGGAGAGGGAAAAGACAAACCTTCATCCTTGCCAAGAAAACCCCAAATGAAGTGGGGACACAACTTTAACAAGTGACTGACAACAACAACAAAATAACAGAGGAACAGATAAATGGAATAGACTAGAGAAGGGAGGAATAAAAAAATAATGGAACTCAAAAACCCAGTGTTTGATAAGCCTGAAAACATCAATTACTTCTTTAAAAAATTCTGTTACGAACCAGCTAGGTGGCACAGTGAACAGAGCACCAGCCCCGGAGTCAGGAGGACCTGAGTTCAAATCCAATCTCGGATGCTTAACACAAAACTAGTCATGTGACCATGGGCAATTCATTTAACCCCAACTGCCCCACGTTCCCTCCTCCTCTCCCCAAAAAATCCTGTTATAAGACCTTCTGAGAAAACTAGAAAGCAATCTCGCAGAAATTAGGCTTAGACCACCATCTTACACTATATTCCACAATAAATTCAAAATGAACACATGACCTGAATACTGTCATAAAAAACTTAGAAGAGAAGCAGATCATATATCTTTCACAGCTATGAGTAGGAGATATATTCTTAACCAAAGGAGAGAGAAAAAAACAAAATATAAAACAGACAATTTTAATTACATGAAATTTTAAAGTGTTTTCACAAACAAAACTTATGCATCTAGGATAAAAGAAAATCAAATTTATTACTCATTATTTTAAAGGAAAATAATGAAAAGATTTCAGAACTCTGATGGAGTTAAACAATAATGACTTCATGAAACTGATAATAAACTGTGTCCCCTATCTCTTGGCAAAGAAGTGACATATTAGGAGTGTAGAATATGAGACACATTTTCGGAAATATCCAATGTGGTCATTTGTTTTGCTTAACTATATTTGTTACAAGGGGTTTTGAGGGAGGAGGGAAAGAGGAAATGTTGAGTAGTACTGGGGGGCCACAAGGCATCAGTGAAACATTAAAAAAAAAAAAAAGAAATGAAAAGGAGATACAGAAGGAAACAAAGATTAATGAGAGCAGTTAAGTTAGAGAAACTGGTACTCGACCAGTGATTTCACTGGCATGGGGAATTCCCAAGTTAGGAAACTTCCTCTATTAATGTAGGTCAGTACCATCTCTAAAACTTAAGACTCTTACAGGTCACCAAGAACAGTGAGGGGGGTGCCCAAGATCATATACCTAGTATGTATCAAAGGCTAGCCTTGAACTCAGGTCTTCCCACTTCAAAGTCCTATCCACTATACCACAAGGTCTCTCATTCATGGACTAGCATGTTCATTTTAATATATACTTCAAAAAAGCCTGTAGAAGTTCACAGCTTCTTATTATAAAAAGATTTTTGTTGTTGTTGTTATACTTTGTATAGTGGAATGTTTGTTGCTGATGTTTTTTAAGTTCAGAAGAAAAAATAGAAGTTTAAAAAAAAACCACTCTTCAATAGTTCCATATTGTCTCTCAAGTCTAAATTTACTTTCACAACTGCATGCTTTTAAAAAGCCTATACCTTCTATCTAAAATGTCTCTTTTCCCTCTTCCCTGAATTCCTACTCATGCTTTATAGCAGTGGGCCCCAGTGGAACTGGCCCAAGGATTGAATTAGAGGGTTCACCCAACTTGCGGGTAAGAAGATGGGTACACTCTGATTTCCTCAAGCCACTTATGAACTCTCTAACAGAACTCCCCTTCCAATACTGTTCCCCGACACCTACTCTCATTGCTGGCCTCCCCTGTAGCTGTGTGAACCAGGTGCAGTAATTGGTAAATCATGATTCCACTTGGGGGAGGAAGGAAGCACAGTGGGACACAAACAGTTTTTTTTTTTTTTTGGTGAGAAAAAGTAATCACACAGAATGAGCAAGAATGGGTAAGTCTCAATTACAATTTTATTTCTCTCAACCACCCCTATTCTGAATTTCCCCAATTTTATCCTTATCATGGCCACTATTTTAGTCTCTCAGGACCCCAAACTCCAAGTTATCCCTGACTTCTCACAAGTTGTCAAGTTATTCCTAAGTGCTTTGTCCTAGGTCCTCTTCTGTCTTTACTCATTTGCTAGATAGATGATCTCATCGATTTCTGTGCAGAGTGACATGGTGGAGAGAAAGCTGGCCCTGAAGCCAAGAAAATCTGGGCTCATGTTCCACTTATGGTCATACACTGGCTATGCAACCTTAGGTAAGACACATAAGGTCTTGATGCTCTAGGCCAGTAGTGTCAAACTCAAATGGAAAGGATCTCTGTGGGCCACATGTTGACTTGGAAACCACAAATTAACATTATCTATATTGAATTCTTATTTTATTTTGTTAAATATTTCCCAATTACATTTTAATTTGGTGGATGCACTGGAAAGGCCTGGCCAATGAGTTTGTCATTTCTGCTCTAAGCAATAATTAAGACTATAAATTACAGCAAAAATGCTAACTGCACTAGTAGTGAGTTGCTGAATGAATGAAAAAGCATTTAAGTGCTAATTATGTGAAAAGCATTTGCTAAGTGCTGAGATTACAAACAAAGAAATCAGGTCAGTCTCTGTTCTCAAGTTCACAGTCTAACTGGGAAAGACAAGGAAAGTTCAGCTACCAGGAAGATGTAAAACTCTGGAAGTACTAAGTAACAGATGGCAAGGCCAGAGGACTTTGGTAAATCAGATGACTACACTCTAATGAGTGTAGTCAGGGTACATGGTAAGGCCTAGAAGAATTTAGAAAATAGTAGCAGAGCAGATTTTAAGGCCTAGAAATCCTCCATCTTACTGGCAGGAATAGAGCTGGTAAATCAAATGACTCTGATAGGCCCTGAGCATCAGAGAGGTGATGGTCATCAGAAAAAGTGAAGGAAAGGTGGTCATGAGAAAGGATGAAGGAAAGGTGGAAGAAGAGGGTGCTTGCTATTTATAAAATCACAGGTCCAGTCCCTATTCCTAAGCAGATTACTCTGACACTTAAGCAGTTAGCTTGGTGGCTCAGTGGATAGACTGCTGGGCCTGGAATCAAGAAGACCAGAGTTCAAATCCAGCCTCAAGATATTTACAAGCTGGGTGATCCTGACTAAGTCTTTACCCTCTATCTGCATCAGTTTTCTCAACTGTAAAGTGGGGAATAATAATGGTACCTATATCACAGGATTATTATAAAAGTTAAATAATATTTGTAAAGAGCTTAGGTTATAGTACAATACCTGGAATATAATAGAACATATATAAAATATTCATTCCCTTCTCTTCTTGACACTTTCCCCTTCCCTAATATCTCTACTGTGCTCTAGTCCCATGTTATCAACTACACAAGTTCCCATTCTATAGCCAAGTCTAGCCTTTGACCACAAAGTTATGTCATCCGGTTTAATCTGTCCCTTTATTTACCACACTTGTTTCCAGAAGACTCTTACAGAAATATGTCAACAATGAGATGTCATACATACTCTTCAAACAGAATTTCTAAAATTGTCTTTCTCAATAGTGGCATCAGAGGAATTATTGTAAGGTTTCCCAAGGAAAAGTAATCAAGTAAAATGCGTAACAGAAAGAAATTAAAGGAATTTTTCTATTTCTTTCTAGATCTAACAAGGGAAAGCAGGAAATATTTCAGTTAACATCAGATACGTGAAACAGATGATTTGGAAAACTCAATTTTTATAACATATTTAGAACAGAACTTGATAGGTTCCAATTTTTCCTTCAACTTTGGTTTTACAGATAGATTACTAAGATAAAATAAATATTCCTTAAAATAACTAGCTGATCCACATTTTAAAAGAGAAGTGATGGACACAGAGAGCAGATTGAGACATATATTGTTTTGGATACAGCCAACAGGAATGTTTCACTTGACTACATATTTTTGTTACAAGGGTTTATTTTTCTTTCTTTCTCAATCAGGAGCAAGGGCAATGGGGGGGGGGAAGAAGATATATTTTTTACTGAAAAGAAATTTAATTTTTAAAAGCTGTAAAAAGAATAACTAGTAGGAGGCAATAATATCTTGTTTAAAAAGGACTTTGAAGAATAATCAAGAATCTTATTACAACTAGAGTTCTACTCCCAAATAAGTATGTTACTTCCTCCTGTGACCCATCAATTTACCTTATTTGAACAATGACAGCTTACAACCTTTCCAAAACTGCACTTTCTCAAAAAGGGCACTGGCAGTGTCTTAAATTTCACTGATTGCAAAGGCAGGAAGCAATTAATCTGAAATGAGAGAAAAACACACTAAGAAACTGGGCCAAATATCCTGCAGAAGATTTTTTATTTTTATTTTATTATTATCATTATCATTATTATTATTATTATTATTGTGAAATGTTTAAATTCTATAAGACACGAAAATCAGACTCCACTTAACAAGTCACCCATAAGAATTTTATGAAGGCAACCTATAACATTCTTTTCATGAAGAGATCTAAATAACCAAAGAGATACTGCTTGTGACTGGGTCATGCCAACGTAATAAAATGACAATAGTATGTAAATTAATTTACAAATTCAAGGCCACTTTAAGCAAACTAACAAAAGACTAGTAAAGTAGGAAAAAAAAGTAACAAAATTAATCTAAAGGAACAATTTAAAGGCAAAGAATTAAAAAGATGAGAAGGAATGGGGCATGGTAGTACTTGATCTAAAATTAATCAATATAATTACCTGGTGGCTAAAAAACAGAAGAGTTGATCAATATGGCACAGTGTCTGGTAAACCTAAGACTCCAACTACTAGGACAAGTACTCAGTAATTTACAAAATCTGTTTTAACAGTTTTTATACCTCATTCTTTAGAATGAAGTACAGACCAACATCACATATCATATACCATGGCTAAAAATGAATACATTGTTTAGATATAAAAGGATCATATCAATAAATTAAAGTACAGAAGAATAACTATGGATGAGGTAGAGTTCTTAAATAACAGAGAGAATCAAGAGAAAAATATGTGTAATTTTGATCATATGAAACTGAAAAGTTTCTGCAGAAATAAAATCTATGCAGTTAGAATAAGAAGGAAAATAGTTAACCAGGGGAAAATTTTTTTTTGCAGCAAGTTTCTTTGTATATTATCTCCAAGATCTATAAAGAATTGAGTCAAATATGTAAGAACAAGAGTTCTTTTGCAAAAAATAAATGGTCAAAAGCTACAAATAAGGCAATTCTCAAGGGAAAAAAGCCAGTTATCAATAATCATATAAAAATGCTCCAAATTATTAAAAATAAAAGACACATATTAAAACAACTGGGGTTTCACTTTATACCCAGACAAAAAAAAGAAAAAAAATGACAATGGTTAGAAGGAATATAGGAAGACAGGTACATTAGTGCACTGCTGGTAGAAACTGAGAAGTGGTCTGGAAAGCAATCTGGAATTATACTCAAAAAGGCTTTGTTTTAAACTGGGCATACAGCCTTTACCCAGTGAAACCACTACTAGTTTATACTCTCCAAAGAAATCAAAGACAGAGGTAAAGCACCCATACATAGAAAAATATTTACAACAGCATGTTTTGTTGTAGCAAAGAGCTGGCACAAAGGAAGCTTCCCATAAATTGGAGAACGTCTAAACAAATTATAGCACAGTATGGGCCTATTTGTTACAAAGGTTTTCTTTAGTAGGAAAAGGAGTAGGAAGGAGAGTATGTGGATTTTCTTTAATTTTTTTTCAAAATTATTATATATCAATTATCAATCAAATAATGAATCCTTATCACATTCAAATAACCCTGGAAGGACTTATACGAATTAATACAAATCAGGAAAACAATTTACACATTGACTACAACACTGTAAAGCAAAATATGATAAATGAGCAACTCTATGAAAAGTGATGATGAAGCATGGTCTCTTACTGCCCAGGAGAAAGATAACTGACTACAAGTGTAGAAAGAGACATCATTACTCAGACATAGCCAAAGTATGCATTAAAAAAAAAAAAATGACTACACTTATTTGAGACAGCTAGGTAGTACAATGGATACAGTATTGAGCCAAGACCTCAGGAAGACGTGAGCTCAAATCCAGCCTCAGATATTTACTAGTTATATGATCCAGGTATGTCACTTAACCTCTGTTTGCCTCAACTTCTTCATCAATAAAATGTGGATAATAAAAGCACCTTTCTCCCAGGGCAGTTGTAAGGATCCAATGAGATAACTGTAACGAGTTTCCCACAGCGCCTGATACACACATATAAATGTTCACTATTATTATTATTATTACTATTACTATGGAAGACTTTTTGGGAAAAAAGAAGGTGGATGGAGACAGTGATCATTAAAAAAGTCAACAAGCATCATTATTAGGAAGATTGCTTGTACAGTAGTTCACTCAGAATACCTGAGTTCAAATCAAGCCTCAGACATTTACTAGCTGTGTGGCCCTGGGCGAGTCATTTAACCTCTTTTTCAGTTTCATCATCTGTAAGATGGGGATAATAACCAGAGCAGCTAGGTGGTGCAGTGAATAGAGCACTGGCCCTGGAGTGAGGAAGACCTGAATTCAAATCCAGCCTCAGACACTTGACACTTACTGGCTGTATGGCCTTGGGTAAATCACTTAACCCCAACTGCCCTGCCATCACCCCTCCAAAAAAAAAAAAAACCCCACCTACCTCAAGGGTTATTTGGGAATAAAATGAGATTAATATTTATAAAGCCTTTTGAAAATCTTTTTTCTTTGTTTTTGCTTTTTTTTTTTTGAGGGGGGAAGGCAAGGCGATTGGGATTAAGTGACTTGCCCAAGGTTACAAAGCTAATAAGTATGTCAAATGTCTGAGGTCAAATTTGAACTCAGGTCCTCCTGATTTCAAGGCCAGTGCTCTATTCACTGTGCCACCTAGCTGCCCCTCCCTTTGAAAATCTTAATGGGCTATATAAATTCTAAATATTATTACTAAAAATATTTTTAAAAAGGCAAAAAGTCCCTTCCCTAAAGGAACACACAATCAAATAGGGGTGTGGAGTAGAAGGGAACCATGCAAATAACTGTGAACAAATAAGATATAGAGATATGCTAAATTAGAGAAAGTATAAGAAGAAAGGACTAGTCTGTGAAACAGTATCAATGACAGAATGTCACTTAACCCCAATTGCCTTACCTTCCTCCCTTCTCCCCCCAAAAAGAGTATCAATGAATCAATTCTGAAGAGACCACAGACAGGGAACTAACATGTTAAATATGAAAAGGAGATGATTTCCTATTTTCTTGCTGAAATTTTTTAAAAAGTTATACAGTTGGGGCGGCTAGGTGGCACAGTGAATAGAGCACTGGCCCTGGAGTCAAGAGGACCTGAGTTCAAATCCAGCCTCAGACACATGACACACTTACTAGCCATGTGACTTTGGACAAGTCACTTAACCCCAACTGCCTCCAAAAAACCCCAAAAGTTATACAGTTAAGATTCAGTTTAATATGCAGCCTGTTTTTCCTATTCTTCTTTGTACAGAGAAATATCTGACAAATTCATAAAAGAAATAAAGAAATTGGAGAGCAGCATAGCCAAGATGGTAAAGTCAAAAGCAGTACAATTTAGTTCCCCTCCACAAAACTCTTCGAAACAGATGCAGGAAACATATCACACTCTGCTGAAGAAATCAAGAAAAAATCAGAGTGAGTCATTTGTCCAGCCCAGCTGCACTTTACAGGCAAAAAGCACAGGAGCAAACAGAAAGCAGAGCATTCCACTGTCCAGGAAGAAATTGCACCAAGGCAAGAGGAGATCCCAGATTCATACCAGCACCCCAGGCCCATACCAAGGCATCACAAGGTATAGGTGCCAAATGGCAGCTTGTTGCCCACTACCTATTTCTGAATCACAGATCCAGGGCAGACTAAGAAGAGGACATACAGCTATCGGTGGGATCCCTGGTAGGGAGATCTTGGGCAGCAAACCAAAAAAGGAGTTTTTGAAACAAGCAGCAGAGATGTGATTCAGACACCAACGGCACATGGAGAATCTCTGTTCCAACATCTAACCCAGGCTGCAGAAATCCTAGGGCAAAAATCCCAGACCAAAAGGGAGTCTACAGTTCTGTCACCCTGAGCCAATAGAGCTTTCCAGTGGGCTGACAGCAGCTAATGTATCAAACCGAAGTACTGAAAGTGTGTGAGTCCCCAGCCTGGCCCTGAGATCCTGAAATAAGGCAACATTCAATGCCCCAAGAAAGCAACAACAGGATCAGCTGAGACCTTCCCTCTGAAGTTTGCAGAGCCAAGCTGTAATTCTAAGCCCAAAATCAGGAAGTAGGTTGGAATAGGGAAAGGAAGGACATTAGAACAGAAGGAAGGAAGGCCGGAAGGAAGGAAGGAAGGCCGGAAGGAAGGAAGGAAGGAAGGATGGAAGGAAGAAAGAAAGAACCCCACCTTAAAAAGCTAGTATGGTGACAGAGAAGGTCAACACAAACACAGAAGAGAATGACTGCAAAATATCTATAAGCAAAGCTTCAGGGGAAAACTTAGCTTAGACACAAACTTCTGAAGAGAGGAAGCAAGAGTAGAAAAAAAATCATTAGACTAGTTGAACACCATGACTAAAAAAAGAGGCTAGGTAGGCATTCTATTTAAAGAAGTCTTTTTTAAAAACTGACCAGAGCTCTTAGAACCAGAAGACAAAGTAGAAATAGAATCTAACAGTCACCTCCTGAAAGAAACCCTAAAATAAAAACTCCCAGGAACATCATAGCTAAAATCCAGAGCTTCCAGATGGAAGAAAAAATATTGCAAGTAGTCAGAAAGAAAGAATTGAAATACCCAAGAAGCCACAAACGATTTAGCAGCCACTAGGATAAGAAGGGAGAACTTGGAATATGATATCCCATAAGGCAAAGGAAACAAGCTTACAGCCAAACACAACTTATCTAGCAAAACTGAGTATAATATTACAGGGGGGAAAAATGAACCTTTGATCAAATAGAGGACTTCTGAGCATTCTTGACGTAAAAACCAGAGCTGCAGAGAAAATGTGAAATTCAAACACAGAAGTTAAGAGTAACATAAAAAAGTAAGTTTGAATGAGCAATAAGGCACTAAACAAGTATAAACTGCTTCTATTCATATATGAAGAGATAATATGTATATTCCTTCTGAAACCTATCATCATCAGGGGTCACTGAGGAAATCTCATTAGGCAAGGCCTGGGAGTAGTCTTATGTCTTAGTAGTTTTGTGGGGGAAGAGGAGATAGGGAGGGAAAGGAAGGTTAGGAGAAATTAATTCACATAATTAGGGTGTGCAAGCAGACATCTGTACACACAAGGAGAGGATGAGTAGAGCGGAGCTAACATATGAATGTTACTCTCAACAACTGAATTGATCAAAGAAATGAAGAATACAAACACACATAGAGCTAAGTACAGAAATACATTTCACTAAAAAGAGGAATAGGAAAGAAAGGAGAATTACAGGGAAGGTAATTTAAGAAAGGGATTAGTCAGTGAATAGCACACTGTCCCTGGAGTAAGGAGGACCTGAGTTCAAACCCAGCCTCAGACACTTAACACTTACTAGCCATGTGACCTTGGGCAATTCACTTAACCCCAACTGCCCTGCCCTCCTCCCTCCACAAAGCAAAAAAAAAAAAAAAAAAAAAAAAAGGGGGGGGGGGGAGAATTAGTCCTAAGCAAAACAAACTCTAATAATGTATAAAAATACTTACAGCTCTTGCTGAAATGGCAAAGAATGGGAATTGAGTAGGTGCTCATAAACTGAAAAATGGATGAACATGAATGAACAATACAATTCAACAGGAATGTAACTATGATGAAATATTATCGTGTTCTAAGACATGATGATGGTGATGGCTTCAGGGAAACTTGGGAAGATTTGTAAGAACTGACACAGAATGAAGTGAACAGAATTTATATATACAAAGACAATATTATAGTAGAGGCAAACAACTGAAAGAATTGTGAATTCCTATCACTGTAATGACCAAGCACATTTCTAGAAAAAACAGGCTTCCTTTCTGCTGATTAAGACATGAAGGACTCAAAGTGGAGAACAAAGGATAAGTTCTCCACTCTTATCCTAGTGGCTGCTAAATCATTTGTGGCTTCTTGGGTATTTCAATTCTTTCTTTCTGACTACTTGCAATATTTTTTCTTCCATCTGGAAGCTCTGGATTTCGGCTATGATGTTCATAGGAGTTTTTATTTTAGGGTTTCTTTTAGGAGGAGAAGATAATGTGTTTTAACTATACGTGTCTGTAATGAATTTTTTTTTCTTTAGTTCTCAATGGGGGAAGGAGTCTTGGGATGACAGGTGAAAAGGAGGAGCTGGCTTGTACTGCTTCTCCCTATTCAGCAGTACAAGCCAGCTCCTCCTCACAAGTAAGGCAAAAAAGATCTAGAAAATGCACCAAGCCATGTCTTGATCAGGAAATTCAAGAAAAAAAATCACGAGTCATTTTTTTCCAGCCCACATAAGGAAAGAGAGACAGAGTGCCAGAGAGAGCGCATGCAACAAAGTGTCTGGCTAGGAACAAGAGACATTCAGGCCAGATCCAGAGCAAACTGAGAACAGGACCTAGACCTGTGCCTAGAAGTAGCCATGACTACTAGCTGTTATATGTCTCTGACCCTGTCTGAGACCCTAGCAGAACAGGATCTCAAATCCAGCCCCTAAGTCTGAAACCTGTAGCAGAATAGCCAGTTCAGGGAGCTCAGATCAAAGGGGAATGTACAGAGTTTTCTAGCTGGCTGAGTCCAGTAACAGTCTTTATTCTTTAAAAGATCACTTTCAGGGGGTGGCTAGGTGGGCACAATGAATAGAGCACTGGCCCTGGAGTCAGGAGGACCCGAGTTCAAATCCAGCCTCAGACACATAACACTAGCCGTGTGACCTTGAGCAAGTCACTTAACCCCAAACATCCTGCCTTCCCCCCTCCAAAAAATAAAAAATAAAAAAAAAAGAGAGAGAACGAGAAAGAGGAGAGATCATTTTGAGAACATTAAAAACCTGCATGTTTCCATCCTAAGCTGTTTCTGAGATCCTAGAATAACAAACAATGAAGGGGTAGAAAGAAGCAGTAGGAACCAGGAGGACATAAAAAAAAATAAACAAAACCAAGCACTGCCTAAACATTCCCTCCAGAAATGCAATTCAAAGTTGGGAAGTAAGAGTGGAAGAATTAACAACAAAAAAGGAATCTCAGCATAAAAAGCTAGCATGATGATAAGAATGCCCAATTCACAAACCCAAAGCATCAAAGAAAAATACATGCTGGGAACAAATTCAAATGGAATTCCTAGAAGAAATAAAGCAAAAGTTGAAACCCTGAGCACACTCCTCACAATCTTCTACTTTATAAAGTGAGGGGCAAAGGACAGGAAAACAAAGAGAGGAAAAAGTATAAGAGAACAGCATGGAGGGAAATACACAATACATAAATGTGAATGGTATGACTGCTGTTACTGTTCAGCTGTTCCAGTTGTGTCCAACTCTTTGTGACCCCGGGGTTTTCTTAGCAAAGATACTGGAGTGATTTGCCATTTCTTTCTCCAGACCATTTGACAGATGAGGAAACGGAGGCAAAGATGGTTAAGTGACTTGTCCAGGGTCACACAGCTAAAAAGTGTTTCAGACAAGATGTGAACTTAGGTCTTCCTGACTATAGTCCAGGTACTCTATCTACTGTACCATCTACTCACCCCTAAAACAGGGAAGGACAGATTAGAAAGCAGAATCCAACAACAGACTGCTTACAAGAAATACTTTAAAGATTCAGAGACGAAAGCCATATGGAATAAGGAGTTAGAACAAAATCTGTAATGCTTCAGCTAAATTTAAAAAAAAGTAGGTATAGCAATCATAATCTCAGACAAGGCTATAGAAAAAAAAAGACTTGATTAAGACATAAAGAGAGAAGCCACGTTTTGCTGAAAGGTAGCAAAGACAATGAAATAACTATTAATACTAAATAAAAATGCACTGAACGACAATGCATCTAAATACTTAAAAGAAAAGTTAAATTCTGAATTATAGGCAGAAGTAGCGAAACTATAATTAATAGTGGAGGACCCCCTTTCAAAACTAAGTAACTCTAACAAAAAACCCCAACACATTAGCAATTAGTATTTCTCCAATTGTTTATATCTGTCTTTTGTTGTTCAGCTATTTTTCAGTCATGTCTGATTCTTTGGGACCCCAGGTGGAGTTTTCTTGGCAAAGATACTAGAGTCATTTGCCATTTCTTCCTCTAGTTCATTTAGGAGTTGAGGAAACTGAGCCAAATAGTAGGCTAAGTGATTTGCCCAGGCTCACACAGCCAATATGGGTAATGAGGCAAATTTGAACTCAGGAAGATGAATCTTCCTGACTCTAGGACTGGCACTCTATCCATTGAGCCACTTAGTTGTCCAGATCTGTCTTTATTAAAGAGTATTTTGTAATTGTGTTCTTATAGTTCCTGTGACTTGGCAGGGAGATTCTCAAAAGACAACCATCTTAAAAGACTTAGGAACTGTAACTGAAGTAATGACCAACCACAATGAAACATGCTACCCACTTTCCCAGAAAGAGAATGGATGGACTCTAGATACAGCCTGAGACAAATATTTTTTAGATATGGCTAATAAAAAGAAATTTGCTTTGAGTATGAATACTTGTTATATGGATCTCGGGGATTCTTCCCCTTTCTTTTTCAATAAAGCTTAAGGGGACTGGCAAAAGATAAAGATCTTTTTTTGTTAAACTGAAAATGTTTTGTTTTGGTTTTTTTTGGAGCGCAGTTGGGGTTAAGTGACTTGCCCAAGGTCACACGGCTAGTTTTTTTTGTGTTAAGTGTCTGAGACCAGATTTGAACTCAGGTACTCCTGACTCCAGGGTAAGTGCTCTATTCACTGCGCCACCTAGCTGCCCAAACTGAAAATCTTAAAAAAAAGAAATCAAAGGGCAGCTAGGTGGCGCAGTGAGTAGAGCACTGGCCCTGGATTCAGGAGGACCCGAGTTCAAATTTGACCTCAGACACTCAACATTTACTAGTCACGTCACTTAACCCCAACTGCCCTGCTTTCCTCCTTCCAAAAAGCAAAAGTGAAAAAAAAAAAGAAATCAAGGTGATATAAAAACAAAACAGCAAGTATTTTAAGTTTTTTTGAATTATTTAAAAAATAATTTTATTACGTAGTAAACCTACAATCTAACTGCAGGGGAAGGATAAGTAAACAAATAATTACAACAGAGAAAGGGAGACACAAGCACAAAGGAAAAGTCTGGGTAAAGTGCTGTAAGGGTTTGAAGAGGGAGAATTTTGCTGAGAGAAATCTGACGGAGGTGGGAAGTACCGAGGGAGCTGCCCAAAGTCAAGTTTGGCTTAAAAGGAAGAAAGGGACATCACTAAAGGAGATGGGGAGGGAGTCAATTCTAGGCATGGGAATGTAGGAAAAAAGACAATGGGACTGAAGGAAGCATAATCAAAATGAAATACAAAGAGCTCAGTTGGATTTATGTGTAACAGGACCCAAAATAGTTAGAAATAAAGTTTAACGGGTAGGCTGGAATCAGATTATGGAAGGTCTTGGATGCAGGATCAGGAGTTCACTTTAATTTTTGGTGGCTAATGTATCTGAATATAATAAACATTTTTAAAGTATTTAAATTAAAATAAAGAGCAAGGTCTTCAAAACCCATTTTCAAAAGACATAAAATATGCTGTAATTTAACAACAAGAACATAAGAGAACAAAGCGTTCTTTCAAAATACTGGGAGAGTCACTTATTGGAACCAGGATGCCAAAACTGATGGAAAGATCATCTTTACCCTTATCAATGATACCACTTTCTATTTTTACCAACCTTCAGTGGTCAGAACACTTTTGCAGTTAGAAATTACTAAGGGAAGCAGCACACAGGTACTGAAAGTTCATACAGTCAGGATTAATTTTAAGGTGCCCAAGAATGGGTACTGAACAGTTTCTCCAGCCAAGCATATGGGGAGTGGGGAAAGGAAGGGAGAAGAGGAAACAGAAGTGAATGATATCAACTAATCAATGAGCATTAATTAAGCAGAGGCATGAGCCAAGCACTAGGCTAACCCCATGATGCTCTAAATCCTTTTAACCACACCAATTATGTTAAAATCAAGATAAAACGAACATCAAGAGCAGGCATAAAAGAAAAATCAAAATACAGGGGGCAGCTAGGTAGCACAATGAATGGGGGACCAGCCCTGGCTGTGTGATCTTAGACAAGTCACTTAACCCCAATTGCCTTGCCTTCTCCCCTCAAAAAAAAAAAAAAAAAAAAAAGTAACAGTTTTTAAAAGCCTCCAACCACACAAGGTTAACAAAGTCTTAGCACCTCTTACTTTCCTTCCATCCCTACACTGTTCAATCACTGGTCATCTAATAGTAAACTATTCCCAATCCCCACTTCTCTCAGTTACCCCCATCCTAGGCTCATGTGCCACCGCCCCAACCCTGTTTATCATGCCTTCCAGGGTACCCTCTGAAAATGCCATACCATAGTGACAACCTTCATTCTAGACTTCTTCCTCTCATTCTTTCCTCTTCTTTGTTCTCACTAACACCTAACTTCCCCCATATGACTCATCTCTGACCATATTTACCAGCACTATCTGTACTTTCATTATTTACCAGTTCTCCACTTCACATACACACAATAGTTCTACACAGTGAAGTCAAAATATCCCTTGCTCTCATTGCCAGACTTTCCCTCTGATAATAATCACTGATTCAGTGATTATTATTATTATTATTATTATTATTATTATTATTCAGTCACCCCTTCCTTCTTTCATTTTAATATTCTTATCTTTGAGGTGGTTGTTTACCAGACTCTCAAGTCATTCTTCCTTCTCCAGTATTCTACACTTCGGTCTCCCAGACTTCTCTCCTGCCCACTTTGCTGCCATACTTGCCAAGGAATCCTAGAGGCCAGAGGAATTTCCTCACCATTTCCCATCCAACTACTTTCCTGGGCTTCACCATCTTCAGAAACTCATCATTCTGCAAAATGAAAGCACCTGTGAAATTCTCACCTCCTAAGAATATTGCCACCCCAGGTATAGGATGCAATCTATCTATAAGTTTTCCATTTCCTTGATCAAAAAGTCTATTATTTCTCTATTTGACTGTAACCTTTTTTCCTATTCCCACTGTCCCACTATGATTGGCTCTTCCTAAAACTAATTTCTTTCACTGAGACCTACACTGACACTTGACACCAAGCCTTTGCCACCCTCCCTACCCATTCCCACCCCCAATGCCTCCACCTCCCTCAGTATTACCTCAAATTCCTGGCTCTGATTTCACCTTTCTTCTCAACCTGAACCCTACAGTTAATCAATTCAACAACATTTCCATCTAACTTTAGAATCCTTCCCATTTTGGGCCTTTCAACACTCATCTCCTGTCAAACAGTCCTAGATACTCCATCTGCTCCATTTCATACAAATTAATCTTGTCCAACTTTAACTGGGCCCTCACTGCAGCAAAACAATCCTTTATTTCTCCTTGTTTCTTTATCTCACTCTCCATGGAAGTTATTCCAAAGCTTCTCTTTTCCTCTAACCCTACTATATGTCCTCTACCCTCAAGTCTCAACTAAGAACTTTACCACTTCCTTTACTGAGAAAAATAAGGCCATTAGGGCAGGGTCTCCCTCTTCATCCCTTCTATTCATCTCAAAACCCCTTGATATTATCTCCCACTCACTCTTTCTATGTTCCACTCTCCAATAAAATAGTCCTTTTTTCCAAGACCAGTATGACTCCAAGTGCCCTTGATCCATTTCCCTACTGGAAGACAGGTGTTGGACTAGAGGTACAAAATAATACATACAATTTTCAACACAGTCAATGTGTGATTTTCTTTGCTTACCTATGCTAACTTGTTTGTTGGTTGTTAATTTCAGAATAACAGAACTAAAATCCCACCCTCCCAAACCCCCCAAAAAGCAGAAGATAACAGGCATGTAACAAGGTACATGTGCTGTCAGGTAGAGTATCAGGTGGGTTGGTTTTGCCCAAATGTTTTGTCTTTTTTTTTTTTTTTTTTAAACAAGACAGGGTTCAATGTTGTGAGGGTGTTAAGCGGAGATGACATTAAAAAGGTAACAAAATATACAAGGAGGCAATAGAAGGGGGCATAAAGGAAGAAAGACAGTCAGGACAACTTTAAAAATGTTCTGAGTTTCTTATATACTTTAAAAAAGGAAATAATCTGGATACTGTAGAGATGTGCAGTTTGATTATTGCCATTCTCTATTTGTTCTTTGCTTATGCAAATATTCAAGTTCATGATAAAACATTAAAAAAATGTTTTTAAGAACAAAGTTACCAATGAAACTACCTCTAAATTGCCATATAGATCCAGCCCCAGTGTCTCCCCTGAGTTTTAGTCTCACATCACCATGCTTACTGGACATACCAAGCTGGCTGTTCCAGAGATATCTCAAACTCAACATGTCTGAAACTGAACTTTCCCCTGAACTTTCCTCTCTTCCAAACTTATTTATTTCTGTTCTCAACTGCTCACTCTCTCTCACTCCAGAACCCATCAGCTGCCAAATCTTACTTGTTCTGCCTTTACAACTCTAGCTTCTAATGGTTCTAACTCTTTCCTTCTCTCTATTCAGTCACCCCTTTAGTTCAGGATCTCATTCCCCTTGCCTAGAAGCAGTGCTTCTTAAACTGTGGGTCCAGTTTAAGAAGTGCTAAAGAGATCATGAGTGGGAAAAGTGTAAGAAACCCTGGGCTAGACTACCGTGTGGCCTCCTAACTGGACTGCCTCAAATCTCTCCCCACAAGTTTACTCTTCATACAGCTGCCACATTGATATTATATTCCTTAAGCAGCCAGAGAACAGTGTAATCCCCCCTAGTCGATCTCCAATGACTCCCTACATCCTCTAACACAAAATGGAAACACTTCTATTTAGCTTTTAGAATCCTTCACAAACTGGTCCCACCCCAGCTTCATGACACATTACTTCTCTCCTTTTCCTACTCTGCAATCCAGACAGATTGGCTTTTTCTCTCCCTCTGCACTTCTACCTCACAGAATCCCTCTCTTCCTTCAAGACCCAGCTCAAGATCCTACCTGCTAATGCCCACTCACTAGTATTTATTTTCTATTTACTTTGTAAATACTAGTTTATCTACTGCTACAGCATATTTTCCCAGCTGGACTGTAAGATCCTCAAAAAGGAATTGTTTCTTTCTTTATTTACATCCCCAATACTTGCAGCAAAGTTATTATCCATAAAATATTCAAGGCACTATGCTACGTACATAAAAGGAGTATAATTCATAATCCTGGTCCCCTTTCTTCAAAAGACTTACAATCTAAGTAGGAAGGCAAGACACGCATCAAAAAATCACATAAAAGATAACAAAAAAAAGGTTGTAATGGCAGATCAAGAGACATAGCAAAGCTGTCATTACTCTACCTTATCAATCAGCAATACTAAGCATTCAGACTGGCTGAAATCAAACTGACTGGGAAGTCTGCTTCTTAGTGGGTTCTCAAGTTTCCTCAGATGTAAAATGGGGATAATAACAGCACCTACTTCTCAAGGTGGTTGTGAGGATAAAAGAAGCTTTTTCTAAAAGCATTTAAGCATAATGTCTTATTCCTTTCCCCTTGCTAATTTTTTTAAAAAAGAATAATCTATACACAATTGAAGGCATGCTTAATGAAAATCTGAGACAGGAAGAGGTGAGATTTAGCAATGGACATATTAGAGGTGAAATATCCAGAGAGTGGCTTATCATTTCATAGATACTGGACAATCTCTGCAGACTGATAATACACCTAGCCTAGAATCAAACAGGTGGAAAAGAACATGCTACAGTGCAGGTAGAAAAATACAAGGCACTTAAAAAAAACATCAACCAAGTTTCTCTCTGAAACAAAGGCCTATCTTCTTAACAATATTCTTTCAGTGATACTGTATGCTTTAATTAATGGAATATCACAATCTGTGAAGAATTAAAGTTGAGGGCAAAAAAGGTGAAGGTAGGAAAAAAACCACTGGTTTTGAAGTGAGATAATCTAGATCCAAATTTCACCCCTGAACTTCTGCAAATCTAAAAGCAATAAACAAATATAAATTATCATAGTATTTTAAATGTCCAGACTGCCCAAATTGAGTTGTTTCAATGTTAAAATGCAAATGTAGTGATCCAACAGTAAATATAAGCAGCATTCTTCTTGCTGAGTCATTTTTCAGTCATGTCCAACTCTTTGTGACCCCATTTGGGGGTTTTCTTGGCAAAGATACCAGAAT
>CM053596.1:62773038-62873789 GCA_028646575.1 Pseudocheirus occidentalis
AGTGGGATCAATGTTCTGGGCTGGGGGGTAGGGACAAAAAGGGGAGAAAATTTGTAACTCAAAACCTTGTGGAAATGAATGATGTAACCAAGAAAATAAATTAAAATTAAAAAAAAAAAAAAAAAGAAATGAGACAAAGAATAGCCTCTTACCTAGTCAAATAAATAAGTGTGTGAATATGTGTGTGTGTATATGTGTGTGTGTAATATATCAATCTGGGAGGGAAAAAACCTCAAGGTTTCTCAGATTTCAGTAGAACAACTAATAAAACCTCACTATATCCTTGTGGACAAGATAAAGAAATGCAGGATAAAGAAAAACATAGTTAGAGATCTACAGCTGGTTGACCATGTTTAAAGAGATTAATGTCTCTTTTGTGGAGTGCCACAGGGTTCCTTCCTTGGCCCTGTCCTATTAACATTTAAAAAAAAACTTGTCTTTATATCACCTTCATTTTTAAATATATACTTCCTCTACCTAGAGGGTAGAGAAGAGGGAAACAATTCTTCAAAACTAACCACTATAGCAACTAAATCTTACATCCAATGCAAATTTCATACCCACAGTCCCTCACCTCTTCAAATAAGGAGATACACTTTTTTCCCTCTTCTTTCCATTTACACTGTTGTAATAATTGTATTATATTTTTCTGGTCCTGTTTATTTCACTTTGCATCAATCTGCGTAAGTCTTCCATGATTCTCTGCATTCATGATTTGACTGTACAGTAATTTTCCATTATATTGGTATGCCATAATTTATGTATCTGTTACCCAATCAATAGATACCTACTCATTTCCAGTTCATTGCACACTACACATATTTTCAAAATTTTTGATGCACCTCTCATTCATGCTGATTTATTTCTTCTTTCTTTTCTTTTCTATCTTTAAGGGATGATTGCTTTCTGGGAAGAGGGGAAATATGCTAGGGAAAATCAGGATGACATAAAAAAAGACGTCAATAAAAACTTATTATGGTTTTTAGTTGCCAGTAAAATCAGTGAATCGATAGTATGACTCAGAAGTCAAAAAAAAAGTACAACATTCAGAACAATGAAAGGTATAGTCCTATTATTTGCCCAAAACAATGTGTTCAATTTTGAGCTGTACATTTAAAGAGAGATACTGAAAAACTGATTTGAAACCAGTAATGGAAACGGAAAGACCGTTCTCAAGGAAAAGATTCAGGAAGGACATGGTGGCCATCTAGACTAACTAATGGGCTACAGAACAGAAGACATGCTAGATTTTTTTGTACCTCCAAGGAGCAGAATTAACACGAAAGAGTGGAAGTTAAAAAGGATAGGTGGAGTTGGGGTGACACTGTGAATTTCAGTTCTACATAATAAGAACTTTATCTGACAATTAGACAGTTACAAAAGTGGAACTAGATTTTAAAAAATTCTTTATCACTTTACAAGTTCTGGGAAGTTGGATGATTACTTGACAAAGTATCACAGAACAGAAATGCTTAAAACTTTGTGTTATGACTTCATTGGTACTCTGATGATGTCCATGTATCCAGAATCTCATTAAATGCATAAAATACAAAGGATTACAAAGAAAATCAATTATAATGAAATACAGTGATCAAAGTATTTTTTAAAAAGGACCCCAGGTTAAGAAATCCTATCATAGAGTAAATTCCTATGTCACCCAGATAGCTGACACGAGAGTGACTTTTCTAAAGTACAAGAATGACCACATTACTGCCTTACACAGTGTTTCAGTGGCTCCCTACTACCTCTAGAGTCAAAAAGAAACTTGACATTTAAAGCGTTTACAATACGACTCCAACACACTTTTCCAGCATTATCATACATCGCTCCTCTTTATACATCCAATGGCTCAATCAAGCTGGTGGTCTTGCTGCTCCTCACACACAACGCTCCATCACCTATCTATGTACCTTAGCATAAGCTGTCCTCCATGCCTGAAATGATGCCTTTCCTGATGCCTGAGCTGATGGGATTTCTTCCACCAGAACTGTTATAATTGTGAATACATTTTGTACATAGTTAGATGTGTACATGTTGTCTCTATAGAATATAAGTTTCTTGAGGGCAGATTTTTCTTTGCCTCTGAACCCCCAGTACCCCGCAGTTCTTGGCACACAGAAAGAGCTTACTAACTCAACAAACCCTACTGACTAATTAAGCTAGATGACCCCTAAGATGGTATCAGTCTATTACCTGCAATATGATCAGCATAGCATGAATTTGTGTGTGTGTGTGTGTGTGTGTGTGTGTGTTTTGTTGTTGTCCTTCTTTCTCAAAGACAACCAAAATGACATTACTATGTTGGGGTCAAGGTACAGTGTATATCAGACTGTGGCTGATCAGACCTATACAAGTTCTACCATAGATCAGGTATAAATAGTTCATATAAACATTTGCAAGGGAATGTCTCTAAATTCACACATCATGTTTCTTTTGAGCCACTACAATTCTGCTTTGCTCACAGAGCACAGTGCCTTCTTTGATGTAGGTATGCCACTCTGTGCGGCAATGTCTATGCTGTACTAAACATCCTCAGGCCAATAAAGCTAAGTTCAGTTAGCCCATATGGCACTATCTGGAAGTGACCCCACAGCATCCAAGGCCCTACAGGCAACAGCACAAAAAGAGCAAAAGAAATACTCTAAAGGTCATGACAACAAAGGCAAAGGCAGAAAACAATGCCATCCAACAAATGTTTAATGCATGCTTCTGTTAGGAAGAGCCAGGAGAAAGGACAAAACAAATACAATGCAAACTAAAATGTGAACCCAATGAAAAGAGAGACAGGGAGAGACATGAACTGTTTCCCAGGGTGAGGACACAGGCATCATCAGTAGCATTTCTACGGCACTTGAAGGTTTGGATTCAGTCAATGGGCTGCACTTGAGAACTGACAGGGCCACATGTGGCCTCAAGGCCAGTTCCCAACCCCTGACCTAGCTATATCAAAGCAAATGGTCGCTCCTTCTAATTACATATACTCTGGAACATGCCAGAAGCACAAGGAGGGAGGTTTAAATGGTCTTACAAGCAGACTGATACAGCTTTGGTAAAATGCTGCTCCTCCAAGTGAAGACATTATGTAGCTTCATGATTATATTTCTTTTCAAGGTGGGGGGGGTCCATCTTCAATCACCCTGTTCTGTATCTGGCCACTGGACTCAGATGATTCCAGAAGAGAAAGTCAGGGTGGTAACTTTGTCATAGCCTTCTTTCACTTAAAACCAATTCACTTGCAAGTCATGGGGCATCATTTTCCTAATGTCATGGTCCTCTTTGAGAACAAACAACAACAATCTTTCCAAAGTCTAACACACATTCACTTAAGACTCCCTTATCACTCTGTTCTGTCTTCTATAATTATTTCTCATTTTTCTCTAAACTGCTCTCTAAAACTCCAAGATATCCACTCAGTGCTGTGTATGCCTTGAAGATCTGTGTTTCTTGTCCCAGTTCCAGTCAGCATGATTACTGGGCTCCAAATCCTTCCTCTCACCTCTCCTCTCCTCTCTTCCTCCTTCCCAGTTTTCATGTGGACCATGTTAGTCCTAAATAAATGATCAACTATTAGAATAAGAAACTACCACCAGAATGACAGTATTTATTTCAAAGTTGGAAAGCATCTCAGTTCAAACAAAGCTCACAAAACAATGTCATCTTCAGCACATCCAAAGGATGAGAGCTCACAACCCCTAAAGGCAGCCCATGCTACTTTTGTGAAGTTCTGATTTTCAGGCAGTTATTCCTTACATAAAACTTCAATGTGCTTCTCTATACCTTCTACCAACAATTTCTAGTTCTGCCCTTTGGGATCAGACCTTTAAATCAAACCTTAACCCTCTTCACCACGCTGTTTAACTCACACTTGGATATACTCAGCAGCTTTGCATATCCCTCAGCTTCCTCTCCTCTGATTGGAGGGCTGGAAGAGAAAGCACTCAGCTCCATCCAAAGCCCTTCTTTAGAGAGGGTAGAATGTGGACTTAGCAGTTATTCTCAACTTTCTATCTGTAGCCCTGCTTGGTCTCAACTCCAAGAAACACACTGCCTCTCGTGTGTAACCCCTCACGTGTTGTCTTACCACTTTAAATTGTGGGCAAGAACTGACTTTTTCTTATTTGTAGACCCAGTACTTAGAACAGTACCTGGCACATAATAAGCACTTAATTAATGTTTACTTTATTGAATTTACCTGCCAGCCCCTCCCCATCAAGGCAACAAAGATTTATTAAGTGTCCCACTATGTGCCAGTCACTGAGGATATGAAGAAATGTTATGCAGTCCCTGCTAAAATGGGAAGGGGTGAACAAGAGGCAAACAACTATGTACAAATGGGACTATCTGTAAGACAAATTAAAGAGATAATCAACAGAGGAAATGCACTAGAACATAGGAGAGCATGAATGGATTTTCACAGAACGCAGGAGCTGAGCTGAGCCTTGAAGGAAGCCAGGAGGCAGAGATGAGGAGGGAGAAAATTCCAGATATAGAAGACTGCCAAGGAAAATGCTCAAAATTTGAAGATAAAGAGCATCTTGTGCAAAAAACAGCAAAAAGGTTAATCATTAGATCATAGAGTATGTGTGGAGGGAAGTAAAGAGGAAGAAGACAGGGAAGGTAGGAGTAGGCCGGGTTATGAAAAGCTTTGAATGCTGCCCCTTCTGCCACATGAACCCCACCCCAAGTGTGGAGAGCAGACACTAACTTGGGCAACTGGCTGCAGTAGGATCACTTCTCCAACACTAAATGTTCCCAATTCTTCCAGCTGTTTCTCATATGCATGAATTAAGACTCCTTCACAATCCTGGATGCCCTTCTTAAGGCATTCTCAATGTCCTTGCTAAAATACAATCCTCAGAACTGAACATTACACTCTGTATGTGGTCTGACCAAGACTTAGTACTATGGGAGTTTCACCTCCTTATTCTCTAAAAGCTATACTTCTCTTAAAGCAGACTAACAGAGCATTAGCTTTCTTGGCAGCTATTTCACACTGTTGACTCATACTGAGCTTTAAGTTCACTGAAACCCCAAGATATTTTGCAGAAAAACTGCCTTCAAGCCATGTTTCTCTATCTCAGGCCAATAAAGATAATTTATTCTCTCTCTCTCTCTCTCTCTCTCACACACACACACACACACACACACACACACACACACACACACACACACGTACATTTATCTATCTCCATAGCGACTATCTATATATAAATCCATATTGAAATTTCTTAGTAGGTTTAACCCAATATTCTGGCCTGTCAAGATTTATTTTTATCTTATCGTCCAGTATGTCACCTATCCCTTCCAAATTACCATTCTTTGTCAATTTGATTAAGCATGCTAAGTCATTACTAAAAATGTCAAACAGTACAGGGTAAAAGACAAATGACTAGGGACTCCATTGAAGACCACCTTCCAAAATGAAAACAAATCATTGTAACTCTTTGATCAGCCATTCAGTCATCTCCAAATCAAACTAAACATGGGCTTGTCTAGCACACATCTCTCCATCTTGCATACAAAAAAAGTGTAAGAAACATTATCACACATTCACCTAAAATCTTACTAAATCACATCTACAGCATTCCCCTGAACTACCAGTTTAGAAAATAATGAAACCACAGTGGCTCTCTGTGACAACTGCTTCTTTTTCTAGACAGTTTCACTAGTTATACCTTTAATAACATAAGTCAATACAAAATAAATCAAATATAATGGCCTTTAATTTGCAGACTACATTCTTTTCCCCCTTTCTTGAAAATCAAAATATCTGCTCTTCTCTATCCAAAGGTACTTCTGTCATTGCTTACAAAACGCAACTGACAATGGCTCTTTCTGTACCCAAAGATGTGGTACCTCTGGGCCATGTGATATGAACTCAACAAAAGTTGCTACGTGCTCTTCTACATATGTCCTTACTTTAGTTTGAGTATCGATTTACTGTTAAGTTATATCTGTTGTATCCTCTTGAGTCTAAAGATCATGACTCAGTAGAATAACTAAGACAACATACTTTCTGTGGCTTGAAGGTCTCTCTGTTTCTCTCTACACGTATAACACGTATAACACGTGTTATACACGTAGAGTCTCATTTTTCAAAATCTAGGCTGATGCTATAGTTAATAAAACTCATTTTAAAAGCATTACTGCACTTGTAATTTTTTTTTGGTCATCTCCTCAATAAAAGGATACTAACAATACAACCACTATAATGTAAGGGATAACTTATTATTTCAAGGGTAAAGAGATATTCATACATAAAAAAGGTGGGGAATCTCTAATCTAGGGTATTCTTGAAAGAATTTTAGGTTACTAGAACTCCGCACCTTTAGAAACTCCATTTTCCTGGAGCATCCTAGAACAGTTCATTTCTAGTAGCTGAGAAATCCACAGGAAGCCCAAGGAGAGAAATCAGCTTTTATTCTGCCAGCTACTAGGCTGAGGTTTACTTTAAATTTCCACAAAATGAAAATGAATACTCATAGAAAAACTGAATTATGAACAATACAAAGAACTAAAGTCTTAAAGGTAAAGAAATGGTGGCTCAAGGAACTTCAAAAGATGCAGGCACATACATTTGAAAGCAATTTTGCATCATATGCTCTAAGCAAAGTAAAACATCTTAAAATCAGACATTTAGAAACTTCTCTTTGCTTGTTCTGCTACCTTCAGAAGCTGACTATAGCTGCTCTCAAGGCAACAAAGGAAAAACATGCATATAGAAAAGGAGTGGGGCAGCTAGGTGGGTGGCACAGCAAATAGAGCACTGGCCCTGAAGTCAGGAGGATCTGAGTTCAAATCCGGCCTCAGACACTTGACATACTTACTAGCTGTGTGACTTTGGGCAAGTCACTTAACCCCAATTGCCCTCCAAAGAGAAAAAAAAATTTTTTTTTTAAAGAAAAGGAGTAAGAGCATCAGCAAGAGTAGTTTTTTTCAGAACACCCTACTAGTCCTGTTATCCTTAAGGTTTGGAGACAAGCCAGTTTACAATTAAATGTAAACTCTTTCCCTTCTCAGCTCTGCTGCCCTTCAAAATTCTAGAAAGTATGTTTTCTAGAAGAAACAAAAATGAAAGATACAAAAGGCCAGAAAGCTGACAGTGAAATGATTCATACGGCATCAGAGGTGCTTTATAATCTAGCATTAAACTGTATATTGGAGTTATTGCTCTTTCAAGGGTCTATCTGGTAAGAGAATGGATACACAAAGCATCTATCACTGAACAAAACATTAACCCTGACTCAATGTAGCACTTGGAAATCTGGTTTAAAAGGTATTAATATGGTCTTAGTATTGCTCTTTATTAAAAAAAACCTTATTAATCTCATGCTGACACATTCCTATGTTCCTGCTCTGATTAGAAAATAAATGTAACAGGAAAGGGAAAGGGACATTTAGCAAGTTCTTGATTTCATACATCTTTCAACTACTAAACTTACTGAAGAGATAACTCTTGGACAGTAACAAACTATAAATGATGGGGCGCAACATATGTGGAAAAAGTCCTGGACCTGGGAGTCAGACAACCTTGGTTCAAATCTTAAACTACTACTTAATAGTCATTTGACCTTTGGCATGTCCTATCACTCCCAGAACCTATTTTCTCATCTACAAATTGAGATTAATGGTACTCACACAATCTACCTCAAATAGCTGTCATGAGGAAAATGTCAAGTGTAAAGCACTATACGTTTACTACTGTTACTGTTTTGTGATACACTGTACAATACAGACAGTTCTCCCTAAGAAATCAGAATTTTCCCTGAAAGACTAGAAAGACAACATTTGAAAAGAGAAGGTATTTCTGCCACTTACCCTACTGGTTAAGTAATGGGTGAATACTACTTACATGGTACAAGCCTACTACATTTCCAGGTCTAAAGAATATCTGAGGCCTGTAAATAATAGGCTTAAGTTGAATAAATCTTTGGAATTATTTGCATTAACACATCTTCCATTCAATTTGGACAAAAGGCAATCACAAACAAAAGGCCTTCTTCTATTTCCAGAGTTGAAGAAATCACTCATTAAAGATGAGGAGCCCAACTTGAAAGGAAGCCTCTCCACTATCTGTATACAGACTCCATTCCCAACCAATCCAATATAATTTCTCCAAAATGAACCAAGGTCTTAATCCACTTCTTTCAATACAAGAAAGTTAACTCTCCCACCTATAGGAATCTCATATATCTATGAATAAGAGACTATCCAACAGAATGAGCAGATATATATTAGAAAGAGGGGGGAAATCTTAACTGCTGTTACTTGTACTATACCTGTTTTATGGACAGAAGATGTCAGTCTCCAAAGCTGTAGATCTTGCACTGGTGCTGAATCAACTTGAAAGGAGGAAAAAAAAAAATTTTTTTTTAGATAACAGAAATAAACATTTTCAGCAGCCTCTTATATTGATTTCACCTCCCTTAGCTTTTCCAGGTGCTGAGAATGAGACTTCACTCTGATAATAAACGTAAAATAAGAGAGAATCCTAATAAAGTATAACATTCCTCAAATATTCTTTCCTGGCAGAGAATTTGCTTGCCTTTATTTATTTACCCACTGAAGAATCTGTCTGATAGCAACCATTTTTGCTCTTGGGTATATCTCTAAAGTATGCTGCTTTCTAAGCAAAAGCGTAACTGAGGAGCTTTGGCCAAAGATGGAAAAGCAAGCTCAATTAAAAGAACTCAGAAACTGTGGAATGCTGCATGCTTTTGCAATCTAAGCCCACACCATGGAAATCTATTTTGTTGGCATGAGAAACCTAGTTATGATCTTACTTTTTTCTATTTGACAGCACTTTCCACAGTTTCAACAGGATCCTGTCAGCACAATTAGCAACCTTCCCTGTACGAAGCGGAAACTAAACTCTTATTTCGACTATTACCTCCACCAAGACACAAAGAAGGTAACTACAAAATGAAAGATGCTGACCTGCTGATCAGAAAACTGTATGGTCTGAATAGTTATCTGAATTAAATTTACAAGAATTAAAGTCTGAGTTGAAATCAGTTTTCAGATTTATAATCACCAAATCATTCAACACCTACACCCTAAAGATCAGAAGAACACCATGGGAACAACACAAAGAAGTTGCCTTCCTGCCTAAAAAAAAAAACTAGACCTTTGGCCTCAAGGTCACCTCTGAATGGAATTCCAAAACCTATGATTTTGAGTGGGTAAACAAGGAAAAGGTAGAAATATCTAAGAATTTCACCAGCTAGCATCTTTCCAAGCAAAAAGGCTCAGGCAAATCCATGCACCAGAGTTAAAAACACTACTTCCTAGGATAGAATTACGGCATCTAACAGGAGAAAAACCGTCAGGTGGTTTTGGGGGGGGGGGGCATACTATTAGAATAGATGATCCAGTTTTGATGACAATATAAGCGGATTTTAAGGTGAAGGACTTCACTAAAAATTAGAGATTTGATGATCTGGTCCCTCTGCAGGAAGGCAATAGTACATGAACTCCAAAGACTTCATATTGAAAGAAAAGACAGTAGGGTTGGAGAGAGGAAAACTGCCTAAACCCTGGGTCAAGAGAAAGTGGAAAACCTAGCCACTAGAGGAAGCACAAGTGAAACTATATCCAGTAAGCTTTCCCTTCTGAACCATCACTCACAATTGCTAGGGCCTCCTAGTCGTCCCATTCATAACGACTTCGTCTATACTTTGTACCTACTTTTGTATACGTACATATTGTTCCCCTTTACCCTCTAGAACATAAGCTTCTTGAGGACAGGTATATTTTGGTTTCCCTTGTAAGGCAGGGAGGCCTTTAACTACCAGATGGTAGGCTCTAAATAAGTGCCTATTGATTGTTTGAAGGGAAACGGCTTAAGTCGTTGAGAAAAGAAGAGAGGAAATGAGTTTAGTCCAAGGAGCACGGGAAGGCAGCCTGGACCCCAGGAGGAGGAGGCAAGGGAAGCAGCCTAGACCCTAGGAGAAAGAGAGAAGAGAAACAGCTTAAACCACAGAAAGAGAGAAAGAAGATGGCCTAGAATCTAAGAGGGAAAAAAGACAGCCTAGAACATACAAAGAGAGAACAGATCCTAGGAGGAGGGAAGGAGAAGGCAACCCGAATCCTCTTGGGGAAAGGGGTGGAGAGCCTAAAACCTCGAAGGAATAGAGGTATAAAAAGAAGCAGCCTACACCTTTGACAGAGGAGGGAAGGAAAGCGGGGTGGACACTAGGCGAAAGAAGGGAAGCAGCCTAGAGAACAAGCCGAGAATGGCGGTTCTGCTCACAAGATGGGCAGTTCTCCGAAACTCGGACCGGAAGCGGCACTAAGAGTCCAAGGCTGCTCCAGGCCAGGGGACTTGAGGGGAGGGGAGAGTGGCCGGAAAGCAACAGGCCTGGGCTCAGTGCTCGGGGCGCCGGGATCCGTCCTGGCTCCGAGGAGGAAGGGCCGGGGGCCGTTAGGCCGCGGAGAGCCCGCGGGCTCCCGGAAGCCGCCGACAGGGCTCTCCTACCAAGTTTCGGACTCACCAGAGGCTCCAGCGCAGACTACAGCTACAAGCCTCTCAACCGCAGAACCCAATCAGGCCAAACCTCGCCTCCTCCACGGCCTCGGCTCTGGTCCCAACCCGTCTCTCCGCCCGCCCGTCCGACCGTAGTACCTCCGTCTCTCCGTCCCGCGTACCCGCTCTCCGACGACGGCGACGGCGTCGCCCCGCGGCCTTCTGGGACACGTAGTTGGGAGTGGCCCCCTGTCCAGCAGCCGAGGGGACGTGTAGAACTACTTCTCCCACAAGGCTGCGCGACGGCGCTATCCTTACGCTTGCCTTCACGCTGTGCGCAGGTGTCAGTCACGTGGCTTCTCTCCTTCTTCCTCTTCCCCTCCCCCTCCCCGTGGGCAGCCTGCTTGAGTTGGGGAGGGGAGGAGAAAAGCTTCTAGTGGCTCTGTTTCCCTCTACCTCCCTCCCTTCCGCCTTCATCCCTCTTCCCTCTCTATCTTCTCGTCTTTCCTCGCCACCCCACCCTCCCACCCCCGGGTCCCTCTTCTGAGAAACAGCTGCCTTTCATAAATCCGTCCGTTTCTCCTAGGGAATGCTCTTCCTCATTTAAGCCTCCAAGAATCCCTGGCTTGCTTTAAGACTCAGTTCAGATGCCACCTACTGCAGGAGGCCGTATTTATCCACCTTACTCTTAACCCCACCCTACCCTTTCCGTCCCCTCCCCCCCAACGCATTTTGAATATTCCTAATTATTTACGTCTTGTCTGCCTCATTAGAACACGACTTCGTTAAGTTTGGGGACTTTACCCAACTGCTTACTTAGCACCGTACTTGGCGCCTGGTAAACACCTAATAAATGCTTGTTAGTTGTTTTATTCCTGAATAAATCAGGTTGGAATCGTAGCTAGAAGTTTATTTGTTGAGGGCCTAATATGCCAGGTTGAAATTTTTTAGATTCTCCCGGAGGCAATGAGGATTTTTAGTGCTGAAGTGAAAAGATTGAATCTTGGGAAGATTATTTTGTACTCTGTCTTTAGCGCGGCGGATGAACTGGAGAGGAAAAAATTTTAAGCAAAGAGACCAATTAGGAGTCTATTACAGTGGTCCGGTTAAAAGCTAATGAGGATGGAAGGTAACCTTGTGAGTGGAGAAAAGGGATGAATGGCACAGAAGAAATTAATCAGTCAACAAGCATTTTATTAAGCACTGTGCTTAATAAATAGGCAATTGGGAGCTGACTTTCTAATAGAGACTACCGTATATATAAGTATATACAAGATACCTAGTAAATGGAAGGTAATTTTATCAGGAAGGTACTTGAAGGGAGCCAGGGATTCTCAGAGAGAGTTAAGAAGGAAGAGTATTGCAGACTTAGGGGCCAGCTAAGGCAAAGGCATGGAAAAGTGGTGTATGTAAGAAAGAACAAGCCGGTGTGAAAAGTAAGGGCTGTCTCTTACATATTGGAGGTGGGGGAGGGGGAAGGGTGGTCATTTTGTGCCTTGAAGGGAAGTAGAATAGACATCTCTAGCCCCTTTTCCCTCCACTCCTCTCCAAGGGAGATTTGATTCTTACCAGGAAGGGAAGCAGGAAGTTGGAGCCAAAAGTTTGACCTCTCCCTGCTCTCCTTAGCAAGAAAAGGTACCAGGTTAGAATTGTATCTGTCTGCTCCCTTAAGTGTTATTAATCTAAACTTTGATAGATGTATCTCTTTTTAGCTATGTAAGAATCAAAACAAAACTATGGAGTTTGAATGCAGATCGAAGCATACTATTTGTATTATTCTCTCTCCCTCTGTCTCTCTCTGTCTCTGTCTCTCTCTCTCTCTCTCTCTCTCTCTCTCTCTCTCTCTCTCTGAATCTCTCATTCTCTCTCTGTCTCTCTCTGTTTCTCTTTTTCTCTATTTCTCTTTCTCTGTCTCTCTGTCTCTCTGTGTGTCTCTCTGACTCTCTTCTCTCTCTCTCTCTCACACACACACACACATCTTTTTTGGTTTCTTCTTTCTCATGGTTCCTCCCATTGGTTCTAATTCTTCTTTACAATATGACTAATGAGGGGAGGGGGGGAAGCACAGTGAATAGAGCACCGGCCCTGAAGTCAGGAGGATCTGAGTTCAAATCCAGCCTGACACTTAACTAGCTGTGTGACCTTGGGCAAGTCACTTAACCCCAACTGCCTTGCCATTCCCCCCTCCAAAAAAAACAAACAAACCAACAACAACAAAGCAATATGACTAATGTGAAAATAGGTTTAATATGGTTGTATGTGTAGAACCTATATCAAATTACATGCCGACTTGCGGTGAGGGAAGGGGAGAGATGGGGCAAAAATTTGCAACTCAAAATCTTATGGAAGTGAATGTTGAAAACTAAAAATAAACAGATTTATGAAAAAATTATTAGTCTAGGGGATCTGGTTTTCAGGTTTAATATAACGTCTAAGCACTATTTCATGAGGCAGGGCAGGGGAGAACTCTACCAAATATCAATTGCACAATAATCACACATAACAATTATCAAAGAAACCCATTTACCCAGTTTGATAGGGAAAAAAAGAAATTGGAGAAAGTATTCATTGTTGTTCAGTCATGTCTGACTCTTCATGATCCCACTTGGGGTTTTCTTAGCAAGAGATACCATTTCCTTCTCCAGCTCATTTAATAGGTGAGGAAACTGAGGCAAGTAGGGTTAAGTGACTTGCCCAGAGTCACATAACTGGTAGGTGTCTGAAGATGGACTTGAACTCAGGTCTTTCTGACTTCAGACCTGATACTCTATCCACTGCACCACTAGCTGCCCATGAGAAAGTATACATATAAGAATATATACCAGACAATACAGAGTGAAGGAGCTCTCCCTTTGGGAATTCAACCAGAAGAGAGAATCCCAGATTTCACCCAAAGGGAGGTTCCCTGAAGTTTCTAGTGTAGCAAGCTAGGAACAGAGACATGATGAAGACCACCAACTCCTCTCATGTTGGCTTCTTTCCAGAGTCTTTTCCTTCAGCAACCTGAAGTGATGCTGGCATCTTTCATATTGTCTCTCAAAGCTAGAAGCCAGAAGGACCCAAAGTTTGAAGAAACTCAGCAACTCAAAGAAAATTGAGGAGCTCTCCTCTCTTGCTCTGACTAACTCTGGCCCTCCTCTCATGCAGACACAGGGCACTGATCTCTACCAATCCATACAAATGTGTTTAGGGACCGAGGTTAAATTGATCAATATGACTTAAGTGTGTGGAGGGGAATAAGGTTTAAGAAGATCAGAAAGGTAGGAAAGAGTCAAACTGTCAAGAACTTTAAGTGCCAAATAACTTTATTTGATCCTGGAGACAATAGGGTACCACTATAATTTATTGACTAAGGGAAGGATTTGGTCAGACATGTGCATTAATAAAATTACTTTGGCAGCTATGTAGAAAATGGATTGGAATGAGGAGGGTCTTGAGGAGGAAGAACAGTTAGAAAGCTATTGCAGAGGTCCAGATGAGAGATGATGAGAAACTGAGTTAGAATGGTACCTGTGTGAGTTGCCAGAAGGGGACATGTATGAGAAATTACAAAGCTGGAAAGGATAGGATTTGGCAACTCAACTGATTGGATATTTGGGTGAAAGAAAAGAAAATGGCTGGAAAGATGGGGATGGACATGGATGCTGATTATATCAAATGAGACTGAGAAGGAGCCATCAGAAAGGAAGGAAAAGGATCAGAAAAAAGCAGTATCATGAAAAGTCAGCCCCTTCTTCCTTTAAGATCCAATTCAAATGCCACCTTCTGTATCAGCTCTCTCCCAGTCCCTCTAGCTATTAACGTCTTCCACTTGATAAGTAATAACCAGCACTTATATAGGACTTTGGGGTTTGTAAAACACTTTGAAAATATTATCTCAATTTTATCCTCACAATAACCCCACAAGGTGGTGCTATATTTATAACTTTTGTGGATGAGGAAACTGAGGCAGGAAGAGGTTAAGTGTCATTTAGTTAATAAATGTCTGTTCATTCAGGTCTTCTTGACTCCAGATCTCGTGTTCTATCTACCACATCACCTAGCTGCCTCTTGGGTTACCTTCTATCCTCTCTGTATATAGCTTGTATGTATCTATTTATATACAAGATATCTCACACATTAGGATTAAGCTCGTTGAGTGCAGGGACTCACTTTGCTTTTTCTTTGGTGTAAGGTTAACCTTGAATATGCCACCCAACTTCCATCTGTTGAGTGATGTGTTGGAATTGGTCATTTTGGGAAGAGTGTAGAGAATCCAGGGGAACAAAGGAATATATAATCTAGAATAGAAAGTAGAGAAAGTTCAGAGTTCCATCCTCCATCATGGCTCCATGTGGACTTTTTTTATAGATGTAACTGTGTGCTCTGGTTCACTCTATTCCAGAGCCAGCCTAGGTACATCAGCCCTGAAGGGTTCTAGGGTACCCTAAAGGGTTTGGGGAACATCTTGCTATCATATCTCTTAATTTCCTACTAATTCTCGTTGTTTGGTGCTCAAAACAATATAACCATAGCATAGCATATAACCACATAATATAATTATTTCAAAGATGCAAGAAGAATAAAGTAGGGGTGGCTGGGTGGCACAGTAAATAGAGCACTGGCCCTGGACTCAGGAGGACCTGAGTTCAAATTTGGCCTCAGACACTTAACACAAAACTAGCCATGTGACCTTGGGCAAGTCACTTAACCCCAATTGCCCTACCTTCCCCCACTCCAAAAAGCAAAAAAAAAAAAAAGAAGAAGAAAGTATAAACATTTCCTCTAATACTTCAGTATTTTCATGCTTCCTTTACCAAGTTGCTGACTCTTTTTTAATGATTCTTTTGTATCATTCATTTCTTTCCCCAATTTTTCTTCTCCCTCTCTTATTTGATTTTTAAAATCCTTTTTGAGCTCTTCTAGGAGTTCTTTTTGCAGGCCTGACACCAACTCACATTTTTCTCTCAGGTTTTACATGTAGCTGTTTTGATGTTGTCCTTTTCTGAGTTTGTGTTTTGATCTTCCCTGTTACCATAGTAACTTTCTATGGTTAGGTTCTTTTGTTCTGTTTTTTTGCTTTTGCTCATTTTTTCTAGCCTATTTCTTGACTCTTAATTTTATGTTAAAGTTAGGCTTTGCTCCTGGGATGGAGGGGGCATTGTCCCAAGTTTCAGATTTTTTTTGTGCTACTATTTTCAAAGCTAATTCTGGGGATCTGTACATTTTGGGTTCTTCCAAGGTGATATAAACTAAGGAGCGGTGTGTTCACTGCTTTCCTGGCCTGTGCTTTGGTCTGTGAGTGACCACAAGCATTATTCCACCCTACACCTGTGACCAGGATTCTTTCTCCCCTATTACTGCATGATGTAGTGTGCTAGTGCTCCTTCTCACTCTGGGACTGCAACACAAGTCAGTGACCCAGATCCCCATTTGGGCAACGCAACAGAATCCTGCACTCAGTTCCCATAAAATGTCCCCTTCTGACTAGTTTCCACCTTACTCTACGTGAATTGAGAGCTCCAGGAGTCACAACTACTGATTCAATTACCCCCATTGTCCTGCCCCACCTCCCTGCCAGTAGGAGATAGTGGCCAGCTTCTTTGTTACCCTCCACTGGGTTAGATTTCTCACCAAGACTGAGAGTCTGCCTCCTAGCCAGTGGGAGAAGGGATAGCCAGGGGGAGGGACTTGACTGCCTTAGGATATGAATTCTTATTTTGTCTTTTGTAACAAGCCTCCTCTCCTTGATCCCCACCATAGAGAGGACTGCTCTCTTCCTGTGGGGAAAGAGAATAAAACTTCCTGTTCCTTTCTCAAGATGCCTCTGACTTTTGATTTTTCTTGGGTAGTGGATTTTTGGGGTCCCCTTATCCCACACAGATTTCCCATACCCCACACATACTGATGTCAGAATCTAGTCTTCTAGTCAGAGAAAAGAAATTTCTTGGGAAGTCAGTCAACAAGCATTGATTGTATGTGCCAGACACTACAATAATCACTTCTTCTTGTTTGTCCTTTGTTCTCAAAGAGGACCATGACATCAGGAAGGTAATGCCATAACTTGCAAATGACTTGGATTTAAGCAAGGCAGGGCTATGCGAAATAATTTTTTCATTGATCAAAATTTCCATTAAAGCTAATGTGAAAGGCATTTGGGGGGAGGATCAAATGAGATAATATTTGTAAAGGTCTTAGCACAATGCCTGGCACAAAGCAGGAATTTAATGAAGGCTTATTCCTTCTTTTCTTTCCTTCTTTCCCTTCTCTTCCCCTCTACCACTTCATTCCAAGATGACTAAGGACCAGTTCATCTCTGTATGTGTTCCTTTTCTGGAGACTCACTTTTTCTTCTGGAGCCATCTGGGCCCAGTGGCAAGATATAGATCAGGATAACAGGAGATATCTCCAGATGCAAATAATAATCACTTAGGATACAAAGAAAGGTAAACATATAATTCCTAATCTCAAGGGCACATACTAGCCTTTGGTCTTTGCCTTGATCCAAATGTCAGGCTTCCTAGAAAGCCCATAGTCAAGTCTCTGGTCTTTGCTAAGTTCACAAAGGGAAACAGAAAGACAAGAGGTAGCTGAGAATTCTCTTCTCTAGGCCTCTCAGGTGAGTACAGGCAGCTTCCCTGTAGCAGCTCCTAGATAGGAAAAGAAATTCCCTTCCTGCTCCTTCCCCTCCACCTACTATACTCCAGAAGCAGAAAGGAGCCCCCAAAGACTGAATGATTCTGTGGGTTTACTTTTATAGACCAGAACAAAGGATGGCTCCTTCCAAAATTGTCCATCCTCCCCAAAGTCCCACAGTCTTGGAGCAAGCCTAATATGTAATCTGAAGGCATATTTTCTCTTCTTGACAAGGTGACAATATGGACTGTCCAAGATTACAACTATCAAACTGATCCAGGAATTCCCCAGATCAGTCCTCCTTGCAGAGATCCATAATATTGTTGTTCATTCTTCATTTCTGAAGAAGACCAGTCACATCACAGATGATGTCTTGATTTGTGCTTGAATTGGATTTGAGTGAGACAGAGTTGCACAAAATCATCATCCTCACCTTTTCTACCAGTCATTGGAGTCTATTGGCAAGACAAAAGTGAGAACAACTGATGATTGCCTGGGATGTAGTGGATGAAGTCGGCAACTTCAATGTCTGGCCCAGCTTTAAGGCCTCCACAGCACCTGCTTTGGCCTCCTTCTTGGCCATTGGAACAAATTATTCTCATTTGCCCATTCCACTGGGGGATGTCTTCTCATGGGTAGACATCACCAATGGATTTTAGGTGCTTTGGTTACCCTCAACCTGGTTTCACCTGCTACCAGGAGTGGCCAATGCACATGTTAGAGCCTCTTGGAGACACAGGTGAGGAGTAGACATCAAAGGTAGATGAGCTGCCTGCTAAAGACGGTTCAGCAAGCCCACACACCAGACGCCTTGTTATTCAGTCATCTCAGTAGTGTGGGACTCTTACTGATGCCATCTGGGGTTTTCTTGACAGAGATGCTGGAGTGGTTTACCATTTCTAGTCCTCCCTGAGCACCCCCCCACACCCCAGAAATCCACAATAAAGGATCGTTAGATCAAAATGAATGGCAGATATCTGTGTTGTTTAGGAAAAGGCACTGTATTGCCAGGGCTAAGATAATTCATTAAAGAGATAAGGGGAAAGGAAAGGTCCCAAGATAACACCTGGTTTCCAGAAAAGGAACACATACAGGAATGAACTGGTCCTTAGTCATCTTGGAATGAAGTGGTTGAGGGGAAGAAAAGAGAAAGAAGGAAAGGAAAGAAGAAATAAGCCTTTATTAAGTTCCTACTTCATTCCAGGCATTGTGCTAAGTGCTTTACAAATTTGATCCTCCCCCCAAGAGCCTTCCACATTAGCTTTAATGGAAATTTTGATCAATGAACCTGAATTCAGACCACTTGGTAGTTCTAAATGAGTAACTTATTTGCAAAGTTGATGGGGTGCTGGGGGTGCCTTTGTAACTTTGTTTGTAACATTGTTATAACTTCAGTCTGTAAAAATCTCACTGTCTGTAACATCAGCCTGTGCAATTAAGTTGCAAAAGTCACACTTTTCCTAGCCATAAAGCATTAACTCTGCCTCTCCCCTTCCCCCAGCCTAAAAGCATTTTCCCTGAAACCATTAACTCTGCCAGCTATAACTATCCATGCTTGGTATAATAACAAGCCATAACTATGAATCCTTCAAAAGCATTCTATAAACAAATCCTTAGTTAGAGAAATGTATACCTCCTTTGTTCTAGTGGCCAGCTGCAAACTATGAATCTTTCAATGCATTATCAGTAAGGTAACTCCTCACAATTAAGACACGTACTGAATCCCCAATTAGCCCAGCTTCCTAACATCCGTCTTGTCAAAATGGACTTTGATAGCTAACAGACTGGGCACCTCTCAGTCAGAATTGATGGCTGGCTGACTCAGTGACTTTTCAAGGCAAAACCCACACCTCCTGATAGCCCCTCCTCGGGCTTTTCCCCAGTGAATTATGGGCAATACGCCTGCGCAGTTGATATAAAAACTGCATGTTCCTTTAAGCACTGACCACTCCTTAACTCCTCCCAAATCCCTCCTTTACACACCTACTTAGCATAATGGTTATCAGATTTATGGTTTTATTACTATATAATCAGTATCCCTAATTCCTGCAGGTTACAGGCTTTTTGTGACACCCCCCTGCCAGCTGAAAAACATAATAAACTTTTACAAACTTGCCAAGATAGCTTGGACCCGGTAATTCTTTCAGACTAAGAACACTCAAAGGATTTACTAGAAATCCATTCCCTCTCACCCTCTTCAAGGTGACCTTGGGCAGGTCATTTAATGTCTTTGGGCCTCAATTTTCCCATCTGAAAAATGGAGATAAATAATACTTGCACTACCTTCCTCACAGGGTAATTGTGAGATTCAAATGAGATAATGTTTATAAATTGCTTTGTAGCCAAATAAAAGTACTATAAATGAGAGCTGGGGTATTTTTTTATTTTTACCTCTAGGCAGATTTTTAACTTTTAATTAATTTTCATTTTAATTTCAGATGTTTTTTGAACTCTAACTTTAGACTGATCTATTTTTAGAAATTTATTCCTGTCATTTATTTTTATATTACCTTTATTCCTGACTATACCCATCCTGCCACCTCTACATACTGAGCCATCCTTTGTAGCAAAGACCAAAAAAAGAAAAAAAATCAATTACTAAAAAATCTAATCAATCAACTATCTCTTAAAGTATATGCAAAGTTCCCCACACCTTGCAAAGTAGAGAGGGAGATACATTTTCCCAACTTTTTTCTGGGTCAAGGTTGCTCATGATTATACAGCTTCCATGTCTGTTTCTGTCTTTTCCAATTTACATGGCCATTCTGTATTGTCTTTCTAGTCCTGCCTAACCACCCTGGTAGTAAGGAACTCTGTCAGGATTCCAATATTTGTCTCCAAGTCTAGCTTTTCTCTCCCTACACCAAGGTGCAGTTTTCTAAGTTACACCCCTCCAGCTATGGCTTAAACTCATCTCTCTTTGTTCTAAAGCTGTGCCAGGTTTTTATCTAATCTGTGATGACAGCTACCACCTCAGCAATTTGATTATCTTGTCTAGACAAGCTGGAGAGCTCCCTAAGGGCTGAGACTGGGTCTCCTTGTTTGAGGGAGGTCCCAGGGGAGGCAGGGAAATTAAAAAACTGCTTCATAAACTGGAGCCTTCAGCTGTGAGGATTGGAGTGCAAGATCTACCTTAACTACTCCAAACTTAGCCTGGGTGAACCTTTGAGTTATAATAATTAGTATTTATATAATACTTTTAAAGGTTTGCAGGATACTTTACATGCATGAACTTATTTGATCCTGTCAATAACCCTCTGAGGTAGGTGCTATTTTTACCCCCATTTTACAGATCAGGAAACTGAGAAAGGTTAAGTGACTCACTCAATGTTGCACTAGTGTCTGGAGCTATATTCTAACTCAGTACTTTCTGACTTGAGGTATATTATTACATGCATTACCCCCACTTAGATGGCTAGGGAAGAAAGGCATAAGAAACTGCTAGTCTTGTCTTCCCATCAGTTTAATAATAATTAACATTGATAGAGCATTTTAAAGTTTACAAAGCACTTTACATGTTAACTCATCTGATCCTCACAATAACCATAAGAGGTTTGTACTATGATGATCCCCATTTTACAGAAGAGGGTTTCCATGTTTTAGTTTCTCCGGGGAATTAGCTCCCCAGCTCCCCTGCCAAGAGGAAGTATCCCACCAATCCCCATGGACAGATACTCTCCCAATGATGCCCACCATATACACACCCACGCTGAACATAGAGAAGTATACTCCTTACACAAACAGCTCGCTCAATACACACACACTACAATACAGTCACATAGATGCAGTCTTCTGGTCACTTACAGAATCCCACAGCCAGACAAAGAGTCATGCAACTTACACACAGACAGAAATGCAGGCACATCCATCCCCACTTTCATACCTCCCACTTTCCCAGACATAGAGTTTGGCAAACGTGTTCCTGCTGTGCCACTAAGGAGTAGGGCAGACAAAGACAAAGGGAAGAGTCAACCCTAGAGAATATTCTCCTTCCTCTTCACCAACCAGCTGGGACACTCCAGGGGTGGAGATCCAGGCAATGTTTGCCAAGTGTCAGAGAACAGAGCCATCGAAGACTAGGACTCCAGAGTACCAGTGATGAGGCTGAGATCACCCACCGCAGGGCAGAGACAGGGAGCTTATATGCAGAATAAAACACAATGTTGGGAGAGGCCAGTATGGGTATCTGTTTTGCTTGACTATGTTTATTTGTTTTTTTCTCTTTAGTCAGTCAACAAACATTTATTAAACACCTACTGTGTGCCAGGCACTTTGCTAAGTGCTGGAGATTCAAAGAAAGGGGGGGGGGGTAAAGTCCCTGCTATATATGGGTTAAATTGGAAATACTCAACTGAGGAGAGGCACTAGAATTAAGAGGGATCAAGAAATCCTAACTTTCAGGTGACCGTGCTTATTTGTTATAAGGATTCTCCTATCTGCCCAGGAGAGGGAGAGAAAAAATTATTCTTGATAATTGAAAAAAAAATTAAAAATAGCAGTAGGGCAGGGTTCCCTGGTTCTGAATAGGTAAGATTGACTGGTAGCTTTTGGCCGTGACTTGTTCTGGCTCTGACCACTTGGACTATTTGTGACTCAGGAGTCTTGTCTCTTAGAGATGTCCCTTTACTGCTGACAGTGGGACTTCCCCTGGCCCTCTCTCCACATTCACATTGTTACCCCTTCCTCCAGCTCTTCTCTGAAGCAACTTTCCTGATCTGGCTCTGGATATTGTTAAATCGGAGGGAGTCCTTGAAGATTTGTGAGTGATCCTTTCCTAAACACATATCCCATGCCTTCTATGGAACCTCTTCTCTCTCAGACATGTCCAAGCTAGGTGACTCTGGGCAAATCATTTAACCTCTGTTTGCCTCAGTTTCTTCAACAGTGAAATGGGGATAATAATAGCACCTACATCTCTGGGTTGTGGTGAAAATTATAGGCACTTAATAAATGCTTGCTTCATTCCTTTCTTCTTCCCTTACCATGAACTCACTCCTTATCCCCTCTAGCTTTCTTATTTATTTCTCCCCCAACTCTCCACTTCCCTCACAAGGAGATGCTCAAGTATCAGTTGACATCTAAAACCCTGGTAGCCCCCCAATCCTCCCCCAAAAGGGAGTTCCCAGCTACAGCAGGTGCAAGTACATTGCTAATAGTAATGGCATGCTTGGGACCTTCTTTATGACTTTTTGGCAATAATGACCCTGCCCTCAGGGTGGGGAAGTCAGGGAGGGAAAGATGAGACCATAAGATGTGGCCATAAGAGAAGGGGATATGGACTTTATAGGTATTCTAGGCAATATTAGTACACAAAACATTTTGTAAACCTTAGAGGGCTATATTAATGTGAGTTACCTATTACTGATACAGTCTCATGTTGTTTGATAGAGTTTGAATAAAATAATCCCAGTTCAAGTGACCATGCTACTATTACTCTTTTTTTTTAATTCTCTCAAACCACCTCTTTTTTTTTTTTTTTGCTTTTTTGGAGGACAGTTGGGCTTAAGTGACTTGCACAAGGTCACACAACTAGTTTTTTTGTTAAGTGTCTGAGGCCGGATTTGAACTCAGGTCCTCCTGACTCCAGGGCTGGTGCTCTATTCACTGCGCCACCTAGCCACCCCTACTATTGTTCTTTTATATTTACTATTCTGTGGACTATTGAAAGAGATGAAATAACTGTTTCCTGTCATTGAACAAAAGTATTAGGATGCCAGCTCATTTTCTCTAGGTTCATGGAATACCTCCTCAGTCAAACTCAGTAGCAGAGAGGGTTATGGGATTGACATATGCATGTGTGTATAGGTATATATGTGTATATGTATACACACACACACACACACATATGTATATACATATGTATCATCCTCTTCCCTCATGATTTAGATTTCTGCTAGAACTCTATATTTAGGAAGTGGTTCATTTCCTTATTGCTGCCCCCATTACCATCATCATCATCATCATCATTATCATCATCAGATATAAGTATGCCGATTCAAAGTAAACAAGCATAAGAAAACAACGCCTCTGCAATGACTACTACATCAATGGAGACAGCAATCACCACAAAATAATAAAGTGCTACAAAATTGCAAAGAGCAAACCTGGTCTCAAAGAAGAGATAGAAGAAAACACTTCCTTCCCAGTCCTTTAAAGGGGTGAGAGGTCCATGGGTGTGAACCATTGGCTACCTTTTCAGATTTTTGCAATGTTTTGATTGGCTACGGGAGGCATGTCAGTTAGAGCAGATCAGAGCTTGAGGTCCCTAATAATTATTCTGTGTACTCTCTCATTTTATAGGTTAGGAAACAGAAGTCCAGAGATGAAAAGTGATTTGTCCCAGGTCACATAATGAGTTGATGAGGTCACCTGGCTTCTAGATCAAAAACCTTTCCAGTATGTAAGCAAGTAATAGTATTTGAAACATATCAGATTCAACTTCATTCCACAAACATTTAAGCACCTAGAATATCCAAAGTATTGTACAAGATATTAGAGACAGAAAGATTTTAAAATAATAGCTCCTGCCTTTAAGAAGCTTACTCTGTTCTGGTTACAATGGGATAGTAGACATAGTTGCTATAGGATAGAGAAGCTCTTGGACTCTGGGGGAATAAGGAAGGTAGTAAATAAGGTAGTAAGTAAGAAACATAAGCAATAGTTATCATGGGGGGAGAGGATGATATCTCTCTATCAAGAGATACAGACTGGATCCTAACCATTAATTCATCCAGTGTGTTGCTAAGAAGACAAAATCATGAGCTTCAACCTAATTTTTTTCCTCCTGACTTGTTCTCCTTATCTGATTGCTGTTTTTCAAATGTTTCTTGGGGCTCATCACCCATCTCTTGTGGTAGATGAATGCGAATGACTGATAAAGCATTTATTAGGGGTATACTCTGTGCCAGGACCTGTGTTAAGTGCTGAGGGTACAAATACAAACAAGCAAAGACAGCTTCCCCCTACCCCTCACCCCCAAGGACCTTACAAGGAGGAGGTGACAGCAATGAATTTACCTTTAAGGGGAAAATATACAAAGTGAAGCTGGAAGCGTTGGGAAGGGAGGAATGCTAGAAATTTGGAAATTGTCAAGAAGTGATGTGCAGTCACTTGTTGTTCAGTCATGTCTGATTCCTTGTGACCCCATTTGGAGTTTTCTTAGCAGACATACAGGAGTGGTTTGCCATTTCCTTCTCCAGATCACAGATAAGCAAACTGAGACAAAAAGGGTTAAGTGACTTGCCCAGGGTCACACAGCTAGTCAGTGTCTGAGGACATTTGAACTCAGGAAGATGAGTCTCCCTGACTCTAGGCCCAGCACACTATCCCCTGAGCCATCTGGCTGCCCCTTACACACATACATACATACACACACACACACATAGGCACCTGTGCACATACACATAAATTGTCTTTCTAGTTAGAATATAAGTTTCCTGATGGCAAAGATGATTTCACATTTTCCTTTGTATCCCTAGTAAGTCCCTAGCAGATATATATTGTCAGCAAGTCAATGAACATTTATTAAGTGCCTCCCATGTACCAAGCACTATGCCAAGGACTGGGAATATCAAGAAAAGCAAAAGTCAGTCCCTGTATATGCAAAGAACTCACAATTTAATGGATGAGACAATATGTAAATAACTATGTACAAACAAGCTATATTCAGGAGAAACTGGAAATAATCAACAGAAGGAAGGCACTAACATTAAGAGAGATCAGGAAAAGCTTCTTATAGAAGGCGGGATTTTAACTGGGAATTTAGGGAAGCCAGGAGGCAGAGATGAGCATAAAGAACACTCCATGCATGAGGGACAGCCAGTGAAAATGCCCAGAGAGGAGAGATGGAATTCCTTGGTAAAGGAATAGCAAGACCAGGGGCAGCTAGGCGGCACAATGAATAGAGCACCGGCCCTAGAGTCAGAAGGATCTGAGTTCAAATGTGACCTCAGACACTTAACACAAAAACTAGCCGGGTGACCTTGGGCAAGTCACTTAACCCCAATTGCCTAAAAAAAAAATAAGGAATAGCAAGACCAGTGGGGTGGAAGTGGGATGGAGGTTGGAGATGGGGGAAGGTGTAAGAAGATTGGAAAGGTGAGGAAAGGTAGGTTATGAAGGCCTTTGGATGTCAGAGTTTTACATTTCATCTTGGAAATAATAGGGAGCCAGCAGAATGTGTGTGTGTGTGTGTGTGTGTGTGTGTGAGATATGGTGTGATTTGACCTGTACTTTATTTTTTAATACTATTTTATTTTTTCTAATTACATGCAAAGCTATTTCTCAACATTCACTTTTATACAATTTTGAGTTCCAAACTTTTTTCTCCCTTCCTCCCCAAGACAGCAAGCAATATGATACAGGTTATGCATGTACAATCATATTAAACATATTTCCACATTAGTCGTGCTGTGAAAGAAGAATCAGAACAAAAAGGAAAAGCCAAGAGAAAGAAAAAGTAGCAAAAAAATGTTGAAAAGAGTACGCTTTGATCTGTATTCGGACTCCATAGTTCTTTCTCTGGATGTGGATAGTATTTTCCATTATGAGTCTTTTGTAGGTGTCTTAGAGCATTATATAGTTGAAAAGAGCCAAGTCTAACAAAGCTGATCATTGTACAACGTTTCTATTACTGGGTACAATGTTCTGGTTCTGCTCACTTCACTTAGCATCAGTTCATATAAGTCTTTCCAGATTCTTTTTTGAAATTTGCCTGCTCATCATTTCTTTTTTTTTAATTTTCATATAATTTAATATAATATAAATAATATAATTTAATTTCATATAATAGTATAATTCATATAACAATATATAAATTCATATAATTTATTTATTCTGAAATTAAACACCAAGTAAAATGAGCAGTTTCATAAACACAAATTCCATAAACAGCAAAACAGAAAAAGAGGGCCAAACAGGAAACTGCATATGTCTACCACATATAGTTTTAAAAATTAATTTATTTGTTTACTTTTAGTTTACAAGATTCAGTTCCACAATTCCTTGAGTTTCAAATTTTCTCCCCTTCCCTTTCCTCCCCCCCCTCCATGGCAGCATGCAATCAGATATAGGATCTGCATATACCTTCACATTAATCATTAGTTAGGTTGTAAAGAAGGATTATAACCAATGGAATGAACAATGGGAAAGAGAACAAAACAAGAAAAGGAAAGAGAGGAGGTAGTTTGCTTCAATGGGCATTCAAACTCTGTAGTTCTTTCTCTGCATGTGGACATCTCTTTCCATCATGTGTCTTTTGGAGTTGTCTTATAACCTTGCATTGCTGAGAAGAGCCTAGTCTATCAAAGTTGGTCATCACACATACATTGTGTCTGTAATTGTGTACAAATTTCTCCTGGTTCTGCTCTTCTCACTCAACATCAGTTTGTATAAATCTCTCTGGGTTATTATGAAGTCTGTCTGCTCCTCATTTCTTATCTGCTCCTCATTTCTTATAGCACAATAGTATTTACTTATATTCATATACCACAACTTATTCAGCCATGCTCCAATTGATGGGCATCCCCTCAATTTCCAATTCTTGGCCACCATAAAAGAGCTGCCATAAATATTTTTGTATATGTGGTGACCATGATTTAAAAAAATCTATATGTACATTTTTTGTTTTTATTACACAATCTTTCCTCCAAAAAGGACTGCTAAAATCTTTTTGGACATGTGAGTCCTTTCCCTTCTTTTATGATCTCTTTGGGATACAGACCTAGTAGCAGTATTGCTGGAACAAAAGGTATGTACAATTTTATAGCCCTTTGGGCATAGTTCCAAATTGCTCTCCAGAATGGTTGGATCAGTTCACAATTCCACCAACAATGCATTAGTGTTCCAATTTTCCCATATCCTCTCCAAAACCCATCATTTTCCTTTTCTGTCATATTAGCCAATCTGATATTGACCTGCTCTTTAGAAAGAGCACTTTGACAGCTGAGTGGGGGATGGAATGTAGTGGAGAGAGACTATGGCAGTCAAACCAACCAGCAGCCTATTGGAATTGTCAAGCTGTGAGGTAATGAGGACCAATGCCAGGATAGTGGCAGTTATCAGAGGAAAAAAGGGGGTATATGCAAAAGATGTTACAAAAAGTAGAACTGAGAAGACTTAACAACAGATGGAATATGAGTAATGATAGAGGGTAAGGACACAAGATGACATCTAGATTTTAAGCCTGGGTGAGATGTTGGTACCCTCAATAATAGTAAGGAAGTTTGGAAAGGGGAGAGTTTTTTGTGGTGTGCATGGAGGGGAGGAAAAATGAGTTCATTATCATCTCCCTGATTAGAATGTAAATTGTTTTTTTTTTTAATTTTTGGAGGGCATTTGGGGTTAAGTGACTTACCCAAGGTCACACAGCTAGTTTGTGTGTGTGTGCATGCGTGCGTGTGTGTGTATGTGTGTGTGTTAAGTGTCTGAGGTTGGATTTGAACTCCTGACTCCAGGGCTGGTGCTCTATTCACTGCACCACCTACCCGCCCCTAGAATGTAAATTCTAACGGAGAGAAGCATGATAATGGATATAAGCCTGATAATGAAGTAAGCAGAACTAGTAAAACAATTTATATAATAATTCAATTCAATTCCATATACAATTATTAAGCACTTATTATGTGCCAGGCACTGTGCTCAATGGATACAAATAAGGGGAAAAAAGCAGAGCTTACTGGATCTACTGGGGGAAGACAACACAATAAAAGGAAGCTAAAGGGTGGAATGGTCATCTGAGACAGTGGCATGATATTCAGTGAAACAGACACCACGCAGAGCTGCTGGTGGAAAATGGAAAATAATCTGGAAAGTTCCAAGCCCTCAGTAAAGGAAGGCTTTGGGAGGAGTTTGCTGCTCCACCTTCCAGCCCTCCAGTCATCTGAGGGAGTCAGGAGCATGCTGAGTATCAAAACCTGAGTCAATTAGCATGGTGATGAGATTTTAGGTGATCAGCTCTATACCAAGTGAGGCCTGCTGTTCTGTGATGTCAAAACCAAGCAAAGCTGCTGATAGAAAATGGAGTTCTGAGGACGTTGGAAAGAAAAAACACTTTGAATGACCAGCCATGATTTCAGAGGACTTGTAATGAAGCATGCTATCCACCTTCTTCTGACAGAGAAGAGATGGACTCCGGGTGCAGATTGCAATATTGTTATTGAAGATGGCAAATAAGAGAGTTTGTTTTGCTCGACTATGCATGTTTATTGATAAAGTTTTAATTTTCCTTTTTTTCCCCCAATGGGAGGGGTGGGGAGGAGGGAAAGAAAGAAAAAAAATTATTTCTATTACTTAAAGGGGGGAAAAGCATATTGGGATTTATGCCCAAGGAGTGGTATAAAAAGAAAAAGACCATGAAGGAAGCATAAACCAGAGGTGAGCTCGTCATCAATGAAGCCTGAGGAACAATAGGGAGTCTGACAGCTATGCTGGGAGCCATGAGGCATTGGGCATATTGGGTAGAGACTTCGTGGAAGATTTATGGCAGGACAAGAACCATAGAAGGTACAGATAAATTATGATCTTTTGAAATCAATAAGATCATAACTCTGTATTGAATTATCTTCCCTAGAAAACTCTAAGTTCCTCTGGGCAGAAATTGTCCTTTTTTTTACCCTTTTTTTCCAGAATAAAAGTTGATGTTTATATAGAACTTTTGAAAGAGCTATGCCTGGGAGAACTTGTATGAAATGATGCAGAAGAAAGTGAGCAGAAATAGAACAATTTATACAAAAACAACATTGTAAAGACAAGCAACTTTGAATGACAGGAAAAGTGCTCTGAACAAGTAGAGGAGAGAATTTGCTGGCATTAAACATGTCCAGTTTGAGAAACGACATTTTGAGTTGTTCTATATATTGTGCACTAAGTGACCACTTCCCATATCTCTCCCAAGGCCTGGTTGTGCCTATATAGCCAATGACTTGGGTTCAGCAACATCTGTGTACCCAGGACAACTCAGCAATGCAGTGGCCAACCAGCATTCCAGAGGCCTCATAGTCAAAGGTGCTTACCTACCCAGCTCCTGCCGAAGACACTAGGCATTCAAGGTGCAGACTGAAGCATTTTAGGGGTGGGGGTGGTGCAACATAGTCATTGGAGGAATGTTTTACTTGATTATATATGTCTGTTAACAGGGGTTTTGTTTTTGCTTTTTTTCAATACGGTGGGGCAGGTAGATTTTCATTGACAGAACATGTTTCTTCTAAGTTTTAAATGCTATATGGAAAGCTGCTTTGTAAAACCTTAGAGCACTATATGAATACAAGCTATTATTACTAATGTAGCTTATTTCATTTGGTTATCACAACAGTTCCGGGAAGTAGACATTACTGTGCAAATGGAGAAACTGAAAACTGGGTTGGTTAATGGCCTTTCCTGGGTCACACAGCTAAGAAGCCTCTGGAGCAAGACTTGAACCCAGGTGTACCTACCTGATTCTAAGTCAAGTGCTTTACCCACTATGTAAGGCTACCTTGAGACCCAACTCAGGTCTTTTGCCATAGCATGGGCTCAATCAATATTTGTTGAACTGAATCCTCCAGAGCCCATGGGTATAAAATTTAGGCAACAGTAACAGGTCAGGTTACAGTAACAGTTGAAAGCTTCCAATGGAGAATAATATACCAAGGATTACAATTTTCAGACCTTGCCTAGCACATGTACATATGTTGTCCTAGCCCTGCCAACAGGCCTTTGACCTAGGCCCTTACCCTGACCTTGACAAGCCATCTTGCAAAATATGTGTCTTTGACCATAGGGGAGAACAAGGCTAGAAAGCAAAAATAATCTTTTCTCTAGGATAAGGAAGGAGTGGGGGTAAGATGGAGAAAACACTCTTAGCCAAATCCTCACTCTGGTAGATAGCCCAGTATTTGTATATGGAGGGCATCCCAGATGCATGGATTTACTATGGATCTTACAAAGGAAATGTGGTAGAGATAGAGAGCCCTGTGTGCCTGAAGACCCAGAGATAAACTTGCTGATGAAAGGGAACAGCTGAGTGGGTCAAGAAGCAGAGCTGGGGGAAAAGGGGTGTTGTAGAAGGACAGCTGGGAAACCAGATCTCTGGGGAACCAGGACACTTTGGGGAAGGTTTCCAGGGAAGGAGTTGGGGGAAGGGAAGATGAAATAACCCCTACATTCCCCTTTCCCCAATCCCTTCCCCAATGGGGGGGTGGGAAAAGGATAGGGGATTCTTGATCCATTGCCACCCCCTTCCCTCCATCAGACATACACACTTGCAGAAAGGGAAGGAGGGGAGAGAAAGTCTGGATCCACTGACTCAGGTTTCTGCCCTTCTCCACCCCCCCACCCCCCAGCTCTGCCCTGCTGTTCTGACAATTGCCCATTGCCACCTGCTGCTGAATTGTCCCCTTCTCATTCTGAAGAATCCAGGCTCCTAGTGGACCAGGGTCAGCACAAGGAGACAAAGAGAAGAAGGCTAGCTGATGTTATTGGGTGGGCCTGAAAGCTATCTGCAGAATGTACTTCTCCCCAATGGGACTAAGTTGAAAGGTGAATGGGATAGGAAGGGGAAGACTGAGGCAGGTGCTTGTGAGGCAGGAGGAAAAGGGGGGCAGTTACCTCCAGAGGACAGATGCTTGTTGAAACTGCCCCCCTCCCCTGCCAGCACCATCCCAACAATGCCATTATCCAGGGGCCCTGACCACTGAAGAGTAGTTCCAGAATCCAGGCATCCTTTCTCCTCCTTGCCCCACCCCTAGAAAGCTGAAGCAAAGCTGGTAGGAATCTGGCTTTATTTCCGGATAAGTTTGTTCATATGCTGTAACACTGACACCGAGGTGGGGGCGGGCGTGGGTACAGGCTCCCCTGAGTTCCCAATATCCCCATTCCACCCCTCTTGGGGCTACTCCCTCATTGTAAGAGCCTGGGGGAGGCCCTATGGTTACCCTTAAATAGAGAAAAACCCCTGTAGAGCCCTGGGCTGTCCCAGGCCCTGGGGTGAGGGGGGCATGCTATATACATTATTCACAGACATTGTACCCAGAAGGTCACTTCCAAGAGTAAGAGTGAAATACTACAAGTGAGACCCAGTCAGCGGCAGGGGTGTGAAGATGTGTGAGAGAGGGAGGGGTGTGGGAGGCAGGGCCTGGCTCTGGCTGAGGCCAGGGACACCATCAGTCTTATAAGGTGCAGATTAAAAACAACACACAGGACACCCCTGGGAACCGGGAGACCCTATCACCCCTTCCATCCTGGCTCCTTGCCCAAGCCCAGGCCCCAGCAGCTTTTGTTCCCTTCTTCCTCTTCTTCCTTTCCCAGGGGGGAAGCCCTGGAGGGTCTGTGGCACTCCTGTAGTGGGGGGCACTGGGATGCCCTGGCTTGAGGACAGAGGCATAGTGCAGTGCTCTGGAACTGGGGGCAGGCCCTTAAAGGACTTCTGGGGAAAAAAGACAGAAAGGGGATGTAAGCCACAGGGACATCTGGCAACATCTGAGTCATGCAGAGCAAGCTTGGAATAGCATTCTGGGATAGAGCTGGGGGTGGGGAGGTGCTGGGGAATGGAATACTGAGTCTGGGCCAGTGGGGGAGGAATCTGGAGGAGCTGGAGGAAGAAATTGTGGGAGGTGAGGTGGGCCAGGGTTAGGGAATTATTCAGAGAGGAGAGCTACAGGAAGGATTTGGGAAGAGACAGAGGGATAGAAAGGATTTGTCAAGCAGGGGTGAGGGTTTCAGGAGGGAAGTATAAGTAAGATTCGGGGAGGACAGAAAAGATTCTGGAGAATAGGACTAGGGAAGGATTTTTGGGTCAGGGAGATGGCTAGGATGAATGGAAGAGGGGCCTGTCATGGGGAAAGGTTGGAACTCATGGGAGAGGGCTAGGAAGGCTATGGGGGGGGTGAGGGACAAGGATTCAGCTGGTACCTGTGACCTGGGGAGGCTGCACCACAGTTTTCTTGAGGAAGGCCTCAGCCTCAGCAAAAGGCAGCAGAGATTCTCCAGTCCTGCTGAGGGTGCTCCCCTTTTCTCCGGGGGTCCCCTTGGGGGTGAAGCCATTCTCCTGATGCACAGCAGTTGGTTGCAGTCCATTCACCAGTGTCCCTGCCTCTTTCCCCTGCATGCTGTAGGTGTAGAGAGAGAAGCAGTCTGTTGATTTTTTTTTTGAGGGCAACTGGGGTTAAGTGACTTGCCCAAAGTCACACAGCTAGTAAGTGTGTCAAGTGTCTGAGGTTGGATTTATGAACTCAGGTTCTCCTGACTCCAGGGCTGGTGCTCTATTCACTGCACCACCTAGCCGCCCCAGGGAGAAGCATTCTGACTCCTGATTCCTTGGCCCTCAAGGGTGTCCCTCCAACCCTGAAGTATCCTGGATGCCTCTATGAAAACCTGTTACTGACTTTTCACAAGGTTCCAGTAACCCCAGAGCAAGAGGGAGCAGAGAGGAGTCCTGTTCACCTTCCCTCTGCTTCCCCCCCCCCCCCGCCCCCCCCCGCCCCCCCCTACTGTATGGGAGGGTGGGGGAAGGAAACTAATTCAAGGATGATATACCTCCACTGAGGCTCCTGAGGAGGTTGTCCCTCTCTTGGCAGAATCTCCTTTTCCAGGCCCTTGGCCAGGGGCTCAGACACCTTCTCAGGCTCAGACACCTTCTCAGGCTCTGCAAGGAAGAATCCCCAGAGTGGGGAGAGGCCTCAATGGAAGGTCCCTTCAGCAAAGGAAGGGGAAAGAGTTCAGTGGAAAGGAAAGATGTTTAATGAGAGCAGGATCAGTTGGAAAAGGTCATTAATGGAGGGGAGGGGATTTAGTGGGAACGGAAGAGAAGGGGTCAAATGAGGGGAAGATTCAGTTGGGGAAGGGCATCAATGGAGAGGGGGAGGATTCAGTGGGGAGGGAGCCTCAGTATGGGAAGAAGTCCCTGAGCCCTTCCCCCACCTCACCTGGTTCCCTGCCCAGCACTCCCCACCCATGGGGAGGGCCCCCAGTACCTGGGCTGGAGTGGTCTGCTTTGGCCTCCTTCCCATTGAGAATCTTCCTATCCACCTTCTAGTTGGGTGGGGGAAAGGGGGGTGGGTCAGAATGGTGAGGGACCCAGACAACACCCTCAGCTCCACAGGAAGCCCCCTCCCTTCAGAAAGTCAGCCCCACCCCCTCCCACAGGCCCTGCAGATCCCCCACCCCAGCCCCATCTGGGGATCCAGACCTTGGACTCAGCAGCCTCAGATTTCCGAGTCCTCTTCATAATTTCCTCTAGCCGCTGTAGCCCAAGGAAATACACATCCATTAATATTAATAATGAAAATAATAAAAGCAGATATTTACATAGCCTTTTAAGATCTGAAAAGCCCTTAATACACCTTGTTACCTCTGGGCCTTGCACCAACCATACTGCAGGGATTAACTGTATTATGACCCCCATTTTACAGCTGAGAAGACTGAGGCTCAGAATAGTCACTGACATGACAAGGTGCCAGAGCTAGTGAGTATCAGAGGGAGGATATGAACCCTGGGTCCAACACTCCAGTCACAATAAAGGAGCCCAACGCTTTGGGAGGAGGAGCTACTCCCCTTCCCTAACCCATGCGCACCTTCTTTCTCTCCAGCCTCTCCTGCTCCTCACGCTGAAAGTGTTTCTCCCGTTCCAGCCGCTGCCTCTCTGCCTCTTCCCGGGACCTCGCTTCAGCCTCCTCCTTCTGCCAAAGGCAGCTCCAGTGAGGGCTGGGGGCAGGGGCTTCCAGCCCCGACCAAGCCTCCATCCACGGCCACAGTTCCCGCAGCTGTTTGCCTCCCCTCCCCTCCACCTCGACCAGCCCCCAGCCAGACACCGACCCCCTCGCACCTGCTTCTGCAGTCTCTCCTGCTCCTCCAGCTCAGCCTGGGCCTTCTCCCGGGCCTCCTGTTCTTCCCGCTGCTGCCTCTCCTCCTCCCGCCGCCGGGCTGCTGCCTCCCGCTCGGCCCTGGCCTCGGCCTCTCGGGCCAGCTGCTCCTCTCTCAGTCTCCTGTTTTGGAACAGGACATTTGGGAACTCAGTGCCCAGCTTTCCCCCTCCCCCTTTGGGAGACCTTACTTTATGAAAAGGGGGGGCCACCCAGAGGTCGATACACCGCGTAAGAATCTCAGAATCCTCCAACGAATCATCTCTCAGCATCTGCTTTAAAGTCTCCAATGACAGGGAACTCACTACTCCTTCCAGAAACAATCCATGACACTTCTGGACTGCTATTACTGGCTTCTCCCCTCCTTCCCACTCAATTGATCTCTCTTTTCCTCCTCCACTGCTTCTAGTTCTGTCCTCAGCTATCAAGCAGAATCCCTGATCTGCATGACAACCCTTCAGCCCCTTGCTGACAGCTACTCTGTACCCCCAGTCCTTTCTTCTCCAAGCTAAACATCTCTGGTTCCTCTCTCAATAAGACACATTCCAAGTCTCTTCAACATCCTGTGAATCATCTGATAGGTGAAATTAAAGTTTGCCAATACTTTGTTAGATACGTGAAGTCAAAAGGGAGGGTCAGAGGATCATTGAACAAAGTAGGCATTTTGTTGTTGTTCAGTCATGTCTGACTCTCTGTGACCCCATTTTGGGATTTTCTTGGCAAAGATATTGGAGTGGTTTGTCATTTCCTTCTCCAGCTCATTTTTACAGATGAGGAACTGAGGCAAACAGGGATAGGTAATTTGCCCAGGGTCAGGTAGGTGTCTGAGGCTAGATTAAAATACAGAAATGAGTCTTTCTGATTCAAAGCTCAGTGCACCTCCTGTGTGCATAAAAGACAGCTAGCTGACAGATCATCTTTATGAGCAGATTTTTCCCTATTGGGTCAAATTCTTGTTTGTAATCAAACAACGAACATAATGGGATATTACATTCTTTACAATTCAGTCAAACCATGTGATTGGGAAGACGTTGTCAGCTGTAGAGAAGCATCTCTGAAAGATTGTCTCTTCCCTTGTTATACTTTCATCAAGGAATACCCTCCTTTATACGTAGACCCATAAATATTGTGTAAGGATGAGAAAGTATGCATCTAGATCAAAAGTTATCAATATCTTCTAAGTTGTTTAAAATAAAATTAACAAATCACAACCCTATACATTGGCTTCAATTCCAAGAGACTATTCAAAGTGTAGGGATAGTTTTGGCAGAGTATGGATAGAAAAGACCTCTGTAAAGAAGATGAAAAGAGGATAAAAAACAGTGATGGGTGTGTAGACATATCTCTATATCTACCTCTACATATTTATATATAGATGTATCTATCCATATCACCAAGTTCATCAGATGCTTTGATGCAGACAAGATCTCCCTTCCCCTCTTGCTAAATCCATAAGTTGGGTATTCTACTTAGGCAGGTTTCATTGCTCCTCAACACCTGACTTAGGACTGGACACAGTTCTGTCTGCAGTGACAGCAGATGCTGGATCTCTCAGCATCCTGGTAGTTATCATCAATGGCGACAAACTAATCATATCAGGACACACTACCTGGGTTATCTGTGGAAATTTCTTTGGTACTTGTCCCTGGTCCCATACACGAGTGACTCTAATATAATCACTTTGCCCAAGACCCAAGGACTCAAAACCTTAATCATTTGAAAGGCTGGGAGTTGCAAGCATGGGAGGAGATATCCTAGGAAGTGATCGTGTTTCATGTATGTTATACTGTTTGTCGTTGAGTCTTTTAGACATCGTAATGTCTTCTATTTCAAATAAATTGGTATCGCTGCAATGTGAGGTCATATACGAGAAATATCAGTCTAAAGAAGGGGGGTTAAAAGATGGTAGGGGTTTGGGGCATCTAGGTGGCACAGAGCACTGGCCTTGGAGTCAGGAGAACCTGAGTTCAAATCTGGCCTCAGACACTTGACACTTACTAGCCATGTGACCTTGGGCAAGGCACTTAACCCCAACTGCCCTGCCTTCCCCCCTCCAAAAAGCAAAAAAAAAAAAAAATGGTAGGGGCTGGAGCTGACATGTTCTGTAATCACCACCCATAGTCCCTCACCTCTGCAGATAGGCATGAGGGGATGGAAGATGCCTTTTCAAATCTCTTATGATTATAGGATTATAGCTTTAGAGATGAAAGGGACTTCAGATGCAATCTATTCCAACCCTCTCACTGGACTTGGATGAGAAACTGAGGCACAGAGGTTAAAAGACTTGCCAAAGGTCAAACAGCTAGTAAGCATTAGAGCCAGGAACTGAACCCGGGTCCTAATGACTCCGAAGTCAACATTCTCTCCATCGTATCATGCTATTCCCAAACTATTGGTCTGGTTGGATGTCAACCCTATCTGGCCATGAATAAAGTGAACACTTGTTGAAGGGGTGTGTGTGTGTGTGTGTGTATGTGTGTGTGTGTGTGTGTAGGGGTTTAAGGGCCTAGGTGCTATATAATACCATCCTAGTGGTTTCCTTGCATTCTTTTTGAATATTCCCCTCTGAAACATCTTGAAAATCAGTCCCTGAGTACCTTCACACTCCTATCATGTTCAGCACAGTTTTTCTCCCTGGCATCTTCTATTCCAAACTTAAGTTTCTTGAGTGTCATTGCTACTTCCTCATATAGCACCTTGGGTACAGAGTTGTTCAAGTTCAAACTTGTCATTTCTACTGTTACTGATGATCTGAATAGATTCCTCTTGAAATGTCATTCCTTTTCATTATCTTCCCTTCAGTTGCTTATAAGTGCTTTTAGTTGGGTTTCATACCAAGAATTTTGCAAGTTTGTCTGATGAGAAGACAGTGACTCAAAGTCTTCCATCATCCTAAACAGGTACAGGATGTTGCAACACTGTCAGACATGCTTGATATGCTGGCTGGTAGACTGGCTTTTCTTACCTGCGCTTTGTTGTTACAAGGGAAGGTTCTTGGAATGGGAAGAAGCGTCTATCCAGAAATGACTTGGATATAAACATGGAAAAGCATCAATAAAATCCTATTTTTTAAAAAAGAGAAATCATCTGTCCTCTGCAATGCCTTTCTTGTGTTTTAAAACAGTTCTCACTGGCTGGAATTTATCCCTGCACGCTGAAGGAGGGTTTGCTGGCTGCAGTATTTTCTGGGTTCTTTTACTCTCCACTTTCAAGCAATTAATTTCCTTTGGTTAAATTTCACTAAGAGATAGACAACAATAATTAGAATCAATATCTTTGCCTTTATCCTTTTCCCATTGTTCTGGGTCAAATGCTTTACAAAGGTCACATGGAGGTGTTAACCACAAACAGCATCTTCTTATTCTTCTAATCTGATATTAATTTTGACATTTGCTCTTTGCATTTAATGATCTGACTTCACAAAGACAACTGATTTTGAAATACTTTGGGGCAGTGAGGTGGGCCAGTGGATAGAGTACTGGTTCTGGAGGTGGGAAGTTTAGAGTTCAAATTTAGCCTCAGACACTTACTAACTTAGGTGACCCTAAGTAAATCATTTAACTTGTTTGCCACAGTTTCCCTGTCTGTAAAGTGGAGATAATAAGAGCACTTAGCTGCCATGGTTGTTGTGAAGCTCAAATGAGATAACAGGGTAGCTAGGTGGCACAGTGAATAGAGTACTGGCCCAGGAGTCAGGAGAACCCAAGTTCAAATTCAGACTCAGACACTTATTGCTAGCTGTGTGACCTTGGGCAAGTCACTTAACCCCAACTGCCCTGCCTTTCCCCCCCTACAAAAAAAAATGAGATAATAGTTGTAAAGTGCTTAGCACAGTGTCTGGCACATAATAAGTACTATATAAATGTTAGCTATTGTTTTTTTCACATTGATAAATAGAAAACTCCTATCTGTTAAGATATAATTAATTTAGTGTTTTCTTTCCTTTCTTTTTTTTTTTCTTTTTTTGGTAATGTTGTCTGGTATACACCATGACCATGTCTTGAGGAAAACATATTATATACAGGCATGTGGCTCCTGAATCATCTACTTCCCTCTAGTCTCTTTCTTAAACAGGAACCATGCTGTTCAATGTCTTATTCACTGCCTTCTCCCATTCCATCGCTGCCTCAAAATCATCAAACATGAAGGTCTTTATTGTCTTGCTTTGGAGGGTCCTGTTAAGGTCTTCCTCGGATTTCTGGATTCTGTCCTTGGCAAGCTTCAGATGTTGGCACACAAGCTCCAGACACTGACATGTAAGCTTCCTGGCGTTCCCTTCACCTGTGCTCATCATGACCACTATAAGGCAAGGTGACCAGGCGCCTCACAGGAGGATTTTCTTGTTGACCTCGGGTGCAACCACATCCCCTTCATTACCCTCTCTTCTCCAAGGAAGGCTTTCAAGCTAACCTGCCATTTAGCTGAAGCTTTTGTCTCATGCCTTCATTATCAGCAAAAACATCAGTTCCTTTCTGGTTTTGTTCTTCTAGCAAGGCACAGTACCAACAGGTAAATTAATGTTGCAGATGGTCTAAAAACTTTGATCCTTGCTGTTCTTGGTCACCCATTTCCCACTACTTCCCACTACACTACTGAGTCCTGTGGGAGCAGGACTCAGGCGCAATCTGGATGTTTGCTTCTTGAGTCCCCCATGGCCAAAGAGGTTATCCTCTAGAGGTTAGCCCACTGGTGTATTCAGCTGGGTTGGTCATAGAACAATAGGAAGGGATTTCAGAGGCCAACTCCCCCCACCCCCATTTTATGAATAAAGAAACTGAAGGCCAGGGAGTTTGTGACTTGCCAAAGGTGGTCGACAGGGGATAATAAGTGATAAGTGTCAGAGGATGGGTTTGAACCCAGGTCTTCTGACCCCAGAACTAGCATTCTTTTCACTGGACCACTCTGTCCTGATGCCTAAATGATAGATGTAACCTAGCCCTGGACCATACTCAAGGCCTCTCCGGATTCATAGGAGCTGAGAGGGCTTTCGCTCTGTTGAAATAGCCATGGAGAACCACCCAGGGGTCAATTCCAAGCCACAAGGACACTCGCGAGCAGCATTTCTGGGGAGTCTTTTGATGTCCTTAAAATGGAGTATTCTTACCAGGTATAGGACACCTGGATTGCCACTTTCTTGACTGTGGGCATGCTGGTGCTATTAAAGCAGTCTAAGATTACCTTAGCCTTTTTGTGTGCTATTCTAGCCTATCCCAAGCTTGCAGTCCACTAAGATCCACCCCCCCCTCCCTCAGCTCGTTTACATGAACTAGCTTGAACAGTCCATGCCTCACTGGTCTGAATGAATACTATTAATTTTTTAAACCCATGTGTTTGACTTCATATTTATTCCTATTAATTTCATCTTAACAGATCTGGTCCATCCTTTTAGCCTGTCATGATTTGGGGGGGAATTATCATATGACATGTTAGTCATCCCTTATGATTTGGGTTAACATATTGATCAAATTTGTAGATGTCTACACCTTCATTAAAATCAACCATAAAAACGCTGAGCAAAATGGAGCCAGGGATAGAGCCCTGAAGCCGTCACTTGAGACCCACTTCCCAGGTCAGCCTGAGCTTTTTTGGGCACGGCCCCCACCTTCAGCATACAGAAGACCGTAAGACCATGAAGTATGCGTGGGTAAATTTTGTCAGATTCTGATAAGGGCAAGTGCCTGTGTTTGAACAATTTTTAGAGGACTGAGTGGCTGAGGATGAGGGATGGAAATGTAGTGCCAAAGGTATTCTGCCCTTGAGGGGAAGGGGGTATAATGGCATCTAAGCCCTGTCACAGGCAGTCCTGGGCCTTTGTGCTCCCCATTTCCTCCCCAAGAGAAGCTCTGGCATAAGCCTCTGCTTTCACACTCACTTGTCCCGTTCCGCCTGCTCTCGCCGCTCTTGCTCCTCCCGCTCTCGTTGCTCTCGGGCTTGGCGCCGTTTCTCAGCCAGCAGCCGAGTGGCCTCTTCTGGGTCCGTGGTGCCAGCCGTGGGTTTGCCAGAGGGTGGAGGGGGAGTTGGGGCTGAGGGCAAAGCTGGGATGGTAGTACCTGGAGGGAACCCCAGACCCAGTTGTCAGGGGCACATGCCTTGGTACTCACCCTGGGTTCTGTTTGTAACACTCAGGCAAGTCTAGATCTTCCCACTAATCTGGAGCACTCAGGTTGTTTCCTGATCTAAGACATCTTTTCTGCCTCTGCCAACTCCCGTCCATCCCCCATGCCAAATTCTAAAATCCCCAAAGCCAGATGGAAACAGAGTTATCCACCTCCTTCCCCACAACCCCATTAGCATGGAGAACAGAGACCTGGGGGTAGCATTGGACAGGAACCCAACGGCTGTCCTGTCTCCCTCTCAGACCTTGAATTCTAAGAGTAGGGCCATCAGTATCGCCTACTGGACCTGGCACTCCCTGAAAGCAGAGGTCACAGATCTCCTCCTTAGACCAGAGGCTGGTTTCCTAGACAGGGTCTGATCTTCCTCTTCTACCTCGGGGTTCCCTGAAGAGCCCTTTGCCCACCTGAGGGTGGCTCCCCAGGAGCCTTTGCTGGCTCTGCTCGGGGCAGCTCCTTAGCCAGCTGGTGGGTGGCTGGTGATGGTGATGCCACAGTAGTTGGCAGCTTCTCTTCCTCCCTGACTTTTTCTTTATTCTTCTCTTCTTGCCCAGCCTGGCCAGGGCTCTCTGGAGTCTCCTCCTTTCTCCGGACCCGCCTCTTGGGAGTAGCTGTGGTGCCTCTTGGGGAAGGTGGCTTGGGGGGCAGACCAGGTCCTGGGCCTGGACTAGGGCAGGGGGAGGCTGGTCGGTGCCGAGGCGTGGAGGGAGATGAGGGTCGAGTCTTTGATTTGGGGCTGTGAGAAGAAGGACAACTCAGAATGGCTGGGTTTTTGAATCGAGCCCCAGGTCCTTCTCATTCCCTCTACCACCCAGAGCAGGTGCCACACACCTGAGTTCTGTGGCGGGCAAGAGTCGGGTTCGAGGAGCAGGCAGAGATTGGCGTTTCTTGAGACTTCGCTCCCGTGCCAGGGCACTCTTCTCTTTCTCATTCTCTCGGTCTTTATCCTTCTTGTCCTTTTTCTTTTGCACCTGGAAAGCCCGGGGTGGAACCCCCATGAAAAAAATCCATCAGTCACCAATAGCTCCACCCCTCACCCCCAACTCTGGTCACTGGATGACCTCAGTCTACATCCCCTGGGCAGGTCTGGGGTCAGAATGGCACTCACTGGGGAGGCCTCAGGCCGACGTCGAGGAGTGGCAGGGCTGCTGCCTGCTGTCTTCCTGCGCTCAGCAGCTGCACATCTGTGGAGGCTCCGAGGGGTGCTGCAGGGGGTCAGGGGGCTGGCCGAAGCAGAGCGAGGGCACATGGGGACCACTAGGGAAGAACACACTGGATGTAGGAGATGGCACAATGACATCCCAAAAAACTCTAACCTTGAAGTTAAGGGGCCAAGGTTCAGATCCTAGCTCTGACCTTTACTGGCCAAGTGACTTTGAACAAGTCACTACCTTTTTGGGTCTCAGTTTCATCAGATACAAAATAGTAATAATCCTACTAAGATTCTCCCCTTGCCAGTGCTGCTGTAAGGCAAGGACTTGGATAGAAGGGCCTGATTGAGAGATGCTAGAGCTATATTACCCCCTGCTTGCTCCCAAGGACAGGGAGTTCCCTAGCACCTATGCCTACTACCCTCATGTCCCTGCCGTTTGGATGGCCAGGTTCCTGGTTTCCCCATGTTAACCACCTTGAGTCTCCTCCCTCCCTGGGGGCCACAGCATGCCCCCCTACCCTGGTCCTTGCCATTGCCCGGCAAGGTCACAGCACTTCTGCTCCGGGCCAGGAAGGACAGCGTAGGCGTCATCAGTCGGTCCACTATGCTGCTCTCCCAGGGGCTCAGCTGTAGGCTCCGATCTGGGGTGGGAGGGATAGGGGAAAGAGGGCAGAAACAGTTACCTCCTGGCTAGATTCCCAGATGGTTACAACCCGGGGGTAGACTGTGAGACCCAACCAGGCACACGACAACCACACATGGACATGCCCAAGGACCCAGATACAGTTCTCCACAGACACACACAGACACAGACACACACGCGCGCGCGCACGCACGCACGCACGCACGCATACACACACACACACACACACACACACACACACACACACATACAGACTGACACCCCCCTCCCCAATCCGTTTTCTCCCTCCCCTAGTCTTGCGTGCATCATTCTTCTGCCCCTGCCTGATGGGCAACCACTCCCCAGGAATACGACAAGCCCTGTTCCATTCAATATTGACCTTGGCTCTGGCACTATCCAGAGTTCACACCAATGCCAAGCTCTGGAGAAGGCTAACATAGCTCAGGAATGTCCTCTTGACTTCTCCCCTGACTCAGCCAAAAGAGGGTACCTGGCCTGTTGACACAGGACCCAGGAGGGGTATCCAGGGCCAAACATTCAGGGGCATTGCCAGCTGCTGCCCTATGCCCCTAGGAAGCAAAGGGCTCATGCTAGGCATGGGCACCATTGCCCTAAGGAGGTCCTACTCTGAAAAGGTTCTCCCTTTCCAGGTGAAGTGGTTTCTTGTCCTGAACAAGTTACTGGTTCTGGAGGTATCCCCATGCCCTGCTCTGCCCTGCCCAGCTGCCCCTGCTGCCTCTCCCAGTCCCTCAGCTGCTCCATCTATTTTTACCCCTTCTCAGTCAGGTGGGGCCTAGCAGCAGCTGATTAGGTTGCCAGGCAATTCAACAATCAAATAAAGGCTGAAGGAGCTTATAAATAACTCCCCTACCACCTCCAAAAACCTCCTAAATCCCCCACTTCACAGGCTGGCATGGGGGCATGGTACTAGCTGGGAGTGAGGGCAGTGCCACCCTTCTAGATTCTTGTCTCTGCAGACATATCTGGTGCTTCTTTGGGGGAAGAGCTACGATGGGACCAAAGGTTGTGTCCTTGGCACCAGCCCATCCCAAATGTCCCTCCAACCCCTTGGCACAGGAGAGGCACTGCAGAAGTCCAACAAGAGAACAGACGCAGACAATACTCAGACCGTACTCCAACTGACTGTAGTTTGCTTGGGCCCCAAGGCTCTCTACCTCTTTGGTCAGTTTAGACCCTGGAGCCATGGCAGCAGTGCTTCCTCTCTTACTGCTTGGCTCAGGCCCTGTCTCCCTGCCTGAGAATGGGGTTAGCAGTCTTCCAGGCTCTGGAAGCCCCAGTGTGGGTCTTCTGATTCTTAGGATTGTATCCTGAAGCTGGGGTCACGAACTTCTGCCTGTCCTGCTCCTTGGGCCCTGGATACACAGCTCAGTTCTCAGTAACTATGACCTCCCAATGGCCACAAAGCCTTACATGTTAGGGATTAGTGAGGAAGCTTAGGATGCTTCCCTAAACTATAGAACGACAGAACCTCAGAACCAGATAGGACCTTAGGGGTCATCTAGTCTGACCCCCTGGCCTAACACAAAGCCCTTCCATCACCTTCCTGATAAGTGGCTTGGGTCTCAGACAGGGCCAGGGCCTAGGCTGGGATTGGGGAGCAGTCCTATTTCTGGGGTTGCCTCTGGGCAGTAGCAGAATGGGCTGGGCTGGGTGGGCCTCTTACTTCTACTGGGGGAGTTCCAGAGCGTGGCAGAGGATTTTGAGAGACGCTTGTTGATTATAGAGTCCACGTGTTTAGGCAGGTTTACTGCCGACATGGAGCACCCGCTTCCACCTGGAGGGGAAAAGACACGGGCATTAGAGCCGAGGGCTAGGGGAGGGGAGGGCCAGGCCTGGGGCCAGGAAGCCAGGGGCGCCCAATAGGGCCTTCCATGCAGGGTGCTCTTTCAAGCAGGTTCAAGAGGAAAGGGAGAGGAAGGGAGGACCAGGAGAAGGGAGGGGAAAGGACAGGGAGGGGCATGGGATAGATTCAGCCCCAGGAGGGGAGACACAATTGCTCTGTCAGGGAAAGGGCCAGGCTAGGGAAAGGGGCACACTTCTAAGGGGGCACAGCCTGTAGTCTTCTTTCCCAGTTAGGACTAGTGAGACTGGCTCTTGCTCTAGCCAGAGATGGCCTTAACGTGTGACACAGTCCCCTCTTCCAGGCTGTGCCCACCCCTGCTGCTAAAGCCATCACAACTGCTCACACCCCTGACAGCTCTCCAGCCTCCATACTTTTCAGACCCCACAGTCTTCACATTCTGAATCTGAGTTGACCCTTCATCTAATCACCTCCACAAATAAAGATACACAGAAACAGAGAAAAAAACATACACATACATAGAATCAGGATTTGGAGTGGCGAGGAACTTGGGCATCATCGAGTCCAAGAGCTTCTTAACCCTTTTTATGCATTTTGGACCCCTTTGGTGAAACCCAAGGCCCTCTTCCTTTTCAGGATAATTTTTTTCATAACTGAAGGAAATGCTAAATTTCAGTGAGAAGTTACTAAAAATAAAGATTTATTTTTTTCTCCATCCAAATTCATAAATTCCTTGAAATCTACCTATGGACCTCTAAGGAGTCCATGGAGCCCAGGTTAGGAATTCCCAGTTTAATACAATCCCCTCATTTCACAGATGAGGGAACTGAGGCCTGAGAGGTAGTATGACTTGTTGGGGCCAAAAATAAAAACCCCGGGATTTGAACCCAGGTCAAAGCTACAATTTTTAGCTGCTATTTCCCCATTGCCTCTGATGCACAATGACACATCAGCCCCCATGAATATTCAAAGATGCACAAGCACAGAAATACACAGCACCATGCAGACCTACACCAGTATCTACGGACATCACAGACATCAGCACATGTACACACGTCTAGCCACAGGGAGACACAAAATACACATAGCTGATGACAGATACGCACCAAGACATTCACATACACAACTACACAGATACAAACACAGTCTGCCCTGGACGTGGAGGTCAGCCCAAAGTACAACGGGTCCCACTTCATGAAAACTCACATACCAAAAAAAAAAAATCTAACTTATTTTACAGATAAATTAGAGGGTAATTATCTTAAATAAGAGCTCCTCTGAGTATGTTATGGTACTTGTTTACAGATCATTAATTACTTGCAAGAAATCAGGGAAATTTCAGCTCAAGTGTTAGGAGTCACTGCTTACTGAATGAAAACGGAAGATCAGGACCTCTCTCTGAGACAATAACGGTGGGCAACGGGAAGGATTCAATTTATACACTTTGCATTTTTGCACTTTTCAGAAACATATCCGTTATACAAGATGAGGTGCACCTTTAACCAGTCCCCGGGTCTCTGCATTGCGCTCATCTTCCCCTGCCCCCGCATGCTCCCCTCCTGTCATCCACAGCCCCTCTTTAGGCCTGGTACTGCTACCTCATGGGCCTAGGTGTAGGGTGGGCTGGGGAGATTGTGATCCATGAATCGATCCATACCAGGAGTACTCCCCCTACCCCCTCTACACACTACAGCTCTCTCAGAACCTCAAAGCTCCCCCCTCCCCTTCCCTCCCATCGACCTACCTACTCCAGTAATCTGGGACAAGTCCGGCATCCCTGCCACCATCCCCAGCCCCTCCCATACCCACCCATCTGCCCACTCACTGTTCTTATGTCCTGGGGAATTCTGCTGCAGGGCTCCTGCCCAGGACCAGCGCTGCTGCCGGATCTCTGCCCACGTCTTTTTCACTGACCTCTGGATGGCGGCTTCGTAGCGTTCCTGGGGGTGGGGGGGATCAGGGCTTAATTCTGAAAGCCCCCTCCTTCAGTGAATCTTTTTTCCTGCAGAACCAGGCTCAAATACTCTCCTTCTGGGAAGCCTACTTAGATTAGCCCCGAGCATGGCCATTATAGTTGCTGTTGTTGTCATTTAGTTCTCAGTTGCGTCCAATTCTCTGGGACCCCATTTGGGGTTTTCTTGGCAAAAATACTGGAATGGTTTGCCATTTCCTTCTCCTTAAGGAAACTGAGGCAAACAGGGTTGAGTGACTTGCCTAAGGTCATGTAGCTAATATGTTTCTGAGGTCACACTTGAACTTAGGTCTTCCTGACTCCAGGGCTGGTGCTCTATCCACTGAGCCACCTAACTGCCCCTGTTGAATCAAAACAACTAGCATTTATGTAGTGACTTGTTTGCTAAGTGCTTTAGCCATCTGATCCTCACAAGTCTGGCATTTCCTGAGTCCAGGCAGTGCACTACCCTCAGCCTCCGAGGTAGCTGGGGGTACAGTGGAGAGATCACTGAACCTTGAATCAGGAAGATCTGAGTTCCGACTTAACCTCCAACACTTACTAGCTTTGTGATCCCAGGCAAGTCATTTAACCTCTGTCTCCTCAGTTTCCTCAACTGTAAAAAATAATGGTACCTACCTGGAAAGGTTGTTGTGAGTCTCAAATGAAATCATATTTGTAAAGTGTTTGGCTCATAGTAAGCACCATATAAATTCTTATTCCCCCCTGTCCCTGCCCAGCAGCAGAGGCTGCAGGTTTATGCCACATCATCGCATCTTGCTTGTTCTTATGCTTAAAAAAATGATTTTCAGGTCATTTCCAAGAGATATGACATCTCCCTTCTGAAAAGTGTGTCCTCACTTGGACTTGGGGTTTGCTGAGAGCAAGACCTCAGGAGGGCTCAGCAGAGAGCTCTACATGGAGGGCAGAGGACAGGGCTGCTTATCCATCCCAAACGAGCCTCCCTTCCCTTTCCCCTAGACTGCCCCTCCCAATCACATCCCTCCATTAATCCTCTTGCAACATGCACACGGATTCACAGACACGCTCACAAGCACAGACTCAGGTGCATATTAAATCAAAGATTGAACAGCAAGGTGATCATAGTTCTAGAGCAAGAGAGGACCACAGGGGCCATCTAGCTCAACCTTCTCATTTGACAGATGAGGAAAGTGAGAAGTCACTTGTCTAAGGTCATCCCATCAGTTAAGTAACAAAAGTAGGATTTGAATCCTGGTTTTTGGCCTCCATTATCAGCATAGGCTCCCACAGGCACGTGCACAGAGATGTGAACACTTGTATGTGCATACAAGAACAAAGCCTCTAATAAATATAGCTAATATATTGCAATTTTAAATAACTTTTATTTTTTAACTTAAATTTATAATAAGTTTTTTAAAATTTAATTTTAAATAGTAGTAATTTTAATAGAAATTTAGCCTTTTAAAGGTTTGCAAACAGAAGGCTTTGCATATATTTCATTTAAGCTTTAGGACTACCCTGTGACATAAATGCCATTATTACCCTCATTTCACAGATGAGGAAAGAGGGTGAGAGACTTACTCAGGGTCACCAAGTTAGTAAGTGCCTGAGAAGGGATTGGAAACCAGATTCTCTGGATTGGAGCCTGTCACGGAGCGGGTCACTCCGCCATCTTGCTCCCAACACAGTCTTTTCTCTTTTTACCTTTCTTTGCAGAAGGAACGCCCACATGGACAGGTGGGCAGACCCAGAACCAAGCTCCCTCCCGGGCTGGGACGGGTACACACCTTGTTCTTCTCCAGCTTCTGGCGCTGTCTCTCCTCAAGGGCTGCCCTCCTCTGCTCCGCTTTGAGTCTCTGCTCCTCCAGCCGCCGGCGACGCTCCTGGAGCTGCTTCTCACGCAGGACTTTGGCCTTCTCCTCTTTCTCCAGCCACATAGCTTTCTTGGCCGCTGCCAAATAAATAGACGCCGGGGAAATTAATGGGGGAACTTGTCACAATCATCTAAGTCCAAATTCAATTCCTCCCCAAAGGCTGCCCTGATTGATAGCATTCTTTTGTCTTCACTCTTAAATCCAATCTCAAAATCAACCTGCCCGCCCAATTTCCCTACATTTGCCAGAGGCACCCCCATCTTTCTCACCCCTCAGGCTGCCAAACTCAGAGCTGTCTTCCACTCCTCTCTCACCCCTCCCACCCCCAACTCAATCAGCGGCTAAGTCTTTATCAATTCTCCCTTAACATCTCTCCCATTTATCCCCTTCTCTTAACTCACACAGCCGCCACACTAGTTCAGGCCTTCATGAGCTATCACTCACACTATTGCAATAGTCTCTCGATTGTACTCTCTGCTTCTAGTCCCTCCCCTAGAATCACAGATTTAGAGTTGGAAGAGCCCTTAGAGACTATGGAGTCCAATCTCTTAATTATACACATGAGGGAACTGAGGCCCAGAGAAGAAAGAGACTCGCTCAGGGTCCCACAGTTGGTGTCTGACACAGAATTTGGAACGCAAGCCTTGCCCATTCCATGTCTGGCACTGCTCTATCTAGCTACTAATCCATCCTCCCTCCAGCCAACTGCCAAAATGCTATTCTTAAAGTGCAGGTCCCATCATGCCACCCTCCTGCTCGAGAAACTTCTTCAATGACGACCAACTGTACCTGCTATCTCTAGGATAAAATACAAATGAGTTAACGTGTGTAAAGATGCTTTGCAAACCTTAAAGACAATATAAATGCTACTTATCATCACCATCATTATTACAAATGCTCCAGTTTGTTATTTAAAGCACCACAATCTAGCTCTAACCTATTTTGATAGACTAATTCTTCATTTCTCCTCCTTGGGCACTCTAAGGTCCAGCCAAACTGCTTCCCTGCTGTTTCCCATGCAAAACATTCTTTCTCCCTCCTCTGTGTCCTTGCAAAGGCTGTGCCCTCCATGCTTAGAATGTTCTCTTCCCTCACCTCTGACTGAGAGTAATCCTTCCCTCTCTTCAAGGCTCCATTTGAATATCATGAAAGGCTCTCCTAAGGACTGCTCCTGATTGCTTCCTGCCCTTCTGTTCCATTCTTCCACATTCTTTTTCTATTGACTTATCTCTGTACAAGGTGTTTCCCCCTTAGAAGATTATAAACTCCTTGGGGTCAGGAACTTTTTCCTTTTGGTTCTGCATCAGTGTTGAAAACAAAGCCTTGTACATAGTAGATGCTTCCTTGTTGAAATCGACTGAATAAGACCAGGAGCCCAAGAGCAGAGGCACCATGGTGACCGTAGCATGTAGAGCTGGAAGGAGCTTTAGATAGACCATTAAGGTCAACCGGCTCTTTAGGAAGAATTTGAGACTGAGAAAAGGAAGTCATTTGCCCAAGGTCAGGGAATTAATAATAGCTAACATTTATGTAGCACTTGAAGGTTTACAGGGCACTTTACAAATATAATTCCATCATATCCTCACAGCAACCCTGGGGAACTAGGTGTTATCATCATCCCCAATGTATGGATGGGGAAACTGAGGTAGATTCAGTTTAAGTGGTAGACCTGGGATTTGAACTCAGGTCCTCTGACTTTATTTTTTGCTTTTTGGAGGGCAGTTAGGGTTAAGTGACCTGACCAAGGTCACATGGCTAGTAAGTGTTAAGTGTCTGAGGCTGGATTTGAACTCAGGTCCTCCTGACTTCAGGGCCTGTTCTCTATTCACTGTACCACCTAGCCACCCCTGGTCCTCTGACTTTAGATACAGAGGTCTTCTGACTACACCAAGGTCTCCTCTACCTAATCATGACTATCTTTACCTTGACTTATAATAGCAGGGAGAGAAACTGAGCCTGGATCAGAGTGAGCCAACCCTTTCTGTGGGATTTCACAGTTCAGAGGATCCTCTAAAGGATTTTCATCCCTCCCTTCTGTCTCCCCAAAGTTCTACTCACCAAGATATTTGGCCCGCTCCTCTCTCCGCTCCTTTGCCAGTTTGTGTCTTTCTCCAGCTTTCTTGGCATCTGGGTACCATATCGGGTGAAACAAGAATTGGAATTAACTGTAAGTCACTACAAGTTTCCATCTCCTTTTGAGACAAGCCTCCGTTTCCCAGATGGGAGAAAGAGGAGTCTCTACCTTAAGTCAATAGAAACAAGTGGCAACCCAGGCTTCTGGGGGCTGGGTCATGTTAGGCAAGCATTTAGGGCTCATATCCCTTCCCCAAAAGAAATGGGGCTGGGCCTCTGGGCATGGGAAGAAAGTGCAGGAAGGAGTACACACCTACCTTGTCTAGGACTGGGGCTGGTGGAGCCTGGGGCAGCAGTTGGGGATGGCTGGCTGCTCCTGGCAGGGGACTTGGATTCCTGAGGAGTCCCTCTGGGTGGTGGCATAAGAGTTCCACTTTTTTCTTCTGTTAGGAGAGGGTCCTCCTTCTGGGGTACTGTCTGCTCTAGAGAGGTTGCCAACTCCAGGGTGGGGGAGGCTGGGGGCTGAGCACTCCCTAGAGGGCTCTTTGTGGCTGGTGGGGTGTCTGGAGGGGTGTCTTGAACCAGAGCAGGCGTTTGTAGGGAGAGGTCACCTGAAGGGGAAATCCTTGGGTCTGCAGAGGTCCCAGCTGCCTCAACTAGAAGACAAAAGCCAAGAACAGAGAGAGAAATCAATTCCTCAAAACATAAATCTCAGACTCAGGTACCAAGCCTCCAAGCAGTCAATCTCCATAGCGAATGGGATGCTAACCTGTGAGAAGAGACAGAGGGAACGTGCAAGGATGCAGAGGGGTAGTCTCTGATGACTGTTTGAAGAGACTGGGAGTGTTCTGAAGGAAGAAGAAAAGACCTGGGGCCAGAGTGGGGACAGGATGAATCTTTTCAAGTATATAAAGCCATCATATTGAAGAGGGATTTGATTTATTCCACTTGACCCCACAGGGCAGAGTAAGGAATACAAAAGTCACCAGGAAACACATTTCAGTCTAATATAAGGAAAAACTTTGTAACAATTAGAACTCTTAAGTTATTAGTAGCAAGAGATAGGACGGAGGTCGGGAGGCCATTGCCCAGGGAATGACTGAATGAACTGTGGCATCCGAATGTGACAGAGCGTGAACTACCCTGTAAGAAACTCTGAACTAAGGAATTCTGAGGATCTCAGGAAGGCTCACAAACTCATGAAGACTTAAGTAAGCAGAAGCAGGCCAGCCTTTCAACAAAGACCACAGTAAACTCCTCCTCAGAGACATAGAGGATTCTGGGTACAATATCTGGCCTGTACTATCAGACATGCTCCATGTATTATTATTATTTTTTTTGAGGGCAGTTGGGGTTAAGTGACTTGCCCAAGGTCACACGGCTAGTTTTTGTTTTTTTTTTTTGTTAAGTGTCTGAGGCCGGATTTGAACTCAGGTACTCCTAACTCCAGGGCCGGTGCTCTATTCACTGTGCCACCTAGCCGTCCCCATGCTCCATGTATTATTATTGCAGCAAGGTGATGTGCTGGACCAGAATGCTGGACCTGGAGTCAGAAAGACCTACATTCAGATCCCACCTCAGACCCTTCATAGCGTGTGGCCTGGAGCAAGTCGCTTAAACCCCTTGACTCAGCTTCCCCATCTGTAAAATGTGAGTAATAACATCGCTTACCTTCACACAGATCTTTTCAGACTCAAATAACAATATTTGTAAAGTACTTTGCAAACCATTTAGGGCTCTAGAAATGCCAGCTATTATTACTGTTTATTTAATTGTACTTTATTAGAAGGGAAGGGGTGTTATTTGGAGACTGCACTGGCTGTTCCCCCATGCCTGGACTCTCCCTTCTCAGCTTTATCTCCTGGCTTCCTTCAAGCGGTTGCTAAAGTTCCTTCTTCTGAAGGGGCTTCCCAGTCCTCCTCAGCTTACCAAGAGCAGGAGCTTGAAAAGACTTCCCAGGCCGCCTTGGTCTTAGTGCCTTGTACCTGCTAAATGTCCTCATTACACTGCATACACCAGCTGCTTGCATGCCTTCTCTCTCACCAGACTGTGATAGGTCCTGGAGGGTCAGGACTGTGTTTTTGCCTTTCCTTGTATCCTCAGCACTTAACACAGTGCCTGGTATGCAGTAGGGGCTTAATAAATGCTAACTGACCAACAGTGTTGTTTACCAAAGAAGGAAAGGCACAAATAAAATACTTTTTAAAAATTCCTTCCTCTTTTCCATTGTTCACTCCATCAGTTATAATCCTGACTAATGTTTAATGTGAAGGTATTTGTAGATACTATGTTTGACTGCATGCCACCATGTGGGGGAGGAGGGTGAGAAGGGGAGAAAATTTGGAACTCAAGGGACTCTGGAACTGAATGATGTAAACTAAAAGTAAATAAATTAATTTTTTAAAATTCCTGAAAACAAAGGAACAAACACACACTGTTAGGACTGTCTGCCCAGTGGCGTGGGCTGCCTCAGGAGGTGGTGAGGTCCCTATTACTGGGAATTGTCCAATGGAGGCTGAATTATCTTTTTTTTTTTTTTTTTTTTTGCTTTTTGGTGGGCAATTGGGATTAAGTGACTTGTCCAAAGTCACATGGCTAGTAAGTGTTGAATGATTATTTCTAAGGGATGTTGTAGGGTGAATCCCTGTGTTCAGGCATAGGTTGGGCTTGATGATCACTAGGGTTCCTCCATGAGAGTTTATGATTCTCTGCCTATGATTCAGCTGGGAATAGGGGTGAGGTGACTTCAGATTTGTAATCAGGAAGACCTACATTTGAATTCTACCTCAGGTACTTACTAGCTGTGTGATCCTGGGCAAGTCACTTAATCTCTGCCTCAGTTTCCTCCTCTGTAAAACGAGAAGCCTGGACTCTACATTCCCTTCCAGCTCTATTAGCCTATGATCTTATGTCTTAGACTAGGGCAAAGGGTAGGTTCAGAGATGTGGAATGGGAAAAGACATTAATGGTCACTTAACACAACCTTCTTCTATTTGCTGAGATGGAACTCCCCTAGAGAGTGTAAGAGATTTGTTCAATGTCAACTAGGAATTAACACATGAAGACTCAAACCCAGGCTCTCTGAAAGATGGGGTGCTCTTTCCACCATATTAGACTACAAAGTACATACTGGGGCAGGGTGTCAGGGGATCAGACCCCTATTCCTCATCTTCCAAGTGACAACTGCCCCCAGAGCACATTGCCTGCTGCTCCTTTGCCTCTACCCCTCTGGGGAAATAGGTGTCCTCTCTTCTGAGGCGCAACCTTAGGGGAAAGGGGAGAAGTCTCTCACCACGCCCCCCTGTGACTTGAGGAAGGACACAGGTGCCACCGATAGCCTGGCGCTGAGCTCAAGGGATGGGAATGCAGGGCAGGCAGAGACTCCTGCCCAGGCTGGCCACTCTGACATGGCAGGAAGTGAGGCACCTGGTGGGAAGGGGAGGGGATGACAGCAGGCCCCGAGGTAAGGAAAGCAGAGGAATGGGGATGAGCCCAGGCAGGGGCCAGAGCTTCGAAGAGGCTGAGGCAGCCCACCCTCCACTCTATAATTAGTGCAGAGGGTTTTCAGCATCTGTAATTCATGGACATTTTCTGGTCTCCCAAAGGCAGCCACAGGAGCTTGAGCTGAGGGAAGGAAGAGAAGAGCAAATGGCCACCCTTCTCAGCCGCTCCCTCCCCCAAACTCATATACACACACAGCAAGAAAGGGAGACATGCAGAGATCCCTATTTCATCATTACGAATTAGAGCTCTCTGTATTTGGGTCTTAATCCTCCACTAGACTGTACGTTCCACGCAGGCAGGGTGCCTCTCCATCTTATTAAATCTGCTTCTCTCACCCAGTAAAGAATTCAACTCCCAGAGAACAGAGTGTGGGACTTGGGAGAGAGGAAGAACTGGGTTAGAATCCTGCCTCTCGTGTTTATGATCTGTATGGCCCCGGGCAGGTCACTCACCTCTCTAGCTCTGTTTCCTCATCCATGAAATGACTGTGATACTAGCGCCTACCCAACAGGGTGGTGGTTGTGAGGAGTGAATGGGATCGTGTTGGCAGATAATTTCGAAAACCTTCAAAGACTACAATAGGGGCGGCTAGGTGGCACAGTGAATAGAGCACCGGCCCTGGAGTCAGGAGTAACTGAGTTCAAATCCAACCTCAGACACTTAACACAAAAACTAGCCGTGTGACCTTGGGCAAGCCACTTAACCCCAATTGCCCTCCAAAAAGCAAAAAAAAAAAAAAAAAAAAAACCAAAAAAAAAAAGACTACAATAATGCTAGCTATCTTCCTCCTCCTCATCGTTATCATTAATTAGGAACTTGGATTCAGAGCTGAGAGGGGCCTTAGAGGTCACCTGGTCCATGCCCCACAGTTTGCAGATGAGGAAACTGAGACCCAGAGAGAGTGTCACCTACTCAAGGTCATGTCAATACCAGAGAGAAGAGAAAGAAATGGAGTCCTTATCTTCTGACTCAGTCTAGTCTCCAGCTATAGACTATATCAGAACAAAAATACACACACACACACACACACACACACACACACACACACTCACAAGCACACATACCCACCACATACATTGCTAGCCGCTCCTCTTGGTAAGACACTGCACAATATCCTCTCTGTGTTTACACACAAACAAAAATACATAAAAATCTATATAAAGATATGTGTGTATATGGGGATGCACATGTGTATACACATATATACACATATCTGTGTGCACGAATACATGCATGTGTGTGTTTGTTAGATAGCTATTCCCATGACAGGAAGTGTGGCACTGGGATGGTGAGACAGTGTAGATAGAGACCTGATCTGGGTGCCAAGAAGGCCTGGATTCAAATCCTGCCTCTGACACACACACACTGGTTGTGTGACCTCAGGGAATTCACGTAACCTCTTAGGGTTCAAGACTGTAAAGTTGCAGGGAAGGTGCCAACTGCTTTAGTAAAGAATGTTTGCACATCTGGGAGTTCCTTATATCAAACAAATCACAGCGCTAGACCTTGCTCCTACCCAGAGACTCTCATAAAGACAGATAAGCAGACCTGTGTCCCAGAGTACATGGACCTCTCATGCTCAGCCCTGCTTGCCCCATGTACTGCCCTTTGCCCTACCCAAGTGATGGACTTGTTCCCTACTCCCTTATCTGGAGCCAGCCACAACCCCCTTTGCCCAGTGCTGCCCTCAAAGATACTTGTGCCTAGAACCTGTGGAACCAAGGGCACATTTCCAGGAAGATCTGGGGAGCCAGGGTCTCTTGAAAGGGAGTCAGTCATGCCAAAGGCTGGAGCGTCGTCTCCACTGGGTGGTTCAAGGCCGCTCAATAATAATACTGACAGAGTCACAGGCACTTTTGAAGCCTGGGTCTGCTGGCGTGCTGAGATCAGGCGAACTTACTACAGAAACTTTAAAAAAATTTTAATGTTTTTATCACTTAAACAAATACTTTCTTTGCTGTTCTTTTTTCATCTCTCTGTCACTACCGGTGATCACTCCCTCCCCCAACAATGTACTTTGCTATTGATACAGTTTAGCAAAACAAATCAAACAATTAGCCCCCAAGCTCAGGATGAAACAGTGTCTGTGGGTGTGCGGGATCCCATCTGATGATGTAGGCCTCATCCCACACCTACAGTTCAGCACCTCTGCCAAGAGATACTTTAGCTTCTCCAGGTCAGGACAGAAATGACTTGTCTCTTGGAGGGAGGGGGCAGAATGTTGCGTTTATGAGAGTGTAATGATTGAATTGAAGGCTAAAGCTCTGGGTTCGGATGCTACTCTACTACTTAATATCTGTCTGATCTTGAGCAAGTCACTTAAGGTCTCCAGGCCTCAGTTTCCCCTTTTGTAAAGTGAGGAAAGTTGAACTAAGTGCCCTCCAAAGTCTCTTCCCACTCTAAATCTATGACCTTTGAACCTTCTCTCATGCTAGTTTGACATACAGGATCATAGCCTTGGAGGTGGAAGGGACCTGTGAGGTCAGGTCCAGCCTGTCCATTCTACAGATGAATGTTATCCTGTCATTTCTAAGGTCTCTGGAAGAAAAAGCTGGGTATTTTGTGATGAGGTGCCAGGCTCCTTGGTTCCATGTCACTTAGCTCTAAGGCAGGGGGTGGGGGGAGAGGGGAAAGGAACCTTCCTCTTCCACTGGCCTGGCCCCAGCCCGCCATTGTTCATGGCCTCCAATCAGGAGCACCCACTTCCTGTTATTTCAGGGGCAGGAAATGATGACATCCCGCCCAGGCCCCACCAGACCCTGCAGACCTGTTAGCCAGTCCCTTCTAGCTCCCAAACCTTTGGCTTAAACTCCAGCTCTCAGGCAGTTCCTCTGCTCCCTGGTGCTCGGATCTGGGGCTGGAAGTGGAGGGATTTGAAATCAAGAGATGATCTCTCCTGAGAAGGGAAGGGTTTTGGGTAAAGAGGGTGGAGGTGGGGTTCCAAACACTCTGGTCTCAGTTAATCAGACTCATCCAAGAATCCCATCTGGCTCAGCTTCAAGGATACTCTGGGACCTGGCCAGTATAGTCCTGAACCCAGGAGTGTGTGAGTTTTTGAATGGCAGGCAGTCTGGGCCTACTCTGGGAAAATGAGGGTCGGGGCAAGAGACAAAGGTGTAGGGTAGAAACAGAAGGGCTGGGGACCTGCTAGATACCCTCCTCCTTACACTCACTATTTCAGAGTCTCTATGTGCATCGTAGAAGGAATGAGGTGCTGGTCATTATCTAGATAATTTAATCCATATTGCAAATCTAGAGCCCCTCCAAAATCATAGATTGTCAGAATTGGGGAAGGGGCCTTAGAACAACTGAACATAAAATCTTAGCACTGATAGGGGTCAAGGAGACCTTAGTACAACCTCCTTCATTTTACAGAAAGGGAAATTGAGGATCAGCAGAGTTAAGTGACCTTGTCCAAGGTCAGATAGCAAATCTGCCTAATGGTCATATTTCTTCTTCCTTTGGCAGTTGGAAGGTCAAATCTTGATGTCCAAAGGGTTGGCAAGGCCCCCTAGAGTGGAGAGGGAATGGGAAGGGATATGGTGGGGGATTGTGATGGCTAGGACTTGGGGCATCATACCTCACTTCTACCCCCAACCCCTATCCCACTCCTCTCAGGCAGCCTCAATGATGGGGGGTGGATGAACAGGACCTGCAGCTGGCACAGTAACACTGAAGACCGTGCCCAAGGGTGCCAGGCAGGACTGCCATCCTCAAAACAAAGCTACATTATCTGGGGCTCACCCGGCTGGCTCCCTTTACCCAGAGGCCCAGCTGGTGCCAGTAGGCATGGCTGCCTGGCCCCCCTGAGGCCTCGGTCCAGACCAGATCAGAGGTCTTCTTTCCTAAGAGGCTCTCAAATCTTTTAGCCTGCCCCCAGTGCTCCTTGGTTGGTGCCCACGGGGGCTTTCTCCCAGAAGAGGAACCAATAAGCAGACCTACTCCAGCCAGGATTTGGAGAAGTTAGCCAACGAACCTCTACCTTCTTAGACCTGGGGCTAGCACTGAGCAGGAGGGAACTCTCAGTCCCTTTCCCTTCATTTGCATATGCATGACAGCACATTAGGGGCTCATTAATAGCCTCATTACTGGGACCCATCCGACCCACATCGAAAGGCTGGGGGAAGAGAAGGGGAGGGAGGATGGGGAGTGAGAGAGGAAGAATGGAGAAGGCCTGAGCCACAGAGAAACTAAGCCTCAGGGCCTCTCTGTCCCTAAGACTCAACCCAGGACCCTACTTCATCACACACTGACCTTTGCACAACTTTACTAGCTTAAAACTTCACAAAGATCACCCAGGGTAAAACTGACCAGTTTGCAAAGTGTTTTGCATTAGCCTGGAAACAACCCCCGGGGAAGAAGACGTCCTAGGTATTGTTCACACTTTACAAAGGAGGAAACTGGACTTTGAAAGGCTTAGTGACTTAGGGACCCTTGGGTAAGTGTCTGGGCAGAATTTTAACCCAAGTTTTCCCCAGCAGATTGTAAGTTCCTTGAGGGTAAGAACTATCTTTTGCCTCTTTTGTATCCCTAGTACTTTGTTTATTGACTGACTGCAAGCCCAACACTATATCCTGGACCATAAATAAGCAGGATTTCTGGGTAGAGATAATTCATTCCTTCCTGAGTTCCTCCCTCTGTATCCAAACCAGTTACCAAATCCAGAGCACCCCAGCCCTTAGATAGACCTGTCTACCCATCCAAGTTCATTCTGTTTAGAGACTAGAGTCTCCCCATCTGGGTATGCACAACAGTCATTCCATCAAAGTTCCCAGAACTCTCTACTCTCTGTCATCAGACAAATTGCCCCATTCCTCATGAGGAGCTTCCTTTGTCTACAGATATGGGTCTCACCTCCATGCAAACTAGTTCTTCCATCTCAATCACCTTCTCAAGTCAGTACACAGCATCAGTAACTTCAGTATACTGACCACTTCCCTCTCCAATTTCTGTTCCCAATCTGCCCATCTGTCAGGGACCTGTGAAGACCCTTGAATGCAGAGGGGCTGGGAAGAGGGGAGTATCAATCACCTTAGAGAACCTGCCAGGGTCTTTGGGAAGCTTCCCATATCCTAAAGCTCTCTTAAACTTCATCAGAGCAAAGACCAAAATCCAGTCATCTCAGCTGTCAGACTTGTGTTCTAAGCCCCAACCACATTACCCCACAGCCACAGAACCTACCCTCCTAATATCCCACACTCTTCCACACCCTAGAACAGAACTAAGCACCTCTACTAGTACCACTGGATGCGGTTGGGAGGTTACAGTGAACACCCACTGGGCATCACAGCAACCCCACCTATTCTGGGATCCCCCACACCCACAGACACTGTTTCATTCTGAGCTTGGGGCCCTGAGGGGGCAAGGAGGTGACTGGGATTAGATTCTGACTCCTGGAAGCAAAGTGGGTAAGGTGTGGGAAGGGAGCAGGGCTCAGGCCCACATCTCTGCCTGACTCAGTGAGAAAGGGACTCAGGAGACCTGAGCTCCCAGTTCTATAGGTTCTACCCCCCACCTTAGACACATGGGAGTTATATCCCAGAAAAGATTGCTTTTACCTCTCTCCCCTCAACCAACCCTGTCCCCACTTCCCAATCACATCCCTCCTTGCCATAGCCACAGAACTGGTTATTTGTGGGAAGCTCGGGATTGGATTATAGGGGATAATGCTCCTTTTTATCAGAAATCCCAAGAACTTCCTTTCTTGGAGATGGACAGACCCAAGAGGATGTAAATTGAAGCCTTTGCCCCATTCTATAGAGTAGAGAAACTGAGGCCTATGAGATTTCAATTTAATGATGATGTCATGAAATTTAGGGAAACCAGGCCTGGAAATCAGAAGGACTTGGAGTCAGAAGGGTTAGGAGTTTGAGGTTCTGTTCTGGTCCCACACCCTTCCCCCACCTCAAATTCTGAAACGAGCTTGGAGGCTGGGGAATCGGGCCTCCCCAAGACCCTGCAAGAGGCCTAGGGGCCCAGGGCCTAGCCTGGCTCTAAGGGAAGTCAGGGCCCCCTCCCAGCCTCCCGCCCTCGCCCCTAACAATGCCGCCTCCCCCTTCACTCCCCTCCCCTCCCCCAACCCTCGCTTTTATTCTGCCAGTTACTTGGCAGCCACAGTGCAGTCAGGGCCTCCCCCCTCCCCCTCGGCCTCTGCTGCCCCAGCCACCCGAACACTTCGTGGCAGCTGGAGTGATGGGGGAATGGAGGAGGGTAGCGATCTGAATGAGAGATGGGGTGTGTGTGGAGTAAGGACCTAGATATAGATGGGGGGTACTCTCCAGGTTTCCCAGAGGGTATTCGGTGGGGAAGGCTGGGTTCTGATCTACTAGGTCCCAAAGACTGACAACTAGGGGTCGCGGGAGGGGGCAGAGAGGGAAAAAGGGGCCCTTCCTGGCCAGGGTAAGTAGACAGGACAATTCCTTCCCCCACACTACTCCCGAATGTATGGGAATCCATCCCTGCCGAGGAAGAGGATGTGGAGAAGGGGCTCTGCGTCTCCTTTCCGGGAGGCAGCGCCACAAGTTGGAGGAGAAGCAACTCGCCCCCACTTCCACTCTTACCCCCACCGCTCCATACACAAACCCTGGAGAAGGGGAAGCGGAGGCTGGGCTGAGGAGGCATGTGACGGGGCAGGATTGAGAAAGGGGGGGTCGGGGGAGCACAGAAGCCAGGACAGAGTTGGAGCCGGGGAGGCGCGGCGTGGGGGATGAGGAGTGGTCCCCGGGTGCAGAGAAGTGGAGGGTGGGGGATACCCAGGGTTCCCAGGATCCATTTCCAGGAAGGCAAGCGGAGAATATTTGGGGATAGCTGGGACGGCGGATCGAGGGGGAGGGAGTCTCTGGGAATACCAGGCCCTAAATCGGGGGAGAGGCCGGTTCCCGAAGGCTGCAGCGGCCGTGGTTAGAGGAAGGGAAAGCCGCGGCGGTGGCGGCGGCGAGGGGGGGGAGGGGGGGCAGCTGTCAGAAGATGCCAGTGCTCTGGAGCCGCGGCCGCAGCTTTTATTTTTAAAACTCCCCACTCCCCAGCAGTCTCTGGCCGAGATGGGGGCAGGAGGAGGAGGGACGGCTCCACGCCCAGAGCGGGCGCCCCCCACCCCCTTCCCAGGCCTCTGAGCTGCGCAGCCCACCCAGGGCCTTCTTCCCTGCCTCAGTCCATCGCCTGAACCGCAACCTCTCGACAAATCCGGCGGGTACCTTGTGAGGCGCTGGGGTCCGGCTCCTGGTGCTGGCCCTGGTCCATAGCTCCTGTGCGGCGGGGTGGGGTCTGCTCCTCTGCGGAATGCCTTGAGATTCAGCCGCGGAGGCGGCGCCGGTCGGAGCTCGGTGCTTCCCCCACCCCCGTGGCTTCTGAGGGGATCGGACGGCTCATCCCGCCTTGGCTTCCTTTCTTCTTCCTCCTCCTCCTCCTCCTTTTTCTCCTCCCCCTCTTCCTCTTCTAGAGCTCAAGGGGAATAGGGTTCACTCACACCTCCAAATGCAAGCGATCTGGACCCAGGGGCCCCGTGCAGCTGGCGAGGCAGAGATCCGCGGGCGCCGGGCTCGCGGGGCGGGGCGGTGGGGGTGGGGGCGGCGACCGCCTCGACAGCTGCCCAGTCCCGGCGCGGCCCAGGCCACGGCCCCAGAGCTATTGTACAGATTCCCGGCTCCGGCTCTGGGCTCTCAGCTGGCCTGTACCAAGTGTGCCACTAAGGGGAGGGCTGGCCCCCCCCTTGCGACCCTGCGCAGGTGGGTAGAAGGTGTCAACCTCTACTGCTCCACCTCTAGCAGGGGAGAAAATACTAAAGACGTGGGGTCCCCTCTTTGCCAGAGAAAAAGAGATCGGCAGAAAGGCTTGGGGAGGGGCCTTTTGGGCCGTCTCTCCCCCGCGAACGTAGTTTGGTATCGGCCGGCAGAGTGTGGAGACTATGTAGGGAGAGTTGAGAGAGAAGCTGGTGACTCACCACCCCCGGGAAGGGGGGTGGCATATGGGCCCCCAGTCTACCCCCCCGCCCCGTCCTCCAGCAGAAGTATTAGGTTTGCGGGCCTGGGGTTATAGGACACCACTCCCGGCTCTGAGAAAATTAAATCCCAATCTCATATGCCCCCCACCTTCGGTCCTAAACCCTATTGGCTATTGGGGGAGGGGGATACCAGGAGCTCTCCCCGGAGGAGCTGCTTTTCTGCCTGTTGCAGGCTCAGAGCTAGGCTCTAGCAGGGCCCAGAGGCTCAGCTTCCTTAGCCTGAAGCCATTTGCACACATCACTCCCCCAATCCTAAATTACTTCAGTACTCCGAGGGGTGCCGAGTAAACTCAGGCAGATACCCTGACCTTCTCAGTTCCCCCGCTCCTCCTTCAGTAATTATAACTCTGAAACTTGTAGGCCCATTCAGGGCCACATCTGTCTCTACTCCCAATGGTTTTTCCCCCTCCCCCTTCTGACCCTTCGGTCTCTGCCTTCCCCCTCCATCAGCATCCCCACCCCCTTCTCCCCAGGCCCATTGAGGAAGCTGGGGCCAGGGACAGGAGCCAAGTCCATCGTCCCAGACATCGGACAGAGGGCAGGAGCTTGCTCAGAAAGGTGGATCGATGGGGCTGCAGGGGCCTGGTGAGAGATAGAAACAAGAAAGGGAGGGAATAAGAGAGGGTAGGGTTTGAGTGGAAGGGAGGATAAGACCGGATCCTGCCCATTCCTGGCTTTGCCCTTTGTCCCGACCCCAAGAGTTTCAAGTTGCTGGCTCTTCCATTGTCCAGGGATTAGCGGGTGCTCCAGATGTGAGGGCCTCTCTCTGGGGATCAAGTATGCCCCCATTGCTGCTCCCAGAGCTGTGAGCAGACCCATCTTCCCTGAAGGTCCCTTCCTGGAAGGAGTAGGGGAACTGGGACACCCCCCTACATCAAGACAATGAGGTCCATGCATGTAGAAACTTGGAAGGAGGATGCCCTCCCTTTTGGGTTCCTTGACAGTGAGAAAGGGAGTGAAGAGGGAGCACCAATGACCTAGAGGACAGGCTAAGGGAAAATAGTCCCTACTTGAACTGGGATATAAATTCATGAGATGAAAGAAGTGTCAGGAACCTAGACTAAAGATCAAGACCAGGACCGATCCAGCATTAAGACAACAGCAGTGACCCAGACATTCTTCAAATAGTAGGGTGTCAGAGCTGGAAGGAACCTTAGAGATTATAACACTCCATTTATAGATGAGGAAACCGAGATGGTGAGAGAGGCGGCACAGGAACCCATTTCTTCTGACTCAGTCAAATCCAGGAGTCTGTTTCTTACTTTCTTTTGCTTTTTTTTCTTGTTGGAGGGGGGGAGGGCAGAGCACTTGGGGTTAAGTGACTTCCCCAAGGTCACACAGCTAGTAAGTGTTAAAAGTATCTGGGGCTGGATTTGAACTCAGGTCCTCCTGACTCTAGGGCCAGTGCTCTATTCACTGCACCACCTAGGCGAGCCATCTGTTTCTTATTTTCACAGAGTATCTCCTTAAGTATAATTATGCCAAGAGTTGAAGAAACAAAGAACTACACAAGATCTGGTCCTGGAATTCATGAACCTTATAGTCTAGCAGAAAGGGAATCAAACATAGGGAGAAAGATACAACTACCCTCCCTCCCCCATTTGGAAGCTTTGTCTTGTCTGTACACCCAGAACCTTCATTGACTGTAGCATTGTGACCATGAGAGTGGTCAGGGAAGGCTTCCCAAAGGAGATGGCATCTGAGCTAGGCCTTAAAGGACTACAATAAGAATGGATTACATTTCCTTAGCCCTGTATAGCTTACAAAGTGAATGCCTTACAGCAACCCTGTGAGATTTGGAGGCAAAGTATTATTACCCCATTTTACAAAGGAGGAAACAATTAAGCATCAAATCAACAAGCATTTATTAGTCACTTACCAAGAAGTGACTGGCACTGTGTTAGATGCTAGGGCTACAAGAAAGAAACAGCTCCTGCCTTCAAGGAACTTCATAGATTCGAGATTCTGCTAAACTAACCTACTGACTTCTCCCTAATATAGTGCTTTGCACATTGTAAGCACTTAATAAATTATCTTTTCATTCACTCATTCATTCATGGACTCAAGATATTATCTCCCTGAGTTCAAATTCGGCCTCTGACATTTAATACTTACTAGCCCTGTGACCTTGGTCAAGTCACTTAACCCCAATTGCTCTGCCTTCCCCCCTCCAAAAAGCAAAGAAGAAGAAGAAGAAGAAGAAGAAGAAGAAGAAGAAGAAGAAGAAGAAGATATTATCTCAAAATGTCTTTGAAGGGGCAGCTAGGTGGTTCAGTGGATAGAGCAGTGGCTCTGGAATCAGGAAGATGCAAGTTCAAATTTGACCTCATACACTTACTAGCTGTGTAACCCTGAGCAAATCATTTAACCCTGATTGCCTCGAAAGGAAGAAAGAAAGATATTCCATGTCTGGAATACACACTTTATACACCTTCAACTCCAAATCAGTCCCTCCTTTCCATCAAGGCATAGCACATGAACTTCCTGGTCTCCCAGTTCTTACTTTTCTCTCCCTCTGGAAATTACTTCTTTATTTATTTCCGGGCCATCATGTTGTCTCACATACCACCCCCACTCCTCAAGAGCAAAAACTAATCCCTTTTTTTGTGTGTTTAGCTCTAGCACCTGGCTCAGTGCCTAGAACACAGTAGGCACTTAATGCATGATTATTGGATTTAATTGACTATTAATATGAGTAGTAAGTGTTAAGAGTTGTTACCAGAACCCAGGCCCCTTTCCCACAATGTCACATTATTTACAGCAACATTATTTAGGTGACATTTCTGCAGTTAGAGATTGGGGAAAGGAATATTTTTTGGCAGAAAGAGAGCATCTCAGTCAGAACATAAACAAAGTTCCAGAGATGGGAAAGGCCAGGAAGGGAGGAGGGGACTATTTGGCGAATTTTAGTTATCCCATAGGAGTTAGCATAGGAAAGAGTGGATGATAAGGTTGGAAAGGTGTGGTGGGGTCAGAATTCGAAGAGCTTTGAATGCCAGGCTAAACATCCTTGGGACTTTGTCCTATAGGCAGTAGAAGCCATTGAATGGTTTGGAACATGGAAGTGGCATGATCAACACACTGTTTTGTTTAAAAGGGACTCAAAAGCCTTTTAATCAGGTATTTAATCGTGCCGTGCCAGACCTGGTCTCCACCCTTGGAGATGTCACAGTCTGAAGCAGCTATCTATGTACAAGATTTCTAGAAAAAAGAAAAGATACATTAAACCAAGACCAAGAGGGGTGGCTAGGTGGTGGAGTGAATAGAGCACTGGCCCTAAAGTCAGGAGGACCTGAGTTCAAATCCAGCCTCAGACACTTAAAACTTGCTAGCCATGTGACCTTGGGCAAGTCACTTAACCCCAACTGCCCAGCCTTCCCCCTCCAAAAGAAAAAAAAAAAAAGACCAAGAGGGATAGTGTCCTCTAAAGTAAAGAGCCTTGAGCCACGAGTCAGGGGACCCCAGTTATAGTGTCACCTCTGCTACTAACTTGCTAAGTGACATTGGGCAAGTTCCTTCCCCTCTCTGGGTCTCTTTTTTCTTTTCTTTTCTTCTTTTGGAGGCAGTCAGGGTAAAATGACTTGCCCAGAGTCACACAGCTAGTAAGTTGTCTGAGGCTGGACTTGAACTCAGGTCCTCCTGACTTCAGGGCTCTATCTACTGTGTTACCTAGCTGCTCTAGTCTCAGTTTTTCCATCTACATATTTTAAAGGTTAAAAATCTTTGCACTTTTATATTAATATTTTAATAGGAATCAATTTGTTTATGAATCAGATAACAAAAGTAGAAATCCAGTAGAGACAACTTGCAAGTAGAACCAGTACCATCTTTAACAGCACTGAAATCCACTGTAACAGATAGTGCTGCTTGGCAGTAAGTACACTGTTCCTCACTGTTTATTGGTTGGGGTGGAATAGATGATCTCTCAAAGTTCCTTCCCAGCTCTGATGTTCTAGGGCTCTTTTCATGACAGGAAGGATTGATGTCTTTGCATTCTTTATAATATATTTTAATCGATGGCATGGAGATTGAGATGAGGGAATTACTGAGGATGCTCTATCAGAGACAAGTGCCAGGCACTTCCATGTCAAGACAAGTCAACAGAAAACAGCTAACTCTCCAGGGCTTTGCACATAGTAGACTATAGGAGCCAAGCAAAGGTTTGGAGGAATGGAATCAAAATGATCAATCTAGGAAGGCTCCCAGGAGTAGGTGGTGAGATTTAGGAGCTTTGTGAGTGATGGGTCAGTTTATTGGGATGGTGAGGAAAGTTACTCAAAGTATTAGAGGCTGCATATAAGTGTCAAGGTAAGATCTAGGAGAACAAGTGAAGGAGGCCTTTGAGTTAATTGCCTTTCCATTCAAATCCCTGTTGCCTACAAAATTTTGTTTAAACTGAGTCTGATTTCTGATTCTGCCAGGAAAGGAAAAAGGACTGTTCTCTCAGGATCTAGGAAAATACCTCTGTGGGGATATCTCTCTTGTACCAAGAAGCTATACCTGTTCTGGTAAGAAAGCTGAGTCACAGGTGAAGGGATGGGCAACAGAACCTCAAATCCAAGAGCGCTGGCTCTGAGCTCATACGAGTCCTTTCCCTTTAGGATTCTGGCCAGGGGAAGGGGGTGGAAGGCAGATCTGCTGCCTGACTCCCAACCCTAAGGGAAGCAGGGATGAGTGAACCATGATTTCCTCTACCATGTGATTTCCTGGGTGAGAAGGGGGAGTGGGCAAAACTTAACACAAGAGGGGGAGGCTATAATCCCTATCATAACCTCCCCAGTGCCATATCTCTTTTCCTCCTCCCTAAGGCAATGGCACGAGAATAAAAAATCTATAGATTGTTAGATAAAGTACATAGACAGGTAGAATGAGATGAACAGAAGCTTCTGGGGAGCAGAGAAGTAAAGGGCCTAGGTTTTAGGGAGGACCACCCTAAAGAGAGAGCAAGATAGAAACTCAAAGAACAGAAGCCCAGTCATCTGGCATACAGAGAAGAAGAGAGTCGGGAAATGAAGAAAGGGGAAGGCCATGGCAGGATTATAGGATTTTAAGCTGGAAATAAGGCCCCAAATTCTCAAATTTAGAGGAACAAATTGAGATCAGAAAGGTTAAATGATTTATCCAGGGTCACAAGGATTAGTTATTGTCTTTCTTTCATGAAGAGAACCAAAATGATGTCACTATGCTAGAGTCAACTTTCAATGTGTCCAGACCAATGTGATCAGACCAATACAAACTCGGAATGTTCTGCCACAGGTCAGACACAAATAGTACATGTGAACATTTGGGGTGGATTCTCTAAATTTGTGCATCTTGCATTTCTTTTGAGATCGTAAGTGGCTGAACCAGGAGATGAATTCAGAGTTTTTCTCTACCTTGATGCCACACTAACCTCCCAATGTTTGAGTTAGGATTGCTGCTCTAGGCTCTTCAGGTGATGCTGAAAAGCTAATCTACTTAGAGCTCAGTGGGGACTCGAGGAAACCCAGATTCCTCAACACTAGTGAGGTCATGGTTTTTCTCCTCAACCCCACCTCAAAGTCTCTTTATACTATAAACTTACTGAGAGCAAGGGCTCAGTGTCATCTATCTGTATGGTTTCCCCAGGGGTACTATGTAGGCCCATGATCAATGTTTATTATTAAATAAAGGAGAATAGATAACATTTATATTTCCTGTTTACATGAATGATTTCATTTGACTTTCACAACAGCCCTGTTAGATAGGTAGTCTGATTCTTACTAGCATGATTTTATAGATAATGAAACTAACACATAGATTATATGACTTGCCCAAGTACTGGGCTGGCTATCAATTGACAGCTCAGATTCATTCTTTCATTCCAAATGACCTTTCAGATTCCTTCCAGCTCTAAATATATGATGCAGGACTCTGCTCTTCCCCATCCCCCTCCCTGTTTCATTTAAAAATTTTAAAATTAATTCTTATTTTCAACGTATTTGTTTTTCACTTAACAGAAGGTTTTTTTAATGCCTTCCTATTGTTTTTTTTAAACATCATTAATATTTCCTAGTTACTCTACTTATTCCCACAACCTTTGGAAGAAAGAAAAAAAAATTAGACAAAACAAATCTTATTGGCCAAATTTAGAAAATGCCTCTTTCTGAACCTATCTATAATCCACCACCTCAGAGGAGAGACCAACCAATGCTCCCCTCCAGTCTTCCGTTCCCTGCTAGGGCTGGTGGTGGTGGATGAGGAAGGGGAGGTACGTCCTCATTTGGCACCTCAGATGATTAAAGTGTGTCTCCTGCTGAGGAAAGGGTGGCTGGATGAGTACAGAACAGGTCATTACCGACTGGGGAAAAACCCCGGGATGCGGAAGTACAGTGAAGTGGAGAGAAAAATGGGGGGGGGGAGTGCAGCAAGGAGAGCAGGGGCAGTGAAAGAGGAAAGGGAGGGTCAGTCCCAACTTTGGGGATTCCTTCTAACTCTCTTCCGTTTCTCCTTATCTGCCCCCACTAGCCACCATATACACCTAGCTCAAGTCGGTACTCCTGGGTCCCTGGGAAAACAGCAATGAGGCAGGTGTCTCTCTTTAGGGGGGCCGCTCCCCACCAATCACGGTCCCTCCCAGTGACGTCGACACCCACCTCGAGGGAGGGGGGCGCTTTGTGTCAGCGCGCTGGCATCTCCCGGCACACCCAACCCCAAAGAGCTGGCCCATGTGAGCCTTGGGATCCGGAATCGGGATTGAGCTGCAGTTTTGGGACAAAGAGGAAGTGCGCAGTAGGCACCCCCAGAGTCCTAGTTCTAAGAGGGAGGAGGAGTGAAGTGGACAAAGTCTGAAGTTTCTGGCTGACCTGAGGTCCCTGTGAAGGAAGAAGCTTCCCTCTGCTCTTCTCCCAAATCTGAACCTGAGAAAATGAAGGTGGGGGTGGGGTGGGGAGAAGGAAAGCAGGATAGAGATTCTTGGGAAGCCTTAAAGCCCCATATAAAGATGAGTTACTAGCATCATTAGTTTTATTAGTAATAATATGAATAATATGCAGACAGAATCACAGAGAATCAGAGAAAGTTAAAGATTGCAAGGCAAAGACTGAGGAGGACCCTAGGTTCCAAGAACATATACACTGAACAGAAATACACAGCTCTCTCCCCCAAGATCCCTCGTCCCTCCCCTTCCCTCCCCCGCCTTCCTCCCAAGTGCCAGATTCTGGGACCAACGGGCGGGGCTGAGGTCGCTAGGGGTGGGAGCTTGGACAGTGGCTGTGACTCAAGTTTCTGTGGGGAAGAGTGAAGCAGCCGGCAGGGAGGGGCTGACACTGACAGACACCCAGTCAGTCAGACGGATGGATACTTTCACCTCAGCTGTCCTCTCTCCTTTCCACCCCACCCCTCCCCTGTCCCTCCTAGGGGCTGTGGGAGGGAAGATTTCTTCCATAGATAGGCTTTCCAAGACCTCCACACCTAGAACACAGAACACAGAAAAGGCTTCGGGGCTGAGGGTTCAGGTACTTGGGGCTCAAAGAGAAAAGACTCAAGGACTTTGGGATTCGGTATTACCCTAGGGACCAAGGGTTGGAGCCACAAGTGGTACCCAAAGTAAGTTTCAGGAAATCAAGGATTCATTGACTCAGGGCTGGGAGCTTAGGAGGACCCAAGGGCTCAGGGCTCAGAGGTTCAAAGGTATTAAGGATTTTTGGGCTTAGAGGGTCAATCAATTAATCCACAGGCATTTATTCAATACCTATTATTAGGTTCTATGTTAGGTGTTGGGGTTAAAAAGACAAAAATAAAAGGGTCCCTGCCCTTAAAAAGATCTTCTTTCCTTTCTTCTTTCCTTTCACTGTTTTTAGTGCAAAGTAATCAGAGGAATGGGCAGAAGTAACTTCTTTCTTCCTTCCTTTCCTTCTTTAGCTGTTTTTTAGTTTACTTTCTATAGATACAAAAACAAGTGCAAGATAATTAGAGGAATGGACAGGAATAACTTCTCAAGGGTTTAGAGCAAACAACAGCATAGGTGCTTGTTCCATGTTCAGAGGTTAAGGGCTCAAGAGTACTAGAGAGCCAGGATTTTAAGAGTTTAGGAGTTCACTAGTGCTCAGGGAACTCAAGAAATTGGGGCACCCTGGGGTGCTTGAGGCTAAGAGGTTCAGGGGCTCAGAGGCTCAGGACATCCAACAACTCAGGGCTCTGATGCCTCACCTCCCCGAAAAAGGCCACAGTGCATTTCTCTCTCCCTCTGCATTTCCTCCTCAGAGTCCTCTGTAGTTTAGAAACAGCTTAGATGTTGTGATGAAAAGAGCCTTTAATCTTGGCTCTCTCTTATTAACTGTGTGATCTTTAGGAAATTACTTCCCTTCTCTGTAGCTCAGTTTCTTTAAAACTCTTCAAGAAGGAGAGAATCTGATGCCATTTTAGGTTCCTTCCAGTTTTGAGATTGGGTAATCCTAAAAGTTATCTCCTTCCATAGCTGCAGACACAGAAAGGAGAGGAATCATTGCCCCACGGAAACAAATGGGTAGGGCTGGACTTAGACTCAGAAAGACTAGGATGCTATATGGCACCAGAAACGCTAGGGAGGTAGAAAGAGAAAATCTGGCAAATGACTGGATAGGGAGAATGAAGAGAAGGAAAACAAGGCTGGGAAGTTGAGGGAACAGAAGGATGGAGGTCCTCTTTGACAGGAAGCAGGGGTGGGGGGAAGATGAGTTCAGTTTTGGACACATGGAATTTGAGATGCATATAGGACATTTATTTTGAAATATCCAATAGGCAGTTAGTTGATCTGAGTTCAAATCTTACCTCAGATATTATTATCTGTATGACCATGGGTATGCCACTTAGCCTCTCTTGACCTGTTTCCTCATCTGAAAAATAGGGACAATAGTAGTACCTACCTTGTTGTGTTGATTACATGACATGTTAAATGCTTAGCAAACCTTAGGATTATTACAGGCAACCTAGATTATCCCCACAATGGTGGTAAGCACAACCCCCTATATAGCATTCCCTAATGTCCAGATCCTTCTTCCTTTCACCTAGAACTCCTGTCTCTGAAGACAAGACAAGTCTCCCAGGTAGGGGAAGGGGAGAATGATAGGCAGTGGCTGCAGGCATTTACCCCTTCTCTGAAGAGTGACCTGACACCCTAACCCCTACCATTCCTGCCCTTCTTAGGCACCAGGGATTCTTCAGAGCCTAGGGAAATACTGAAGGACAAAGAGAGAACCTGTCCCTAGCCTGTCCTGGCTTCCTGGCTTGGCTTATTCCCAGAACTGGTCTGTCTCTTTCACTGGCCTGGTTCTCTGGTTCTGACCCTGACCTCTTGTCCTTCTCCTAGCTTGGATCCCTGTCTGGGTCTTGGTACTATCCTAGTCCCTACCCTGGCCCTGTCTTTGTCCTGGTTCCCCATCCCTACCCCTTTCTCTGGTCTGGTGCTCTGGCCTTAGGCTTGTCCTGGCTCCTTTTCCCTGGTCTGTCCTGGCTACTCTGTCAGGTTGTTATGGTGATGGCCCAGGGCTGGAATGCAGCTGGCCAGGCTTCCAGGGTTGGGAGGCTGAGGGAGGAGCAGAGAGACAGGGTGGAACAGGCACCAACAACACTCTGCTCCCAGGATAGCCTGGAAAAGAAGCCCTTTCTTCCCTCCCTTTCTCTCTCCTTCCTTCCTTCCTTCCTTCCTTCCTTCCTTCCTTCCTTCCTTCCTTCCTTCCTTCCTTCCTTCCTTCCTTCCTTCCTTCCTTCCTTCCTTCCTTCCTTCCTTCCTTCCTGGAGAAGTTTCAGGGTTATGGATGACAGGTTATAAAGCTTAGCTCCATCTGGGCCTGGAAAAGAGACAGAAGGGGTCGTGGCCAGTGACAGCTGGACTTCTCCTTCAGGGACGCCTTGTGGGAGTTCCGAAGGGGTGGGATTGGCCTCTGTTTGCTCTGCCCTCTGGTGGACCCTTAAAAGAAGGCAGCTTCTGATGTAAAGGGTCTCAGATGGAGAAGCAGGGGTTTGGAGTGGGGATTAGACAATAAACCTAAAACTGTCACTAGTGGATTGGGTACCCTTACAATCCTGGAAAAAGAACAGAAGGGAAAGAAAGTAAGGAAGAATTTCTCTGGGATTCTGGGTCCTAAAGGAAGAGATGAGTCTTCTTGTGCTCTGACCTAAGTCTCCTTCGCTCCTTCAGATCTACACAACTGTCCTCAGAGACCTCCTATGTTCATCCTCCTTGATCTCTCTGCAGCATTTGATGCTGCCGACCACTATCTCCTGGATTCTTTGTCTCTTTCTCTGTCTCTCTTCCTAACACTGTCCTCTCCTGGGTCTCTTCTACCCTGTCTATTGCTTTTTGGTATCTTTAACAGTTTCATCATCTACATCATACCCCCTAACCACAAGGGTACCCAAGGATCTGTCCTGAGCCCTCTTCTGTCATCTCTTTATAATATTTCACTTGGTAAGAAGCTCCCATGAGTTTAATGGTCCTATCTCTGCAGATTATTTCCAAATCTATATATCTAGCCCTAGTCTTTCATGAGTTCCAGTAGTGCATTACCAACTAACTTCCTATTAGACATTTTAAACTGAATGTCTTACATGCATCTCAAACTTAATATGTCTAAAACTGAACTAATCTTTTCTGTGCAAATTGAGTCCTCTTCCAAACTTTCCTTTTTTTGTCAAGGGGACACCATCCTTCTATTTCCTCAATTTCCCAATGCTGGTCATCCTTGACTTTTCTCTCTGTATATGCAATTAGTTGCCAATTTTTTTTTGTTTCTACCTGCCCAGTATTCCTGGCATGTCTCCCCTGCACTCACACAGCTCCTACCTCATCACCTCTCACCTGGCTTACTGCAATAGCTTCCTAATTGGTCATCCCACCTCAATGCATTCTATTGCTCCTAGGATCTAATATAAATTCCTCTAATTATCTTTCAAAAGCTGTCACAATCTGGTCTATTCCTACCTTTCCAACTTTATTACATATTACTTCCATTCCTGAGCTCTAATGTCCAGCCAAACTGGCTTTTTCACAAACAACCCTACCTCTCTGTGCCTTTGTACTGGCTATCCCCAATTCCTAGAATGCTCCTTGTCCTCCATTCCACTCTTTAAATCCCTGGCTTCTTTCAAGGCTCAACTCAAATGCCTCTTTCTTTAAAAAAAAAAAAAAAAAGGATTATTTTTAACATTCTTTTAAAAATTTTTTTTGAGTTCTGAATTGTCTCCCTCCCACCCCTTGTGAAGGCAAGAAATGTGATATTAATTATGCATGTGAAATCATGCAAAACATATTTTCACATTGGCCATATTGCAAAAAAGCAAGAAAAATAAATTGAAAAAAATATGCTTCAATCTACATTTAGACTCCATGAGTTCTGTCTCTGGATGTGGACAACATTTTTCATCATAAGTCCTTCAGAATTGTCTCAGATCATTGTATTTCTTAGAACAGCTAAGTCATTCACAAATGATCATCATACAGTATTGTTATTACTGTGTACACTGTTCTGGTTCTGTTCATTTCATCTGTATCGGTTCATGTAACTCTTCCCAGGTTTTTCTGAAAGCATCCAGCTTGTCATTTCTCATAGCACAATAGTATTCCATCACAATGATATACCATGGTTTGTCCAGACATTCACCAATTGATAGACATCCCCTCAATGTCTAATTCTTTGCCACCACAAAAAGAGCTGTTATAAATATTTTTGTATATATAGGTCTTTTTCCTTTTTCTTTGATCATTTAAGGGTAGAGATCTGAGTCAAAGGGTATGCAAAGTTTCATACTTCTTTGGGCATAGTTCCAAATTGCTCTCCAGAATAGTTGGATCAATTCACAACTTTATCTATATATAATGTATTAATGTGCCTATTTTTCCAAATCCAAATATTTGTCAATTTTTGTTTCTGTCATCTTAGCCAATCTTATAGGTGGGAAGGGGTACCTCAGACTTATTTTAACTAGCATTTCTCTAATCAACAGTGATTTAGAGCATCTTTTCATATCATTATAGATAGGTTGGATTTCTTTTGCTGAAAATTGCTTGTCGGTGTTTATAGACACTAGGGAATTTATTTATCAATTGGGGAATAACCTGTATTCTTACAAATTTGATTCGGTTCTCTGTATATTTGAGAAGTAAGGTCTTTATCAGAGAAACTTTTTTAAACTTTTTTTTTGGAGGACAATTGGAGTTAAGTGATTTGCCCAAAGTCACATGACTAGTGTGTCACGTGTTTGAGGTCAGATTTGAACTCAGGTCCTCCTGAATCCAGGGCTGGTGCACTATTCGCTGTGCCACCTAGTCGCTCCCCTTTATCAGAAAAACTTGCTGTAAAAAAACTTTTTTTTCTTAGTTTCCTGCCTTCTTTCTAATCTTGGCTGCATTAGTTTTGTTTCTGCAAAACCTTTTTGTAATTTAATGTAATCAAAATTAGACATTTTGCATCCTATGACCTTCTCCATCTCTTGTTTGGTCATAAATTCTTCTCTACTCCATAGATCAGACAGGTACAATTTTCCATGCTCCCCTAATTTGCTTGTGATATCACCTTTTATTTCTAAATAATGTACCCATTTTTACCTTATCTTGGTATATGGTGTGAGATGTTGCCCTATAACTAGTTTCTACCAGATCACTTTCTGGTTTTCCTAGAAATTTTTGTCAAATAGTGAGTTTTTGTCCCCAAAACTTGGACCTGTGAGTTTATCAAACACTAGATTACTATGGTCATTTACTACTGTGTCTTATGTACGTAATCTATTTCACTGACCCACAACTCTATTTCTTTTTTTTTAATTTATCTACTATCAGTTTACCACATTCAATTCCACAAGTTTTTGAGTTCCAAATTTCCCCTTCCTCCCTCCCCCTCCCACCCCTATGGCAGCATGCAATACAATATTGATTCTACGTATACTTTCATGTTAAACATTAGTCAAGTTGTAAAGAAGAATTATAACCAATGAAATGAATAACGAGGAAGACAAAAAAACAAAATGAAAAAGAGAGCAAGTAGTTTGCTTCAGTCTGCATTCAGACTCTGTAATTCTTTTTCTGGATATGGATAGCCTTTTCCATTTTGTTTAGCCATTCCCCAATTGATGGGCATCCCCTCAATTTCCAATTCTTTGTCACCACAAAAAGAGCTGGTATAAATATTTTTGTACATGTGGTGACCATGATTTTTAAAAAGCTAGAGATATACCTTTTGTTTTTACTACACAATCCTTCCTCTGGAAGGTACCCTTTGTAACAAAGATACACCATTTTTGTTATTTCTTGTTGTTCAGTCATTTCAATCATGTTTGACTCTTTATGACCCCATTTGGGGTTTTCTTAACAAAGATGTTGGAGTAGTTTGCCATTTTACAGATGAAGAACTATGACAAAGAGGGTTAAGTGACTTGCCCAGGATCACACAGCTAGTAAGTGTCTGAGGTTGGATTTGAATTCGTGTCCCCTTGACTCCAGACCAGGTGCTCTATGTACTGTGCCACCTGGCTGCTCTAAGAAAGGTATATCCACTTACAGAACATATTTCTTTGTAACAAAGAAAAAAAGTAAAGACAACCAACATAAATAGTTAATATATTTGAGATTACATGCAGCATTTTACACCCTTAGTCTCCTATTTTTCTGACAGCAGAGAAGTATGTTCCATCATTTATTCTCTAGAATTAAGATCAATGAATGTATTAAATTTTAGTTCACCTACCTTTCATGTTTTCAGTTATTTTAATTGTTGCATATATTGTTCTTTCTGTATACTAAATTCACATAAATCTTCCTAACCTCTGAATTTTTTGCATTGTCATTTCTTGTAGCATAATAATTACATTATGTACATATGCCACAATTTGTTCAGCCACTTCCCATTTGAGGTAATTTACTTTGTTTCTACTTTTTGCTAATACAAAAAGTACTGCTCTGAATATTTGGGAATGAATGAGACCCTTCTCTCTATTTTTTTTTTTGCCTCTTTATCATATATGACCAGTAATGAGGTCTCTGATATGACTAGTTTAATAACTGTTTTTGCATAAATTCATGTTGTTTTTCAGAATAGTTAAGACTAGGGCAGCTAGGTGGTGCAGTGAATAGAGCACCGGCCCTGGAGTCAGGAGTACCTGAGTTCAAATCCGGCCTCAGACACTTAACACAAAAAACTAGCCATGTGACCTTGGGCAAGTCACTTAACCCTAACTGCCCTCCAAAACAAACAAACAAACAAAAAAAGCAGAATAGTTAAGACTAGTTCACAGATCTACCACTAGCATCTGTGCTACCACCAGGGTTTGTGTCTGTCTTTCCACATTCCCATCAATATCAACTATTTAAATATTTTTAATAATAGATTTTTGGAAACATCTTTTGTTTTTATATCAATTAGATTTTCCAGTGTATGTTCTCCTTCCTGGAGAACCATCCTTTATAAAAAGGAAGGAAAAGAGTTCAATAAGACTAGGTAATACATTGAAAAAGTCTTATGTATCTATAGCATTTCACATTCATAAATCCCCCACCTCTTCAAAGAAAGAAGGAAGGCACCTTCTCGTATCTCTTCTTTAAAGCCAGGTTTGGTCATTATAATTTCACAGAATTCTGTTTCGCTTATTTTACTGTTATTCCTATTTTTATATATGTTGCTATGGCCACTGTGCATATTGCTTTCCTGGTTCTGCTTACTTTACTTTGCATCAGTTTATCAGTCTTCCAATGATTCTCTTTATTCATCATTTTTTGTCTTTTTCCATGACACAAAAATATTGACTACATTTATCTACCACAACTTGTTTAGTTATTTGATCAACTGATATACATTTACTTTGTCTCTAGTTTCTGCTAGCACATGTAACCTGACTCTCAGCTAAGCAGTACTATATACTGCCTGTAGAAAGTGATCCCTAGGCTTTCAGAAATACCTGGAAAGTGTTGCATGGGCTCATGCAAAGTAAAATGTACACTATTCACGATTTGTGATGGTCTTTTGTGTAACTAGCATTTGGTAGGAAGAAGCTGAGGTGGTATATGTCAGCTAAGGACTATACTTTAAGAAAGCAGCCAGGGGATTTATCTACTTTTTTGCTTTTGAACCTAAAAAATCAGGACCAACAATATTTAGTAAATAGACATAATTCTAGTCTTGTACCCTCTGTCTCAGGGCAGTTAAGTGTTGCATTGGTAGAGTGCTCAGCCTGAAGTCAGAAAGATTCATTTTCCTGAGTTCAAATATGGCCTTAGACGCTAGCTGTGTGACCCTGGGCAAGTCACTTAACCTTACTTGCCCAAGTTCCTTATATGAAAAATGAACTGGAGAGGGAAATGGCAAACCACTCAAGCATCTTTGTTAAGAAAACCCCAAATAGGATAATGAAAAACCAGACATAACTGAACAACAGCCTTCTTGGAGGAGATACAGTGGTTAGTGTTGTGGCCATTTTTCCTGCTCCTTTCCAGGCAGGAATCAAAATCTACTTTGGAGAGGAATAGGCAAGAGATATCTAGCCATATCTCCCCCAGAGCAGCTTGTCTATATGTTTATAAATCCCAGGTGGATATACACATCTTACATAGATAACACACACCTTACATACAAACAGTGCTGCTAGGAAGATTTTGGCATGTAAAGAACTTTTCCGTATCCTACTTCCTTAGGTATACGCCTCATTATGCGATCCTTGAATGAAAAGATATGAACAATTTAATTACTTTTCTTTGATAAATACAAATTATTTTCCAAAATGCTTAGACTAATTCACAGCTCTATCATTAGTGCATCAGCATGACTATCTTCCAAAATCACCAATCTTGACTATTTCAGTCTTTTATCGACTTTGCAAATTTGATGGATGTGAGGTCAAATCTGAGAGCTATATTAATGTGCATTGTTCTTATTGTTAATGTTTTGCACATTTTTTCATATAATTGTCAATAGTTTCAATTTCTTATTGAGAATTAAATTTTCATATCTTTTGACTAAGTATTCAGTAGAAACAATATCCTAACCTCCTTATCCATCCACTCAGAAGGTCCCACCCCAAGCAAATTAGGCTAACTTCGCCTTAAAAGGTATTGAAACCTTCCTTGAATCATGTTTGGCTCAGGGGACTAAAGGATCAGATTATTGATGTTACTTCCTCATCATTTGTATATGAAGTAACCATGAGAACCCCTGAGGTGCTCGGAGGCTTGGTTGGTGAATCATGATGGATGGCACCAACAAGGGAGCTTTACTCAGCTGAATCAACCTTGGGTATTCTCAATCTCTCTTCTTCGTGGATGTTCTTCTCAGGCTATGTATGGCTAAGTAAATCTCTTTTTGTTAACTATTGAATGATGTATAGGTATCTCACTTACTTCTGATACCAAACCCAAACTGAGGTACTGGCCTGAGTCAGGCCCAACTCAGAACAACTTGTCCATTCCAGTATGTCTTAATCATGTATTTGTGCTGGTGTTCTAGATATCTTAGTGCTTGTTATTGTTGTTGTTTGGTCATGTTTGACTATTTGTGACCCCATTTAGGGTTTTCGTGGCAAAGATATTGGAGTGATTTGCCATTTCCTTCTCTAGATCATTTTGCATATGAGGAAACTGAAGCAAACAGGGTTAAGTGACTTTCCCAGGGTCACACAGCTATTATGTTTCTGAAGCTAGATTAGGTGTCATGAAGATGAGTCTTTCTGACTACAGGCCTGGTACTCTATCCATTGTGCCTCCTAGCTGTCCCCTATATAGATGGAAATATATCTATATATCTTAGATATCCTTTATCAGAAGTATAAGGTACAAATATTTTCTCCCTATCTGATAGTTTCTCTTCAAATTCCAGCTGCATTTATTTTGCTCAGACAAAAGCTTTTAAATTTGTATATAAATCAAGGTCAGGGTGTGTACAGAAGAACAACTGTGAATAAAGCCTATGTTCCCAAAACGCTTAGGGCTGAAAGAGCCTCAATCTTTAGAGAAAGATCTCTTTGAACTACTTCTCCCTGATGCCTATATGAGGAGTCCATACCATGATGACATCACTCCATGAGACTTTTAATTGAGGAGTTGAGTAGACATTCTTCCTGTGCACATAGTTTAAATTGGGAGACGAAATCTCCTGGGGTTATCTGTCAGAGTTGCATAGGGAAAGGCTCAGATACAGTCTAGGGCAGACAATTAGAGACAAAGTAATAGCAGTCACCTCTAAACCATGCTGAGGGCACAGATGTCGAGTTTAGGTCACATGGAGAGTGAAGCGCTGGAATCAAAACATACAAATATGGTGAACGCCTTCCTCTCAAGTTCTCAAGAGAAGGTTATGGTGCTCCCAGGACTGCTACTACATCTAGATGGAAGAGAAGGTAACAACACAGAGTTTGCTTTGCAGGCTAGCCTGAACCCCGTGAATGAACTGGTGCATGGTTTTCTTCTTGTGTTAGGGAGATAGAACAATTATTTGGGATCTGACTAGTGTAACTGGGAAACAATTGAGGGTAGCAGCCAATTAAGTATGAGTGTTGAGTATACTTGTTATTTCACTCAATTCCCTAAATTTTAACTATGCATTTGGTTTTAATTAAATGCCTTTGCTTTGAATTAATCTGTCATCTGATTTGGTCTGATGCATCAATTAGGCCTTAGAACCATGAAGTCAACAAGTCAACAAACATTAATTAAGCACTAATGGTGTACTCGGTGCCTGGTACATTCCTTGTCCTCAAGGAGCTTATTTTACAATTTAAGGGGGGAAATATCACGTAAATAATTGTGTGCATACAAGAGATATACAGGATAACTTGGAGATTATCTCAGAGGGAAGGCAGTAGCATGAAGAGTGACTGGGGAAAGCTTTTGTAAGGTGGGTTTTAGCTGGAACTCGAAAGAAGCCAGGAGGTAGAGATGAGGAGGGAGAAAGAATGGATGGGGGTACAGAGAATGGACAGACTAATCAAGGCATGGAGTCAGGAGATGGAGGAATAACAAGGAGGCTAATGTCACTGAGTCAGAGAGTTTATGGAGGGGAGTAAGGTGTAAGAAGCTCGGAAATGTAGGAAGGGGATGGATTATGAAAGCTACTTAAAAGTCAACGAGGATTTTATTTTTGATCCTGGAGGTAACAGGCAAACCATCGGACTTTACTGAAGAGGAGAATGATACAGTCAGATCTGCCCTTTAGGAAGATTACTTTGGCAGATAAGTGAAGGATGAACTGCTGGGGAAAAGATCTGAAGCAGAGAGATCAACCAGAAAATTACTGCAGCAATTCAGGAGTGAGGTGATAAAGGTCTGTGCTAGGGTGGCTGTAGAGTCGGAAGAGAGAAGGAGGCATGTAGATGTGTTGGGAAGGTAGAATCAGTAAGATATGGCAGATTGGATCTTGGTGAGGGGTGAGAGTGAGGAGTAGAGGATTACCCCTAGGTTGGGATGCTGGGTGACTGAGAGGCTGACAACACTCTCCACAGTAATAGGGAAATGAGGAGTACGGGGAGGTTTGGGGAAAATGCATAATTTGTTCAGTTTGGAACATGTTGAATTCAAGCTATCTACGGAACATCCACTTAGAGATCTCCAAAAAGCAGTTGGAGACGTAGGACTGGAGGTCAGGAGAGAAGTTAGGACTAGATAAACAGATCTGAGAATCATATGCATAAAAATAGTAATTGAGTCCAATGGGCCTGATGAGATGACTAAGTGAAATAATATAGAGAGAGAAGACCCAGAAGAAAGCCCAGGGAGCCCCAACTGGTTAGCAGTTCTGACACTTATGAAAATCCAGCAAAAGAAAATGAGGAACAATCCGAGAGGTAGAAGGAGAACCGAGAGAGTACCAGAAACTTGGGGATAGCTATGCAGAGGAGACTCATCAAAGAGGTTCAAGGCTATATTTGTGTAGGCTCATCTAGGCTGTGATTTTTATACTTGGTAAGAGTATTGGGGTCAAGTTTAAACTGCCTTCCTATTACATTGAAAATATTTTCCTTTTGTTGAACTCTTATTGTACAATGATTCAGTGGAGGGCAAAGCCAAGATGATAGAGTGAGAGACAGCACTTTTTTCTTTGTTTCCAAGGACACCTACTCCCCAACAACCTAGAAAATGTGCCAGGCATAATTCTGAATAGAAAAGCCAAGACAAAGTTACAGTGAGTTGTTTTTCTAGCTCAGGGCAGCTGAGGAAGCTACACAGCAAGGTCTGTGGACATGGAAAGGGGGGAAGGAGGGGCTGGCCAAGAGGATGTGGCAGCTGTGGTGGCAATGGTAGAGAGCATTCCAGCACCCAGCGTGCAGTAAGGTAGCCGAGGCTAAACAACAGGGCAGGAAGTATGGGGGCAGAAAGAGAAACCCAGGGGCCCCTGAAGTGGGAGCAAGAATGGATGCCATCTGGTGGCTTTGTCACCTATTATGCAGTTCTGGGTCATAAATCAAGAGTAGAGAGGGGATCAGCAGAGTATTGAGCACAGTACAAATTCCAGAAACTTTAGCTATGTTGCTCCAATCCTAGGAGTAGAGCAGCAACTCAGGTTTTTAAAAAATTAATGAATTCTTTTTAAACAAGATGGTTAAGTTTTAATTGGCTCCTGTGGAAAAGGGGGTTGACTTCATTAGGACGCCCAGCATCATGGAGCTGACCCTGCAACCATGTTTCTGGAGTGTTTGGACTCAGATTTCTGAATTTCAACAGATTTTTCTACAAGAACACATTTGAAGTATAGTATTTAAAAAACAAGTCTAATACTGACCCTCCATTTTGTAATTAAATGGGCTGATCTCAAGAGTGCAATGATGTTTCCCCATTTTTTAAAAAAAGATCTTGTCTTTGAATGGTGAAAATGATGTGATTTTTTTGATGACCAGCTTGAAAGGTCATCACAGGTGCTCTCTGAATGGAATGTGCTTAAAAAGAAAAAAATGAGACATCGTGCAGGTTTGAATTACATTTGGAACACAGTGGCGGATATGGCCCCCAAGTGTCCCCTAACAAGCATGACGAGATGGAGAGAAGTCATTGGAAAGAAAAAAGAGAAGCAAAGTCTGCCCTGGCCTGGTGGGCATTCCTCGCACACACCTCCCTCCACCTGCACACGCTGCCTCCCTTGGGGACAGACTGGAGTCTAGGCCATAAAGACTGTGTTTCTATATTACATCTCTATTAGTCACTTCAGTTAAAAGGGATAATCTTGGTCCGTACTGAATCAATCGTTAGAAGTCTCACTACTGTGGGGGTTCAGTGGGCTTCACTAGATAGTAGGACCACAAGAGGAGGGTCAGGAAATGAATACCTAGGAGTGTTTGCCCTCACGGCCTCACGGGGACTTCTGGCAGTAACGGAGGATGAAGTCACCACCACTCTTCCATATGAAGCGTTTTACTGTTCGAAGGTCCGTATTTGGGTCCAAAACTTGGTCCTGGCACAAAAGTTCAGTTTTCTCCTCTGCCAGCACAGTGATGTCCTCTTCTTTCTCCTGTTCTCCAGTTTTTTCATTGTTTGATGAGCTGGTGGTCTGAGACTCACTGTCCAAATTTATGATTTTCTCCTAAACATGCTCCATCACCTTCCTGACTTGGAGCATGTCACTGGCAGGCAGTCTATCTTTCTTTAAAGTTTTTGCCCCTGAAGATGAGTGAGGCTGGAGGTAGAAGGGAATCTTGTTGAATTTGGGCATATTTTTATCCACAGTGATATCAATCACCCACTGAGGCATTGTCTCGTTAAGCAGTATCGACTCAGTCTCCCCTCCAGGGTCCCGACACAGTAACCTGAACAGGGTACAGCTATTTTTAATTTTCAACATTTCCTATCATAAGGTTTTGAGTTTTAAGTTTCCTCCCCTCTTTCTCCTCTCCCCCTCTGCAAGCCAGCATGCAATTTGATATAGGCTTTCCATATACATTCATTTAAAACATATTTTCACATTAGTCGTGTTGTAAAGAAGAATTAGGACCAATGGGAGGAACCACAAGAAAGAAGAAACAAAACCAAAAAAAGAGCAAATAGTATGCTTTCATCTGCATTCAGACTCCATAGTTCTTTCTCTGGATGTGGATAGCATTTTCCATCATGAGTCTTTTGGAGCTGTCTTAGATCCTTACATGGCTGAGAAGAGCTATGTTTCTCAAAGGTGGTCATCACCCAATGTTGCTGGTTGGTATTGTGTTCCAATGTTCTTCTGGATCTGCTCATTTCACTCAGCATCAGTTCACGTAAGTCTTTCCAGGTTTTTCTGAAGTCTGCCTGTTCATCATTTCTTACAGAACAATAGTATTCCATTACATTCACATATCACAACTTGTTCAGTCATTGCCTAATTGATGGGCATCCCTCAATTTCCAATTCTTTGCTACCACAAAAAGAACTGCTGTAAATATTTTTGGGCAAGTAAGTTCTTTAGCAGCTCAGTTTTAACTTTAAGGAATAACCAGGGCAATCAATATTAGAGAAAGCAGTTCAGTTGTTCTGAACCTTTATAACCTTCCATCAGGCTAAGAGAACCTGAGTCCAACAGCAGTATATCGAAACTCAACTACACACAAGACCCAACGTGCAGAGTTTAGACCAGAAGACAATGAACAGACCTTTCTTCAAATCATATCCCTTTGCAAGCACTGAAAACAATGCAGGCCCCAGATTGAACTGTGAAAGCAGCAGAAGGGAAGGCAATATAGCCAAAGGGCTATAAAACGGTGCATAACCTTTGACCAAGCAACGCCCTAAAGAGATCAAATAAAAAGGAAAAGGCCCGTATGTACAACAATATTTATAGCAGCTCTCTTTGTGGTGCCAAAGAATTGGAGACTGAGGGGATGCCCATCCATTGGGGAATGGCTGAACAAGTTATAGCATATGAATGTGATGGAATAGTATTGTGCTATAAGAAATAATGAAGGAGAGGGTTTGAGAAAAACCAGGGAAGAATGATATGAACTGATAGAAAGTGAAGTGAGCACTTTGGGAAAGCAATCTACACAGTAACAGCAATATTTTAAGGAAAATCAACTGTGAAAGACTTAGTAACTCTGATCAACACAATGAGCCACCACAAGTCCAAAGGACACATAATAAAAAATGCTGTTCACCTTCAGGCTGAATACTAATGAACTTGGAGTACAGATTGGAGCATATTTTTCTTGTTAGTTTTTTTTGGGGGGGTTTCTTGATTTTTAACATGGCTGATGTGGAAATATATTTTGCATGAACATATATGTATAATGGCTATGATATTTCTTGCCTTCTCAAGGGATAGTAGAGGGAGAGAATGTGAAACTAAAAACAAAAAGTAAAATAGAAAAAGTAAAAAGCTAGATGCACTCTAAGAAATAAGTTTATTGAAACAGCTCTTAGGATCATTTCTATCGTTGTTTAGCAGGAGGAAGAGGAGAAGATAGAGGAGGAGGAGGAGGAGGAGGAGGAGGAGGACGAGGAGGAGGAGAGATAGAAGCCCAGGTCAGACATCCCTTCTCCCCAGAAGTGAACAGAGCCCAACATTAGCATATAGTCTAAAGTCAAGAAGTAGGCTGTAAGAATGAGAAAACAACAACAAAGAGTCTGACCTTAAAGAGCTATTATGATGGCAAGAAAACTCAAAACTCAAAAACAAGAATGCCTTGAAAATATCTACAAAGTCTCAAATAAAAATGTAGATTGTACAAAGGTCTACGAGAATTCCTAGAATAGTTAAAGAAGTTAAAAATAATTTTAAAAATCAAATTAGAACTATGGAAGAAAGATAGGAAGTGAGAGTTAACAGCCTGGTAAAAGAAATATAAAACCTTACTGAAGTAAATAGCTCTTGCAGATCAGAATTGGACAAACAGAAGCTAATGACACCACAAAACATCAAAAAACAATCACAATAAAAAGTCAAAAGACTGAAAAAATAGAAGAAAATGTAAGTTATAGAAAAAAAAAACAACTGACCCAGAAAGTAGGTCAAGGAGAGGATTTAATTTGATTTAAAGAATCAAATAATTGAGTGTGAGGCTAAGTAGTTACCATGGCTATGTAATTATTGGAAAACTGGTGAATAGTTGCAGGATTATGAGGCTAAATCCAAGGGTTGGAAAGGTAATCAACCTCTTTCACCAATATTTAACACCAAAATGCTTTCTAAATAAATATTTATGTGGGGAATGTTATCTCTGTGCCACTAAAAGGTAAAAGCAAAACCCAATACATACTTCACATATATTTCAATATATGTTGAGGGATATATTATAGCTAACTGGATCTCAGATGGCTGTTGAGTACAAGGATAAAGAAAAGTCCAGGATCCTCTTGGATGCTTCCAGCTCAAAGGCATGTTCCTCCAAGCCTGCAGAATTCCTGTTTCTAGGGACTGGGGTGGGGAGTGGGGGGACTTGGTGGCTACTCCATGGTGGCCAAGCAGAAAGGTGAACCCCTGACCTCCATGAGGGACATGATTCACATATGTGGCATGGACCGGCCATCTTATACAGCCTGAGAGTATCTTGTAGTCCCACACATTTCTAATCACTCAAACCATCACCATGCTTCCCCCATACTGTATTGTCATCCTGCTTGTCTTCCACTCATCTGTTAAAGAGTGTTAGCTCCAGGTACAGCTTGGTCTGTCTCCAGAGGTGGTCCTACATCAAAACAGGAGCTCCCCAAAGAGGAGGAGTACGTGTTCTGTCTGCAAGATCAGTAACAAACAGCAGCCACCTTCATTAAGTCTTTCTAGCATAACTATGATATCATAAATTTCCTCATTGGTCAGATACACCTGCTGCCTTTTTCTTTCAGACACTAGCTTCATGACAGCCATGGGCGGTTTGTTCCATGCCTGAGAAACAACGTTCCACAGCATTTTACCCTAGACATACCTCTTTCCCTGCATCCTTCTCACCCTGCAGTACCCTCTGCCCTGTATCTCCCTCCTTCAGTTGGGGACTTCCTCCTGAAAGCTCCACTTCAAGGAAGCTCCCAGACCAAGCTTATTCTTTTATTCCTCTTTTGGTTCCACTCCTCACTCTCCACACTTCTCCTCCATACCTCAGCAGCCTCAGTATCACCCTGGAAGACCCCTCTGCCCTACAGTTCCTTCCGCTGAAGTGGTTCATTCCTTCCAGAACCTCCATTGTGAGGAAGTGCCCAGCCCAGATCTATGCACCCCTTCATTCTTCTCTGGACTGTTCCTGAGTCTCTGAACTTAGCTTCACCCTCCCACCCCCAGCCACTCCCTGCTTTCAGCTCCCTTTATGGCTGTCTGTCCCCATCAGAAGGTGAGCTTCTTGAGAGCCGGGACTATTACCGCATAGTAAATTATTAATAAATGATTGCTGACTTTTTAAAAACAAGTATTTATTAAGTGCTTACTACGTGCCAGGCACTTTGTTAAACACTTTATATTATTTCATTTGATCCTCACAACAACCCAGGGTGGTAGGTGCTGTTACCACCTCCATTTTACAGATGAGGAAACTGAGGCAGATAGAGGTTAAGTTATTTGCCCAGGGTCACAGACCTAATCAATATCTGAGGTCAGATTTAAATTCTGGTCTTCTTGACTCTGAGGCCAGGGCTCTACATGTTGAGCCACCTACCTGCCTCTAACTTGTTAACTATTCATGTTTTATTTGGGATTTTTTTTAATGCATTAGTTTGTCTTTTGGGCAACTAAATCTTAGCACATATTCAAGACTTTGAGTCCTGCCTCAGAGGCAGGTGGCTCTTATTTGGAAGAAATCTGTGATGGGAAATTTCTGATAACTGATCTAAAGATGATTCACAGTCAGTGACCTTGGGTGATGGCAATTATCTCACACTGTCTGCCCAATTCAAAAGCTACCTTGATTTCAAAGTGTATATGTGAATATGTGTATGTGAAAGAGGCGGGATCCTTTGGAAAAAATCACAAAGAAAGAAAACCCCTGTTGAAATTAAGCATGCAAACTGGGTTATACAAGGCTGTGCTTCAAAGAAAACTAGACTATTCAAGGGCAAGCAAAAGCAGTTGCAATAGACTAGATTTAATAAAAACGTGTCCTTTTTTTCTCTTAGGAAATAGCCTTCCAAAATGTGGGGAGCAGCTAGGTGCTGCAGTGAATAGAGCACTAGGCATGGATTCAGGAAGACTCATCCTCCTGAGTTCAAATGCAACCTCAGTCACTTTCTGTGTGGCCCTTAGCAAGTCACTTCACCCTGTTTGCCTCAGTTTTCTCATCTGTCAAAAGATATGGAAAAGGAAATGGTAAATCACTATCTTTGCTAAGAAAATCCCCAATACATGAAGAGCCAGATACTACTGAAATCAAAAATAATAACTTCTAAAGGGGGATATTTTACTTGCAGTTTCAGTATATAATAAGTAATAATGAAATAATGATTTGGTTCATCATTTGGTCTCGCCTTTTAAAATTTGGTATGTTTTACCCCAATTATATGTAAAAGTATCTTTTTAACATTCATTTTTTGAAGTTTTGAGTTCCAAATTCTCTTCCTTCCTCCCTTCTCCCCTCATTGAGAAGGAAAGCAATTTGATATAGGTTATACATATTTGGTCATGCAAAACATATTTCCATATTAGTCATGTTGTGAAAGAAAAAACTCACCAAAAGAACAACACCTCCAATAAAGTTTAAAAAAAGCATGCTTCAATCTGCATAGAGACTCCATCATTTCTGTCTCTGGGGATGAGAGCATTTTTCATCATAAGTCTTTTGTAATTGTCTTGGATCAGCATAATGCTGAGAATAGTTAAGTCATTTACAGTTGATCATCGCTGTTACTGTTACATTGTTCTCCTGGTTCTATTCTTTCACTTTGCATCAGTTCATGTAAGTCTTCCCAAGTTTTTCTGAGAGCATACTGTTTGTCATTTCTTATTGCACAATAGTATTCCATCTATAATCGCATATGACAACTTGCTCAGCCATCCCCTAATTGATGGACTTCCCTTCAAATTCCAATTCTTTGACACCATAAGAAGATTCACTATAAATATTTTAGTACATATATGTCCTTTTCCTTTAAAAAAATCTCTTTGGAATACAGTTGGTTTCAATTTTACAGCTAGAAATTTATATATCCATAGTACCTCTAACCATGAGGGGAGACACAGAAGTAAAAACGAATGATTGCCTAGTGAAAAGTTCGCCCAATACAAAGTCTCAGTTTCTTCATGTTTAAAATTGGGATACCAAAAGAACCTGACTCATAGGGCTGTTTTGTATATCAACCAAGATTAGGTCTGTTAAGTGTTTTGAAAAGCTTAAAGCAATGCAGAAATGAAAACTAATAAGTTTATTATCAAGAACTATAGACTTCAAGGGATATATGTTGAGTGTGATGGAAATAATGACATTATAAGGGCAGTGAACAACTTGGAGAGGGTGATGTATAGTACTGGTCAATATAGAGAGGAAAGAAGAGAAACGTGGAAATGTATTCTGTAAACTGCCTGAAATAGTGGGACATTCCACTATCACTAAAGAAGTAATTAAAAAAAAAATTCAATTTAATTTTACTTTCAGATCCACGTTCTCCCCTTTCACTTCCCCTTCTCCTCCCCGCCCCCAAACCCCATTGAGAAAGAAAAACAAAACCTATTATAAACTTGTAGAATCAGGCGAAACAAATCCCTGCATTGATTGGCTCTCTATTTCTCTCCTCTCTCTCTCTCTCTCTCTCTCTCTCTTTGTCTCTCACTCTCTCTCCTCTCTCTCTCTTCTCTGTCTTTCTCTCCTCTGTGTCTCTTCTCTCTTTCTCTTTTTGCTCTCTGTCTCTGTCCTCCCTCTGTCTCTCTCCAGATTTATGTATACACACACACACAGATAGATATATGTGCATGTCTCAATCTGCATTCTGAGTCTATCAGTTCTCTATCTGGAGATGGGCAGCAGAAGACCATGGGTCTTCTGGAAATGTGACTGGTCATTGTGCTGATCAGAGTTCGACATTGTTTGTATTTACAATATTGTTGTTATTATAGAAATTGTTCTCCTGGTTCTGCTCACTTTGTGCTGCGCCAGTTCATACAAGGTTTCCTTGAAACTACTCCCTTCATCATTTCTTACTGAACAATAGTATTTCATTACCTTCATGTAGCATCATTTGTTCAGTCATTCTTCAGTTGATGGCACCATCTCACTTTCTAATTCTTTGTCACAACAGAAAGAGTTACTATAAATATTTTTGTACACATAATTCCTTTTCCTCTTTATTTGATCTCAAAAAGGCAATTATTAATGGGGGGTTTTGGCAGCTAACTATTAAACCCCTTACTATTAACCAGGATATGGTGAGAAAATCTAAAGCTAGTTCTCCTGGTGAAAAGAAAACTGACTGAAAACAAAGCAGGAGGTCTGTTTGGGGCTGGCAACACAATTCTCAACAATTCATGACCCAATGGCATCACCATCTTCTATAGTGATCCTTCTCAACAGCCAGTGGCTCTGTGACAGTATTTAGTCATAGTGGGCAGCCTGCCAACCTACCCAGCACTTCTACAAGGGATTTAAAATGCAAAGCCTCAGTCATTTTTTGGAGGACATTCCCACTCATCTGGAGTAGAACACTTGAAGTTCCAGCTGAGCATTGCAGAAATAACACAAGAATGACAAATAACTGATGTGGAGAAATATATTTGTCATTTTTTTTGTGGTCATGTTCAATTCTTCCAAACTCCCATTTGGGGTTTTCTTGGTAAAGAAATGGGAGTGGTTTGCTATTTAATTCTATAGCTTATTTTATAGACAAGTAACTGAGGCAAATAAGGTTAAGTGACCTGAACAGGGACACCCAACTAGTAAGTTTCTGAGGCTGGATTTGAACCCTTGAAGATGAGTCTTCTTGACTACAGGCTTCCTGACTACTCTAGGAGAAACTTAGTACTAAGGAGAAGGCTTATTGAGAACGTCAAGGAATGAACTTTTCTCCCTCCCTGCTTCAGCACTAACAGAACAGACAGACAACTTGGTAGTGTGAACAGTTCAGAGGATATTTATTCCCAGATCCTTGCTACCCTTCAGGATTAGGGAGGTAAGGCTTCTGATTTTCTTTTACATTGGGAAAAGCTGCACCAGAGGGTTGCAGCCAAAGAAGAGTATTGCTTGAAGAATGGATGGATGATGGCAGCCAGATTCAAGTGACCAGGGAGTTAGTATGTGATAAAAGCATAGAGTGGTGCCTTACAGTAGAAGTAACATCTACGATGGTCCCTGCCATGTAGGCTGGCCTAATTTCCCCTTCAAAGCAGGAAGGCTGTCCCTAAGACTTGATTGGTCCAAAAGACTTGGACTCCAACTTGAATCAGCTTCCCTATCATCCAGACTATAAAAGGGCCAGGCCATGATGAGGCAGGACTCTTCAAACTTGACAGATTTTTCATTCTCAAAACACCTTCTGGTCCAAGACGCACTTTTTCTTTCTTTCTTTTTTATTGACTTGTTTGTTTACTTTTAGTTTACAAGATTCAGTACCAGAATCACTTGAGTTTCAGATTTTTATCCCCTTCCTCCCCACTCCCCACCCCCACCATGGTGACATACAATCATGTATAGGATCTGAAAACTCTTTCACATTATACAATAGTCTGGTTGTATAGGTATTATATAGCCAATGGAGTGAACAGTGAGAAAAGAAAAACAAAAGCCAAACATAGAAAAGAGTGATAGCATGCATTGCTTCAGTCTCCTTTTAAACTCTGGTCTTTCTGGATCTTTCTCTAAATGTAGACATCTCCTGCCATCCTGAGACTTGTAGAGTTGTCTTTTAACTGTGCGATGCTGAGATGAGTCCGGTTTTTCAAAATCGGTCATCACACATATGATGTATCTGTGACTGTGTACAAATTTTTCCTGGTTCTGGTCTTCTCACTTAGCATCAATTCGTATAAGCCTCTCCAGGTAATTATGAAGTCAATCTCCTTCCCATTTCTTATAGCACAATAGTATTCCACAAGATGCACTTTTGATGAGAAGTGTTTCCACATGAAAACAAGGGGAGTCTCTTCTTACTGAAAACACTGAACCAGTGCTATATGCGTACTGAGTATACTTTCCTTGCTATTATGTTTTAAAATATTTTATCTTATTTACTAACAGCACAAAAATCTTTCTGCTCTCACCAAAACCATAACTATTACTAATATTTTATACTGAGAAATATGATTGAATGTTACATTTTTAAAAATCTTGGTTTAATACCTTGTAATACAGTAATCTCTATGTCTGGGTCTGTTTAATTTATCCTTATACTTTACCTTAACAGTTGTCATAGCAGAGATACATCCCAGTGCTATGGATATCCAAATATTTCCATGCTATTGTCAAATAAACTTTTTGTTAAGCATTGGTTGGTTTCATGTGATTCCAATAGTGGACCTTAAAGGGACCAGTTTGAGTCAGGCCTGGCCCAGAATATGTCTCTCTGCTGTATGAAACAGCAAGGACAGTTTTTTGATTACTTGAAATTGATGGGACTGGCCAAGAAATCAAAAGTGTGGCCAGTGGACAGAAAGAGAAAAGTCAGAATTCAATTCAACAAGCATTTAGTATGCATGTAGTATATCCAAGGCACAAAGACAAAGTAGTCCAGGCTGTGCCCCAAAGGAGCTTACATTCTACTGAAGGGGTTTAATCTGCGCACAGAAATTTTAAAAATGGAAAGTCATTTCTGGCAGAAGAGCATCAATGACAGGCTTCATCAGGAAAGGCCTCTTGTGGGAGATGGTATAGCCTGAGCCTTAACAGGAGCAGGGGATCAGAAGAGGCAGAAGGGAAAAGGAAGAGAATTCCAATAGTAGAGGATAACACAAAGAAAGGTGCTAAAGGTGAATATGGAATAGCAAGTTTGGAATATGAAATAGAATGGAATATGGAATATAAGTTTAAAGGTCTTTAAATGCCAAACAGAAAAATTTGCATTTTATCCTAGAGGCAATAAGATGCTCATGAAGCTTCTTGAGCAGGGGAGTGACATCATTAGATTTGTGATTTAGGAATACCAAAATGGCAGCTCTCTGGAAGATGGTTTGGAGAGGGAAGATGATGGAAACAGTAAAGACAATTAGGACACAATAGTAATAGTGTAGAGGAGATATGATAAGGTCTTGAACTAGGGCGGTGCCTACATGATTGGAGAGAAAAGAACAGACATCAGAGATGTTATGGAAGTAGAACTGCCAAGATTTAGCAACTGATAGATTTGGGCAGGTTTAGGAACGTGGGGACAGACAGTGAAGAGTTTAAAATGGCTCTGGGGGCAGCTAGGTGGTACAGTGGATAGAGCACTGACCCAGATAAACCAGGAGGATCTGAGTTCAAATATGGCCTCAGACATTTAGTGGCTGTTTGAGCCTGGGCAAGTCACTTAACCCTGATTGCCTTTCCCCCACCCCAGTCCAGAAAAAGAAAATGACTCCAAAGCTTTGAACCCAGGTGACTATAAGGATGGTAAAGGCCTTAGTAGATATAAGGCAGATAGGAAAAAGTATAGTTTCAGGGGGAAAAATGAGCTCTCCTTTGGACAGTTTGAGTGGGAGATGCCTATGGACAACCAACAAATATCCAGCAGGCTTTGGAAACTAGAATTTTAGAGAGAGGTAAAAGCTAGATAAGTAGGTTTGGGATTCATCTGCATAACAATGATAATTGAAGCCTCTGGGGCTCTTTAGGTCACTTAGAGTATCACTTAACCCCCAGGGCCTACTACTGTCCAGGGATGTGGACTCAGACGCTTTGAATTTATTTTCACCCAAGCATTTACGTACTTTACCCAACACTCAAGGGCACTGGCTGGGGCTGCGGGGTGGGGCGGGGGGACGGTGGCAATCAAGCCCTCTGTGATTCTGGGGGAGTTGAGTCTTCTTGTCATCTCCTCCCACGAGGATCTGACAAGTGCCTGCCATCTGTCATTCTACTCATAACCTCCCAAAGAGTAAAAGGCAAGTCATTTAGGGAACTTGGGAACGAGACTAACACCTGATACTTTTCTTTTTCCCTTGTGTTCCGATACTGGCAGAAAACTCTGATCCTGCGCTCTGACTGCTCCTCAGTATGGTTAGGTTATTGGCTGGGCTGTTGGAGACATCAATCAATCCTTGCTGCCTGTTTATGGATAGCTGAGGAGTGAAGTTAAAAAACAAGAGCAGACCCAGGCGTGGAGAGAGACTCCCGAGCTTATCGTGGTCTCCTTCCCTTTTGAGCCACCAGTCTGTGAATATCTTTTTAACTACATCCTACAGTTCTTCTACCCTTTTCCTCTTCGGTGCTTTTTGTATCAGTCAAAGCTTGGTTGGTGTGTTTACATTTAGAAGATTTATGGGTGGGACTGCCCATTATAGCTACGTCCAGGCACAGCTATAGTCCTCTATAGGTCTCCCCGTCAAAGAAACGTTCACACTCCCTGTAAATCATACGGAGCACACCACAACATCTGTGATCATATATCATAATTATCATGGTTTAACATACAATAGTTGTAGGCGGTCATTCTAACTACATAGTACGATGCTCACGCTATTACCTAAATAAAGCATTCACAATACAAGGGGGGGGCAGCTAACACTGGTAATATTGGTGTGTAGTTAACAGAACATATAATACAACTTCAATAACACATATTATAACGTGACATATATGAAACTAAGGAAATAAATCTTATGCAAGACCTAGATGCCACATAGCATTTGACCTACTATATCAAATATGTACATGTACAAATGTATACACATAAACCCAGCAACACAGTATTTGATAAACTCAGACCCACTCTTGGGGCAAGGACTCCCTATCTGACAAACACTTCTGGAATTACCAGAAAGCAATCTGACAAAAAGTAAGCTTATGCCGACATTTCACATCATATACTGGAGTAAGCTCCAAGTGAACAGGTGACATATATAAAAGCTCACTTTTTTTTAAAAAAAAGAAGGATAAGCTGTACCTTTTAGAGCTGTGAGTACAGAGAGAATTATTAACGTGACAGAAGCGATGCTAGGAGACAAAATAAACAATTTTGATTGTATAAAACTGAAAAGCCAGCTGGATGGGGGAGGGGAGACTCAAGAGCTAACAAACGCACATTGTATAGAGGAAAGTGTGCATTTTACCTACAAAAAATAAAGAAAACTTAAAGGGCTAATAGGAGTCCCTAAATAGATACAGAAAATACCTAATCTACTACAGCTCTTCTCTGAAGGGAACTGGACGTGAACATGCTAGATTAGTAACACATATTCCAAATTCCTAGCCTACAATGTTCTACACAGTCCCTCTGAGATATATAGTACCACTCTGTGATTTGGACTCCTTCCAGAAAGTAAATGCACTTGGGGCTGTTGGACAATTCCTTTCCCATCACTGTACCTGAACTGGCCAAATAGCTCACAGTTCACAGTTATGGGGAGGGGGAGCAATAGGTCTTCTGTTCCTTCATCTCATGGCTCCGTCTTTTATTTCTCCTCCCCCTGAAAGGGGCTAAGGATGCAATCTTCTCCCAAAAGGCACAATGCTCAGGCATTCCAAGGAGAGACTGTAGTACATTAGGTGCTGAAGTGGATAGACTGCCAATCCTAGAGTCAGGAGGATGAGTTCAAATCTGGCCTCAGACACTTACTAGCTGTGTGATCCTGGGCAAGTCACTTAGCCCTGTTTGCCTCTCCTCATCTGTCAAACAAGTTGGAGAAGGAAATGGCGTACCACCCCAATATCTTTGCCAAGAAAACCCCAAATGAGGTCACAGAGAGTTGGACACAATGAAGTTGAGTCAACAACAAAGGATGAATTTGGACTCAGAGGACCCAGTTATTAATTCTGATTTACCACTTTTACCTTTGTGACTTTGGCCAAGTTATTCTTTGGGCTTGTTTTTTTTCTCTTTAAAATTAAATTAAAATTTTAAATTTCTGAACTTAAACACCACCCATAAAGTGAGGGTTCCATTTACACATTAGAACACAAACATAGAATTGTATACGAAACCAAGACTCTCCATTTCATTGCCTGCTGTAATGTATGTGTGTGTGTGTGTGTCTACTTTCAAGGTTGTTTTTCTTTACAATGTTGTCTTTGCATAAATTATTCTCCTAGTCTTAATTAACTTCGTTCTTCACCAGTTCATACTACCCAGCATTCTCTGAAATCATCTCTTTTATAATTTCTTATAGCACAATAATATTCCATTATATTCATGTACCAAACCTTGTTTAGCCATTCTCCAGTAGATCCTAGTTCTTTTCTTTTGCCCCCCACCTTTAATCCCTTTTAAACCAAAACATTTGTTTTGTTCTTGACTATTCTCTTCCCTGTGTAATCCTCCCTCTTAACAGCCTCCCTACCCCATTCCTACTTGTTTCCCTATGAATTACTTAAAGTGTATATGTACTAAGCGTGTTTTCAACCCTCCTTCATCCACTTCACATAAGAGAGAGGTTCATCTGGTGTCTACTCCCACCAGCCTTTCCTTCATGTCTACATACTCTTCTCATTCAACTTAATTATGAGTTCCACCCCTTCTTCCTTTCTACATTAGTGTATTCCTTTCACCTTCTTTTCTCTTTCCCCGCTTAAAATCCTCAGAACAGAACCAATCAACCACCCCAAACCTCTATTTTTCTTTTTTTTTTAAATTCATTTTATTTTCAATTTCTGAAACAAAACAAGCATTTCCATAACACAGATTTTTTCCATAAAAAAATGATTGCACATGAAACTGCAAATCTATCATGTACAATTTACTATTCCCTCCAAATAAACAATAAAGTTACCATTTAAATTTTTTTCCTTATTCCATTCCCTCAATACTCTTTGAATAAGGTGCTGAAGGAACACTTGTTCCTCCTTCCTCTTATTAAATGTAGCAATACTTTTAGATTGTCCTGAACTCTTTTGTTTGTATTTCAAAGTTCTTATTCTGATCTTTTTCATCAGAAATTCTTGGAAGAAAACTATCCTATTCATTAAAAATCCATGTTTCCCCTAGGCTTTGCAGTCTACTTATTCTGGGCTATAAACCAATACTGTCTGCCTTTTGGAAGGTCCTCTGTTTTCTTTGTATAATCTATCATCATCATTATCATCATCACCATCATCATCATCATCATCATCATGGAGCATTTATTAAGCACCTTATGCCAGGCACTGTGCTAATTTCTAGGGATACAAAAAAAAGCAAAAAGATTGTCTTTGCCTTCAAGGAGCTCCCATTCTAATGGAGAGAAAACATGCAAACAATTATGTACATATGAGATGTAAATGCCATAAATGGGAGGTTCTCTCAGAGAGAAGGTGCTAGTGAGGAGATAAAAGAAGGGGACTGGGAAAAGCTTTTTGCAAAACATGGTCATTGAAGGGCAGCTAGGTGGCACAGTGAGTAGAGCACTGGCCCTGGAGTCAGGAGGACCTGAGTTCAAATGTGACCTCAGACACTTGACACCCTTACTAGCTGTAAATCACTTAACCCCAATTGCCTTCCCCCCTCAAAAAAAAATATGATCACTGAGCTTAAAATCTTGAAGGAAACCACATGTCAGAGATGGGGAGGAAGAGAATCTAGGTGTGAAGAACAGCCTGTGCAAAAACATAGAGTCCGGAGAAGTGACTTATGGAAGGACCAGCAAAGAGGCCAGTGTCATTGGACCATAAAATATGTGGAGAGGTGGAAGGTGTAAGAAAAGTAGTAATGAGCCAAATTGTGAATGGATTTAAAATTCAAACAGAAGGGGGGGGGCGCTAGGTGGTGCAGGGAACAGAGCACTGTTCCTGCCTGGAATCAGGAGAACCTGAGTTCAAATATGACCTCAGACACTTGACTGCACTTACTAGCTCTGTGACTTTAGGCAAGTCATTTAATACCAATTGCCCTCCAAACAGCCAATCAATCAATCAAATAAAATTCAAACAGAAGATTTTATATTTGATCCTGGAGTCTAAGTTAGGAGGTGGGGGTCTGACATGCTTGGACCTGTGTTTTAGAAAAATCACTTTGGCAGCTGAGTATACAATGGACTGAAATGGGGAGACCAATTTGGGGAAAGCAACTAGAAGGTTAATGCAGTGGTCCCAGACATGAAGCAACAAGGGCATGCACCAGGATAGTAGATTTGTGAGTGGAAAAGAGGGCCCACAGAAGAGATGTTGTGAAGGACAGAATTTGGCAACAGATTGAATCTGTGGGATAAGTGCAGGTGCTTTCAAAAGTCCTAGGGAAAAACTCACGACTTTGTAAGTTCAAAAACTTGATTGAGTAGTTTCCCTCATTAACCCCATGTCTATATAGGTAATGGAATACAAAACCTGGCTACAGCTTATCCTACAAAAAGCACAAATGTTCCATGGCCATACAAGTGCTATCTGAAATTTTATTTTTTTCCTTTTTGGAGAGGGGAAGGCAGGGCAGTTGGGATTAAGTGACTTGCCCAAGGTCACACAGCTAGTAAGTGTTAAGTGTCTGAGGCCAGATTTGAACTCAGGTTCTCCTGACTCCAGGGCCAGTGCTCTATTCACTGCACCACCTAGCCTCCCTGGGTAATTTTGGACTGTTGGCCATGAAAGAACTCTGGAACTTGGTTGAAATAGATTCCACTAGTCCAAAATAATAGCCAATATATTTAGCATGTGTGAAGCCTGTGTTTGTTGTGTTCAAAGGAAAGTGCTGACAACTTGTACTTGGAGTAAATTTGTGTGCATTTTGTCAATTTATCTCTGGGTGGGCTTTGGAAGAATATAAGCAACATCCAGGTAGTAACAGACTGTTTCATGCAGTAGGCATATCCAACCAAGAACCAGAAAGCTTCTACAGTTGCCAAAGTATTGTGGGAAATCTATTTCTCTGAATATAGCTTCTTTGCCAGGAACCATTCTGACCAGGGTCAAAATTTTGAGAGCAAGTTACCCAAGGAGGTGTTAGATTTGTCAGGAATCAAAAATCTAGAAATATCCCTTACTATATTCAAAGAAATCTGCAATCAGAACATTTTAATCAAATGAACATGCTGGCACTGAACATGCTGGGTGGGGGAAGGGGGAAAGAGGGCCTGAGAGCTAAACAAAAGGCTCATTGGGGTTGGTATATGGTATTTCTGGTGTAGCCATCTAATGTCACCACCAAGAATGATGTCACAGATTTTTACCCTTTCTTTGCTGATGTCTGGGCTGGAACTATGCTTGTCTAGTGATTGGTGCATGGGTATTTCTTAAGATTAAAATATAGATTCCAGGAAAATTACTTAACCTTTCAATGCCCTAGGGAACTCTCTAAGAAAAAAAGTTGCATAGACATTGCTGAGCTGCATTGTTAAATGAAGTTTCTCACTGGGAATTCTCTACACTACATGGAGGAGGAGGAAGACAGAAGGAGCAGAAGAGAGAGAAGAAGGAGAAGGAGAAGGATGAGAAGGATGAGAAGGAGGAGGAGGAGGAGGAGGAGGAGAAAGTGGAGGGGATGAGGAGGAGGAGAAAGTGGAGGGGATGAGGAGGAGGAGAAAGTGGAGGGGATGAGGAGGAGGAGGGGGGTAGGAGGAGGAGAAGGAGGAGAAGAAGAAGAAGAAGAAGAAGAAGGAGGAGGAGGAGGAGAAGGAGGAGGAGGAGGAGGAAGGAGGAGAAGGAAGAGAAGGAGGAGGAGAAGGAGGAGGAGGAGGAGGAGGAGAAGAAGAAGAAGAAGAAGAAGAAGAAGAAGAAGAAGAAGAAGAAGAAGAAGAAGAGTGACAACGACATGGAGACTCGCTGACAATGTTTCTCAGCTAAGAGACAGGCTAAAGAAGGTCTAGCACCTGGCTATGGCCTCAGTTCAGAAAAGCTCCAAATGAAACAACTGACAGCATGATGATGATTTATTGTTAAGAACTCTAGTTAGGAAATACAATCTTAAGAAATCTTGGCATCAAGGGAAAATATGATGATTTACTAAAGCTGAGTCACTCATACCAAGTTGCTGAATGACTAGGCAGTCTACAAACTGGCCCCAGGGAATGATCAGGGCCCCACAAAGACTACATCACAATCACCACAGAGGTGTTAGCTGCTGCCCAGAGAGGAGTTAGCCACATTCCAGAGTGAACAGGAAGATAAAAGCAATGGAAAGCCATCTACATGTCCCTGAGAAGAGCATGTCCATTAGCTGGATATTGACTACTGGAGTCAGGAAATAGCTTTTATGGAAAGAATTTGGACTAAGATTCTGATAAAGGATCACTTGTAGGTCTGTACCTTCTCAAGGGTCACAGAAGTCTTCTAAAATCACTTGATATGAAGATGAACTTCTGTTTGGACAATAGGGGAGGTATGAATTCAGAGATTTCCATTTTTCTGCCAGTCAAAGAATTTGTTGATATCCTCAAGGAAGCAGAGACCATCTATTCATTGGGGGACTGGAAGCAACAATAGCTAGTCCAAACCACCCATAAGATCAGAAAGGGAACTTCAGGCCAACAGGCCTAGTGATATTAGTATGAGCCTTGAGTCATGATGGAGCTCAGGATTAAGACTGCAAACTAGGGGCGGCTAGGTGGTGCAGTGAATAGAGCACTGGCCCTGGAGTCAGGAGTCCTTGAGTTCAAATCTGGCCTCAGAGACACTTAACACACACACACACACAAAAAAAACCTAGCTGTGTGACCTTGGGCAAGTCACTTAATCCCGATTCCCATCCAAAAAAAAAAGGCAAAAAAAAAAAAGACTGCAAACCAGTGATACATAACTAATAGCAGGTTGAAACAGATATGTGCTGTGGGCAAGGAGATGAGCTACAAAACCAAACTAGCATAAGGAGAAGAGCAGCAGATGAAGTAAGTGACTTCCCCTCCAATTCTTGAGAAAAACCAAAGGTAATCCTGAAAAAGTACTGCACCTAGAAAAACAACACTCTAGGGCAGTGGTTCTCAACCTGTTAAGGGTTATGTTCAGTTTGTAACAATGAAAATACATCCTGCATATCAGATATTTACATTATGATTCATAACAGTAGCAAAATTACAGTTATGAATCAAATAGCAATGAAAATAATTTTATGTTTGGGGGTCACCACAACATGAGGAACTGTATTAAAGGGTCTCGGCATTAGGAAGTTTGAGAACCACTGCTCTAGGGGCCACACTAAGAAGCCTGGGCTCTTTAGAGCCTGCTATACCCACCTAACATCTAACTTCGAATATCTTTCCATGAATAAATTGATATGAACCTCTACTGTATTAGAGAGACAGATGGGTTCATTAGGAGGTGACTAGAACACAAGATGACATTTTTGAGGATAGTAACCATTCAAGTTCTTTGCCAGATAATTCAATTTCTTCTTATTTAGGCTGAATTTTGCTTGAATTCTTTTCCTTTAGATCCATGTGTTACCTGTTTTGGTTTGTTATAGAAGTATTTTTTTTTTTCTTTTTGGAGGGCAGTTGGAGTTAAGTGACTTGCCCAAGGTCACACGGCTAGTTTCTTGTGTTAAGTGTCTGAGGCCGGATTTGAACTCAGGTACTCCTGACTCCAGGGCCGGTGCTCTATTTACTGCGCCACCTAGCCGCCCCTTATAGAAGTATTTTGATAAGAGTTTGGAGTTGTGGGTTTGAATAGAGGACTACCTAAAAAGTTCTGTGAACCTGGCTGTAACTGGAAATAGGTAGCAGTGAACAAGTGGCTCAGAATAATGAAAATAATTTTTCTTTTGTGATCTTCTCCAGCCCTTGTTTGGTTCTCCTAATCTCAGATCTGAAAGGTGTCTACTTAATTTTACTTTTGATTCTTTTATGATGTGACCTTTTATGCTTAGACTGCATAGTCAACTTGTTATGAAAGTATGTGATATGAAAGTATGTGGTACAAAATGATAAGTCTAATCATATTTTCTGCCAAGCTGCTTTCCAGTTTCCCGAGTTGCCCTTCAACTCCTTCTGGGTCTTGCTTATGAGGTGTTCCACTGAGATATCGATTAGATTATAACTGCTTTACAATCTGGTCAGACATCTGATGATGCTAAGCCTTTGTGCTTTGTGCTTTCCCACCCCCAATTTCCTCCTTGGCACCCGGAACCTTTTATAATATGGCTTTCTGCTGCAGCAGCATGCTAGCCCTAAAAATGAACATTTTTTTTTCTAAAAAAAATTCTTTTTAATTTTTTACTTCTCAACATTCATTTCCACAAGATTTTGAGCTACAAATTTTCTCCCCGTCTCTCCCCTACCCGCCACCCCAAGATAGCGAACCTACTGAGTACCCCTTCCTCAATCTGCCCTCTCTTAGATCCCCTTCCATGACCCTCCCCCCCTTACTTTCCTGAAGGGCAAGATGGATTTCTATACCCCAGTGCCTGCATATCTTATTTCCCGGTTGCATGTAAAAACCGTTTTTAACAAAAACGAAAACTTCTGAGGACTGTGGGGCACTAGAAAACGGAGAGGGTCTGTATATCGCAAGGACAACTCCCTCCCCTGCGCCCCCGCATCCCGTTTTCCTCACCTGGGGAAGGTGGGAAGTTGGGAGATACGACCCTTTGGGGCTGGGGAGTGCAGGTCAGGGCACCAGCTTCTCCCGCAAGTGGAGGATACCACCCAGCGGTCAGAACTCCGAAGCGCAGGCTCTTGACTATTCCGAATCTCGGACTCCACAGCCTCGCGTGGGGTACATCGGGATCTGTAGTCCTACGGCGTCCGAGGCGGGATGCTGCCGAAAGATCCTATGGGAATTGGAGTTCACAACCCCCGCAAGAGAGTCGGGAAGAGAAGGCGGCTTCCTTTTCTCTTCAAAGCAGGACTACGACTCCCGTGGTGCCCTGCAGCAGGCCGCGCCTGCGCAGTGGGTCAGGCGGTCTGTCAGTCTCG
>CM053596.1:62873889-62928748 GCA_028646575.1 Pseudocheirus occidentalis
GACGAGAATCTGGGGTGCCAATGAGTAGAGGGCCGGGGCGCTCAGGGGTGGGGAATAGGATGCTGAAGGTAAAGGGGCTCTGGAGGCAGGAGTACGGAGGGGAAAGGGGACGAAAGGAGCGGGGAGAGGTGCTGAGGGGGAGGAGGAAGAGAGTCTGAGATGCTGGGGGTGAGAGAAGGGAAGTGACGCTAACACCTGTGTGTTTTCTCCGCTCCCTAAAACCGAAGCTCCTTGAGGATGGGATCCCATTGTGCCTGGGACCGTAAATGCTTGTTGATTGTCTGGAGCACTGAGGTGGGGGGTGAAGGGGGACGTTGAGAAGAGGGTGGCTTTGGAATGAGGTGTAAGGCGGGGACAAGAGAGAGGGGGATCAAGAGAGCTGGGGCATTGAGGAGGGGGAGACTCTAGGGAGGAGTGAAGAAACTAGATGGGGAGCTGAGGAAGGGGAGATGAGGGCCAGCCAGAGGAGGGACATTGAGGTGTACTCTGTAGGAGGGAGTACTTAACTGGGACTGCCTTCTGGGTCAGGGGCTTCCCAGGAAAGAGTGAGAACTTCAGGAGGGGAGAATCCTGTTGGTTAAGGGATTGGGGGTGTTGTGAAGGTATGCCCTGGGCAAGGGATGAGGCAAGCAAGGAATGCTCATATTAGGAAAGGTCCTATTTCCAAGACTGGGAGTCAGGGGTGCTTAGAATGAGAACTGGGAGGAGAAGGAAGGTAGGCCTATATAGAGACTCAGGATAGGGTCTGAAATGGGAGCAACAGGATTAGATGAGAGAAGGTGTGTATGAGGGAGAGGCTGTTATGGGGTTGAAGGATCTGGAGAAGAAAGTCTAATATGGGGCTGACTGAGGGAAACTAGAGGGGAGCTGATATGATACAGACTAGAGACTGTAATTGGAGCTTTGTTGTTCAGACATATCAGTTGTGTCCAACTCAACATGACCCCATTTGAGGTATAATAAAAATTCTAGAGTGGTTTGCCATTTCCTTCTCCAGCTCATTTTATAGATGAGGAAACTGAGGCAAACAGGGTTAAGTGACTTGCCCAGGGTCACACAGCCAGTAAGTATCTGAGACCAGATTTAAATTCTGGTCCTCCTGACTCCAAACCTGTTACTCTACCCATTGTACTAGCTAGTTGCTCCGTCATTGTTGCTCCAGTGCAGATCACAGATGAAAAGGAGGGTCTGTAATGTTACTGGGGGTGGGGGTTCCTTCTGAGAGTTTGAAAACAGGGGTTTTATGCATACTTGAAGGAGTTGATATATATGGAAAGGCAAAGGTCTTTATGAGGACCAGAACCATCATCTCAGGGCCAATGGGCCTTCCATGTCGTTCTTTATTTTCTTGTGACATATACCTTCTTCCTTTCACTTCTACCCCAGCACTGGTGACACTCCCTCCTTAAATCTTCTGCATGTAAAACCAAGTGCTCTGCAGCCATCTCCATCCCATGAGAGGATTGTTTCACTCAGCTCCTTGGGGAGATAGGGTACCTTCACCCAATACCTACATCTTACATCACGAGTAGAAAGGTACCCAGGACCTAAGAAATCAGAAATTCTTACTGTAGCAATATCTACCTTTAAAACTTACACAAGTCACCTCTTTTGGCCTCAGATTCCTTCTTTGTATGATAAAGGCGAGATTGGACAAGGTGGTGTCCTCCAGCTCTACATTTATATGTTCACACTATCTTCTTTGGAAAACCAGTGAACTTTTGTCAGTGTCACCCTCAAAAGTCTTGTGGCCTGATATTATTGGGAAAAAACACCCAAGATTTCTTTTGGAATTTAATAGCAGGGAGTGGGAATATAAATGAGCAGTTGGTTTGCTTTTCCTGAAGATAGGAACATTTTAGAGTGACAACTAAGAGAGACAGAGCTCTTCTAACTTGGAAATCTAGTGCTCCACTGATAGCTCAGGATTGTTTGCTGCTGCCTGGTTTTCAGTCACTTCCCCTTCTTCATACCTGCAGCACTCATTGTCCAGAGTCAGCTGTCTAAATATTGGTGTGGGCTTAGATAGGATACTTTTCCTCTTTAGTATTATGTCAGTAAAAGCCTCTTCTGCTTTTTGTGGTACTTATTTCAACTTCGATGACCAATTCTTTTGTAAAACTGGAAAGCTAAGTTATTCTCCTAACAGGGTTTCTTTTTCAAAAATGTTATGCATTTGAAAGACAGAAGCAGCTCACCTTGCTATTTTTGTCTGTTGGTGACTACTCGCTAATACTTGATAAAAAAAAAAAAAAACCCAAAACAATCACCGACCCTAATCACAGTCATCTCCGTTCTTTATTGTTAGTAACCTGAGTTTATCATCTCCGTTCGTTTGACCTTTGAGGTCCAAGACCTGAAGGAGAAAAATGGATGGGTGAACAAAAGAGTGGGATACCTGGAAAGAGAACCTCTTTATTTACCAACTTTCCCTGCAAACAGGGAAAAAAAATCATATCCTTAAAGTTATTGTTCTTCATCTGTAAAATGGGAGTAATGATATTTGACTTATTTCACAGATTTGCCATGAGAATTGAATACTGGCCAGTGCTGGATTGATTTGTTCCTACATTAAAACGATTCCAATGCTGGCTCCAAAGGGCAATTCATCATTCATATCAAGTTTAGAGGTAGAAACCCAGTTTCAATTGGGGGAGGTTAACTGACAAATAGCAGATTTTCAATGCTTCTTCTGAGAGCCTAATTTGTGCTGCCCCAAAGCTCTCAGAAAATAGTGGATTTACATTTTAAAGTATGAAAACTTGGGTTCTTAAGCGGAGACCTAGAAATGAGGGTGGGGAATAGAGAAGCAAAAGTCAGGGGTCTCCAACTTAGATTTGGGAGAATCTGACTCTGAAACCAGACAAGAGCTTCTTATCTCTTGGTACCTGTTGTTCTTGGCAGGAAATTGGGGGCAGCAGTGTGAATAAAATACTTGTTGACCTCATATGAAAAGTGTAAATAGTTGTGATTTGCAAATTACTTGGCATCACTGTGGACTGGGGCTTGTGTTATTAAGGGCAGATATCCCAACTTCAGGTTCTATCCATTATTAAATGAATAGAAAGCTCTCATGACTTAATGCAGTAAGGGCAAATCTCTGGACTAGTAATTGCTGGATGTACTCCATCCATTCATGCCCAAGGCTTTCAAATGCCAGGTCTTTGACTTTACAAAAAAAAATTTCCTTCCTTAATACCTGTCCTTACTTGCCATGTTTGGTAAATTGTCTCCTAGAGATGCCCTGGTTAGAATCTTTCAATTAAGTTAAAGGAACTTTGTGATTCTTAGCATGATAATCTCAGGCTTTCACAGATGGATTTGATATTTTGGGTGTATTGTTATATTTTAAAGAGATTGTGATTAGTGACAATAAAGTTGTAGGAGTCAGTCTAGTAAAATAGATCAGTGGACCCAAGAATTCAGGGTTCTAAATTATAATCCTGGTTCTACCACTAAAAAGGTTTGTGATGTTGGGAAGGTTACAGCCCCTTTCTAGGTCCTAGTTTCCTCGTCTCTGAACTTTGATGCTTTAGATTTCTGATTTCATTATTATACATGTTTCCTCCACCAATGCAGATCCTAATTTTTTCATGCCTTCTCATCCCATACAATTGTTGTCTGTATTTTCTCATAAATTATACCTAGAAGATCTGCTCAATGGGTTGAACGCTTTCCTCTTGTTCTTTTAGTGTCTTAGAAGCAGCAGTGTGCCACCACCACTGCTTCTCTGTGTTTCATTCTTGATCCATGACCTACCTACTTTCTTTTTCATTCATATGGGTCTTCAGCAATGCCTTTCATGGCATTTCTTACATACAACTCACCAGTGATAACATTTTTGCAGCCTCCTTACGCCCGTTGCATATCTTTCCATTGCCTTTTAGTTATTTGTAATTTTGGTTCTGCCAAGACCATGGTATTCCTTGATTTGCAACCATATAACATCACTGGGAGAATATTGGTGTTAAAGAAATAGGCTTTTGCAAGAATGAGCATGTAGTTTGTAGTTTCCCAAATGAAATCTGTGATAACTCTTTCTTTGAGTTTGGTGCCTGTCCAAGATGTGTGTGTGTGTGTGTGTGTCTGTGTGTGTGTGTCTGTGTGTGTGTGTCTGTGTGTGTGTGTCTGTGTGTGTGTGCACGTGCACACGCGTGTGTGCACATGGAGAGAGTAATTATATAACTAATAGCCAGCTGCATGTCTCATGTCTGAGAAATATTATTTTTAATCTATTTTTATTTTCCCAGGGTGTAGGCTAGACTTTGTTGTGTATTTTGCTGAAGCATCATATTGGAGTAGGACTTTCATGGAGGTCACCTGTAAAGTGGGGATACCTGCTTAACTTATCTCATAGGAGTATTACGAGAATCAACTAGAGTAACAGTAAAAAGCTTTCCGAGAAAAAGAAAGTGTCACCATTATAACTGGGAAAGAAGTGGGGCAGAAGTAGTGAAAAAGAGAGACAATGGTTACATTACTTCCACCAAAAAACTAATAGAATCCAAAGAAAGCTCCCTAGATAAATCTTTGGAGGTTAGGCAGACTGAATGACATAAAAGAGAAGGTATGGAGGGAATATCAGTGAAGGGGGTTCCCATACCTGTGAAATCAGTGCTCCTTCAAAGTAAGAGTTGGCATTTATTTAGCAATTTAAAGATTGAAAAGTGTTTTATATGCACTCTGTTGATCCTTACAACAGCCCTATGAGGTATATTCTACCGATGTGACTAAACCTGTTTTATAGAGAAAGAAATTATGGTTCAAAAGAATTGTTCGTTGTCAGTGGTCATACAGCTAGTAGCAGGAACAGGATTCAGACCCACGTCTTCTTTGCTCTTAATTCAAGCCCAGCACTGTACCGTAGATATATATAAAGTATTAAATACAGTCAATCCACAGTGTATCTCTTATTCTAAAATGTAACTTTATTAACGGGAGATGGGACAAAGCAACCAACGTGCTCATTGGACCTAAGTAAGACCTTCAGCTTTGTCCTTCGTGTCTCAGTTCCAGAGAGCCTTAAAGCTCAGTATGGCAAGTCTCTTAAGTGCCTTAATTTACTTCACTCACCTGCCAGTTTAGATGGGGGCATGTTGGGTTGGCTTTTGTTTTTAGCCCTGTTTCTTTGTGACCTAGTTGTACAGATTGTGGTCTTGCCCATATGTGTCTGTCTTTCTTATTTAATGCTGATATTGTCTTTTTTCCCTTCTTTCCACCTGCCTGCTGCTTTCATTCTGTAGTATTGGTATTTGCCATTCCCTTTACCTTCGGCGTCTCTGCGTCTCATGGTAGGTGATAGGTTTCTTCATCTATCTGAGAAAAGAGTTGCTGTGATTGTCTGACAGTTGTTGTTGAAAGGCATTTAGGGCAACATTTTGAGCTGGATCAAAAATGTTTTTCGATGTTGCAGCCTTCCCCTCCATTGCTTCCCCATCCCATTCTCAGACTGCACAGCCTACAGCATTACAACACCCAGCAAACCCAGTGCATGACAAAGATATTTCCACTCAGGAATCATTAGAGCTATATATAGAGAGGGAGCCTTGTTTTTCCTGATACTGTTGTCCAAGGTGAAGGCTATAATCTGTTGTTGTAAAGGGTGCAGGTAGCCCTGCTTGATTTCCTTCCCTCCTGACTAGCAGTGCCTTTTGCTATCCAAGGGCTGGAGCTTTTATAAAGATATTGCAGAGGCTACAGTCTATTTATTTGGACAGACATTCCCTGGGGATGCTGAAGAAACCTTTCAAATTGCATGCTAATGAGCAGAGGATAATTGACAAATGATGGAACTTTCAGCTGTCTTCCAATGATGACTTGGATTCATAGTCCAAGAAGTACACCAGGGGGAGCCATGGTTCGTCTACTGAGGTAGGGTCTTGTTTAGGTCTGAGCTATGGGCTCTGTACCAGGGCAGCCTCTGCTATGTGGAATCCAACCTTGGCCAGTAGTTAGCATGAGTTGTTGACATTTGACTGCTAGACAGGAGCTCTTGGACAAAGTGCCCTCCTCCACCCTTTCCCTAAATGAGCCTAGCCCAAATTCTATTGGGTTAGTCCTGGGCAAGGTACTGGGTATCCAGGCTCACGGTAACTTTGCTGGATTTGACTTTTTCTCCCAGCATACAGGTGACTTTCTTCTGAAGCCTGAAAGTAGCCCGAGTGTCTTTTACCTCATTTACACAATCCTTTTTTTTTCCTGTGTTTGGTGCTGACTGCCTTTTGAATCTTATTTAGAGTTCTGAGCTTTTTACCCTGACCTATGGAGCTCTGGTTACCCAGCTTTGCAAGGACTATGAAAATGATGAAGATGTGAACAAACAACTGGACAAAATGTGAGTGAGCTGTGCCTGAGGCAAGAACTTTTCTTCTTTGGGAAGTTGGGGTGTGGGGAGGGGGGAACCCTGTGTTCTGAAACCTCGTTGTCCTTCTGGACCTTGGCAAAGGCTTCCTTCGAAGCTGTTCTCATTCTATACCAGCTCTTTGGTTACATTTTCACTAAGTAGATTTATTATGAAGCTTTGGAATTCTTTGCTTTCACTCCAGAGCTATGACAATGTCCTATTCTTGAGGTTACCCTGTGATTTGTTGTTGTCTGATCACCTTTCCAGGGGCTACAATATTGGTGTCCGATTGATTGAAGATTTCCTGGCTCGATCAAATGTTGGCAGGTGCCATGACTTTCGGGAAACAGCAGATGTTATTGCCAAGGTCGTCTCCCAAGGGCCCCCAGGCATTCCCTCCTTATTCTTTCAGAAGGGGCTCTGGCTATATTGGGGAGCTGATTAATAGCCATTATATACTTTGTGTCTTACTTCCAGAACCTCTAGGAGCTGACTGAGTTGTGAGGGAAGGGGATGGGCATAGGAGACACCCCTGTGAATTCTAAAATCCACTTAAATAAAAATCAGCTTTTCTTCAATGTGGCAAAATTACGAACTCCATAGGTCAGGGTAAAAAGCTCAGAACTCTAAATGAGATTCAAAAGGCAATTCTCTCCAGGTCAGTCATAGAAAGAGGCTCTTTCTGTTCCAGCATGGACACCATTCCTCCTTATCACATACTTCTGTCAGGCTCCAATGGTTATGAGAGGGCCATCCTCCTTGCAGTGTAGAACCAGCCTTAGTCTATCCATTTAACTGAGGAGGAGATGAGGAGGTAACCTCCTATACAGAGAAAATGATGTGTCCAGAGTGATTCTGTCCTAGGAAGAAATGCACAGCATGACTTAAGGGCCCTTTGTCAGGAGAGGAGGCAGAGGTGAAGCTACAAGCCCTTGGACCTTTGGTAGCTATGACTGTTTTCTCTGAATTTTCTTTCTGCATTTGGTTTGGATGCTTACAATTTGTTTGAGAAACAGTGAGCGGGGAAAGCACCCCTGGGAGCTTCAGCCTGCAGTGTGTTGCGCCAGAGGATGTAGACTTGGGGGGCAGAAATACTTTTCCAGTAATTATTTCTGGAAGGCAAACCCTCAGCCCAAAGCATTGTTCCCCTGTCTCTCGTTCTCCTGTATTGCTAGTGGGAAGGTACCATGGGAAGGAAGAGAAAGGATTACTCACTGCCCCATTCTTACCCCCACTGTTCTGTGTACCTCTAATAGGTAGCTTTTAAAATGTACCTGGGCATAACCCCAAGCATCACTAACTGGAGCCCTGCTGGTGACGAATTCTCCTTGATCTTGGAAAACAACCCCCTGGTCGATTTTGTGGAGCTTCCTGATAACCACTCGTCCCTCATTTATTCCAATCTCTTGTGTGGGGTGTTGAGGGGAGCCCTGGAGATGGTGAGTGCATCTTGGGGCCTCCTTCCTTGACTACGTCTGAGGTCAAAGAGCTTCCCCCAAGCCTTGCCAAGGGCCCTGCCGTTGCACTGGCTGACTTGATGAGGCATTTCTCATTATGAATATGAGAGGGGGAAGACCCTTTCTTTTTCCTGGGAGACATTTATGGTCACTCTATAAATAAATGATCTTGGGCAAGAATAGAATAGGGAGGTGGATAAAGAGGGAAGGGAATAAGCACTTATATAGGGTCTGCTATGTGCTTTTTACAACTGTTATCAGATCCTCACAACAACTCCTCCAGGTAGGTTTAATTATTACTCTACAGTAGAGAGAACTGAGAGTGACCTGAGTGAGACAGAAGTGACATGACCTGCCCAAGATCACACAGCTAGTAAGTGACTGAGGCTAAATTTGAACTCAGGTCTTCCTGACTCCAGGCCCAGCTCTCTGTTCTCTGCACCACCAGCTGCCATTTACAGGCTCTAAAAAGCTGTGCTCAATGCCCAATTAGATGCAAGTCACTACCTAGAGCTGCTAGTGGTGATCCTTCACTGAGGCCCCTACAACTAAAGAGTTGAGTCACTGACATGGAATAATTAGTGGCATTTTCTGAAGCCTGTAAGAGTTACCAAGTGCACCATATAAACTATGCTGGGGGAGACTGGGAGCAGTGTTGAGTCTTTGAAGGAGGGAGAAAATGACTAAGGAAGTCTGAGAAAAGTGTCCTGGCTTCCTAGTAGCAGATAAGAAGTCAAAGGATAGAAACAGTTTTCAAAAGTAGAATTGCAGGCTTTCAGCAACTACATAAAGCACTAATAATCTGAAATACAAATGAAAACAAATCTGAAGTTTCACCTCATACCCAGCAAATTGGCAAAGATGCCATAACGTGAAATTAGTGTTGGAGTGACCACTGGAAGACAGGCGCCCTAATTGGGAATCATGCATGTTCAGTCATCCCGTTCTTCACACGCTTGACCCTGAGGTTCCCACTACTGGACATATGCCTTAAAGAGAAGGAAGTCAGACGGGGCCCATAGAAACCAGGATATTCCTGAGCAGCCCCTTTTATGGTTGCAGACAACTATAAAGAAAGTGAGACCCACAAACTGCGAAGTAGCTGAACAAATTGTAGCGTCTGAGTGTGTTGGAATATCATTGCACCATAAGTTAGGATTAATAGGGGGTGTTCAAAGAAACATGGGGAGACGTGTGGACTGATGGGAAAGGCACTGAGCAGGATGAAGGAAACTGGCTTCATGAGATAATTGTGTTAATGTCAGAAGAGCGTTAAATGAGATGGGAAAGCTCCATGTCTGTAATAGCCATCCCTGGTCTCCCTACCCCAGGAGATCCACCTCCCTTCTCTCAGAGAAGTGAAGGGCTCATTGAGGCTCTGATGGCTTGGGTGACTGGGGTAGCTGCACATTTTTTTTTTTTGTTACAAGGGGAAGCCCCCTGAGAGGGGTAGTAGGGAAGAGGGTGCATGTCCAGAATTTACTGATAAAAAAAAAAGAAATACCAATAAAACTTAACATTTTAAAAATACTCCAGTTATGACTAGAGCCATTGGTAAGTAGAGGTAGACTGGCCAGGCAGGCCCACGAAGCTGTTTTTCCTCTCTGCATAGGTCCAGATGGCAGTGGATGTGAAATTTGTTCAGGACACACTGAAAGGAGACGGGGTGACAGAAATCAGGATGCGGTTCATCAAGCGAATTGAGGACAATCTCCCAGCAGGAGAAGAGTAACCATTCTGGGGCAGTGGAGATGACCAGCTAGGGTACTTGCTCATTCTCAACCCTCCCCTGGGGTTGTAAAGTCAAAGTGCCCCCACCTTAGAGAACTCAGTGACTCTTTAAGATGTTATATATTCTTCTAATCTTGGTTCCATTTTCCATGCTAATAAAAAGCAGACTTGTGTGATATATTCCTCTTATCCCACAAGTGTGTGCTACTGATCTCACTCTGCACAGTGAGTATTGTCTCATACTCCAGGGAGAAAGTCCTTCTCTCTCCTCTTCCCCTAACTGGTAGGATGGAAACTTCTTTACTTCTTGGATCAGAAGGAGCTCAAGCTAACTTTTTATTCCTGATTGAATTTTCCAAAGCAAAACCTTCTTTGACCTGATTGGGAGAAAAGCCTGGCACATCTGTCCATTCCTCTAACTTCTGTGCCCTCATGAGAGTCATCAACAAGCTGGGTGGGCGGGCACCTGGAAGGGGAGGAGGCTCTCAATCCTTGGTGACGAGCAGTAATGCTGGCCAGGAGAGACAGAGCCAGCAGTGCAGGAACCGGTGACTTCTGGGAACACGCCCAGGATTTGTCTTCTGTTCCGCTTGGCTGTTTCACCCAGGTTCCATTTTTTTATATGTACACACATACACACACTCCTCAATAAAGACACATTCGTAAGTGAAATCCCAGACACATCCATTTCCCAGTGCTCTCTGCTCAGCTCCACCCAGCTGGCCTGTGGATTCTGCTGCAGGGGTGAAGAGGGCCAGTCTGACACACTTAGTGGGCAAGGTCCAGTATTGGTCTCCAAAGCCTGACCTTGCCTTTGGTGCTCAAGTAAGAACTTCCCTCGAGAGAGAGAGAGCAGAGTTCTGGGACTCTGGCAGCCAGCCGTGGGATGTTTAGTAATGTGTGTTCCAGTCCTGGGGGCGCCTCTGGTGTCTGAAAGACCCTCAAGGGGAGACCCAAGTCCTTGGGGTTTTTGAAGTGATAAATTCACATTTCTGTAGCACTTCAGGACTCACGAAGTGCTTTCCCACCATGATCCTATAACATCGATTGTGTATGTATTATTTATCCATGTTTTATAGATGAGGAAACTGGTTCAGAGAAAAAATGACTTGCCTACAAACAAATAGTAGCAGCTGCTCAAATCCTGGTCTCAACTCCAGAGTTAGCCTTCCTAGATGCCAATAAGAGAGCCAGTGAAAGTGCTGAGGTTGAAGGCCACGGGTGCTGCTCTCCACCTCACACTGGTGGACTTGAGAGGCTACTTTTACTTGGTTCTGGGAACGGTCAGTGGTAGAAGACAGAAAAGCCCTGGGGGGCTGCCAGTGGTGAATTTGGGGAGAGGTTAATACTGTTCATCCCCTCCTTCAGGGCCTTACAAAGTACCCACTAAGTTCTGTGGGGAAAGAGAGGGCAGGAATGTATGAAATGTCCACTGTTTGTCAGTTATGGTGGCAATAAAGAGCTGGTGATGTGAAGCCAAGGGCCATGAATCCATATTCAATCCCGCATTTGGGGTCAGAGGCCAGGAGGATCCAACTTCTCTTAGACTTGAGATTCCAGGCATCGCTCCAGCTGAGAAGGCCTGCTGTCACCATTGAGCTTGAGAGCCCCATTGCCGGGTTTGTGCGCCCCTTGGAAAGAGAAGTGGGCTGGGCGGAGGAAGCTGGCTCAGCTTTCTCACACTTAACCTGCTGTTAGCTACTCGCCTGGAACCAGGGAGACCCTCCTGGAGGAGGGAGTGGGCAGGGTGACCACTCTTCCCACAGGCTCCTCTTCATCTGAATGGAGCAGGTAGTTCTGGCTTCCTGTGTCACAGGAGGGCAACAGCAGGTTGTTGATATCCACTCATGCTGGGTACTTCCAAATACTCTGGGTTCTCTCAGTCCCACAGGGAATGTTCCAGGTTCACCTGTCTGCTCTATGTGAGAAGTCCTGGGGGCCTCGGAAGGCCCTAAGTGCCAGACATCTCAAAATCAAGGTTTGTTGTTTTTTTGTTAATCATCTCTGTCCTGCTTTCTTCTCCAAAGACTTGGAGATGGACAATGCCCAAGAGCAGGCCCCTGAAAACCTCTCCTTCCATTTACATTACAGTAATCAAAATGTCCTTTGTGTCTCTCACAGGCTAGAGATGGCTGTGCCAGTGGGCAGAAGTCAGCTTTTGAAGGAACCCCACAGACAGCTATTGGGGGGGCGGTGTTGGGGAGTAGGACAGGTAAGGGATGACAACTCTGATGATTTAGTAATCATAGACATGTTGGACTTTGGACCCGGGTCCAAGTCTCTAAAGGGACTTGGAGATCAACTTCCTCATTTCATAGATGGGGAAACTGAGGCCAGGGAGGGGAGGGCTTGGGAAGGGCTTGGCCTATGGTCCCAAAGGTTGAACAAATCTGGATTTTTGAATCCAGGTCCTCTGATTCCAAGTCTTGTGGTTTCTGGAAGTAAGCCTTGGGAGACATCAGCCTTGCCTCTCCAACCTCCCCCCCACATCCACATAACAGGGACCTCTCCCTTCTGCTCCCCCAACACCACCCACTTTCCAAGTGGGCTGTTTATACAATGTCAGATCTTGGGATATTTCCTTTCCCCCTCAGCCAAGCAGCTTTATGGCTCATGGAGCCATGGAAACAAAGCTTCATTTATAAGGTTCCCCCCCAATCACTGGTAACCAGGCCTTCTGCACCTAGGGCTAGCATCCCCTAACCAATCCACTCACAGGCAAAGAATAAAAACCCCTGGAAGTTGGCTTTCTGGCGCCCACAGAGTAATACAGGCAGGGGCTGCAACAGGGGCCCCCATACGAGGAGTGGGAGGGGAAATGGACCAGCCTCCCCAGGGTCCTTGTTTTATAGCCTCTAACCCCCTCCCCACATGGCACAGAGTTTCAGAACTCTGCCAACATGTCCTGCCACAGCTGGGGCCCTGGTTGGGGTTGGGACAGTTTCTTTACTCTTTAGAAATTTACTCTTCCAATGCTTTGAGACCTGACCTCATTTTCCTTGAATCACTTGTGGGCAATGTGATTAGAGGCAGTATGTCCCAGTGGATAGAGAACTGTTCTCAGAGTCAAGTAGATGCACGTTCAAGTCCCCCATCTGACACCCACAGGCAGAAAGACCCTGGGCACTTGGCCTTTTCATACCTCCAAGAACTCTAGGATTTGGTGCAGAACCATTGTTAATGGGCATGGATAGAAGGAGTTTTCCTCACCAGAAGTATCTGACACCAATAAATCACAGGTACAGACCCCTCTCCTCATCCTCTAAATAGAGTCAGGCTGGGAGAATTCCTCAAGGGGATCCTGAGGTGTTAGGGAGTTCTACAGGAGACTAGAACTGCTGGCAGTTCGATTAGGGGTGGCAGGGGACATTCAGCAGTAAGCTCACGCGCATACGTCCCCCCTCCCTGCTACAGCCTTCATCTACCAGGTATCTCAGATCACTGGCTTCCATTGAGAGACTGGAAGCATGGTAGGCTAATAGCCAGGATCTCTGCATACTTGGCTGCTCCGACCCGGACTTAGAAATGAGGGTGAGAAAAATTCACCAAGCCAGGCCAAGTCAGGCATAGGCTAGGGCTGACACCCTCCTTGGTTTGGCTAGAGCTAAGCTGGTAGCTCTGGGCAGCCCCAGAGCAGAGTCCTGGTGCCTTAAGTCTCCTGAAGTAGCAAAGAACATACAATCCTGGCCTTGGAATAGGCCAGTCCTGGCCTTAAAATCCTACCTCATTTACTGGCTGTGTGACCCTCGGCAAGTCCCTTAACCAATCTGAGTGCCTGACTTTCCTTATCTGTAAATGGAGAAGGTTGAACTCAGTGATCTCCAAAATCCCTCCCAGCTCTAAATTTATTATGCTAGGATTCTCCACACACACACCTCCCCCACCCAGGCCCTTCCCAGAAGACCTGCAGATGCCTGGCTGCCCCCAGCAGAGAAGTAAGCCTTCACCTTCTTGAAGCCTCCCTAGATGTTTGGAGACCATCCATCCACACACACTGTGCTAGCTGCCTTGTGCTGCCCCAAACCCAACCCCGAAATAGCCATAGTCCAGTGCTGGAACCCCCCCCAGTTCAGCCCTCTGACCTGAGCAACCCCATCTCCAGACTGGTTCTGAGAGATGGCAGGGACAGGAAGGCCTGGGGGCCTAGCAAGCAGGAACGTCTGAAAGGGTGAACAGTCATCTTACAAGCTAGTTCCACATTGGTAGAGGTGTCTGATTAGATTAGAAGCTGGGAGAACACCCATCAGGATGTCACAGAGGGGACTCTTCTGTGGTCCTCTGGGGTATGTGTTATTGCTATGCTCTGGGGCTCTTCCAGCAGGGGATCACAGAGTTTCTGTGACCCTGCCATGGTTATCCTTTTCCCTTAGAGGGAACTGCCAGGGAGGGCCTCCAGAGGCCCCTGGTCATTGAGTCTGAGGCTAGACTTCCTCAGATGGGTCAGCTGCTTTCTGGGAGGGTAAAAAAATGAAGTGTGAAAAACCAGGGGTGGGGCAGCTAGGTGGTACAGTGAATAGAGCACTGACCCTGGAGTCAGGAGGACCTGAGTTCAAATCCGACCTCAGATAGTTAACACAAAAAAATTAGGTGTGTGACCTTGGGGCAATCACTTAACCCAAAATGCCCTACCATCCCCCCTCCAAAAAAAAAAAGCAAAAAACCCCAAACAAACCAGGGGTGTAAGACAGTGAGAAATCAAAGGGGACCCTGATTATTAGCAGCACCAGGGCAATAAGGCTGGGGGATAAACCACCAGAACTTAGAGTCAAGAAAACCTGAGTTCAGATCCTGTCCCAGACACTTAGTAAAACTCTTTGACTTTGGACAAGTCATTTGATGTCCGTGTCTGTTTTTCCATCTGTAAAATGGGGATGATCATAGCACCTACCTCACAAGACTGTTGTGAGGATCTTGTTTTGCAAACCTCAGAGTAGTAGCTATCATGCTCATTACTGTCAGAAGTCCCCACCGGAGTGAGCTGTAGTATTTTCTTTCCCAGAGCTATATGAGAACAAGAGGGGCCACCTCTGGCCAGAGCAAGGATTACCCTGATTTCTAGAGGAGTCTAGCCATGAATCTCATTATAGGGATATTGGGGGAAGATTGGGCAAAGTGACTTGGTGAGATAGAACGACTGAGTGAGCAAAGCGCTAAATGGGGGGGGGTGTCAATCCCCACCTCTGCTACTTTACTACTATGTGACCTCGGGCCTCAGTTTCTCTATCTGTAAAATAAGTAAGTTTGATCTTCTTGCTCAGCTCCCAGTGATCCTGCGATCTCCCTGCCCACACTGGCCCTGGGCTCTGACTTGTGCCAGGCTGTTTGTCCCTCTATCCTTCCCCAGTCTGGCATCCAGGCCTGGAACTGCTCCCCTCCCATCCTCAGGAATGAGCAAGCTGCAGAACTGGGGTCAAAGGAGTCAGTCCAGCCACCCCTTCCCCACCCTCCCTCCCCCCCCCAGCCCCAGCAGAAATTGCATTAAGCAAAATTAAAATTGTCTTCTAACAAGTAGCTCATTGTAGACAGGGGGGGGAGTGGTTGTGGTAGTTGTGGGGCAGGAGGAGGGGGAGGAGGCCTGGCCCAGAGAAAAAGTCCTCCCCAGCCTCCTAAACATTCCCATGTGCTGTTTATAGGAAACAAATGGGGCGGGCAGGCCCAGGGCCTGCTCCGCTCAGTCCAGCCCAGCTCAGCTTAGCTCTAGGCAGGCGGGGGGCAGCCAAGCGGGCAGGAAAGGACGGATGGAAGGGTTTCCAATGCTTGAGGTTATTGGCTACCCTGGGCTTTGATGTTCCGCCAGTCCGGACCCCAGGCCGGGATGCATACCATGGAGGCGGCTGCCCAGGAGGGGAGAGGCAGCTTGCGGGGGAAGCTGCAGTTGCATTCCGAGAGGGCAATTTAACCTGGCAGGAGGAGAGAGGAAACTTTCGTGGCTTGGGCTCGGGGCTCAGCTCTGGGGGGGATTGCGGTATGATTGGGGGGAGCGGGCTGGGGCCAGCTCAGCCAGAGCAGGGGATGGGGAAGCCTTGGGACCAGGGGATAGAAGGCTGCTGGGAGTGGAGACCGAGAGAGAGGAGAGAGAGAAATGGAGAGAGAGGAGAAAGGAGAGAGGCAGAGAGACAGAGACCAGAGAGAGAGAGAGAGAGAGAGAGAGAAAGAGGGAGGGAGGGAGTGAGAGACAGAGAGAGGGGAGAGAGAGCAGGCCACAGGGCCACAGGGCAGACAGGCCTGCAGACAGACATGGGCAGGCAGCTCCTCCTCCTGACTGTCTGCTCCAGCCCTTCTGGAAGGCCTTCTGGACCTCCCCTTACTTAACCTCTCAGTCCTCTCCCTCCTTTCTCAAGGTGAAATGAACCTCCCTTGCCTGCCATCTCCAGGCAGTCTTCTCTGATGATTCCTAAAGGAGATGGCAAGACCCTTTCCCCAGCCTACACAGCCCAACTTACTTCTCAGAAGGAAGAACATTTCCCCATTCTTTCCACAGTCTTTTCCCCCTCCCATTCTCCAGTCCCTAACAGAAATGACCCAACCACCAGGCCTCACAGAGAGGAGGACCTTAGATGTCACCTAGATTGGGAAACTGAAGTCCAGAGAAGGTCAGGAGGAGGTATGTGGACATATTTGGAGAGGGACCAGTGAGCAGAAGGGGGCTGTGGAATCATTATCCAGGCCCCATTGGTCTTCCCAATGGACCTCCCAGTTGGGCTTGCTAAAGGAGCTCTCCATGCTGATTAGCTTTGAGGGTGAGGAGGGCAGGACATTGTAGCCCCTACCTCAATGGGGATGTTGAAAGGAAGCAGTGGGCAGCCAGTGCAGAGAAACACATCAAGGAGAGGAATGGGCAGAGAGGTAGAGGTGAAGTAAAAAGAATGGAGCTGGGGAGACAGAAAAGAGGGCCGTACAAGGGAAACTTGTAAAATTATTTTCAAATTCTATTGAACAGAATCTGTATGAACAAGGTGGTGCAGAAATCAAAGGAAAAAACAGAACCCAGAAAAGTGGATTGGGCGTGGACAAGACAAGATCACCTTCCAAGGTTCCTTCTGGGTTCTGGACAGAAGGAGTCCATATTGAGAGACCCTTCTGCCCCTCCTCCCTCCTCCTGCTGAGTGTCCTGGAAAGGGGCTCTGGAAAGTGTGTCATGGAAAAAGACATACCACCTGTTAGAGCTTTTTAGAGGTCCTTAGAAGAGAATGAACAGAAAGGGTCCCCAGAAGAACCCTTGGGGAGGGTGCCCAAAGAACTACCTACAGAGAGACCCCCAAGCTGAGATCCCACTGAAAGGCACCTTCCCATTAGCTCATCCTGGCCTCTAGGCTCACAAGGGCCAGGCCACCCTCTATGAGATGATATCATTTCCCCCTTTCTCTCTTCCTTCCCTTTGGAGCTGCCCCCAGATTGGCCTGGCCTGGCCTGGCCTAGCCTAGCCTAGCCTAGCCTAGCCTAGCCTATGAGTTTCCCATCTCCTAGCCAGGCCTCCCTCTCACCCCTCCATCTAGGTCTCTGGGTGGTCTGGACACATGTGTTCGAGTTTAAATGGTGATTGAAGCAAAATTGTTTTTTAAAAAAAATCAGAAATATTTAGGGCAACCTTGATTCTTGTCGCATAGCTGGCATTTTTGAGGATGGGGCCATGAGTTGAGGGATGGTTTGGGCAGAATATGGCACAAGAGAAAGAAAGGGGAGGTTTCCTAGACCAGGGATGGGGTCACCTGGTGACTCAAGACTTCAGAGAAAGATTGGAGATGAGGGTGATCCTCCTATGTAGCAACTCCTTCCTCTACTCCCTGGGCACCTGTTGGGTCACTGTCTCCTCCTACAGAAAACTAGGAAGAGCTGAAAGTAGATACCAAAGATGAACCTAGCAGAAATCAAAGAAGCCCATAGAATATTCTCCCCCAAAGGAATCACAAAATGTTAGGACCAGAAAGAAATTTACAGATCATTTGGTCCATTTAGATGGGTAAACTGAGGCTAGAGAGGTCAAGTGAAAACTTGTCCAAGGTGACACAGGTAAGTGGGAGACCCAGGAGTTAAACCCAGATCTTCTATTTCTAAGGCCACAGAGTTTTCTAATACCGCACGACAAGCAGAGACACCAATGTGCTATGTCAGGAGGCTGGGGGTTGGACAAGATGACTTGAGGTTTCTGATCCTTTCAGAGATGTTCCAAACTCAGTCCAAAATCACATGAACTTTTCCTGCCTCTATACCCTCCTCCTATTATAGACTTGGCTCTTCTATCCAACAAGACACAAGTAAAAATAGGGGCTCCAGGGACTGGGGAGGGGGAGGCAGAGACAGGGCGTCTCCCGGGAGGGACTGGGAGGGACAGAAGTCACCCTTTCCCAACCAAGCCATATTTGCACACCCATGTCATACATCTGTACAGACAGCTTCCCTTCTCTGGCCTCCCGCCCTATGCCACTGTGCCCCTCAACTTCGTGGGGGTAGTAAGAGCCAGGCCAGGCCAACAGAGTGAGATGGGAGCCCTCCCAGCTCATCCTGGGACCCATCTACTGATGGACAACTTTTAGCTTGAGTGTGGGCAGTATGGAGGCCAGAAAAGGGAAGTTGGGGAGATAAGAAGTGAGGACATCGTTGAATCTTTGCGGGGATTTGGAAAGACAAAACAGACAGACACACAAAGGCTGAGAAAAATACAGAGACAGGAAACTAGGAGCTTGTGAATTCCACAAGGGCAGGGGCTAAGGAGGAACATCATATGATTATGGGCTTCCAAACTGTAGAGAACCTCGTTTCCTTCATCAACCTTCCTCCCTCCTGCCCTCCTCTTCCCCACCTGCCCCCCAAGCACAAGGCGTCACACATGAGAGCTGCTCAATAAAAGGACTTGGAACAGAGACAGAGACAAGTAGGGGCAGAGGCAGAGATAGAACTATAGACAAAGAGAGACAGGGAGAGAGACAGACAGGTTGAGATACACAGGTGGAGAGAACGACAAGCAGAGACAGGTCGAACCAGACATAGGCGGCACTGGGGACAAGAGACATAGACAGAGACAGAGGCAGAGAGAGGCAGAGGGCCATGGAGACAGAAGGAGAGAGAGACTGAAGTGGAAATGGAGACACAGAGAGAGGCAGAGGATGACTGAGGCAGAGGCAGACAGAGGGGCGGAGACAGGTTGGAACAGATGGAGATGGAGGTAGAGACAAGCAGAGAGACTGAGGCAGAGATAGGCAGAGACTGAGAAGAGATGGAGAGACCAGGGCAGAGACAGAGACAAAAAGGGCAAGGAGCCTAAGCCCAGGGCTTTCTCAGAGCTGCTTAGGAGTGGTTGAGATCTGACACTTTTATGGGGTCCTTGTGATTCCATAGACCAGGAATGGTGTCAGTGACCCCTGGCCCAGGCAGGAGGCTGGTGACCCCATTTCCTGCCCTAGGATTTACTGAGTAAACAGTTGAGGTTCTGGGAATGCCCATCCTGGCCCTGGGTTTAGTAGCTGTCTCAACACCCTGAGGTCAGCATGGCTGTGGGCTAGGGCCTGCTTTAGTGCCCCAAAGGGCTTGGTAGGCATACATGCTCTTCAGGGGCCAAGAGCCACTGGCATCTTCCCAAAGTGAGCTCAGTAAGGGGAGGAACTCTCTTGTACAACCTCTGGGAGACGGAAGAGGCCAAGGGGGAAGCATGGGGGCATCTACATAACTGTCCTTTGTACCCACCCACTATCCAGAAGGGGATAGGACATAGGCCTAATGTCTGGCAGTGTGAACTGCACCATCCCCAAGAATGGGGTCGACAGGGTATTCTTCTGCATGGACCTACAGGGGAAGTCCTCTGTCTACTCCCTACCCACCCAGCCCCCAGAGCTGCATTCAGGGGGCTGGGAGCATGAACTGACAAAGGAGTACAGGCCCCTCTGTGGTAGGTCCCTGGATGGAAGGGGACTAGGGCTGGGTAGGGGCCAAGCTGCCTGGAATGTGGGGCCTAGATGGGAGCATCAATACCCACATTGTTACCACCACCACCCCCACTGCTGCCCTCCAGGATTTCCCATCTCACATTCCTGGCATGGGGCCCCCTAGCAAGAAGTATTTCCCTAGGTCAGGGTGGGGAGGGGCGTCTATCCCCAGGACTGAGGGTCCAAAGAAACCTAGGAATAGGGATGAAAATTCCCTCTTACCTATTCTGGGATGCTTTCCTCAAGGCTAGCCAGGCAGACCTCCAGGATTTCAGTGACTCTCTCTTCCCCCTCTCTCTGCCCTGGGACCAGCCCTGAGGCTAGAAATAATGCTCTCAGTCCCACATCATACACTAGAAAGAAATGCTGAAAGAAGTGAGGTTTGTGGCAAGGATTGGCTCCTAAGAGGTCAGTTTATCCATCCCCCTGTCTTTGCCATGAGCACAACCAAAACTGGAATGGCTCTCAATTTTTAAAATGTACCCCCCCATTTCCACCATCCTTGGGTGCTTCGCCTTCCCCTGACAACCCTGTTCCTGGATCTAACAGTTCTTACAACTCATTCATTACTTTCTACCGTTTTACTTCAGTCTCTCCTTTTGCAGTTGAAGTCCCTAACATCTTGAGAAGTAAGGTCACACCAATCAGTGTGACCCTTTGGCCCTTATTAAATGACCTCACAACTAAGTCATCAGGCTCTGCTCTTGACCCTTCCTTAGACACTCTTCTTCTTCATGGGCTTGGACATTGCCCATTAAGGCTGACTCATCCACCACATGACTTGGTCGAGTCTCTCCTTTCCAAGACTCTGTTTCTTTCTCTGTACAATGAGATTAGACTAGACAATTTCTAATGAACCCAATTGTGACATTTTAAAGTCAATCCACAGCCTCAGATACTTACTAGCTGTGTGACCCTGGGCAAGTCACTTAACCCAGATTGCCTCCCCCCCCAATTTTTTTTAAGTTAATCTAGTTCAATTTTTCAACAAACATCTATTAAGTTCTTATTATATGTGACGAGGCAGTTTGGTATAGTGATGAGAGGGCTGGCCTTATAGTCAGGTATTACCAAGCAATCAAGCAACAAGCATTTATTAGGCACCTACTATTTGTCAAGAACACACAGACAAAAAATATGAAACCACTCCTGCTGAGCTCACATGTGATGGGACAAGATATTATCTACAAATATAAGTATATCCAGAATAAATATATGCAGAATAAATGCAAGGCAGTTGTGGAGTTCAGGAAAGTAGAACCAGGGTTCTTAACCTTCTAAGGGGAAAAAAACCCTTTCTTTTTACTAACCTCTAGCACAACAGTAATTGAAATTTAGCATTCGCTTCCATTATGAATGTAAGCAACAAACTTCAGGAATATTAAATATGAGACAATATTTGCAAGGGATTGACATATAAATGGCACTTAATAAATGCTTGTTGCCTTACCCCCCCATATGTGGTAACTGTGACTGTCACAAATAGAAATCACAGATGGTTTCATATCACATTCCAGTTGTTACAGATATTTCTGAAATATTTCTTACACTCATCACCACTTCAAAATTCCCGTAGCTAATTGAATCTGCCATTAGCCCTCATATGATAACAATTTTCCTGTCTGAGGACTGAATTTCTTTTAAGTTTCATTGGTACATTTTGTTTTTACCTTATATAAACTCAGATTACTCCCATTTCATGAGAGATTTCTTAGAACAAGGTAAAACTAATAATATGGTGACCTCATCTGGAACTACATGCAATGTTCCACATCTGTAGCCCCTTTTCACCTCTGCTAAAAAAAAAAAAAGAACAAAAATCTATTTTCTCCCCCTCCACCCACCCTCATTGGAAAGAGAAAAAAAATTTGTAATAAACTTGCCTAGTCAAGCAAAATAAATTCCTTCAATGGCCTTATATAAAAATATTAATATTTTATTCTGTACCCAAAATATATCATCTCTCTAGGATGAAAAATATGTTTCATCATTACTCCTCTGAAATTATAGATGGTCATTGCATTGATCAGAGTTCTTACAACTTTCAAAATTATTTGTTTTTACAGGGTTGTTGTTATTATATAAATTCTTTACTCATTTCATTTCTCATCAGTTTAAGCATCAAAATTATTCATTTTTGTAATGTTGATATTATGATGTAAATTACTACCATGGTTCTGCTCACTTCACTCTGCATCAGTTCATTCAAGCCTTCCCCATGTCTTTTTGTGTTTGTGGGGTTTTTTTTTTGTTGTATTTTGCTTTTTGGAGGGGGAAAGGCAGGGCAATTGGGGTTAAGTGACTTGCCCAAGGTCACATGGCTAGTAAGTGTTAAAGTGTCTGAGGCTGGATTTGAACTCAGGTCCTCCTGACTCTGGGGCTAGTGCTCTACTCACTGCACCATCTAGCCCCGCCCCAGTCCCCCATGTCTTTTTGATGTCATGTTTTCCCTCATGTCTTATAGCACAACAGTAATTGATCACATTCATGTACCACAACCTCATCATTCCCTGATTCAGAGGATGTCACTGATGGATATCCCCATAGTTTCCAATTTTGGGGGTTGGGTTTTTTCTCTTTTTTTGCCACCCTAAAGTTTCTTTGTTTATCTTTCCTTGATCTCTTTTAGATATAGACCTAGTAATGGTATAGCTGGGTCAAAGGGCACATATTGTTTACTGATTTTTGTATATAATTCCAAATTGCTTTCCAGAAAATTTGCTCCCATTCACAGGTACACAAACAGTGCCTCAGTGGACTTGTATTTTCAGTCTTTCTAAAATTCATCATTTTCCTTTTTTGTAATCTCTGTCAATCTGATAGAAATTTCAGAATTGATTTAATTTGCATTTCTCTGATTAGCAGTGATTTGGAGCATTTTTAAGACATGTCTAGAGATTATCTGTGTTTCTTCCTTTGAGAACTGTCTGTTCATATCCTTAGACTATTAATAAAGTGGGGCATGGGCCTTTTTCTTATACATTTAAATCAATTCTTTGTATATCTTGGAAAGTGGACCTTTTTCAGAGAAATTTGCTGTAAAGATTAGACTGCATTTCGATATCATTGGTTTCCTTCAGAATCCAATGTATTTTATTTTATTCACTTAAAAACATTATTCTGATAAGAGGGTCCACAGGTATCACCAAAGGAGTCCACAATACAAAAAAGTTAAAAAGCCGTGATGTAGAAGGTGGCATGTGCCCTCTGTGAGGGAGATAAAGAGGAAGAGCATTCCAGTAATGAAGGACAGCTAACGCAAAAAAAAATAGGTTGCAAAGAAGAGAGAGAAAGCCTGTTTGACTGGACCATAAAGTGTGGGAAGGGAATAAATTGAGGCTGGAAAGGGAGGGTGGATTCAGGTTGCCCAGGGTTTTAAAAGCTAGACAGAGGGATTCCTATCATTTTCAAGAGGGAATAGGAAGCCTTTGGAATTTCTTGAATAGGTGAATGACTGGTCTTATCTACATGTAAAGAAAATCACTCTGGTATCTGTGTGGAGGCTATAGGCAGGTAGGGGTGTAGGGTGTGTTCAGAGAAGACCAGTAGCTCTGGTTTGAAGGCTTCTGAGTCTTTTCAGGGCTGCTTTCCACCTTCAGTGCCCACCTGATCCACCTAACTCTCACCTGTGGCTCCCAGAAGCTGAAGCATGTGCAGGGGCCAGACCCTAGTACACCATTTCAGTAGATGGGCTAAACCAGGCTGAGGGTAACCGAGGGATCTCAAACCTGTTGGTGAGTTAAGGGGGTCTCTACCTCCAAACATGTGAAGACTTCTGCGAAATGGGCAGATGAGAACAATTCATTCCAATGGCCATGAAGGCGGCTGAAGCAGGTGCTGTGGGATACTTAGAGCTTGGTTAGACATCAAAGATGTCATCCACTATATATTGAGCCATCACTAGTCATCTTGGCTCTGTCTTGCTGTCAGGGTTTAGAATTTAGGGGTGCTCAGGACCCCAAAACACCAACACATCAGGTCCTGCCCTAATGAACTTGGCTCAAGTCTTCTTTCAGCAGGAGAAAAACAAAGTTTATTAAAGATTTGCCATACTGGGCAGGCTCTTAAGGAGCCTAAGCATTTGTGATACTTGTATTGATAAGCTGTCCAGATTGCACCTCAGTTAGATTTATGGAGGCAAGATGGATCTTATGTGCAGAAAGACTATGGGAGATAACTGGGGTAGTCAAGTAGTTTGGGGTGACTAGGGAAGGGGTTTAGGGAGGGTCTTGAGGAGCAGTCCAAGGAGGAGCTTGATGAGACTGGGGTGACTAGATCAGATTCCAGGAACCAAGAGAATGGGATTTTGATGAGATAGAGGGTAGGAAGCAGCTAGAGGCAAGCCAGAGACAATCCGAAAGCTATCCTGAGGTAACAATGGAGGGCTAGGTTAGGTTAGCCAGATCAAGTGGGAAAATTCAGGGAGAATTCAAGGTAGGGGTTTCTTAGGACCTATGGACAAATGGGACTCAAATTCTTCTGGGGTAAAAGGAAAAAGTCTGGGCTTGGGCCTGTACCCCGTCACTGCCTCTGGACTGTGATGACTCCAGAAGAGAGAGTGAGGCCGACTTCATGTAACTCTGCCTCACTTAAATCCAGTTTATCCATGAATCAAACAGAAGATGTCACCCATTTACCACAGGCGAGTATCAAAATGACTTGAGGCAAAGTTCCCTCCCAATAGGAGTCTACTACAGTGGTCCAGGCAAGAGGCAACGACAGTTTGAATTCAGGCGGTGGCAATGTGAGTAGTGAGAAGGAAGCATAATTGAGAGATGGCTTCGGATGGAGGAAAGCAAGATTCAGCAGTTGATTGGCTATGCAGGATGAGGAAGAGTGTGGAGTCCAGCATAATGCCCAGGTTACAAGGCTGGCAAAATAAAGGCCAGTGGTATTTTTTGGTAGAAACAGGACAGTTTGGCAGAGGGAGTGCTTTGGGGTGGGAGGGGATCTGAACAGCAGTCAGGGTGTGGGGTCAGAGGCAGACAATGCCCCTTCTCCCAGGTGAGGGGATCTTGACTCAGCCTCTTCAGTCCTACAGCTGGAAAAACAGTTTATCCTCCCTCTTCCCAAACAACCCTCATCCCCAAGTGCCATTCCCCCAACAGACTGTCCAGTCCGTGCCAGGTCTGGCTTCCTCCAGGATCTGAGCTGTTATTTCAGTGGAATCTCCTAGCCCAGGCTCTGGCAAGGCTAGAAGGTGGAGGCAGGGGAAGGTTCTGCTAGGGGGGAAAGGGGGGGTCAGAGTTAGAAGAGAGGAAATGAGGGCAGGTTACAAACCTTTGTTAGGCTGCTTTGTCCCTGAAAATCTGAAGAAAAGACAAAAAGCAGAATATGCCTTTCCCCACTCCCCTCCCTCCCTGAGGCCTGGTCCTCTCATTCCCACTGGATTCCCAGGTTGGCGGCCACTCTTACTCACTGGAGTCAGCCTAGGGGACATCTGTGTTCCACTCTACTCCTCCCCATTCCATAGCCATCTAGGAGCCAGGAAAAGGCCCTGAAGAGGGCCTTTCTTTCCTAGAACTAGGAATTCTAAGAGACTTAGCTATCTGGAGGAAGTAGCTAGGGTAAGGCTGGGCTGGTGTTGAACAGGTAAGGTCAATTGCCAAATTGAGTCCCACTCCCATCTCTTAACCCTGACTATGTGGGAATTCAGACTGAAGAGGTGGTATCCTGAAGAATACCCATTATCAGAGAGAGCCTGGGGTGAGGATGAGCATGGTGAGTTCTGAGAAGGAGGTTTGGGGTTGACCTCCAAGGAAAGGTCTGATTTCCCTGACCTTGGGAATTTTCCAGAATTTGTGCTAGGCCTGGTTACTAAGTTTTTCATTGATCTCTTATCCTTCCCACTGACTTCTCATCCTTTCAGTGATCTCTGAGAAAGGCATTTAGGCTTAGTAAAAATCCTGTTAATAGATCCCATCCCTTTTATTCAGCCCCCTGAGCCCTCCCTCCCTTCAATGCATCACTGGTCCCTCATCTCTGTCACTGACTGAGCCCCCAATCCTCCATCGGGCCTCCATCCCCTCTCACTGAGCCATCTCACCTCTGTCATTGAGCCCTTACACCCTCCCCAAACCTTCGTCCTCTTCATTAAAGCTCCCATCCCATTACTGAGCCCTAGACAGAAGAAACCCAATTTAGAGGCACCGTATGTATATATAAGGGAGAACAAGAGGAGTGAGAATGGAAAAGAGACTAATGGGGGTGGGGCAGGGGAGAAAGATGAGGAGACAGAGCCCAGATTGAAGGAATGAGTTTAAAGGAGAAACTGTGTGTAATTTGGCCAGCAGACAGCAAAGTGGGAGGGCCAGCCAGGCTAGGGTGGAGGGGAAAGGGGAGGTGCTGACAAGGGGTGGGGGTGCCTGGGGACCCAGCTGGATTAAGGAGGCCCGAGGCTGGAGATCAAATCACACTTGCCAAGGTGGGAGGTTTGGGGGTTTAGAGCCATGATCTGTACCAACCCCAGCCTAGAAAGGAAGGACTGCTGAGCAGGACAGGGGTAGGGATGAGCAGGGATGAGAAAATGAATCAGCCCATTCTTCAGATCAGGAGATAGAGGTTTGCACTGGGTCTCTGTCTTTGAGCCTTTATTTGAGAGCTTGAAAGTCAAAGAGGGAGCAGCCAGACAGAAAGGGAGGTGGGAGTAAGAAAACATGGCTGCTGTGGATCCTGGCCTTGTGCCTGGCTGAGGTCTCTGGGGGCAGATCCGGGCCCGCACCCCCAGTGGCTGAGCACTTCAGGAGTGGTGTCGAAGGCCTCCCCAGCACTGCCCCCTGGCCCCACGGAGCTCACAAGTGGTTTTGGCTCAGAAGGAAGCCAGGGGGAGGGGGTCTGTGCTAAGAATAGGCCCCCAGTTTTTGAGCCAGCCCATCACTGAGAGGTCCAAGACAGTCACTTCCCCCCTTCCAGTCTTGAGCCAACACTGAGCCTAGCCTGGCCAGTCCGGCTGGAGCTTCACCCTGGCTCTTAGCTTTATTGCCCATAAATAACTGGCCAGGCCTCTTCCCATCAACATTTATTAGGACCATAAACCAGGTGTTTTTCAGCCTCTGTTGGGGGGAGAGGGGGTTCCCTCATTCCTTTTCATGCTCTTAGGGCACCCCAGCTTGGCCAAGTCCAAGCTCTCTTCTTCTATCTCCAGACGAGGGCTCCAGGAGCCAGAGCACAGAGAGTTTACAGCCCTTCAGTCCCATCAAGATTTCCAGCTAGACAGCTAGGCCTGAAATGCTACTCCATGAAGACTTCCTGGGTTGGTCAGAAGAAAATTGACCTTTTCTTTTTAACTCATCCAGTCTAGGTCTAGAATTCTCTCCCCCTTCCATGCCCATCCATCTCTCACATCTCAGCCTTTTGCTTTCCTCTCTAAATTCTTACCCTGTTGCCCAAATGTACCAAACCCCAAGCTCTTCAAGATAGAGCCACACTACAGATCATTCAGGACTGGGAAACAGAGAGGTGGCCAGCTGTGGGAAGACCAGAATCAATCACTGGGTCCCCAGTGATCTTTAAAAAATGTTCACTGGATGAATGAATAAAAGGCTTCCATGGCCTAGGACCGAGTGTTCTCCTCATTCACCCCATGATCACTTTGCCCTTCCTCCCATGACCATTCTGCCCCTCCCCACCAATACCTGGATTCACTCCTCTCCCCTTCCCTTCCTCTCCAAAGCTTCCTCAACTTCCAAAGACCATTTCATATGGCCATACCCCACAGGAATTCTACTTTGGCATCTCCAGCCTTCCTGGCTCTCTCAGCACCACAGAACATCAGAATTGGAAGAAAGTTTAGCAATCACCCCTATTCAATTCTTACAAGAAGGGAGACTAAGGCAAAGAGATAGGGAAGTTGCTTGCTTAAGGTTACACAGTTCAACTTTATGCTGATTTCTCTTCCCCTTCCCCAGCCTCCTATCAGAAATCTTGCCCTTCTAAACACCAGCTTTGAATTATTCTCATCAAAAGCTGCCTTTGCTCCTCTTTGAATCTTGCAAAAAGCTAGAGAAAATCATGAAACTATGCTAACTGCTCCACTAGAAATTTGTGATATAATATCACAACTCACTTCTTCTAGGCAGTCCTTTTACACTCCCCTAAACAACCCACTCTTTTCATCCCTCCTCAAACCTCCCATGGCTCTCCCTTCCCTCCACCCTTTAAGCTAAGAACCTGGGCTCATATTTCACAGAAAAATTAAGGTCTTCTCATTTCACCTCCTCTCATTTCAATCAGATGCCTTCCCCCACTATCTCCTCCTTCATCCCTATCTCCCTTTGCATTCTGGGTCATCTCCAGTTGTCCTGCTGAATATCTGGTCACTGGATCCACATGGCTCTGGAGGAGAAAGTGAGGCTGGTGACCCTGCACAGCCTCCCTCACTCAAATCAAAGTCAACTGCAAGTCATGTCGTGATTTCCTTGATGCCATGGTCCTCTTCAAAAACAAAGGACAAACAAAACAACAACATGAAGAGGTGGCCCTTCTCTTTACCAAGGCAAGCCCCTATATATACACAAGTGATCCCAATCCATCCTGTCTCCTCCAAAAGACTGCCCCCTCTCTAGGACACACTCTCTTTTTTGGAGTGAGGAAGGCAGGGCAATTGGAGTCAAGTGACTTGCCCAAAGTCACACAGCTAGTAAGTGTTAAGTATTTGAGGCCAGATTTGAGCTCAGGTCCTCCTGACTCCAGGGGTGGTGCTCTAGGGGTATCTAGGTTCATTTATCTGCAAACTCTGCCTGTCCTTTGGCTGCTTCCATAGCCTACAAACATGCTCCTATCTTCCCCATCCTCAAAAACCCTCCCTTGCTCTGTCCATTCCTATGAGCTATCATTCTCCATCTCTCCTCCCTTTTCGTGGCTACACACCTTGAGAAGACTGTCTACAATAGATGTTTCACCTCCTTTTCTCTCACTCTTTTCTTAATCCTCTGCAATTTGGCATCAATCAACTGAAACTGCTCTCTCCAAAGTTATGGATGACCTCTGAATTGCCAAATCTAAGGGTCTTTTCTCAAGCCTCATCCTTCTTGTCCTCTCTGTAGCCTTTGACACCATATATAACCCTCATCTTCTTAATGCTCTCTTCTGTCCAGGTTTTCATGATGATATCTCCTCAGTCTTCCTTTGCTGGATTTTCATCTATTTCATACTAAATAACTGGGGGCCATCTCCTGTCATCCCGATGAATATCTGACCACTGGTCCCAGAGGGCTCCAGAGTAGAAACTGAGGCTGGTGACTCTGCACAGCCCTGCCTCACTTAAATCCAATTCACTTGCAAGTCATGGCATCACCTTCCAGATTTTTTAAAAATTAATTAATTTATTTTCTTCTCTACACCACTCACTTCCATGAGATTTTGAGTTACAAATTTTCTCCCCATATTTCTACTTCCCACCACCTCAAAACAGCCATCCCACTGTATATCCCCTCCCCTGGTCTGCTCTCTCCTATGCCCTCCCCCATCGCCCCTCTGACTTTCCGGTAGGGCAGGATGGGTCTCTCTACCCCAGTGCCTGTATATCTTAATTCCCAGTTGCATGTCATAGTCTTCTTTGAGAAGAAGAACAAACAACAACAATCTGGTAACCAGGAGGGCCCCCTTTGGGTCTGTTCTGGGTGCTCTTATCTTCTCCCTCTCTACTTGATCTTATCAATCCCCATAGATTCCATTATTTCTATTTAGATTACTCTCAGATCTATTTGTCCAGGCCTAAACCATCTCCTGATTTCCAGCCTCACATCTCCAACTGCTAAATGGACATCTTGAACTGGAAGTCCTGCAGACATTTTAAATTCAACTTGTCCAAAACCAAAACCCCCTTTCCCCCTTAAACCTTCCTCTCTTCCTCTCTTCCCTATTACTGTTGAAGGTATTGCTGTACTAGGCACCCAGGCTTGCAGCCTAGGTGTCCTCCCCAATGTCTCAGTCTTTCTCACATACCCTCTCTCCTCTGTATCCAGTCTGTTGCTAGGTTATTATTTTTATCTCTGTAATCTCTCTTGAATATGTCCCCTTCTCTCCTCTGCCACTGCCAATATGCTGGTGCAGGCCTTCATCCCTTCCCACTCAGACCATCACTCTCGATCCCACCACCTTGATTCTTCTCCATCAGATTGCATTCTCAATTATTCTGCCCCTCCAAAACCCCTAACAATGCTCCTCTCTTCATCAGCCTATTCCTCTTCTACCGCCTTCAAACATACACAAGTCTCCTTGTCCTAAAAACAAAAAACAACAAAAAACCCTTCGCTAGACTTTACCATCCTCTTAAGCTATCATTCTTGATTCTTCTTCTCAGCCAAATGTCTTGAAAAAGCTGTTGACGTTCTTCTCCTCTGCCTCAGTCCTTTGCAACCCAGATTCTGACCTCATCGTTCAGCTGAATCTAGACTGTCTTCAAAAGATGCTTCTGCTTCCTTTTCTCTCAGTCTTTTCTTAACTCTCTGCAATTTGGCTTTCAATCCCATCATTGGACTGAAACTTCTCTTTCCACAGTTCCTGATGATCTCTGAATTGCCCAGTCTGATGCTTTTTTCCTCGGTCTTCATCGCCTCAATCTATCTGCTGCATGTGATCCTGCTGCCCTCTCTGCCTCTCTCTACTCTGGGTGTTCTAGACATTTATCTCTCCTGGTTGGCTTCCAGCCAATCTGACTGTTCAGTCTCCATCTCCTTTGCTGGCTTATTGATCATATCATGGCCTCTAACTGTAAGGATTCTGTCCTGGGTCCTTTTCTCTTCTTTCTTTTTTTTCACTGCAGTATTCTTGACTTGTCTTCTCTCCAATCATTTTCCTAAAGTCCCAAGATGGCACAGTGGATAGGGGACCAAGCCTGAAGTCAGGAAGACTCATCTTCCTGAGTTCAAATCTGACTTCAGACACTTATTAACTGTTCTAGGCAAATCACTTAATTTGCCTCAGTTTCCTCTTCTGAAAATGAGCTGGAGAAGGAAATGGCAAACCACCCCAGTATCTTTGCCAAGAAAAACCCCAAATGGGATCATGAAGAGTCCCAAGTCCCAAAGGGAAAGAAAAGGGAAAAAAGAAAAGGGAAGAAAGATCAAAGAGGAAGGATCATATATTTAGAGCTAGAAGAGACTTAGAGGCCACTTAGTCCAACTCCGTCATTTTACAGAGATCTTGGACCTGGGACTGGGGTCGTACAAGTAGTAAATGAAGGTGGGAAAGTGGAAAAGGAACAGGGACAAAACAGCATGGGACCAGTATGTGAGGGCCATGGGGTCCCTGTATTTGGGGTGGGGAGGCAGGAGTAGGATGCAGACATTCCAAAGAACCCCCCCCCACACACACACACTATGCATGGATATATCCACAGGCATACACAGAAGTATATATTCACCCATCCTACAATGACAGGAGCATAGGACACATGAACTTACCGCTTAGGATAGACTAATTAGGACATCCTCCTCCCACTTCACTCCAAAGCCAAGAATCCAGACCTTATCCATACCCCCAAAGGGAGAGGGAAGTCTTGTCCTTGACCAGGATGCCTGGATTTTTCCCCTTAGTTAGATGGGAAGACCTCAGTAAGACAGAAGCCCGGGGAATGTCCACTTCTAACTTCCTGGATTGGAGGGGAAAAGAGCCAAGAGAGTGGTTCTCAGGAGACTACCTCCTTGAACTTGACATTAACAAAGTCACAAAATGTTTGGACTTCAGAGACAGGGAGTGGCAAAGGAGGCTGTGCCTAGGAACTTTTAAATTCTGGTTTCCCTCACCAACAGAGAGGATAAAAGCCTATGGTTTTCCTATTGTTTTGACATTTGCTATTGACAGCAAAGATCTGACCTGTTTCCAATACACCACACTGCCTCTGCCTGGATTCTCTTCCACACCCTAATTAATGATTTGGAAACTAAAATCTTTGATATGGAGATACTCTTTGACTGCCCTGAACTGCAGAGCAATGTAATGAGCTTTAGAAACTTCTGACCACTCTGGAGACATCTCCACATGTGGGGACCTGGGTTAGTGTTAGCTGGTTTTTTCAAGGCCACACCAAAGAGTCCTTCCAACAAGCCATTATCCACTAGAATTCCATGTGCCAATTACATTTTAATTATTAGTCATGGATTTATTCTCCTGCTTAGGTTTGGGGGCAAAGTCAGCAGAAACCCATTTTCTAACCTTAAGACATGAGAGGGTAGGTATTAGTGTGTGTGTTAGGGGAGAGGAGATTCAAATGGTGAGTGGGGGTGGGGAATAGAGGAGTCATTTTTATAAATGTTGGTTGATTGAGTATCAAAGTGTGAGTAGTACACTACTCAAGTAGTCTGGTACCTATCTCCCAGAGCTGTCCTCAGGATCAAATAATATTTGGAAAGCGCTTAGCCTGGTGCCTGGCCCATAGTAGGTGCTTGTTGTTGTTCATGGCTGACTCTTTGTGACCTCGTTTGGGGTTTTCTTGGCAAAGGTACTGGAGTGACTTGCTATTTCTTTTTCCAGATCATTTGACAGATGAGGAAACAGGGTTAAGTGACTTGCCCAGGGTCACACAGCTGGTAAGTGACTGTAGCCAAATTTAAACTCAGAAAGATGAGTCTTCCAGACTCCAGGTCAAAGGTTTCCTTCCTTCCTCCTACAGTTATGAAGTTGTGAATGTATCCAACTGGACGTGGGTGGGCATCAATGAAAGTGACTATAGTTACTGTTTGGAAGTGTCCATGTATGACACACTCATAGTGTATCCTATGAGTGTGAATATGTGCAGATTGGATTTCAAGCAGATAGATGGAAGAGCATTTATAAAGCACCCACTATGTGCCAGGCATTGTGCTGAATACTTTACAGGTATTATTTCACAGACTAAGACTACATGAAGGGAGTGGAAAAAGTGAGAAGATGTCACTTTTACTTGAGGACTGCTGAATCCCCTGGAATCCCAGCACTTCAGATGGATGAGGGAGAGGAATAGAAGAAAATAGATTTCAGAGACTTGGTTCTTGTTATCTTTTGTGAATTCTACAAGCCCTTTGGCCTCAAGATTACCTAAGTATATGGAAAAGTATCAAATAATCCTGGGTGTGGAAGGGGACAGTAAAGATGAGCCTCCTGGTTAGTTCCCAGGTAAGGAGAAAAAAGGCAAGATCTGAAACCAAAATGTTCAAAGCTTGGATGGGGAAGGAAGAGGGGAAAAGGAGATTCCAGATGGACAACAGAGGGAGGTGCTCAGGGCTTAGGTGCTCTAAGCTCCCAATATGTCCTGCTGGTCTATTTCATGTATCTGAGAGCCTGACCTCAGACCACATGAACTAGTCCTTTGGTCCTTTCCAGTAGGTCTCCAGTGATTGGTTTGAAGGGTGGGACAGACTGAAGGCATCCTCTCCTGGCCAAGGTGAGGCAGAGAGAATCTGTGAACACCCTTTGTCTTGGGAACCCTTGACTCTTGGAGGAGGAGATTGGGGTTTAATACTAACTGGATGCAGTGAGGTGAGCCTGACTAGAAGTCCAGACAGAGACGAGAAGTACTGGAGTTATGTGGTCCAAGAATCTTTAGGTGACAACCTCTTCCAAGGAACCTTTGGCTTCAGTCAAAGAAAGAATAGAACCATTCTCCCCAGGCAGGATCCCTGCCCCATCCTACCCCCACCACTACATGAACCCCAATCCCAAGCTCTGGGCACTGCATACACGACAGACTAGTCCCAGGCAAAGGGAAATGATTTTTCCGTTGGGGGAAAAGAAACCAGAGACAGTGTAAGACTCAAATAGAGTGAGTCAGGGTTAGAGACTAGATAGCCTGAGCGACAGAGAGACAAGAATAAGAGATCTAGAAAATTAAATTTAAAAAAAAAGAGTCGACAGCTGCTGCCGCAGCCCCCTCTCCTGGCCCTCACCCGAAGCTCCAGCCCCTCTTCCCCTCCCTCTCCCCATCTTGCGCTCCTGTTCCCTCCCTCCTCTTCTCCCCCTCCCTTCCTCGGTCCGTTCCTCCCTCCCTCTGTCCCGTCTAGCCTTCACCTCCAGCAGCAGGAGCCGTCTGCTCCTCTCGGGCTTGGGAGCTGCCCTCACTGTCCTGCTCTGCCCGACCTTGCCCTGCCCTGCCCTGCCCTGCAGTGCCCTGCTCGGCCCTGCCCTGCCAGGCCCTGGTCCGGGTCCGCTCCACTCCTCTCTGCTCCCCGGCACCCGTAGAGCTCGCCCGCCTGCCCGGCCCACCCGGCTCGGATCCCGTGGTCTCGGCTCGGCTTTACTCTGTCGGACACCCCGGAGTCCGAGCCCGAGTCTGCCTGAAGGGCTGAGGCGCGGAGGAAGGCAAGGAAGGAGGCAGGGCTATTGCGGGCCTCGGGCCGGGCTCCGCTGGGGCCCCGGGAGGCCCCATGGGAGCGTGAGGAGCCCCGGCCCCGGCCCGACGGACTGGCAGACCGACGGAGTGACAGCCCAGGTAAGCACTCAGCCCGGCTGCCCTAGGGCTGGAAGGGCGTGGCTCGAGGGTCTGTGCCGGGCACAAGGGAGGCTGCCACGCCTGACCGGGGCGCTGGGTGCTCAGCATCTGCTTCGTTCAGACAGCTCGGATGCCAGGGTCCCTGGACCAAGGGGGTTTTTCGGATAGCTCATAGACGGGTCTTTCACTCTAGGGTTGTCCCTTTCCAACTGAATGCCAGGCAGCCTGGATGTCTGGGTCTCTGACTATTCCAAGTGGGATGGGGGGGAGGGATATATGTCTTTGCACCCGGACCACAAGTGTTTTTTCCTGGATAAGGAGTTCAGTATAGTCTGGGGCCGGGGGAGGTTGGGGTGACCGGTGTGTGTGTGTGTGTGTGTGTGTGTGTGTGTGTGTGTGTGTGTGTGTGTGTGTGTGTGTGTGGAGTTTCGAGGCTCCGGAGATTCCCCACGTCAGCCTGAGCGCCCCGCAGCGCTGGCCCTCCCGCTCTCCCCGCCTTCAGCACATTTCTCCCGGCTGAGACCGAACCTAGCCAACGGCTCCGGGCTTCCGAGACTGAGTGACTGGAAACTCGGCTGGGGAGAGGGAGGCAAGGAGAGGGGAGTCTGGAGCGGGGCCAGGGAGAGGGGGGAGCTGAGCCTGGGGACAGGGAGCTGGGGAACAGGGCGAGGGGCACGAGGAGTGGAGGCCAGGGAGAAGGGGAGCTGGGCCTGGGGCCAAGGGCATGAGGAGCAGAGCCAGGGAGAGGGGGATCTGGGCTTAAGGACAGAGAAACCTGTGAGGTCAGGAAGTGAAGCTAGGGAAGGGGTTGCTGGGCCTGGGACCAGATGATGGTGGAGGTCAGGAAAGGGGGGTGGGGAATGAGGAACTGTGAGCGGGGAACCTGAGAGTTAGGTATCTTAAGAACTGGGGGCCAGGAACAGGGGTCTGGACAAGAGTTGGAGATCAGGGTGCAGGATATGGGGGAAGAGGTAAACAGGTGAATGGGGGAGGCTCTCTCCCAAATGTAGCTCTCACCTCACCACTTAGGGTCAAACCAACAGTGAGCATGAAAAAAAGCCTCTCCTCCCATTCCAGCTGGAAGAGGAAGATTATGGGTCTGGAGAAGGGCTGTCACTAACCTAGGGTCCTTTGCTGGCTTCCAAGCCTTCGGGGTCCAGACTAAGGGTGTAAGTATCTGCCACTCACTCAAGTGAACAGGACTCCCGATTTCTGCCTGTTCCCAGAGGCCCACAGAGAGGTAGTTTACATGAAATGACCTTAGCTGGGGTACATAATGAATGAAAGAAGGATTGGCAGGGTAGCAGGACCACAGGGCACCCTCTTCTAAAACTCATGCCCCAGGCATAGGCAGGGTGGTCCTCTTCTCATTTTCAGCCTCAGTCTCTTGTGGTCTGTGCTTTCCACTATTTCTCTTTCCCTATTTCCATCTTCCTCTTCATCTCTAGGTCTCTTCTTCTGTCTCTGTTGTTCTGTGCTCCCCCCCTCCCCAGTCTGGGCTCTCCAGCTGTTTTCCTGGTTTCAACCCACTACAGCTGGGTGACTATGGGCTCCATGGAATGTTGGGCTGCCTTCCCTTCCTCTCCAGTCTCAGGGTGAGACCCAGGGCTAAGGTCAGGAGGAAAGTGGAGACTCAGAGGATAGACAGAATGGAGGGCCAAAAGTTATGTGGAGGCCCAAACTAGGCTAGGGGATCAGCCTGGTTTAGCATTGCTAGATTTAGCTAATCTAAAATCTAGAAGCTTGTCTCAGGTAGATTATGATGAATGAGTTGGGGGATAAGAGGGAGGGTGTAGACCCCTCTGAGGTCATTTCATCCAGCTCTTTGATGTCAAACTGAACTGAACCTAAACCAACGAGATATTCAGAGGAAAAAGAGTAAGGGTCTCCCAGTGATCTTATTTCCTGTACCAGGCTGGACCATATGGGGGAGGCTATGTGCGTGTGAGTGAATGTGACTGTGTAAGAATTCCTTCCTCCAAGTTCTTCCAAGGGGCTTGGCAAAGGGATGGAGAAGCAGGGAGCTCTCAGAAAAGAGCTGGGGTCTATATGCCAAAGAAAGAGGGAGCATGATTGGGCTAACTTTGGGGAGTCTGGTACCAGAAGAGGGGTTTGGAGCTGCAAATCCTGCAGGGAAAGAAAAACAGGCTCAGCTGTTCACCCAGAATCTCCTGCAGACATACTGACAGTGACCATCCAGGAACACACACACTCCTGGGTACAGCAGATCCACTCACACGTGCAGACACACACAGATCCTAACACTCAGACACACACACACTGAGCACCTCCGTCTCCTATTTCAGTCCATCCACAGCAGTGAAAATGAGTGTTTCCTCTCTTTGGCTCAGAGGAGAGAGAAGGGGGAAAAAAATGAAATGAATGTGTCTGTGAGGAAGGGGGAGGGGAAAGATCCCTAAATTGGTTTGTCAGCTTGAGGTCTAATTACTGCCAATCCTCCAGTCCTCCCTACCTTTCTCCTTCTGTCTTGGGAACTAGATCTAGTGAGGCTAACTCCTGACGCCTCCTCCCAGCTTTCCTCTGGCAGTCCTGCCAGGCCTTATTGACTCTCGACTCCTAAAGCCAGTTCAGATTTGCTCCTCCAGCTGACTGGGGCACATGCCCAGAGGAGAGAGAGTCCTTAGTCTCCCCTGGGCAAAGGCTCCATCTCTCTTGGGAGATTGTCTGCTCCCAGCTCTGGTCACCAGGATAGCCTGAGAGGAGGGGGGGGGACTTGTATATAGATTATTCCAGTCTTTGAGGTCTTGATGCTTCCAAGTGTAGGGTTTACTGAGGTTCCTGTCTGACTAATCAGGCATGCAGGGGGAAGGGGTAGTTCTGGAGATAACAGAGTCAGCATAGCAATGATAAGAGATGCATGTGTATATCCATGAAGGATCTAGCAGGAGCCAGGTGCTGGGTTTATGTGAGTCAGGTAAATGGCAGCAATATGATTGAATATGCACATGGGTTTGTATTTGAGTGAGTAGGCATGGGAGAATGTGTCTGGGTGAGTACAGGTAGATGTGAAGGGGTTGTTCTCTGTGAATGTGTGTGTGACAAATGATGGCTTGTGAGTATGAATGTCTGTGTGATCATGTCAGTGCGCACTTATGCATTTACCTTTTCAATGGGATTTACACATTTAAAAAAGAGAAGCCCAGAATGGTTCAGCCATTTGTGAATTTCTGGGGGCTTGTTATCAATCAGTCCTGATGCCACTGCTCTCTGATGGGGGTCAGGGCAACTGAGAGGCAGAAGAGGGATGGAGAGAAGAACTGGATGGAGAGCCAGAGAGAGAACCAGAGAGACTGGGGATCAACGGGTTGGAGGGAAACAGAGAGGAAAAAAGAACTAATGGTTCAATGTAAATTGACCTGAATTTTCAGATTTTCAACATTTGCTGGACCTTGCTGTAGAAAGCTGAACACTATTGATATATCTCTCTCTCTTTCTCCCTCCCCCCTCTCTCTACACACACGCACACACACACATATACAAACACATACACACCCATATATACATATACATACATACACACCTACATATATACATGTGTGTATATATTTATGTATAAACTGAGGGTTGGGGATAGTGTAATAGAGACAAGGGGAAAGAGAGGTAGACAGATGGGCAGAAGAGGAGTCAGAGAAAACTTGAAAGAGAAATAGGAATAAAGAGACAGAAGGAAAGTGCTCCAGGGAATGAGAATGGAACTGAGGTACAAGGACACAGCAAGAGGGAACCAGAAGGACAGAGAGGCAGGGAAAGAGCCTGATAGAAAATGGGACAGGAAGCAAAAGGCTAGAAAAACAGGGACAAAGGGAAGGATGTGGGAAATATAGTGACTTACATATAGTAGAGACTTAGTGAATACTTGTTACATTGGAGACAGAAAGAACAGAGGGATAAAGGTTCTGAGAAATTGGAAAAGAGAGATAAGAGGAGAGAGAAATGGGGACAAGGACAGAAGCACAGCTCAGGGAGAGAGGGACAGAGAGGCAGTGGGGAAAAGGAATGGGGGACAGAGACATAGGACAGAAAGTGTGTGTGTGAGAGAGATAGACAGACAGATACAGAGGGACAGACAGGCAGAGACAGAGAGAAAGACAGAGACAGAGAGACAGAGACAGCACCCCTGGGGAGAGGTGGTGCTTCCTGAATCTCTTCTGGGCTCCCCTATCTTCAGAAGGACGAAAAAAGCTTCTACCACCACCCTTTGCTCAGTTCCCTCCAGACCTTGTCCCTGATCTGTGCCGGAGTGGGATAGGGGTGGGGAATATTCTTTCCCCTAAGAAGAACCTGGACAATGTTCTGTTCTCTTCCAAAGCAGAGATACTGGACAGAAGAGCAGGGAGGGAGATAGTAGAGCCCAGAATGACATGGATTTAAAGTTAGAATAGACTTTTCAACTCAATTCAACTCACCTCATCAAACTTATTAAGCTCCTCCTATGTGCCTATCTCCCTAATAAAAAAGTGAAAACAAAATCATATATATCTCCAGTCTCTGTCTTCAAGGTGCTCATAATATAGCAAGAAGATATGACACAAACACAAAACACTCTAATAAAAGTCAGAATGTGATGATTACAGTGGTCCAGAGATTTGGAGAGGCTTTCTATGGTAATCAGAGCTATCACAAATTGAATTGTGCTGTATCTGCAGGTAGTGAACTTCCCATCACTAGAGGTATTCAGATGGAGGTTGTTAGACCCTTCTTGTAGATATTGTAGATTCAATTACATATTGAATTGTGTGGATGCTGAGGTTCCTTTCAGCTCTAAAGAAAAGATAGCTTCTAATGGGGGAACCATGGAAGGTTCTATGGAGAGGGTATATTGTTCCACAAAGGAAGGGAATATTAACAGGCAAACATAAAGAGTTGGCATTTTGCAAGTTTTGAATCCAGCATGTGCAAAGGCATGGAAAAAACAGAACACTGGATATGATCTGGTAACAGTCTAAGTTCAGTTTGGTCCCAGTATGAAGTACTCAAGGCCAGGCAAGAAGGGAGTATTATGAAATAAAGTGCAAGAAGTTGATTGGTGCCATATTGTGAAGGGCTTTGAATGCCAGGATCATGAGGGGTCTGTTTTATCCTGTTGACAATGGGAAGTCACTGACGTTTTTTTTTAGGGAGAGAATAGCATGGTTAGACTTATAGTAATTAGGAAGTTTACTTTGGCATCTGTGTTCACTTATTCATTCATTTATTCACTCACTGTTTGGAGAACGGATTAAAGAGAAGAGAAGCTGGAGTCAGAGAGCTCAATTAGGAGGCCATTCCATATAGGAGCCTGAACTACTCCACTGGCTTTGTGAGCAGAGAGGAGGGAGCAGATATAAGAGCTGTCTAGGACTCTATATCTAGAGCTTCTCATTTACCTGAACCAGATTCCAGTGTATGTAATTAGTAAGAATGGAACTCAAAGTGGCTAGAGGAGTAATGAATCCAGGTAATAAAGATGGGAGAGGTAATAATGTGTTCTGGCAGTAACTGTGTGCTATGTAAGCTCCCCGAGGCAGAGACTGATTCACTTCTGGCTTTGTATCCCTTGAAGGGCATCATGTCTTACTAGATAGAAAATCAACTTTGGAGACAGGAAGAGCTGGGTTTGAATCCTGCCTCTAACACTTGTGGACCATGTGATTCAGAGCAAATGACTTAACCTCTCAGTGACCCACTGGCAACTCTGAAAATTGCAGTGGAGGCACTTTATAGAGGGAGCTCCTTTACAGAGAGTTCCCTACAAGTCTGAATCCCCTCCAAAAGACAATTTAATCCTACCTGGAATAGAATATAGGTAGACGGCATGGCAGAGTAGATGGAAGACCAACTTTGTGGTCAGACAGACCTGGGTTCAAGTCTGGCATCTACCGTGACCCTGAGAACATCACTTAACCTTTCAATAAACTTTCCGGGAGCCCTTGAAGACTAGAAATCAGACAGCTGTCTAACTACATTTGTTGCTTTGTTGTTCATTTTAGTTATGTCCTACTCTTTGTGACCCTATTTAGGATTTTTTTCTTTTTTTTCCTTTTTGGAGGGCAATTGGGGTTTAGTGACTTGCCCAAGGTCACACAGCTAGTAAGTGTATCAAGTGTCTGAGGTCATATTTGAACTCAGGTCCTGCTGACTCCAGGGCCAGTGCTCTATTCACTGTACCACCTAGCTGCCCCCATTTAAGATTTTCTTGGCAAAGATACTGCCACTTCCTTTTCTAGTTCATTGGACAGATGAAGAAACTGAGACGAACAGAGTAAAGTGACTTACCAAAGGTCACACTGCTAGTAAGTGTCTGAGATCAAATTAGAACTCAGGACTTCCAGACTCCAGGCCCAGCCCTTCTTTATCCTACCAACTGCCCACCTACATTAGAAGAGGGAATTTTCTCCCAGGGAACTCTTCTACACTGATGAAATCACATGTTGGAGGTAGTAGAGCTATGTGGGATAATAATGGATCCCCATAAGACTGCTCTGAGGATAAAGGAGCAACAATGTATCTATATAGTAATAAGATATGGTTAGATAATAACTATGTCCCATGTAATAGGATCTCTAATAGTAACTATATAGAGAGTAACAATGTGGCTATATAGAATATAGAGTATAGATAATAGCTATAGAGTGTAACAATCTATCTAGATGGTAACAATTTGGGGGGGATCTGGATACAGTAACTGTTTTATACCTGAGGGCACTAACTGTGACTGGAGAGTAGATGTGTTTGCTGTAACAATGTAACCCAGCTCTTTGCTTTTTTGGGGATGATAATGGAATAATAAGGGAAGGGAGAACAGGTAGTGCCTATGCTATAATGAATGACTGGGTCTAATTGTATAGTGCTTGTGATTAAACTGCAGCTCCTCTATTGACAAGGAGTGGAATGAAAGACATGGAGGGCCCATAGAGCTGAAAAGGCATGTGGGTGGGCTACGGAGTAAGATCAAAGCATAACAGGTTTACATAACAGGCTTACAGCTTAAATGCTGCAGGGGCACCCACAGAATATGGAAAGACTCCAGGGAAGGCCTTGGACAGTTGGTCAGATCCTATGTGGTGAATTGTATGGATGGACAAAAACCCCCTAAGACTGAGGGGGATGGAATGGATTGTGTTTGATGGAGGAAGTACTCATAGCCTTGAGATCATGGCTCCGTTAACATATTCTTGTGGTACCCATCCCTACCTATATGTTACCTCTGTGACCCTGGGCAAGTCACTTAACCTTTTGTGTATCGGTTTCTTCATCTGTAAAATGAGAAACTTGGACTAAATAGCCACTAAAGTTCCTTCCAGGTGTATGAGTCTGATAGAAAATATTCTGTTAAATACCCAGTTAGCATCTAGCTGGTCTCTCTGGACCTTATTCCAATGCTCCCTCCCTACTCCCTCAAGATTACTTCATCTCCAGCTCTGCAGATAACTTTGGTATATGTATGTGTGTGATACATGCATGTATTATATTATATATTATATATTATATATAGTGTGTGTGTATACACACTACCATCACCACCACCACCACCACCACTGCTCCCCTTGTCTCTGCTCTCAGTCACAGCTTCTTGACCTGACCAGTAGCTGGCTCACTTGATGTGGTAATTTGATAGGGGCTCATCACTAGAAGGGAAAGGAAATTTGAGCAGGGGAAAGAAAGAAGGGGGTTAGGATGGTAAGGAAGAGATGGGGAGGAGAAAGAAGAGCACAAAATCATATGGTTGCCAATCCAGAGCTAGACTGGCAGCTAGGTTGGAGCCCTTAGTGGTCATCTAATCCAAAGATGCTGAAAGGTAGAAGTCACTCCAGAATAAACAGTCAGAAAGGGGAAGGAATGACCCCAAAGACCTGAAGTCCTTGCCCTCTGCCCGCTTCTCAGATGTTCTTCATATCTCCCATTCATACCCCCTACTACCTACTGGACTCATCTCCTCTTCCATGAGAGGTATTATAGTCCAATGAACCAATGATTTGGAGTCAGAGGACCTGGGTCCAAATCCCACCTCTGTCACTTACTACCTGTGGGAAAGTGACTTAATCCCCCTGGGCCTCAGTTTCCTCATCTGTAAATCAGAGTTTGGACAAAATGGCCCCTAAGATCCCTTTAGCTCTCAATCCATGATTCCTGTATTTCTTCTAGAGATTAGAGCTCTGAACTACATGTCCAAATGCAATGTAGGGAGACCTAAGGGGACATGACAGCAGTCTCCAAGCAGCTAACCTGCTGTCCTGTGGAAGAGGGAGTAAGCTTTTCCTAGCCCACCCAGAAGAAGGCAGAGCTAGACTAATGGGGAATTGTGCCAGGGCAGTATATTTTAGCTCAATGTAAGGGGAAAAACTAAGAATTCACGTTAACATGCATTGAGTTGTTTTGGGAGAACAATGAGCCTCTCTCCCAGTGCTTCTGGTCTGCAGCAAGAGGCTAAAGAACCATTTGTTCTGTAGATTATGGAAAGGATTCAGCCTCAGGTAGGAGCTGGACTAAGTTCGACTGAATCCCTTTCCAGAATAACAAAAAGTTCAGGACTAGAAGGAACCTCACAGACTCTCCAGTTCAAGCCACATCTGGCCAAGAATCCCTTCTACATCTCTTAAGATTATGGGATTCTAGGAGGAAGGAGGGGCTGAAGTCTCAAATACCTCAGCTCTGAGGGAGCTCTGAAACTTGGGTGAGGATCCAGGATAGGACTTCAGGAAAAGAGACCCAAGTCAGATGGAATGGGGCTAGTGGCTCCTTTTCTGGAGAGGGGAGAAAGGATGTGACAGTAAAAATGAAAAAAGATCCTGACATGTCTGGGAATGTTTGAATAGTAATAGGAATATTTGTATAAAACACAGCCAAGTGATTTACATGTAATATTTTACTTTATTTTTGCAATAATTCTGTGAGGCAGGTTCTATTATTATATGAATTTAATGTGATGAACCTGAGATGTATTGGGGTTAAATTACTTGCCCAGGGTCACCCAGATAGTAAATATCAGAGATAAGATTTAAACTCAGATCTTCCTGATCCTTACCCAGCACTCTATCCATTCAGCTGAAGCAGGGTGGGGCAGGGATGGGATGGTGGAGGGAATATATTTAGTCTAGGGCCAACAAGATGGGATAGATGACTTTTTCAGATTAGTCCTATAACTCATGTGCAGCAGCAACCTAGGCCCTAGGCTCAGAACTGCTGGTGTTGAGGCAATTGAGATTTGGTGTGTGTGGGGGGCACTTTTGTCCCCTCACACAAAGAATCACTAAGTGAAGGGATAAACCTAACTAACCATCCAACCTCAGACCAGGAGATCTCCAGAGGGAGAAGCACATGCAGAGAAGAAAATAAGTATTTCACTCCTTTAAGGGAAGAAACTGAGGTGAAATAGCTTCAGACTTCCTTAGAGAACTCCCTGGACAGTATAGACAAGCCCTTGCCTTGGCCTAGATGAGGTCATTCACTAACCTCTTACTGGTAAGGGCTTTTGTCCTTCTCTCTGGGTGACAATGTATGGAGACTGCTCAGTGCCTGCTGCAAGAGGATCCTGCCCCAGTAAAGACATGGCAGTCTTTTCCATCTAGAAAGATTTGATTTTTCAGCCTCCTTCAGTCTCCCTCCCTTGCTTCCTCCTGCCTCCCTGGACATTCTAGCAGCTCCCCATTTCTTCAAGCCATCCCTTGAAGAAGGGGCTCCACCCCTCCCCCCTAGGTGTCTGAGCAGGTGAAGCCAGCACTGGCTGTGGGGAGGGCTTCCTCACCAGGTCATGGATTTGCATTGGCTTGAGTGGAAGGGAGGCCCTAGGCTAAACAGCCTCGCGTGGGCACTTGGACCAAGGCCAATTCAGGAGACTTGGGCTCATGTAAAACATTCTTTTCATATTTCCTGGAGCACAGCAAATCCAGGCGACTTACTGTGGGAATGTAGCGGGAATGTCCCCAAGTGGCCTCCTGAGCCTGAGTTGGGGGTAGAGAGGGGAGGGAGCTGAAAAGGGGAGGTAGTGGCAAGGATGGAGCCTCAAGATCAGAGGGAAAAATGAGATCTCAGCACTATCTCCTCTTCCTCCCTTAGCACCCTTGAAAATTCACCTACTTAGGATGGAGAAAACGCTCCATCAGGAAGTGGGAACTCCTGTACTGATGAGTTTATGAGAAGAAGTGATCCTGGAAAAGGGAGTATGAGGAAGGGAAAAATTAATTGGGGTGGGAGAATATCTAGAATGTAAGCTCCTGGGGTGGCTAGGTGGTGTAGTGAATAGAGCACTGGCCCTGGAGTCAGGAGGACCTGAGTTCAAATCCGGCCTCACGTACTTAACACAAAAAACTAGCTGTGTGACCTTGGGCAAGTCACTTAACTCCAACTGTCCTCCAAAAAGCAAAAAATAAATAAATAAATAAAAATAAATTAGAATGTAAGCTCCTTGAGGTCAGGGACCATATTGAATCTCAAGTTTGTGTTTCAGCTGAGAAGCACAGTAGCCTGTATGTAGTAGGTGCTTAGTAAATGTTGATTCACTGAGGATCTGGGTTCAAGTTCAGACTCTACTATTACTACCTGTGTGAGCTTAGGCAAATCACTTCCATGGGCATGAGTTTCCTCCTCTATAAAATGGGAAATGACCACTGAGATCCCTTCCAGCTTTACGTCTCAAATGTTCTGGCTTGCCAAGGGTTACAGATCAGTGTCTAAGGCAGGATTTGATCCCAGAGCTTTCCTGACCTCAAGGCCAATGCTCTAACTGCTCCACTTTGCTTGCTGATAATCACTCATCCTCACATCCTTGAAAACATTGATGGATTGTTTAGAGGGAGGTTATAAGGAGAGGAAACCTGGGAGTGCTGTAGGGAACTGAGAGAATTTGGTCACAAGGAGACTTTTGTTCAATTGGGACTTATGTGATGTCCAGGGGGCAATGGATGTGGTCCACTCCTGACCTAGGGGTGGACTACAGATGAAGGAAAGAAGAGACTTTTCCTGCCTCTCCTTGCCCCTGTCCCTCCCTCAGCCCAGGTTAGAGGAAGCAAGCTGAGAACAATGCCCTTCATTGTGGTCAGCCTAGAGCTCTAAGGAGGTGCCTGCCATCTGCTCAGTCTGGGGGAGGATGCTAGTGAGGTACCTCAATCAGTGCCCTGGGCCTCCTGGGGGAAAATGGGAGTCCCACTGGGACCCTTGCAGCTCAGACCAGGAAATGTTAGTGCAGGAAATGCTTGTGGTCTTGGGACTGAAGCAACTACTGAGCTCTGGAATAGGGACTCAGAAATGGAAAGGGACCAGAGCCCTTGCTACTCCTCAATTCTGCTGCATCCCACTCCCATCCCACCCAGACCTCCTCCAGGAGGTCACTTGGCTCCATCTCCCATCAGGTTTTGACTCTGACCAACTCATCAAGGCAGGCAGCAGGTATGCTCACTGGACCTGGAGGGAAGAGGCCAAGCCTCCCCTTCCCACCGCAGCCCCTGGAACACCTTTCCACTGCCCAAAAGGGGACCACATGCTGAGAACATTCAGACTGAGGGAATGTCAGACCAACACACACAGATAGAGCCTGATGGTTGTGATATTTTGCCAGATCTGTGACTTCATCTGGGAGTGAGCTCCTGGGGAAGAATTCCTTCTTCAGTTTGGGTCAGGCCCTGTTTTACCACTTCTAGTCTTAGAGAGGTCCTGGGGCCCTAAGAAGTTAAGTGATATATGCAGGTTTCCAGGGCCAGTTGTAGCCAAGGTGGACTTGAACTCACCTGACTTCTCCAAGGCCTCCCTCTAGCTCTGTCTCTGACTATCTGTCTCTGTCTCTCTCCCTCTCCCCCCTCTCTCTTCCCTCTCTTTCTTTCTCTGTCCCTCCCTCCCTTCTCCAACCCAGTCTCTCTGTCTCCCCTCTGTCTTTCTCTCTTTTCTCCTCTGATTCAGTCTCTCTCCTCTCTGTCTTTGTCTCTGTCTCTGTCTCTGTCTCTCCTCCTCCTCTTCTCTCTCTCTCCCTCTTTCTCCCTCTCTTTTCTCTCTCTCTCCCTCTCTCTCTCTCTCTCTCTCCCTCTCTCTCTCTCTCTCTCTTCCTCCCTCCCTTTGCCTCTCCCCTCCTTCTAGCTGCCTCTACCCAAAGATATTCACAAACGCTGACGCACAGGCAAAACAGACTCACACAGATACATACACACAGGCAACACAACCCAACTCCGAGGCCATGGACAGGGACAACAACAGCAACAATAGCTGGTATGTAGGATTTGAATTCAAGGCTAAGATCCAGCCCTACCCACACCCCACTGAACTGCTTGGAATCCTGATAACAGCCAACCTTTATAGCACTTTAAGACCTGAAAACTTTGGTGTCTCACTTGATCTTCACCACTGTTCAGTCATTTTTTTCAGTCATTTCTGACTCTGATGTCATTTGGGGTTTTCTTGGCAGAGATACTGGAGTGGCTTGCCATTTCCTTCTCCAGCTCATTCTACAGAGGAAGAAACTGAGGCAACCAGAGTTGGGACTTGCTCAGGGTCATACAGCTAGTAAGTGTCTGAGGCCAGATTTGAACTCAGGAAGATGAGTCTTCCCAATTCCAGGTCCACTGCACCACCTAGCTACCTTTTGGATTAAGTGCTGCTTCTCTCCCTCACCCTATCCCCTATTTCACATCTGTGGAAAGCCATCTGTGAGACTGATTAAGGGACTTACCCAAGGCTATGCAGCTGCTTGTGTTCCTGTAAGTTGTTGCCCCCATTTCAGGCCCTGGAAGGGGGCTCCCAGGGCTCCTTGTCTCCATGGTTTCACTAGAAAGGTATTTAATCTGAAATTCTGGAATTATCTGGATCAGGGAAGCACCGGGAGAAAGGGGGAAAGGTTACACTTGCCTGGCTCTATGTAAATTCATAATTTTCTCCTCAGTTTCTTGGTCCACTATGAGCTGGGTTGTCAATCTGCCTGGTTCCCATAATAGAAGATGCTACTAGAGTCAGAGGGACCCTCAGGCTTCAGAAAGAGCTTGCTAGAGACACAGGCCTCTGAGAACTACTGTCCTCAATGTTCTCAGGCTGCCTGGATTCTCCTCATACCCCAAAGGGAGAAAAGCAGGCTTTTAATACCCACTTGGACTTGGGGCCCTAAGGTGAGCCTCCTGCTTAGGATTTGTGCTGGGGAGAAGAGGGGAAGCATTCTTTAATCGGACCAGAATTCTCAGTGAAGGTTCTGAGACAGAATTCTGTAGGCTGGGCTCTCCCTCCCTCCCCTCCTTTCTCTTTTCTTTCCACCTCTCTTCAGTCCTTCAACTTAGCCCTGTGATTGCTCCAGCAGAAGTCTTTGGCAGCAGCTTATAGTGTTGGGGCTAAAGGGGACTGGGAAAGTTGGTAAGGGATAGGAGATGGATGGAGGGGAGTCAATTGAATTCCATTCACCAAGCATTAACAAACACTGGGTAGAGTACTAGAGCTAGAATCAAAGACCTGGGTTCAAATCCTGTCCCTAACACTACCTCTGACCAAGCCACTTAACCTTTCTAAGCCTCAGTTCTTCATCTGTAGGATACTGATAATAATATCTGTTTTATAGGGATGCAGTGAGGTCCAAATGAGATAAGCACTCTGCAAACTTTAGCTATTTAAATTTCAGATGCTGTTTTTATTTTTTAACTGAGCTTGCAGTTTCATTGGTTTAGGGAATACTCAGTGTGCAAATCTCTCTCTCTCTCTCTCTCTCTCTCTCTCTCTCTCTCTCTCCCTCTCTCTCTTTCTCTCTCCCTCTCTCTCTCTTTCCCTCTCTCTCCCTCTCTCTCTCTTTCTCTCTCTCTCTCTCTCTCTCTCTCTCTCTCTCTGGCAATTGGGCTTAAGTGACTTGCCTAAAGTCACATGCTGGTGTTTCCAGTATCTGACGTCAGATTTGAACTCAGGTCCTCCTGACTCCAGGGCCATTCCTTTATTCACTGCACCACCTAGCCATCCCCCTCCTCTCTTTTTTTTTTTGAGTTTGTGAATGACTTTATTTTTAAAAATTTATTAATTTTTAGTTTTCAACATTCAGTTCCATAAGTTTTAAATTTTCTCCCCCTTCTCACCAATATGGCATGCAATATGACATGGCTCTACACATACATTCCCATTAAACCCAAAAAAATCTCTTTTCTGCTTTTGCCTTGGGACACTGGGAGGATTCTGAGAGGGGCAGCGCTTAAACCCAGGTCTTTCTCATTCTGAGGTTCTATCCAACTCTTCTACTGTGCCCCCCCCCCCATGCTAGTCATCATCATCATCATCATCATCATCATCACTAAACTATTATTATGTGAATGGCGGTATGCTTGTTCTTGGTACTAGGGGAGATATAAAGTTTAGGTAAGACATCAACCCTGCCGTCATAGAGTTGACAGCCCAGGTAACTTTGACTTAAGGTAGGTGGCAAAGTGAATAGAGCACTGGCCCTGGAGTCAGGAGGACCTGAGTTAAAATCCAGCCTCAGACACTTAACACAAAAACTAGCCGTGTGACCTTGGGCAAGTCACAACCCCAATTGCCCTCCAAAAAGCAGAAAAAGAAAAAGAAAAAAATTAAAAGAAAGTTTCAAAGGAAAGTATTGTGTGAATTCAAGCAGGGAAAGGCTTTCTGGAAGAAGTAGCATCTGAACTGGGCATTTAAAGAATGGATAAAATATCAATAGTTTAGTAGAATGAAGACTGTAAGGGCAGGGAACTGTTTCCTTTCGGTCTGTATAGCCCGGGACTCCGCGGACGCTTAATGAATGCATGTGGCTTTGAATTGAAAGGAATGGGAAGGGCATTCCAGGCTTAGGGGAACAGACAGCATAGGGGGATGGGGGGGTGCACCATAGTCTTCGGGGAGGAGAGAGGAAGGGAACCCTGGAAGGTGGAGTAGAAGAAAGATTCTGGGGACGGGTGGGGAGCAGCCCCAAGGTTCCGGAACAAACCCACAGAGCTGTGGGCCCAGGCTGTTGAGGGTTTCTGGCAGCCAGTGACTAGGGGAATGGAACCGTCAGAGTTTCCATGTGAACAGATGGAGGGCTGGGGAGAGAGTGGCAAAGTCCTGGCTGAGACTCCCTGCAGAGGAAAACGACCCACCCACCCCCTTCAAAGTCTTGGATTCAATCTAGGATTTTTTTGAGGGGTCCGAGTGGGAGGAAAAGACTTTCCTTCTGGAAAGAAGGGTCATAGATCTCTGAAGTCACCTTAAAACTGTTGGGAATGAAAGAGAAAGTGATCTCTCCCCACCTTGAGTTTCTAGGGGGCTATTTCTACTGAACCCTTGGGATGGAGAAGGGAGGAAGCTGCTGGGGAAAGGGGGAAGTATGCCCTTCTTTGGGGTGTTGGAGCTGGAAGGCAGAAGCTCCCTTTTGCCTCCCTCCCAACTCCGCTGGCCTCACTTTCTGTCTTCTTCTGTCCTCAGGGCCCAGGACCGGTGCATCCTTGCAAGAGTAACCCTATTTAAAGGTATGTACGTGCTGGTCTTGGCTCGCTTCTTCCTAGTCACTCTCCCCATCCGGTACCCAAGACTTGTCCTCCCTGCTGTCTGACCATACTTCCTCCTGCTGCAAGGAAAACTGTGCCGCGTGGTTCGTTTCCCGGTGACCACTCGGCGCTCTGCCTGCGGACGGGTTGGCGAGCCGCAGGACACAGGCGCTGGTTCGGCGCTCAGCGGCGCCCCCGCCCCCTCACTGTAGACGGCGGTTTGAATGGAAACCCAGCTCGGAAGCAGCTTTTTCTCATTTGTAAACTATTTCCCAACCGCCCCCTTGGCAGCTGCTCTCTTCGGCTCGGCTCGGCTCGGCTCGGCTCGGCCCTGCCTGGGGCCGGTCTCCCTCTAGGCTCCAAGATCTAGGCTTCCAGTTCCCTGGGTCCTGGGTCTGGGGTCCCAAGCTGGCTGCAGACCGACGCCAGAATCCGGATTTCAAGGCTCCAGACCCCGTGCAGACTTGCTGGCTTTCTCGGTTCCCGATTTGCTTTTGGGGTTTGGATTTGGGTTTGGGGGGAGGGGACTAGAGAGGGAAGGAGCTACAAGTGCAAAAAGCTGCTCCCCCAAGCCACTGGCCCACCCCGGAGACCTTGATCCCCGATCTCGGAAACCCGAGCCCTTCCAGCCTGCGCAGAGGCTCCTGCCTGTAGGGGAGGTTGGGAAATTGCCGGGTCCCAGGGCAAGCAGAAAGTCTTGGGCTCTCCCTCCCCAAGGAGCATTTGGCAGGTGCTTTCTCCCCACCTCCGGCCCTAGACTGCCCCCTTCCGGCCAGCTGAGCTCAAGTGGTCCCCTTCTCCGGCATCTTCGGCACACCCTGGTACTAGAGAGGCTACTTCTCTCCCTCTACCCGCTCCTGCTTGACTTTTTCTTCTTCTTTTTTCTTTTTGGCTGAGAGGGTGCTCTCCCAAACTCATGAATAAATATATATGCCCTTGGAGAACTTAGTTCAACTGCAGGAAAAGAGAGATCTACAGATTTCCCCCCCCTTTCTCGGTTCCTTTGCAAGAGTGGACATTTCTTAAAGGCCCTGAGAGCATCTATATACTGCCTGCTGTTAGAAGTCTATCCAGATACATAGTTGCCCAAGAATTCCTCTCCGTTGTTCCTTGCTTGTCCAGATACACCACTTATAAAATTTTACTCTAGGCTGGAAGTCTGGGAATTATTAGATGGTCTCAGAGGGAGGGGAGAGTCTAAGAACTTTGAGGGGATGGAGTGGAGAGATGGAGCTGGAGATAAGGAAGAGCTAGAAAGAAAGAATCTTCTTGAAGTCTCTCCAGAGTTGGTAGTGGGAGCATCCTTCTCCAAGGGGTAGATTGCAGAAAAATAATAATTTTATTCACATATCCTCTGTACATGGGCCCTGGAGGGGCCGCATCCTTAACTATAGATGTGATGGGCTAAGCTTCCAGGTTTGGTTCAGTGAAAGACCTCAAGCCATTTCTCAAGGCCTGGAAGGAAGGAGGCAAGAGGTCCCACTGACCTCAACTCTCCCACCATGGCTAGGGCAGACTATGCTATGCCATCAGGCTAGAGAAGAGGGGGTCTCTTCATTTCTGCTTTGGTTGGAGAGATGGGATTTGTGAATCAATTAGGGACCTCCTGGGAGCCTCAATACATAAGCTAAATGTTCTGGGAATTCAAGAAAAGAGAGATTAGCATGGGTCTAAGCATTCAAGGAGGATCTTTCTGAAGAGGCAGCATTTGAGCTAAGTCTGGAAAATAGAAATGATGAAATGCTTGGGCTGGGAGGAACCTAAGGTATTTACCTTCCATATCCTTTTTGCCTCTGGTCAGGACCTCTCTGGAACGAGTAACAGTAATAACAACAATAATCCCTTCTATTTGTACAGAGCTTTACAAAGTAAAAAGCTTACAAAGTGCTTTCCCAACCTAAGCCTGGGGCTAGGCTAGGGAGGCAGGGGCTTAGGGGGAAACTGGAGGGAAGCAGTAGAAAGGGGCACTTTCTGATGAATTCACATATTTTTAATACAAGCTAATCCTAGGCATCATGGCTTGTAGCATTGTGGTGATAGTGGCTAGAATGTTGGATTCGAGGTCAGGAAGATCTGGATTCCAATTCCGTGTCAGATAGTGGCTAGCTATGGCATCCTAGGGAAAATATTTAACTTCTTCAGTGTCCCATCTTCCTCCTCTGTGAAATGGAAGAGGGGGTATTATATTAATTATAATATATTTATATAATATATTATATTACACATATAATATATTATATAATTATATTAATTATATTAATCTATAATATAATAATAGCATCTACTTCACAAGGGTGTTATGAGGCTCAAATAAAATGATGGATGAAAAATACTTCACAAATCCTAAAGCTCTATGTAAACAGAATTATTTCCATATTAAAGAAACAGAACCAGTTATGACTTAGGAAAAAGATTTAGGATAGTGCTTGAAGCATATAAAGGTTAAGTGTCTTGGCCAGGGCAATTCATCTAATAATAGGTTCTACAAGTGGTATCAGTTCTTGATGTCTTCAAGCCTTACACTATGTCCACCGTTGCATGTTGCTTTTCCAATGGGTTTGTCTAATTTTTTTTTTTTAGGCAATGGGGGTTAAATGACTTGCCCAAGGTCACATAGCTATTTGAACTCAGGTCTTCCTGATTCCAGGGCTGGTGCCCTATCCACTGTACTACTCAGCTTCTCCAAATAGATTTGTCTAACTTCGGAACTAAAAGGGACCTTACAACTTGTTGAGGAGCAGCTAGGCAGCACAATGAATAGAGAACCAGCTTTGGAGTCAGGAGGACCTGAGTTCAAATCCAACCTCAGACACTTGACACTTAACTACCTGTGTGACCTTGGGCAAGTCACTTAACCCTAATTGCCTTCCCTAGCCCCTTCAAAAAAACAAACAAACAAAACAAAAACCAACTCATTGAATCTAACACTTTTGTTTTAGTTTTTAAAATTTTAATTGGTATTTTTAAATTTTTTGTGTCATCTTCATTTTGAAATATATCCCTCTACTTTCCCTTCCAGTTGAACCATTAACAAAGAAGGAAAAAGGGGAGGAGAAACAGTTTAGCAAAGCAAACCAACAAAACAACAATCAAGTCTGATGTTACACATGCTGTTCCATATCTATAGTCCCCCACCTCTGCAAAGGAAGGAGTATTTTCATCTCTTTTTCTTTGGGGTCATACTTGGTCCTTATAATTGTGCAGCATTCAGTTTTGGTTGTTTTGTTATCTTTTTTTGTTTGTTGTCTCTTCATATATTGCTTTCTAGGCTCTAGTTACTTTCCTTGGTATCAGTTCAGGTAAGTTTTTCCATCCTTCTCTTCATATTTATTGTTTCTTGAAGCCTATAAAATTCCATTACATTTAGGTACCAAAACTTTTTTTTAAGCCATTTTCCTATAGATGGGCATCTGCTTTGTCTGTAGTTCTTTGCTACTACAAAAAGAAAATATGCTGCTAAAAATATTTTGGTGTATATGGGACCTTTCTTTCTGACTTTGACCTCCAGGGGGACATGACTTACAGTAGAGTCTCTAGATCAAAGGGATGATCATTTTAGTTACTTTTTAGCATAATTCCAAAATGCTTTCCAGAATTCAAAATTCCACTAACTTAGTAAATATTGACTAGTCTCCACTTTTGTCTTCTTTGCCAACTTGCTAGGTATGAGGTGAAACCTTAGAGTTGTTTTGACTTTCATTTCTTTCTTCCATCTTGCTATTAGTTATCTGAACTTTCACATGGTACTTGATAGTTTGTCATTTTTCTTGAGAACTCTTTGTTCATATTCTTTGATCATTTATCTATTGGGGGTTTGGGTCATATTTTTGGGTTAACTCTCCCATATATCTTATAAGAGATAGTTGATGCAAATGTTTTTTCCAAGCTGTCACTTCTAATAATCTTCATCATAATGTCAAGGCAACTGAAGCCTTAAGAGGGGGAAGTGAGGTTGGACCAAGGTACAAGTCTTGGACTTGAACCCGGGTCTTCTGATTCCAAATATTACCCTATTTCCACTATACCAAGCTTCCTCACATTATTTTAGAAGAAATCAAATTGTAGGAGGAAGGGGGAGGAAGGGGTGTAGAACCTCCAGATACAGTCACACAGGGAGTGACAGTTTTCAGACTTCATCTAGAATACAAAATGCCTTGCTCCCACTCTCCCACTTTCACAAACACTTGCATTTAACCTTCAGAAAGATGCTCCTCTCTACACATCATGCATTATTATTCCCATTTTATATATGAAAAAAGTATAGCTCAAAAAGAGTGGAAGTGACTTTCGCAAGGCTAGGAAAGCAATACATCTGGGACTAAAACCTAGGTCTCCTGTCTCTTAGCACACGGATAAGCCCTGGCATTTCAGCCAAAGGGGATGGAGTGAGTTCAAGATTGATCAGAAGGGAGAATTTCCTAGTCACTGGAAAGAGATGTAATGGAAATAAGAGACAGCTACAGCAAGACACTGGGGTAGGTGCGGGAGGGAGGGAGGTGGAAGAGTCTTTAATCTGGGGGCAGTCCTACCTAGAGGCAGGAGGATGGATCAGATGACTTCAGGAAAGCCCTGCTAGTCAATGGAATCTCCCTTGAAGCTCAGACTGAACTGGAATGGGGAGAGAACAGAGGCTTCTGGGGTGGTCAGGTTGCCTGTGGGCTTCCTGACAGCTCCTTATTAGACTCTGGGTCTGATTTATCCCTCATTTGATGAGCCTTGGATTAAAGACCTTGGGGAAAAGGGGAGATCAAAGGAGTTGGTGGAACTTTGCCTGAGTTCAAGCTGTTGAGAGAGAAAAGAATAGCAGGAAGCCAGACCTGGGGCTTCAGGCCAGCACCCAGCCCACAGGTCTGTGAGCTGTAGATAATACTTGGGCTATTCTGTCAGTGATCAGGGAATTCAGCACCGCCCACACTGAGCTCTGAGGCTCTCCTTAGGATGATGGATGATGGGGACAAGCAGCAGGAGATCTTAGAATGTTACTTCAGGAAGGCCTTTGAGATTCAATAGTCCAATGGCTCCCAGACCCCTCTCTGTATAAAAGGGTACGCTGAAGCCCAGAAAGGGGAAAAAGGGTTTCCCAAGTTTACCCAGAAAATAAGTAGCCAAGTCTGGATCTCGGGTTCTCAATTAGGGGTCTGTGAACTTTAAGAAAAAAAATCTTTTGATTAGTGCATTTCAATATAATTGTTACAAGACTATTAAAGCTTAAAACTGTGTTAAGACTTTTGGGACACCCTGTATTATTGGTTTCCTTCGTAACCCAATGTATTTTGTTATACATTTAAATACATCATTCTAAGGCTCCACAGCACAAAAACCATTAGATACCAATGCCTTAGACCAGCGGTTCTCAACCTGTGTGTTATGTTCAATTTGTAACAATGAAAATACATCCTGCATATCAGATATTTACATTACGATTCATAACAGTAGCAAAATTACAGTTATGAAGTAGCAATGAAAATAACTTTATGGTTGGGGGTCACCACAACATGAGGAACTGTATTAAAGAGTCACGGCATTAGGAAGGTTGAGAACCACTGCCTTAGACAAAGTGACCCTCTATG
>CM053596.1:62928848-62973528 GCA_028646575.1 Pseudocheirus occidentalis
CGTGGAGTGGGGGGTGGGTGGGGGGGTGGAGCTGTCCCTTCTGGGAATCCAGAGCCTATTTTTCTTGCAGATAGGAGGATCTTAGATAGGAACCCAGGCTCCCAGGCTTTAGGGATGAGGAACTGAAGAACTGAAAGGGATTTTAGAGGCTATCTAGTCCAACTTCTTACCCCTCTACACCATCTCTGACAGAGACGATCTTCAGTGACAGGTACATCCTTGGTGGGACAGTTCTGATGGATAGGAAGTTGTTTTGTTTTCATGTTGATGCCTTTTGTTTTCTCACAGTCATGATAGTGGCTAACATTTATATAGCCCTTGTCAAGTGCTGAAATAAATCAAAGTCAAGAGTTGAGGAATAAAGCATCTTTAGTTGAGATAACAGAGTAGCAAACCTGCCACCTCGGGGGATGTCCAGTGGATTTCCAACCAAAAAGATCCATGAACAAATTCTTATAGTTTTAGGAAGAGAAGGGAAGGAGACAGCATGAGTTAGCAAGGCCTGGTCATGAGACACCAGTGGCCCGTGACAATCTGGGAAAGGAAAGTCACTTTATTCTGACTGTTTCGCCCTTCATGCCATGAATCCCAATGGAAGGGGGGCAAGGACATTAGAAGCTGAAATGCAGCTTGTACTGAGCACCCCCCACGAGGCAAAATCCCTGAGTGGGGGTGGGTAGTGTACCTATGATATGTTTCAGCTCACCCTAATCAAGAGGAATATCTTAAAAGTAGGAATGTAAGGACAATACTGAAATTCTGACATTGTTTAATTTAATTAATTTGATTTAATTAATATTATTTAAGAGAGTGGCAATCCATATTACATTTGATATTAACAATTTTCTGTCATCTTTTATAGTTTGTAAAGCACTTTATGCATATTATCTTATCTGATACCTATACCATCTTGTGGGAAAGGTGCTATTATTTTCAAGATAAGCAAAGGAAACCTTTGAGAAGTTAAGGCGCTTGTCCAACCAGCAAGTTTCTGAGGCAGGATTTGCATTCAGGTCTTCCTGACTCCAAATTCAACACCCTGTCCACTACACTGAGTGCCTCACATTCATTTCTTACCCTTTTCCTGCTTCCTTACCCAGTGAGCTATCTGTAAGAAATAAAAATAAAAAAAAATTTAAAGCAGTTTACAAAAACCCAACTGACCCATCAGATATGTCTGATAGCATAGGAAACATTTCATACATGCAATCCCCTGCTTCTCCAATGGAGGGAGAGAAGGGTGTTTTCTCAGGCTCTTTTTGGGGCCCAACCTTGGACATTAGAATTGTACATCATTCAGTTTAAGGTTTTGTGGTGTTTTTTTTTTGTAGTTGTTGCATATATTGTTTTTTCTGGTCCTGTTAAAATTTACCTTATGTCACTTCATATATATCTTCCTACATTTCTCTGAATTTCTTATATTTGTTATTTCTTATGGCTCAATAATACTACGTTTTATTCAGTTATCACAATTTCTTTAGCCATTGACCTGTAGGCATTCTCTTTGATTCTTTGATACTGCAAAAAGTGCTGCTGTGAATATTTTTGTTGATATGAGACCTTTCAGTCTTTGACTTCCTTGGAATATGTGCCTAGCAGTAAGAGCTCACTCCTCCACATCCTTGGTTGGACAGTTCTGATTGATGGGAAGCAGTTGTCACTTTTTTGGGGGGAAGTAGGAGGATTATAACTCTTTTTTTTTTTTTTTTGCTTTTTGGAGGGCAGTTGGGGTTAAGTGACTTGCCCAAGGTCACATGGCTAGTTTTTGTGTTAAGTGTCTGAGGTCGGATTTGAACTCAGGTCCTCCTGACTCCAGGGCCGGTGCTCTATTCACTGTGCCACCTAGCCACCCCCAGGATTATAACTCTTAATTGTTTTGCAGAATTACCAGGCCAATTCAAGTCCCTTCAACAGCATATAATGTGCCTGTTTCCCACAGCCCATCGAACACTGACTATTGTCATCTTCACCAATTTTGTTGGTTATAAAGTAAAAACACAGTTTTAAAAAAATTTCATTTCTTTTACTAGATACAATGGTTCTCAACCTGTGGGTCTCGACCCCTTTTGGGGTCACCTAAGACCATCGGAAAACACGCATTTCTGATGGTCTTAGGAACCGAGACATGGCTCCTCTATCCATCTGCAGGCGGGTCCTTCCACGTGCAGATATGCCCACATACAAGTATTAAAGGGTCAAAGCATTAGGAAGGTTGAGAACCACTGTGCTAGAAGTTTAGAGCAGTGAAATTATTATAATTGTATGCGGTTCTTTTGGAGAACCGTTTATTAATATTTTTGACCACTTATGCATTGGAGAATATATATCTTGATCTTTATATATTGATGGTAATTCCCTATATATCTTGGATACCAGACTTTACATAATATAAATTTTTTTCCAGTCACCATTTTCCCTTCTTATTCTATCTGTGCTGATTTTGTTCATGTGATAGTTTCAGAAAACAAATTCAAATAATTGACATTGCTTAGTTTAACTTTTGTGACCTCAGTTAAAATTCTTCCTCTAACCATAGTTGCAAAAGGCACCCACATCTACTTTATTAGATTTTTTTATGATGTGACTTCGACATTTAAGTTGAATATCATTTTGGAATTTATGTGGTATAAGATGTTTATATGAACCATTTTTTGCCAAGCTACTTCCAATTTTTCCTAGTAGTTCTTGTCAAAAAGGCAGTCCTTCCCCAAGAAATATATCATTAGTACATTCTTCCTTAGATAAAAATGAAATTAGCCTCATTAGCACTGCACCCCACTCCTCTCTAGTGTTCCTACTTATATCCTCTGGGGCCAAACAGAACAAGTCTAACATACCTCTTCCAATGGCAGACCTTCATATACTTGAGGTCAACAATTGTGTCTCCTCTAAAGCTTCTCTTCTCCAAGTCAAATATTCTCACTTCCTTCCATTTTTCCTCATGGGGCATGGTCGTCTTAAATTCCCTCAGCATCTTGGCTATACTCCAGCTTGCCAATGTTCCTCCTAAATTGTTACCCCAGAGATGCCCACAATCCTGTATCACATGTGCTCCACAAAGGGCAGAGGAAGCAGGACCATTGTCTCCCTTACTCAAGACATAAGATTTTTCTTTCTGCAGAACTGAGAGCCAAGGACTGGGCTGCCCAATCTGTGGATACATGGGTCCTACTTCTGATTCCACCAACCCCCTTCGTGGCCTCACATGTTAGCTCCCCCCAACTGAAAGGGTAGGAATCAGAGGGTTAGGCCTGGAAACTCAGTTTTTTCCTGATCTCTAATTGAACCCAAGGCAGCTTAGTACAGCTGCCCAAGAGACAGACAGATATAGAACTAGACATAGACTAACTGTGGCAGAGATAGAGTCAAGGCAATGGGGGTGGGAAGTATGAAGGTGGGGGGCAGTAACAGAATGGAGCAACAAGAATCCCTGCAGAAATATCTTCATAACAGGAAATGTCTCATAAAATACCTGTGGTTTGGCCAGGCCCTGGGGCTGACCGAGTTATGCACCTCGAAGGCAGCCGGGCTCCCCACACTCTTTTGGGTCTGGGAGATCTGGGGCCATGATGGGGAGGAGGGAAAAGCAGGAGGCATGGAGTGCAGCTGGGAATACTTCAGTGGAGGCCCCTTGATTGTGAGAGGAGGAGGTTTCTGGGAGCAGACTATGGGCCACAATGATCTGGGAATCCTGAACAGTGAGCAAAGAAGAAAGCTTCCGTGGAAAGAATCTAGGACCCCAAGTACTATATACCCTCTACCAGCCCCCACCACCCAGCTGGGTAAAAGGAGAATGAGGGTGAGTGAGATATGTGACCTGTATGTCCTTCCCAGCTGTGTTGGGTTCTCATTGTGATACCCTGGCCTTGGTGAAGTCTAATCAATTTCTTATCTAAGCTAGACCTAATGGGGAAAGGTTAGGAGGTCCAGGAAGCTGGGGCCGAGAGACAGACCGTGGGAGGACTCTGGGCATTTCCATTGTAAGGTGGAGATTGATTCCCCCTTATGTTATCCTGAAGGAAGGTGTGGAAAGGCAGCTCCAGAGGGGCCCCAGAACCCTGGCAAGACTAGTGCTTGTGGTACTAAGCTCTGAAGGAGGTAGAGGAGAACGAATTTTGGAAGGAGTGACTTCCAGGAGCTTGCTGGCATCCTGGGAGAGGGCAGGAGTCTGGCGGCCTTTTCACTAGCTGATTCTATGACGGACCACCTCTACTTCTGGACACTCCCTTCCTGTCCTGGGTCCTAAAAAAAGAGTGACAGTGAGGCAGAGGGGAGGGAGAGACTGGGGCTCCCTCTTGCTGACTCATTATGTGATATTGGACAAGGTTCATGGTATAGTAGCTAAAGCCCAGGATTTAGCATCAGAAGACTTGGGTTTCAATCCCATTTCTGACAGTTACCATTATTTTGGCTAGTGCAGGTTTCTTCCTCTCTGAGTCTGAGCATTTAAGCATTGGGCTTGATGGTTTCCAAGGTCCTTCTAGGTTGTGAGCCTGGATTTAATCCTCCAACCTTATTGCTCAGGAGGGTGTCTCCTGGGGGGGAGAGAAAGACCTCTACCCAATCTTTTCCCATCTCCTCTACCTGTCCTACTCCCTGAGAAGTTAAAAGTCAGATAAGAAACAAATATGTGTAAATGTCACAAAAATCAGTATTTCTTCCACCCTTCTGTACAGTCAATTAATCAATCAACATTTATTAAATGCCTAATATAAAGGAAGGCAAAAGACAGTCCAGCCGTAGAGATGCTCACAATCTGCCGGAAGTCCTCAGGAAGGACTGGTGAACTCCACCATCTTGGCCTATTATCTGGCCCTTCCATGGGCAGGAAAGCAAGGAGGGCCCTGGCCCAAGACAATTCTGCCTGTTTTCTGGCTCCAGTCAGGCTTTTACTGCAGAATCGCTGACTTGGATGAAACTCTATTTCACAGGGATTTGGTGAAAGAGGGAAAAAAAAAATCTCCTTTAAGGGTTTACAGCTGTCACAATACAGAGCCTACTCCTCCCAAACCCCCTGAATCAGCACTTCCTGTATTTGTCTTACCTGGTTCAACCCACAGTCATGGCTCAGGCCCCAAACCCTCCTTTCACTACCTCCACAGTCCTCTCAACCATTCCTCCCCGCCCTCCCCTCCAATTCCCCAGTCTTCCCTTCCAAAACCTCCCATTTCTGTTCCTTTACTAACTGTCCTGTAGCTCAGGGTAAGGCTTTTCCTATCCCTGGGGCTCAGTTTTCTCCTCTGAAAAATTAAGGGCACTGGATAAGACGGTTTCTAAGGTCCCTTCCAGTTCTAATATTGCATTATTCTCTGATTCCTCTGCTCTCCAATTTTCCCTCTAAATCCAATCCCACTAAAAGTGACAATATAATGTTTCAGACCAGGTCTGTGGGTTGCATTGGTATAAGGAGCTCCCAATGATAAAACTGGGTCTAGGACTGAAAATGAACACCTGTTCACCAGCTCAGAGGGTCTGGGTCACTGAGAAGTTAAGGGGCTCGCCCAAGGTCATAAAACATTGTGTAAAAGGCAAGACTTGAACCAAGGTCTTCCTGACTCCAGACCCCTCCTCTATAATAACATCAGCTGATATTACTAGAGAGCCCTCTAATGTTTGCAAAGCACTTTACATGTATTATCTCATTTGAGCCTCACTTCAACATGTCAATGAAAGTATTGCAACAAGATTATCATCACAGTCATGCACAAAGTATGTACTAAACACTTCCTATGTGCCAAGTACCGTGCTACATGCTAGGGCTACAAGAAAGACAATATTGTCTCCACCTCACAAAAGAGGAAATGGAGGTTGAAAGGGATCTTAAGTGACTTGACTATAATCACACACCTAATGTCGGGGCAGGATTTGAGCCCAGGTCTTTCTTTGTACTCCCTTTTAAGAGGGACCATACTGATCCCCTGTAACAATGACTGCCTACCTCATATGCTTTAAGAGTGATAGCACTGCCCCCTTCTCTAGCCGACCCAAATAGATTCACTGAATCTCTGAGCTGGAAGCTGGCTCCTACATAGCCTAACCCAGTCTTCTGAGAGAGGGCTGAACGTGTGGTGATCCAGCTTCCTCAGGAAGATCCACCCAGAAGGGAGGATCACACTCCTTCTTGAAGACACCTTCGACTCTTGGGGAGAGCTCCAATGATGAAGAAACTTTTTCTCAGGAAAGCCTAAATCTGCCCCACCCATTGCAGTCCGCTGGGACCAAAGAGAACAAATTCCACATGACGACTCTTCAGATCCTTTATAGCAGCGGTTCTCAACCTGTGGGTTATGTTCCATTTGTAACAATGAAAATAAGTCCTGCATATCAGATGGATTCATAACAGTAGCAAAATTAAAGTTATGAAGTACCAACAAAAATAATTTTATGCTTGGGGGTCACCACAACATGAGGAGCTGTATAAAAGAGTCGCGGCATTAGGAAGGTTGAAAACCACTGCTTTATAGCAACTATGAAATTGCCTCGTCTTCTTTTTCCAGGCTAAATAAAACATCCCTGTTTCCTTAAAAAAAAAAAAAATTGTTGATAGCTTTTGTTTGGATCCCTCCTCCCCCAGGGATAGGGAGTGGACTCTTCCTTGGTATTGGGAGCAACTAGGTGAGGAAACTCTGCCGATGGAGACTGACACCATTTCTACGGCATCCTGTGTCAGACAATTACCTGGAGGCTTGCTCTGAATCACAGTCTGTATGCGTCAGAGGCAGGGCTTGAGCTCTCTTCTTTCTGCCTTCTACATGGGCAGAAATGAAAGGAGGGGAAAAAGCAGTTCAGCAGAACTAAGCAGCCTGTTTTAAAACCCGACCTACGTACCGTTGCAGCACCAGTCTTCTAAGTAGGAGGAAGCGGCGTCTTATTTCCCCTCTTTGGGGACAGGCTTAGTTTTTAATAATTTAGCAGCATTTGGTTTCAATGTGGTCGTTCATTCAGTTGACTCTCTTATATATATCGTGCGTGTTGTTTCCCCAGTTGTGCTTACTTCACTCTGCGTCGGTTCTTGTCAATCTCTTGCTTCTCTGTAATTGATCATAGTCATTTCTTACAACCTAGCAACGCTGAATCGCATTCAGAGACCATAATCAGTGTTACTTCTTAGTGTTGTGGAGTCTTTCTTTTTGTCACTTAGGGTATGTTCCTAGCAGTTTGATCTCTAGGCCAAAGAGTATGAGCATTTTAAATACTTTCTTAGCATGATTCCAAATTGCTTTTCAGAATAGTCGGACTAATTTACAGCTCCACCAACAATGCATTAGTGCATCAGTTGTCAAAACACGGTCCTCTGATACATTGGAATTCCTGAGACTCTTTCAGGTGGTCCATGAAGTCAAAACTATTTTTGTCATAACACTAAGATGTTATTTGCTAATTAAAACATTTCCTTCCTTTGCCAACAATATATCTGTGTGAGTTTGGGTGTTTTTCATATACTTCAGTCAAAACAATATATCATAACAGATTGAACACAGAAGCAGATAGGACAATTCAGCTGTCTTCTGTTAAGCAAGACATTAAAGAGATTTGCAAAAATACATAAAACAATACCACTCTTCTCACTAAAGTTTTTGGCTTGGAAAATAAAATCATTTTCATTAAAAATGAGATTTATGCTTACATTAGTGAGTTTATTAGTTATTTTAAATTAAACTAATACTTTAAAATTTATTTGTTTTAATTTCAAATACAGTAAATATTGATAGCTATAACCAAATAAACAAAAGCTCTTTGGGATTCTCAGTGTTAAGGAGTCCTGAAAGCCAAAAATTTGATAACCACTGCATAAGTGTATTCATCTTACCATCATCCCTCCAACATTGACTCTGACCATCTTTACCAGTTTTCTGTGTAAGAGGTGAATGACCTTAGTCCAGTTCCTTTTATCAGTCTTCATTAAGCATGTACTTCAGTCTTTTCATTTTGGTTACTATCTTTGGACATGCTCCAGGTTTCCCATGTTTTTCCCAAAATATGATGCTCAGAAAAAAACTGCAGTGCCCCAGATATGGTTGGCCAGGGTATGGTAAGATCATCACCTCCACTACCTTCAACCTTCTCCCTTAGACCCCCGCCCCCAATGCTGGGGACCTGTTGACTAAAGCAGATGTTCCTGGGGGACAGATCGCCTTCAAGGGGAAGAAACTGACTCTATTAGTGACCTTCACTAACTACAATCTAGCCAGAGGATCATTCTATTTTTGACTCCTGTATCATACTGTTGACTCATATTACACTTATAATACACAACCCCATCCCCAACTTTTACTACAAACTGTTGTCTAACCTCCTCCATCCTATTTTTGTGGAGTTAACTTTTTGAAATTGAGGACAGAACTTTACAATTATCCCTACCAAATTTCATTTTTTAAAAATGGTTCATTGTTCTAGCCTGAGATTTTTTAGGGATTCCAGACTCCTCTCATTTAATGTGTTAACTATCCTTCCAAGTTTCTTGTCATCTTCCTACTTTAATAAGCATGCCACCTCTACTTCATTCAAATCATTGATAAAAATGTTGAAATGCATATGGACCAGAACAGATCCTTTGGGGCCCAATGTTAGACTTCCATTCAAGCTGACACTGACACCTAACTATATTATCTGTCATATAGCCCAGGTCTATATCTTACAAACAGGAGAATCTTTGTTACATGCTTTGACAAAAGCTAGGCAAACAGCTGCGGTCCGAATTTTCCCAATAAGGTCTTATACCCCTGTGGCAAAGTAGACTGAGGACTGGACTTCAACTCAAGAGGACTCAACTTCAAATTGGGGTTTCAGATTATTTTTAGTTGTGTGATCTTGGTCTAGTCACTTATCTGTCTGCCTCAGTTTCCTTATTTGTAAAATGAAGATTATGAGTACCTACCTCCCAGGGTTGTTGTGAGTATAAAATAAAATACCTATTTGTAAAGCAGTGTTATATAAATGGAAGTGAGTAATACCATTATTACTAGTTGTGTAACCCTAGATGAATAACTAACTTCTTTCCATATCAGTTTCCTCATCTGTAAAATGGGGAGAATAATGACACCTACTTCCCAGGACTGTTGTGAGACTCAAATGAGAGAAGTTAAATGCTCTGCAATCCTTAAGGCATTTTATAAATTGTAGCTGTTAATGAAAGCTTTTCTGTTTCTCTTAAAAAAAAACATTTTTAAGCTTTTATGATTCCCCCTTTTCATCCCTTTAAATAGGTGGTCTAGAATTTTTCCAGGAAGCAAAGTCAAGTTTCCTGGTCTTCAGTTTGCAGAATATGCCTTCTCTCTTTTGGGAAAATTGGAACATTTAATGCCTTTCTCAGCTTCTGCTACTACTCTCTCCTTCTTTAAGATCTTTCTTAGAATCTCCTCATCCCCACTCACAGTATAGTGATTATGCAGACTTCCCTCCAATAGTAATCTATTAACTTCCAGTAGTGATTCTGATAACCCTGCTGATCCCCCAATAGTGGTCCTGCTGATCTCCCGATAATGATCCTGCTGACACCCCACCTCCTTCCCTTAGTAAACCCCGAGAGCCTCATCTCCTGGAAAAGCCCCTGGAGCCCGTGACCGTGCTGAGCTTCTGCTGTTCTTCCTAGCAGAGAGAATCGCCTTTAGAACCAGAGCTTGAGCCGGAGGCGAAGCCCAAACGGAGCGGGAGCCGCCATGCCGCCGGGGCCTTCGCCCCCTTCTCTGCGGCTGCTGCTGTTGCTGCTGGTGACCGGGCTGTGGGCCGCAGCTGGAGGAGGGGCCGGTGGGGGAGGCTACGCGCAAGTGAAGTACGTGCAGCCCATGGTGAAAGGACCAGCCGGGCCCCCTTTCCGGGAGGGCAAGGGCCAATATCTGGGTAAGCACCACCTCTGCTCAACCCCGCCCAGTCCCCGCACCGGCTCCTCCCTGAACCCCGCCCTGCCTCTCCCAGTCCGTCCCCTAGCCCCATCCCTTCTTCAGCCCTCCTCTGCTTCGCTCGCCTCTTCTCTCCCCTCCTCCGCCCCTTCTTTCCTTTTCTTTTCCCTCCTGCTCCCCTTCTTCCCCTAAACCCTGAGGGTCTTCCCCTCCAGACTGATTTTTGTTTTTTGTACTAACTAGATAAAAGTCCATTCTCTGTCTCATTTCTTACCTACCCTTGATCACTGAAGGAAGTGTAGCCTCAGTCAAACTGAGACCTGTTAAAGACCTTAGCTTAAAAAAATCCAAGGTCTCCCCCTGCATGACCTATATCTGGCCACTGGCGCCAGATGTCTCCAGAGGAGAAAGTGAGGCTGGTGACTTCACAGAGCTCTCCCTCACTTAAATCCAGTTCATTTGCACCTCATGGCATCACCTCCCTGATGGAAGGAAGGACAAACAACAGCAGTCACCTAACACGGCCATCTGCCCTGCTCCTGGAACTTCTGCCTGCCCTGCTTCTCTTCTCCGTCTGTTCTCCTTCCTCTTCATTCTCTGCCCTGTCCGTACTCAGGACCTCGCTACCTGGGCTAAGGAGCACATTCAGAGATTATGGGGACTTCAGTTTAACCCTGTTCACAGAGCCAGCCAGAGGAGCCAGAAGGCTCCTGTTTAAGTTCTCTTGCCCTTCGTCAGTACCTCTATTGTGTCTGCGAAATGCTTTGTCTCTCTGCCTTTCTGGGTTTCCATCCCGCCTCTCTGGGACAGTTTTATTCTAGCAGCAAAGGGGGCGGAGACTCTGACGTCACGAGGGGGCTTTCTCCTCTTACAGCTTTCCCTAGTTCAGATGCAGAGAGGAGGAGCCTTTCACCCCTCTCCCCATACACCTGCTGCCCTTTGGCTCCATTTCCCTAGGTAACTGGCCAAGGTCGGGGGCTGGGCATGGGCAGCCATGAGGGACTGGGTCATTTCCTTCCCACTGAAGGAACTCCAGGCCCCAGGAACTTTTGCTTTAGTCAGAGGTCCCAGCTAGAGGTCTGAGGGAGAAAGTCAGAAAAGAGACTGTCTCAAGAAATAGATGAGCCACTGTTTCCCTCCTACCACAATCCCTGATTGGGGAAAACCACAGAACAGGAGCAGGGTCTACTGCCTCTTTAGTGGTCCCATTGGACTAGGGTTTCCCACAGGGAAATGTGCTCTCTCCATAACTATTACAGCTTCCTGAGGTTTCCCTCACTACTAGTTGAGTCTTTTCTCTCCTGGACTTCTGTCCTCAAAGCCTTGAGGTTCCTTATCTTAGGCTGGGTAGGAAGGGAAGAAGTACTGGGGGCAATCTCATTCCCAAAACCTTTGACCATGGATGCCCTGTCTATTTCTTTCTTCAGAACTGCCACCACCAATGCTGCCAATGGACCTGAAAGGGGAACCTGGACCACCTGGAAAGCCTGGCCCCAGGGGCCCTCCAGGACCTCCTGGTTACCCAGGAAAGCCAGGTACAGGCAAGCCAGGTCTGCATGGTCAGCCAGGCCCCGCTGGCCCCCCAGGCTTCTCTAGGATGGGTAAGCCAGGTGTCCCAGGTGTCCCAGGCAAAGTAGGCAGCAAGGGTGAGCCAGGTCCCAAGGGTGAGCCAGGCCTTCGAGGGGACCAGGGCCTTCGAGGACTACCAGGGCCCCCTGGACTTCCAGGCCCATCAGGCATTGCTGTCACTGGCAAACCAGGCCCACAGGGTGCTCTGGGTCCACAAGGCTTTAGGGGGGAACCAGGCCCCAGAGGAGAGCCAGGACCTCGAGGGGAAAGAGGCCTCAAGGGTGATAATGGGGTGGGCACACCGGGGCAGCCAGGTGTCCCAGGCAATGGAGGTCCCCCTGGCCCTCCGGGACCTCCAGGTCCCATGGGCTTGGGCAAACCTGGCCTAGATGGGCTTCCAGGTGCCCCAGGAGACAAGGGAGCCACTGGGGCCCCTGGGGGACCAGGACAAACTGGGGAACCAGGGGCCCTGGGCCCAAGGGGTCCCCCAGGACTAGATGGCATTGGGGTACCTGGGGCAGTAGGTGTGCCTGGGCCCCAGGGGCCTGTAGGTGCAAAGGGAGAACCTGGGATCAGGGGTCTTCCTGGCCTACCAGGCCCTACAGGGTATGGGAAGCCAGGGATCCCAGGCCTCAAAGGGGAAAGGGGCCCAGCAGGGGTCCCAGGAGGGCTGGGTGACACAGGTGAGCCAGGAGAGGATGGTGAGCCAGGTGAACCAGGACCTCAGGGCCTTATGGGCCCTCCTGGCCTTCCTGGGTCCATGGGACTACCAGGGAGGCATGGGCTACCTGGGGCCAAAGGGGAGGCAGGACCAAGCGGACCTCCAGGAGTGCCTGGGATCCGAGGAGACCAGGGCCCAAGTGGTATTGTGGGAAAACCTGGGGTTGTTGGAGAGAGGGGCTTACCTGGAGCACAGGGACCTCCAGGGCCAAGTGGGCCCAAGGGAGAACCAGGCATCATTGGGCTTCCTGGGGGACCAGGTGCAGCAGGAGGGCTGGGACAGAAAGGAGAGGTAGGCCTTCCAGGCCAACCTGGCCTGAGGGGACCCTCAGGGATTCCTGGGCTTCAGGGCCCATCAGGTCCGATCGGGCCCCAGGGTCTTCCGGGCCTAAAAGGAGAACCAGGCCTGCAAGGTCCCCCTGGGGAAGGAAGGGTGGGTGAGCCAGGATTAGCTGGACCTACAGGCCCCCCTGGCATCCCTGGCAACCCAGGACTTAATGGCCCCCCAGGGCCTCCAGGGCCCCCTGGTCCACCTGGGCCCCCAGGGGGGTTAGATGAGATGGGCATTGCGGGGCTACATTTACCCAATGGTGGGGTGGAGGGGGCAGTGCTAGGTAATGGCAGAGGGGCCAAACCCCAGTCTGGCCTTGGGGAGCTGTCAGTTGGCGTTGCCCCAGCTTTCACTGCTGTGCTCACTTCACCCTTCCCGGCTTCGGGGATGCCAGTCAAGTTTGACCGGACGCTGTACAACGGCCACAGTGGTTACAACCCTGCCACTGGCATCTTCACCTGCCCCATTGGTGGCGTCTATTACTTTGCTTACCATGTGCATGTCAAGGGCACCAGTGTGTGGGTGGCTCTCTATAAGAACAATGTCCCTGCCACTTACACTTACGATGAGTACAAGAAAGGCTACCTGGACCAGGCATCTGGCGGGGCTGTGCTTGAACTTCGCACTAACGACCAGGTCTGGGTACAGATGCCCTCAGACCAAGCCAATGGCCTCTACTCCACCGAGTACATCCACTCGTCCTTCTCTGGCTTCCTGCTCTGCCCCACATAACAGGCCAGGGACCCAAGGCCACCAGCTACCCCTCCCACACCCATCTTTAGTAGTAGTAGTATTTTTTAATTAAAAGCAAAGGACCTGATGGTTAGAGAGAAGACACTGGGAGACGGCAGTGGCTAGAGATCTGCTTTCTTCTTCCGATTGCTTCTGAAAGAGACTGATCCCCAAGGAGGTTTTGCAAAGGTGGAACTGTCTCCCCTCCCCCCATTCCTCCTGGGGCTGGGGCTGAAGATGGCGCTGAACCAGCCTGGGAGATGCTGAGCATTAACTCATGCTCAGGGCATGTGGTTCCTGGCTTCCGGGTCTTGACTGGAATTGCTCCATTGCTATCCCAAGGACTAGGGGACTCATGGGCCGTCTACGCACGTGTCTTGGGGCAGAGACTCACTGGCCTTTCTTAGAAATGTGCCTCTCTCCACCTCTGAGCTTCTCTTCTGGGTGAAAATGTGGGGGCCTCCCTCTCACACTCAGACTGCACTGAGGATACAAAGAAGCCTCCCATCCCAAATGCCCCCAGCTCCAAAGTCTGGGGTTTCTGGCTCCAATACACGTTTTATTTTGGGAGAGAAGAAGACAAGCTCCCTAGTCAATCTTTTGCCAAAGATGCTCTGATGACCGGTGTAGTGTCCCCTTAGGACAGAGTGCAGTAGGCTTATTGCCTGTACTAGTCCCCACATCCAGCTAGATGGGTGAACAGGGATGAAGTTTGAGGTTGGTTCTGGCCCTCTTTCATGGGGCTAATACTACACTTATCCTTGCCTTCTCTTTATCTCCCACAGCCCAAATTCCTTTTGGAGGAAGGGGAGGGGAAATATGGAGACAGCATCAAGAAAATCCACTCCCAAAGGGGCTCTTAAAGGGACAGGAAGACAAGGCGCCCAGAAGTGGGGAGGGTGAGAACAGTATCTCCAAAGCCACTGGGTGGGTGGGGTGCAATGTATTCAATATTGGGACCCTGCAGCTCACCTGTCCACCGGCCCCAAATAAAGAGGACTCATCTGTAAGGCTAAGGCACTGCAGCCCCTGCTCCCATAGTCCTTAGGCGAGGTCAGGGGAGCTACCAGTCTGTGGTGGATTGACTGGAGTCTAGGTATTTATTGGATTCTTCCCTCCCACCTCCCTTTCCTGAACAAGAGCCATGAAGCAAGGAGTCGGGGCCCTCTCCCATTTCATTTTGATGTTCTATGTGAGCTTAGGGTCTAGAAAAATAAAGAGCAGAAAGACTGGATGGTAACAGATGTTAGTCTTGGCAGCCACATCTGGAGAGAGGACAGAGGGCAGTCGGGTTCTTTTCTTCCCAACTTCTAATTTCAAGTGAATGTTCACAAAAGGGGCAGGAGAGGAGCTCTGGTTCTCCATGCTGGAGGGTTCACTCCTGGATGATAGCTGCAGCAGATTCTCTCATCATCAGTTCTAGTCTCAACTTTGGGTCTGGGGAAGGGAAGGGGACATGATGAGGGACGGAGAGCAAGGCCAATGGCCACTCCACCCCACTGTGAAGAGGGGTTTCCCTTCAAACGAACAACTAAATGCCCAGTATCCCTATAAGCTAGGTTTGGCACCTAAAACCGAAGGTCCTACGCCTGACCAACCCAACCACTTTATTTAGACTATGTGTGAGCCTTGGAATCATCTCTGAAACTGCTGGTGCTAGCTGCTCTGGAATACAACATCTGTTGTAACAAAACTACTGCCGGCTCCTGCTTGCTCTCCAGTCTCTGGCTCACTTCGGGGCCTTTGCTAACCTTTGTGCATCCTGGCATCCCTAGGCCATCTGGATCCCTATCTCCTGGTGGCAGGGACAAACAAAAGGAAATCCAACTGGCTCTCTGGTACAAGGGCTGGGGAAGAAGCTGGGTGCAGAACCCTGGGAAAAGGAAAGTCTAAGGACCTTGAAGGATTTCTCACCCTTCTTGGGCTTATCAATCTGCAGGAAGCACCAAAGCCCACTTACTGTATGTTCCTTTCTTTTCCTCTGCCAAAGCCACCACTTCTTTGGGCTGAAATGGCCAAGCAGGCACTGATCTGCCCCAAATGAGAAGTCAGGGGCAGAAGGAAGCCACCCAGCCAGGGCTGTCCCCCACCACATGCTCCTGGCCACTCGGCAAGGACTCCTAAGGTCACTTTTAGGTGCCTCCTTAAGGGCTGACTCTGATCAAGTCTGTCAGTTTTTAAACTCTGAAAACTGCATTACCCCTATGCATTTGTATATTCTAATTTTTACTGTTTTTAAAAAAATGTTTAAAATATTTGCCTCTAGTATCCTCATTTCTAACCTGATATATAGAGGGTTGTAGTTTTGTACATACCTATTCCATGCACTGTGTCAGAGCAAATCCGGTTAAAAAAACCAATGCACTTGTGATAAACAAATGGGTTTCTCTTTGGAACTAAAACTACAGTACTTGACTGTATTGACACATCAATAAAATCTATTAAAACAGTTGAGCTGTCCTCTTGTACCAAACACAAGTTCATGAAGGCACTGGCTAGGCCCAGGGTTGCAGCCCAGTTCTCTGGCCTCTTGCCTTTTCTTGCCCCCTTAAAACTAAGCAGAGTACAGTCCCCACTCTAGACTCGAAGACTGTCATTCACTACACTCAGGATGGTTCCAAGGTAGTAGGAGTGCAGGGGTGCGCACGCGTGCACACACACACACACATTCTCTCTCTCTCTTTCTCTATTCTTAGGGCAATTCTGGGCAAGCTCAGAAAGGCAACTGCCAGTGGGTCAATGGCTAATCTGGGGCAGACACCAAACCTCTCCAGAGCATTCCACAGAGCTCTCTAGCACTGGAGCATGACAGCTGGCTCAGTGTCCCTAACACAAGTTATTTCAACATCTGATGCAAATGATGAATGAAATCACTAATCCTCATTCCCAAGGGGAGGTAGAGCTGTAGCCAGGCTCCAGTTTTCAAATGTGGAGGAGGAGGTTCAAGGTAGACCAGCGGTCTGGACTGACCTCCCTCACTATGAGGATACAGTCAACTCCCCATTATTGGAAGTTTTAAAACTGGGCCCTAGGGACCATTTGTGTGAGACGATCTGGGTATTCAAGTAGGAGTTTGGACCAGATGCCTTCTGAAGTTCCCTATGTGTTTGATGGCCTTGTCCTGGGGCAACCAGGGGTACTGACTTCCTCAAGGAGAGTTCTCTTTCTTTGGGCCAGGCAGATTTGGGGATGGCCAACTTTGGATATTCTTTCTTGCCTGCCCTTTGGAAAACCCAGTTTGGTCTCTAAGAAGGCCCAATTGAGCCTAGAAACAGCTGTCATTGACAATCTCTCCTCCCCTCCCTATTTTGCTCTCCGTGAGGGACAAATTGCTCCTTTAGGCTAGACCTCCCCACTGTAGGCAGGGGGCTCAGATCTCACATTCCCACAGCTCTGAGGGGGCAGGAGAGATTCCGGCAAGGCAGCAGCACAGCATCCCAGAAAGGCTGCCTGACACACTCTTCCCTAACCAGGAATGAGATTCTTTGTGTAAATTTCCAAGCACATCCATCCCTGCTCTGTTGCAAACCAGCTACTTCCTCTTGGAACCCAGCTGGGGCAAGTAAATAGGACCCTTGCAAGGCGAAACATTCCATCAGATAGACTGCAGAACAGAGCTTTTGACAAAACAGATGTAACAGGGTTCTTGCTGCTCCACATGGAGCAGTCCTGTGGCCATGGGTCACACAGATAATGATCTTGCCTGGCCTCAACTCTCATCAGGTGCTATTTCCCTTTCAACTGCAGCTGCCCAAAAGCAGGCTTCTGTCCTTGATCTGGTGAGCCTGAGAGGCTGGGTCTGGCTCCCGCTGGGCAGGAGAAACTTTTTGGACCCCTACTTGTTCCTTGCTCCCTCACCCTTCTTGATAGCCAAGGCTAAGTAGCTTTCAAATCCTTGGGGAAAACATTCTTGTGGTAGAGACTTGGCCTAATCTGAGCCCTGCTGTGTGAGACTCTACAAGGAAAGCTCACAGAATGGTCATTACTTTGACCTGCCACACAGATCACAGGGGCTCTCAGGTGCTTTCAGAGGAACCTGCCTCTCTGTCTCCTTGGGTTCCTAGCTCTTAGGAATGTTGCCTTCCCCCAACCCCATTGCTGTTGGCACACACTGCTAGGATGGAACAAAGAAGTCCCATAGGCAGAAGAGACAAAGGTATCCAGAGCTGAAGACCAAGAAGCTTGGAAGAGACCAGCAGGGGCTGCCGGTAACTTTATTGGGAGGCTGCATGATTTCCAGCAGAAGCTGTAATGGATGCCTACCCCAAAAGAGCCAATGCCCAGTGAGGCCTCAATGAAGAGGTTTACTCTGGGCCTCAAGAGTTCCCCAAACTAACAACTTCAAGACTCTCAAGGTCCCTAGGCCAGAGTCAGGCTTGGTCAGTCCAGGAAAGCAAACTTCCCGAGACTAAGCCTACAAGGAGTGGGGCTCTAGAGACCACATCTACCTCCCCAAACCCATGGTTTCAATTATCTTTCATTCCTTCCAAGAGTCAGAAATATCTCCCTTCAGTTCAAACCTGTTCCTGCTTTAGTCACGTAGGTCTCCTGACTCAGGCCCCAGAATCAAGCTCTGGGGATTTGGGGGGGGGGGGAGGTCACAGATGTGGTCAACACAATAGGCCCAGCCAACAGAGGGCCACACCTACACCACTCACTCACCACCAATGAAACAGAGTGCCCCTCTTCCCATGCCCCAGTTCCCAATCACCACACATGGTCTCATGCTGCAGTAGGAGCAGGGCAGTAAATCAAGGGGGCCCTGAGGTCTGGCACTCCTGGCAGGGGGGCTGCTGCCAGAACCTGCGCTGGCAACAATCCTCACGACGCTTTGCTGAAGAGCTGATGCAGGCTGCGGGCCAGCACATCTGTCTCTTCATAGCCCTCACAGCTCTGCTGCCAGCTCTCTGGAACCTGCTCCATCCCATAATAGGCCCCAGCAATGGCTCCAGCCATGGTGGCAATGGTGTCAGTATCCCCCCCCAGAGAGATGGAGTAGATGAGTGTCCGCTGAAGACTGTTGAAGGTGGCTGGGATGGCAGGGTCAGGAGCCATGCAGCGCAGGAAGCAGTAGATGGCAGTGGGGACTGACTCGAAGGCTGCAATGCCATTCCCTGTGGAGGACACAAGGTGCAGGCAGTCTGAGACCACCCCAGGACAGAGATTGCTCTCATTCAGGGGCAGGACAAGGCCAAATGATTGGGAAGGTTCATAAGCCTAGTAAGTGGGCCCAAGGGAGAGAAAGAGATGAGGCCCACCAAATAGTAAAGACGTTCAATTTGGATAAAGTTATTCTTCTTGTGTTTTACAGTAAGGAAGTTAAACTGGCACACCATTTCTGGGCACTGGTAAGATGGCATTTTTTTTTTGCTTTTAAAGCTGAAATGGAGGTAAAGGAACCTGAGCCCCTATCCCAGTTTCTCCACTCCAGCCTCTGCAGGAGCCAAGTTTCTGCCCTTGAAGGACTCAGGGGCAGAGGTGCACGTCCTTTCCCTGCCTCTGCCCCAGGGATGGCAAGGACAAGTTAGGGGAGGGAATGGTAGCTTGTTCACCTTTCTGGCCCCTGAAGGATGGAGGCAGACCTGTTCATCTGGGAGTGGGGGTGGGGATGGGGGTGGAGAAGGGGTGGGAGGAGAGGAAAGTACAGCTTCCAGCCAACCCACCAAGCTCAGACAAGACTTCTTCCTTGGTCATTAAGCCCTGCTCCAAGAACTCTGAGATCTTCTTCAGTTTGCTTGAGTACGGACGTTCCCCCATGCCCAGCCTGGGAATCAAAGAGAGGCCAGGGAGGTCACAGTTAATGAGCAAAGAGGCCAGATTTGGAAGAATGGAGTAGGTGTTAGGTCTTGGAATGCTGAGTAGCATACAAGGAAGGGGGATAATGAGGTGGATAGTAGAAAAACAGACCCTTTCAATAGAGAAAACATGCAGTCTGGAGAGAAAGAGAGAGAGAGAGAGAGAGAGAGAGAGAGAGAGAGAGAGAGTGTTTGTGTGTTTGTGGGGGGGGACACAGTATAAAATCTGGTGCAGTAGTCATCTGTTCCCGAAGATCCAGGGATCCCTAATCCAACAGCATAACTCTTCCTCAGAAAAAGGAGAGGTTTCTTTCAACTTTTACTCGGTGCTTGTGCTTTCCATGAAAAAAGGAAAACAGGAAAGAATCAGATCCTAGTCCATTGCTAGCACTGGCCTAGGTCATGCCCAAACCTTCATGGCTCAGCCCACACTTAGCCAACAGCACTCAAGCATCCATCCCTACTTACTCCCTTGCTTCCGAAAGAGACCGGTCATCACTCTCCACCTCCTCCATGTGGTCCAAGAGCTGCTGGAGAAACTGCTCCCGAGATGACTCCCCTTGTAGGGCCAGATGCACCGCCAAAGCCTGCAGGATGGCACCATTGAAGCCCAGTGAGGAGGCATGGGTCAGCTGGGCTGAGAGCTGGGCAAACTGGTGGGAAAGGACAGAGAGAGAACTATTGTCATCGGAGCTGTGTCAGGGAACAGGATGGAGGCAGAATGGAAAGCTATCATCAGAGCCATGCCAGGGAGAAGAGGGAAGGGAAGAAAGAACCACCCAGTGGTCAGTTTCGCTCACATACCTTCTGGACGTCTTGGGCGTGACTGTAGGCCAAGGAGATGCCAGCCACCCTCATGGCACCCCCATTGCCATAGGAGCCCTTTCCATTGAACTGAGCCCGAGCTGGCTCAAAGACATCTATGCATTTGGGGTTCAGTAGCTTTTTGAACACAGTAATCACTGCAGCACCATAGCCTCGATCAGGATCTTTCTTGTACTCCTGAGCAAACCTGGAGAAGAAAAGACAAGGAACCTGGCTAGGCCCTGAAAGATCCCAAAGCCAAGAAAAGGAAATAGTCTGGGGAGAGGGAAAGGGGATGAGCAGAAGAAACTCTCTAGGGATAAGCAGTATGGGTCATTGTCTTAAGTCTTTCTGGGCAAGAGGCTCAGAAATCTTAGACGACCATTAAGCAAGTGAGGGAATTGCTTTGTTCCGCCCGCCGCCCCTCACCTCTTGGCCATGTCCACCTCATCGAAGGCCTCCTTGGCCAGCAGGGACTGCACCAGGGCTCTGGTCATAGCAGTGTCATCTGTGTAGTACAGGACCTCTGCAGGGAGAGGGCCAAGGGAGGGTGGAGTTGGGGGAGGCTGAGGCTTGCAGTCAAGGGGCAAATCTCCAAATCGACGGGGCTAAATGAAAGATCACCTCTTCCCCCAAACAATTTTGCAGTTCTGTCTCCTCCCAATTTGGAACCTGACAGCCCTTTTTGATTCTTTTTTCTCCTCAGCCCTCCACATCTAGGTATTCACCAAGTCTTGGTGACTCCTGACTTCAAACTCCCCTCAGCTTTCCATGGATCTTGCCAACACTCTGGTTAAGGAATTCACCTGAAGTCTGAGCCACTTCACCTTTTTCAACCTCTAGGCTTTTGTTTCTCTATGCCAACACTGTCTCTCCAAAATCACCTTACTAAAAACACTTCTCCGCACATATCAACCCCTAGCCTCCAAACTTTCCATGGCTCTTCAGTGCCTACAGTATACAATTTATCTTGGTCTTGAAGGCCCTCCACAATCCAACCCATACCCATCTCTCCAACCTTCTAGCATGAACTCCTTCACTCAAATCAATGGGATCTGACTTAACCAAAACGGATGGGTGCTTCCTTCCTTGATTCTGTTTGTACTTTCCCCCCACTCTGTCTAATTCCAGGCCATCACTTTTGATCCAATCAAATCCTAAATCCTCCACAAAACATTCTCTGACCCCAGGGATGTCCTTCCTCTGAAGCCCAGCAGTCTTAATTGCCTATACCCCTCATTATGCTACACAGCACATGTCCTGGCATTGTTATTTTCTTGTCCTATGTGTCTTGTCAGGGACCTTCTTACAGCATCTTGCATTTCCAGTGCCTGCTGACATAGATGAAGAGGGAATAGGTAAAAAGCAGGAAAGGGAGAGGAGAGCTACTTAGGACACGGATCACAAAAAGTCAGGTCTAGAAGGGAAGTTTAAAAACCACCTAATGTAATTTTTTCATTTTTACAGTAGGAGAAATTGAGGCATAGGAAAGGGAAGGTCAAGGAGGTTTTCATAGGACTTCCTTGCCTTGGTCCTCCACTCATTGTCTGTTTGACAAGTTAACATTTTCATTAATGACATAGTTAAAGGCACAGAAGGCATACTTATTAAATCTTCATACGACACAAAGATGGGAGAGATTAAATGATATTAAATGATAAAGTCAGGATCCAAAAAGATTTTGACAGGTTACACTTTGGCAGAATCAAATGGGATGAAAAACTTAATGGTGGGTTCAGAAAATCAACCTCTCAATTGTAAGATAGGAGAGGCAAGGTTAGACAACAATTTATCTAGGAAAGATCAAGGGCTGGGGTGGGGAACCTGTGGGCCTTGGGTTCGGCGTTATGACTGAGTCCAGTCCAAGTTTTACAGAACAAAAACCTTTTATTAAGGGGATTTGTTCTGTGAAGTTTGGGTTCAGCCAAAGGGCCACACTTGAGGACCCAGAGGTCTTGAGGCCTCAGGTACCCCTTCTAGGGGTATCAGTGGACGCTAATTTCAATGTGAGGCAACAGTGTGACATGGCAACCCAATAAGCTAATGCCATCTTAAGCTCTATTATGAGAGTCACAGTTTCCAGGAATAAGGAGGTGACAGGCACAGGATGGCAATTTCAGAGCTAGATGGAACCCTGGAAGTCATCTAATCCACCTGGATTACTGGATTTTGGATGACAGTCTTAGGTGACAAGTCAGTGATGAGCTGGAATGGGTCTAGAGAAGAACAATCTCACGAGTTCAAGCATAGAAGGAGCAGCTGAAGGAGAAGACACCACTTGGCAGGTGCTGGTAACTCTGTCCAAGCAGAGGAAAAGCTGTTCTGGAATGGGCTGGGCTGGTTCTGTTTGGTCCCTGATAGAAGGGCTGTGAGTAGTGGGGGAAGCTTAAGAAGAGGCAGATCTAGGACTGATAGCAGTCAGAGAGATCCCAAAGGGGCAGGGGGAGAGTGGGCTCCACTGCACCTAAGGTCTTCAAGCCAAGGTGCCTTTTCGGCTTCCAACAAAACCCAGGCTTTCTGATTCCTAGTGGGGGATGGGGGGAGAGTCCGCAGCTCCAGGGAAAACCGAAGGGAGCAGACTGGGCCCAGCCCGGCCTGCCCCATGGGCTCCAGCACAGACCCTAAAATACCTGGCTAGGCCCCGCCCCCTGGAGCACACGCCCCCTGCCCCTCCCCCACCTGTGCGCGCGCTCCTCCCACCTGTGCGCGCGCTTCCCTTCGCTCCAGGCTCGGGCTCCAGGCTGGCCACGTGACTCAGCAGTGACGCCATGGTAACGTTCTCGTACGCCTCATAGATTGCCCCCAAACAGTCCCCGAGGAGCGCCCCGGCCAGGCAGCCCCGAAACCGCGATAGGGAACGCGCCGCCCCGGCCGCCGCGCCTCCCGCCGCCGCCATCGTAGCCGCCATCAACCGCCACAGCCAACAGCCACTTCCGGGAGCGCCGGCACGCCCACCTCCCTCCCCCCCCCCCCCCCTACTCCCGCCCTGCAGAAAAGCGTCGGGCTGAGCTACCCAGGAAGCCGCGGCCCTGCTCTTCCTAGGCCCCGCCCCTGCCCGGCTAGGCCTCACTCTCCATACTGGAGTCTAGTAGGTTCCCTCCTTTGCCCCGAGAGGCACCGCCCCTGCCCTGCAAGGTCCCACCCCCCATACGGGACATAGATTTCCCCCCCCTTTGCCCCGCCCCTATCCAGAGACCCCGTCCCTGCGCACAGGCCCCGCCCCTCCCGGGCTTTTGCTCCTTCGCGTTCTACTTCTCTCCCTTCTATTGTGACAGCTCTAATTTAGCGGGCCGGTTATCCTGGAGGGGCCCCGGCGTCTTACCGCCTCGGAGCCGCCTGGGATCCGGACGGCTCCGGTCTCTCGCCCAGGCTGACGCAGCCCGGTGGCGGCCTCGGAGGAGCCCGAGACGGTTGTCAGTCCATTGGGAAGGGCTCGTGCATGTACTAGACCGTGAGGTAGTAGTTCTAAAGCGCTTTGCAGACCTTAAAGCGCTTTATACATGCTAGCTACGTGATGGAACTGGGTACCAACGAGAAAGATGATGAAAACAGAGAAGCGTGCATAGGACTTAGGCAGAGTGATGCAGAATGAAGCCTGGATCCCGGACAACCAATACAATGGCCACTGCATTGTAGCCTCTTGCTAGTGAAGGCTTGAACGGGGTGTGCTAGTGTAGACCATAAGTGCCTCTGACTTAGAATGTGGGCAGGAGGTCAGATCCGCCTCAGGCACTCACCACCTGGCTCTAGGCGAGGCTTTGAACTCTGAGCTTCATTCAGTTCCCTCGTGTGTTTCATGGGGACGACAGTAGCATAAGTTTCCTATGACGGTCAAATAAAGTCCCTAACCCCCATTTTATTAAGTTACATAATTACGAACTCGTATTAAGGCCAGCCCTCCCTACCCCTCGTGGCATGGGGCTGCTTCCTAGCAAGAACCTTAGAGGTATCCAATCTAGGCGTCCCGCTGCCTCCTTTCCCTCACTTTACAGAGGAAGAACCTGAAGTTTAGAGAAAGAAGGGACCTCTCCAAGTAAGTAGCAGAAGAGAATTAAAATTCCAGACCAGTGTGGTAGAAGGAACCGAAGATTTGGAGTCAAACTGATCTGAGTTCTAATCCCAGTTTACTTAGTGGGAGTGGGGGAAAGGGGCTTCAAAGGGCAGAAGTAACTTCTTACAGTCTTAACCAAAGGAATTGAACTAGAGCCGAGATTCTTAACCGGTGGTTAAGACAGATTTCAAGAAGTCCATGAACTTGGATGGGTGGAGAAATAACATCTTTTATTTTCACTAATCTCTGAATGAAGTGGAGCATCTCTTCAATCTTATAAAAGCATGATTTTCAGCAGGAGTGTTTAGACTAGACCACGGCCAAAGGAGTCAATGACACAAAAAAAGTCTGAATTGGAGGTCAAATAAAGCTTCTCCTAGCTATGACATTCTGTGATTCCTCTAGTCTGTTTCTCTGTCCAACTATGCTCCCTTAACTTTTTTTTTTTTTGCGTTTTGGAGGGGGGAAGGCAGGGCAATTGGGGTTAAGTGACTTGCCCAAGGTCACACAGCTAGTGTTAAGTGTCTGAGCAGCATTTGAACTCAGGACCTTCTGAGTCCAGGGCCGGTGCTCTATTCACTGCTGACACCTAGTGGCCCCTGTTCCCTTAATTATTGATTTTCCCTGATGGGCTCAGAATTTCCTGAGGATGAGGACAAAGCTTTAATCATTTCCATTTCTGCTTTCAACCCCATGTGGCCAAGGCCCCTACAAGCATAGTTTTAATATTTCAGAGATCTGTGGTTTCCGTGTTATATTTACCTTCACAGATCCCAATCTTACCTTTATACCTTTCGTAGCTGGTTTAAGTTATGTTTAAAAAACTCATCCATTTGTGGCTAAAATTGTAGAATTTCAGCACTGGAAGAGTCCTTAGAAGTTAATCACTTCGCCTCTTTGGATCTCAGTTTCTTCATCTATAAAATGCTGAAGCTGAACTAGATCATTTCAAAGGGCCCTTCTAACTCTAGATCTTATCCAGTTCCTGATGTTACAGCTAAGGAAATTGAGGCCCTGAAAGGGAGAAGAGATTGCCCCAGGAAAGCATCTGGTGATGGGTTTTTCCCATATTCGTCTAGGCCTGACCTCAGTCCTTGTACGACACCCATACAGTAGCAGCCACAGGTCTATACTCAAACTCTTTCCAGCTTAGTAGGACCTGTCAGTTTTGTCAAAATCATCATGTCATGCAGAGGCAGCTATCACTGGAGTACTCTGTACACAGCAGGTGCCTTATAAATGTTGAATTTGAATAAATGTTTGCTTGTTTCCCAAATGATGGTTTCCTGGAGTCATTGATCTCTCCTGAGTGAATTTCTCTTGGGCCTCTTCAGACCTGGATAGTCCTCTTCCTGGGCAATACTATAGATATATTTCAGGAAAGCACTTGACAGAGTTTTATGCTGTCCTTTGGGCCTTTACACAGAATGTTTCCAGAACTAAAATGCAGTCCTCACTTCTTCCTCTTGTATACCTTAGCTTCAAAGTTCTATTCAGGCGCCACCACCTCCCAGACACACATATTCCTGATCTCTCCAGGAGTAAGTAGTTCATTGAATTTCAAACTGGAAGTGAAGGCACTTGCAGGGAAAAGGGGGAGGGAGCTGTTCCTCAGGAGTGACATTGCCATACAGAGATGGTAGCCATAGCACTAGAATAGATGCCTATGGGGAAGAGTGTAAGTGGGTGCTCCCAGCGTTTCCATCTCCATGGGTAGACTGGTGGTTCAGCTGTGTAGTAACATGAGCACCCTGATCCAAGGCACCTCCTAGAGTTTGTATCACCTGTGAGGCAAGATAGCTGGCCAGTCCTGATCACTGAAATCAGCCTAATAAGGAATGAAGGGCAGAGACCCAGGAAATAACTCTACCTCTACCACAGCAAGCAAGCATCTGAAGAAAGGCATGCCTAGCCTCTAGATTGCTTAAGACTTAGCCTATGTGTATCCTGGGGACTGGATCCATATGAGTTTAAACTAGTTTTCATCAGCTCACAGAATGAGACATCATTAACTCATTCAGTTTACCAGTGAGGAAACTGAGGCCCAGGGGGGTTGAGTGATTTGCCTAAGGTTGTAGTAAAATGAAGAGGAGCCCAAAGAGGGTTAGGGCTGCCTGAGACCCTAAAATACCAACATACTGGGTCCTGCGGAAAGAATTCCACTCAAGTCTTCTCAGCCAAGGAAAAAGTAAAGTTTATTGAAAGTTCAAGTTCGCCACGTGGGGTACTAGGTCATTTAAAGGTGCTCTCACAGAGCAAGTCTCTGCTAAGCTATTCTACAGCACTCTCACTGAGCAAAGTCTATACCAAACTATTCCATGGCGCTCTCACTATATATATAGTAAGTAGTAGATTGGAATTCAAATCTAGGCCCTCTGACTCCAAATCTGGTCTTCTTCCCATTTACACCATGCTGCTTCCACATCCAGGGCTGCTTGAAGGCAGCAACTGAATTCCTTTGCAAACCCAGAAACCTAACCCATTATACCTGTTAATGGCCCTCTTCTGAGGCAAGTCTCTGGGCCAGGAACATTTCAAATATCTAAGAGAAATGGAAGAATTAGAGCTCTTCCAATTCAAATCACCTTATACTTATTAACACATATATTGGCACAATGCCCCACACATTGTGGGCAGACCTCTTGACCTTTTTATCTATCTACAGTGCTGAACATGATGCCTGGCAATTCTTTCACCAAGCACCTACTATGTTCGAGACAAATGACTGTAACAAGGATCTGGAGAGATGACATAGTCAAGGGAGAGATTACTTATGGTGGCAAAGTGATAGTCTGGGAGTGACAGTGAAGAGCAAAGGAGTGTGCCACTGCCTCCCTCTAGCCCAATCTGCTAAGGAGCATTGAGGAGCTCTAGTAGTGGAGAGAAGAGCCACAGATGTACCATCTTCCAGAGAAAGCTAGATTTCTATAGGTGCCATCAGATAGGAAAAGTGTCAGATGAAGAGGTCTTCTGTCTAGTAGGCATCTCATAAATGTGTGTAGAATTGGACATGATGGGGAGATGTGGATTCAGTAAGAGGATGCTGAGGTAGACTGGGAACTGGTCGAAAGACCAGACCTAATTAGTGATTATCAATGGCTTGATGGCTTCTTGGGGAAGGACTCTGTTGGAGTACCTTAGCAATTTGTCTTTAGTCTTAGGCAGCTTAATATTTGTGTTAGTGAAAAAAATAAAATTTAAAAATATTTGTGTTAGTGATTTGGATAAAGCCATCTAAAGCAGTCCTAGTAAGTCTAGAGAGGACAACATTGGGAGAGATAGCAAGTTGTTGAATGACACCAACAGGATCCAAAAATATCTGGATAGGCTAGAATAATGAGCCAAAACAATTGAGATGAAAATTAATAGAGATGAAGTTCTACACTTGGTTTAAAAATAAGACAAGTATAGGATGGGGGAGATATGGCTTGTATGAATAAGATCTAGGATTTTAGGGTACTATAAGCAATCATGTACTGTACTATGTGTCCAGAATGAGGGGTATGGTAGCTTTGCTATTCTCTACCTTGATAAGTCCACTTTGAACTGCCATTTTCCATTCTGGGTACTACATGTTAGAAAGGACATTGATGTTCAGAAGACAAAGATGAAGGTGTTGAGAATACTGGAGCCTGCTGCTAGAAAGCATCTGGGAGTGTTTAGTCTGGAGTCAAAAAGACCTCTGAGGGAGGTGATCAGTCACTATCTTTGTGTATTAGAAAGGCTGTCATATGGAAGTAGGGTTAGCCTTGGTCTGCAAGTAGGGTTAGCCTTGGTTCAGCAGCAAGCTGAAACTATAGAGGGAAGTTTAGATCTGATGTAAGGAAGAGCTTCCTACCCATTCAAGTTGTCCCCAAGTGAGCTGTACCTTCTCAGGAGGTTGTAAATTTCCCCTTGCTGAAAATGTTCAAGCAGAGGGTCTAAGATGTCAGGTGATGTTGTAGTAGAGATTAGACATCAAGTTAGACGAAATCACGTTTAGATCCCTCCCAACTCTGAAATGCTGTCATTCTGAGACTACTCCTTGCTCTTGACTCTAGGCAAGGTCTTTTCCCAAACTCCCACAAAAGTTAATCCACCATGATTATCAATACCACCATCATCATTATACCTGAAGCTTTATTGGATTAAGACTCTCCCATTCCCAGTCCCATTCCCATTCCTGTTTCCTGTGTGGAGGCACTACACCTTCTCTAGCTGCCGGCTCTTGAGTGGGGCCAGAGTACGGTTGGTGGTGCGGTTAAAGGTATCTACCTCTGGCACAAATTTCTCAGCTGGTACTGTCAGCTTGCGGCGGGTGTCCATGCACTTCTTGTCCAGCAGCAAGGAGTTGGACTTGCAGGCAATGTCAGCCTGGATCCGGGCCAGGTGATTATGAAGGGCGTGTAGGGTATTCCTAGGGGTATTGAGGAACACTTAGGGTCAGGCTGCTCCTACCCTCTCTCCTTGTGGCCTAGACAAGGCCCCAAGAAAGGAGGGAGAGAAAAGAGTCCTGAAGTTCAGCATGGTTGAGTTGCTATGCACTTAGCCACAGCAAAGACAGAACTCCTGGTAGCCAAGGCCCTACAAGCCCTGGCCCCAGACCCAAGACCCTTCTAGTCTATCTCTGGCATTAGCTCCTTGTATGTTTGGTAAAGTCCCTTACCTTCCCTGGACCACAGTTTCCTGATCTGTAAAGTGAGGGAGATGATGATCTTTGGGGATGCCTTTAAACCCCCAAATACTGCCCCACTCTTTGCTCAGGAAACATTTTTTGTATTTTTCCACCTCTTTGCTTTTGCTAATCTTGCACCCTGTAGCTGGAACATCCTTCCCCCTCCTTTAAGTCCTAATTCGGATGCCATATCCTCCAGGAAGCCTTTCTCCATCCTTGGGCTCCATAAGAACATTTCCCCTCTGACTTCACATGGCATTCTGTCTGCACTTCCTCCCATTCACTGATGATTTCACATCACGTATCTGCGGTTCGCTTTGTATGTCTTGGGAGCTCCAGAAGGGAAGGGTGTCTTGTCTAATCATCTTATCCCCCTCCAGCTCCAAGCATGCAGTTCTTTGCACACTAAATAGGTACTTAATGTTTGCTGAATGAATGGGTACTATGATTTGGTGGTCTGGTTATCTTCAGTCAGGGCCCATGACAGGGTGGGGTAGCTTATGGGGCCCCAGGGCTCTCAGGGTCACTAAGACCCAAACCTACTGTGACTGGGCCAGTTTCTGCCTCAGGGCAGTGATGTTAGCTTCCAGCTGGTATACTTCATCGGTGAGCCCATATTGTACCTGGTTAAGATAAGGACAGGGATCAGGGGAATGAATCATCCTCTTTCAGTTCCACTGATCCAAGAGCTCATTCCTGTCCCTTTGTATTTTTCTGTTTGCAGCTGACAGGGAAGGATACTGAGGTTGTTCTGAGATCCAGCCCTGTTACTGACTGTCCCTGGCTAGGTTATTTCCCCTCCTTTTAGATCTTCATTTCTTCAGGACTTCTCTACCATGGTTTGGAACTCTGTTCTCCCTGGGTAGGCACAGACATATGCATACACACGCACACACCTGGTCCCTGCACATCTCCATACTGGGCCTGCATGTTCGAGTTTCCAGCCGGGTGTGTGCTAGCTTCAGATTCCGCATCTTTGTGTGGAGATCTTCCTCCAGCCGGCGGATGGCCTCATTCAACTGTGCAGTTTCTTCCAAGCTCTAAGGAAAGAGGCTGGAGGGTAGGTGGACAGGCTTCCCTGCCCACTCTGCTCTGCTGACTGATAACCCCCTCAACATCAATTTGACTCCATTCCCTCCCTTGGTCCCCACTCCCAGCTCCCAGGTCCTCCAGGGGGCACTGAAGGCCAGTGGACTCCTTACGTTTTTCTCCTGCCACCTGAGCTCATTCAGGCGCTTCTCTATTTCATGCATCCTCTTTCTGAAGGCAAACTCAGTGGCCACACGCTGGGCTTCCAATTCATTGTTGGTCTGGGGTTAAGGGTGAGGGGTTAAAGGAAGTGAGAACAGGGCCAGGGAAATAATGAAGTGTGAATGGGTTGTGGGATAATGACAGGGATGAGGGGAGAAGGTGATATCCTGATAAAGAGAGGGGCCATGAAGGGGGAAGGGAAAATGGGCATATGCATGTCTCTATATAGACAGATGAGTTTATTCATGTTTAGCAAGGATGGTGACTAGCTCCTTGAGCAGGGAGGGAAATAGTTTTGGGGAACGTGGGTAGTTGGGCTCACCTCTGCAATGGTGAGGGCAGTAGCTTCACGCAGATCTGCCGAAGCCTTCCTCTCAGCCTCTGCTCGGTCCTTGATGTAGTGACTGAAGTCATCCCACTGCTGTATCGTGCAGGAGCTGGGGCAGCCAGAAGGACACAGGCTCCCACAGTGCCCAGCAGGCCAGGCTCACAAAGGTTAGGCACAGGCCACAAAGGAGTCAGACATAGGCTACACATGCACTGAACTAGGATCAGATTTGAATCCTATAAGGGCTATCTGGTGGAGAGGGTGGGGGGATGAGTAGTTGGGTCAGGCTCCATGGGTAGGGAGGGTCCACAGACCAAAGAGGAAGACAGAGAAAATGAGAGAAGAAGGAGTCTCAGGACCAAAGGCCCAGACTTACCCATTGGGAATGCAGGTAGGGTTGACCTTCAGGGAGATATTGGGGGAGTGAACATTGAGGGAGAGGCAAACACGATCAATCTCTAGTGCTTCCATCTTGCGTCGATGGTCAGAGTTCAGTTGTTGCCTTGCCTCTTGAAGAAGGCTGTGGAGGTCAAGGACATAAGAGTTCAGGTGTCTTCCACAGTTACTAACCAGCCTAGAGAAACCTTCCCTGGACAGACAGATGTAGTCTTTAGGCCAAGTTTAAAACCTGATTCCAGATAAGAGAGTCTCTTCCCTAGTATTTACCTCTTATTCATTATAGGGTATCAAGATACCCAGATATTCTAATACCAGCTTCAAAGCCCTAGGCTCCACACCTGCCCAGATACCACATCCACCAAAGAATAATCTGAGGTCATGTGGGCAACACAAAGTCCTCCAACTCTGGATCTAAGAGGTCTGGTTCTACCACTACCTTGATGCAATGACCTTGGGTGACACCTCTTTAGGTATCAGGTTTCCTCTTTCTAAAAATGAGGTATGTGGAGGGAGAGAGTTATACTGGACCTTTAAGATTTTTTCTAGACCTAGCATTCTACAAATCTATAACCTCCCTCATTATCGAGAGGAGGAAACTAAAACCCAGAAAGATAGTCATTCACCCTCAAGATCATAGGATGGAATCACAACTAGAACCCAGGTCTCCTGACTCCCAGCCCTGGTTTTTTTCTACAGCATTGGTCTGCCTGGTATCAAGGTGCTGATGAGTAATTCTGATTCTGTAACCTTGAGATGAAGATTCTCATGTTCTAACTGAATGCCCACGGGTATATGTATACACAGCATTTTACAGTTTTCATGCCACTTTCTCATCCATGATATCACTTTATCCTCACAGCAGCCCTGCAAAGTAGGCAAGTGTTGAGGTACCTTACAGGTCAGGCTAGGAATTTGTTGTACAGTTGTTTCAGCTGCATCTGACTCTCCATGACCCCATTTTAAGGTTTTCTTGGTAAAGATACTGCAGTGGTTTGCCATTTCCTTCTCCAGTTCATTTGACAGATGAGGAACTGAGGCATATAGAGTTAACTAACTTGCCCAGGGTCACACAGCTAGTAAATGAGTGAGGCCGGATTTGAACTCATGAAGATGAGTCTTCCTGATTCCAAGTCATGTTCTATCTGCTGCTCAGGCTAAGAAAGGAAGGCACCAAAGGTTGGGGGGCAATCAGTAATGGGCCCAGAGTGAAAGGGAATTTATGAAAATTGTGGGTTCCAGAGAAGGCTTAGCTTGAGTGGGTAGAGGCAACAGTCTGGGAGGCAATGGGTGATGTAATATGAGAGCTTAATTTCAGCATTGCTGTGTACCATATGCTTAGCTAGGTTGTCTGAAGAAAAGAGTGGACCAAGATAAGGAAGTCCTGTGCAGTTATATCCCAATTAAGCCATCTGGAATGAGATTTGGTAATGAGACAGAAACTGTCTATTAAAAAATGTAGAATGTCAGGGATGGAAGAGACCTCAGAAATTATCTATTCTAGTCTTCATTTATTTATGAGGAAAATGGGACCCAGAAAAGGTTATGACGGTCAGATAGTGTGATGCTATTGTCTAACCCTAAGTTGACTGACATCAAGTCTACTGACATATTTAACGCTGGGAATTGAGGGAAATGCAAAAAATGCCTTAAAGGTTGGTTGTTTCTCTCTGTCTCTCTCTGTCTCTGTCTCTTGCTTTTTGGATGGAGGAAAGCAGGGCAATTGGGATTAAACAACTTGCCCTAGGTTACAGGGCCAATAAGTGTTAAGTATCTGAGGCTGGATTTGAACTCAGGTCCTCCTGACTCCAGGCCAGTCCTCTATTCACTGCAACACCCAGTCACCCCAGGAAGTCTCTTAAGAAAGGGCAATGAGGTACCCTGTGTGATCCAATGTCCATATCCAAATGCACAAAGTATAGATAACAAACAACTAGAGATTCTAGTATAAGGAACACAGATTTGACCTTAGAGGTACCACTGAGACTTGGTGGGATGAGACCCATGCCTGGCATGTGGCTTTGAAAGAGTAGGTAAAAGGAGGAATAAGTAGAATTATAAATTTATATATGTGAGGCAATGCAATGTGAGGAAGTGGAGAGGGGGAGAGCTTAGGAAGCAGGGTGGAGAGAATTTGGGTGAAGAGGAATAGGATAGCTGTCTTTAGCCATTTTAAGGGCTGATATGTAGAAGACAGATTGGTCCCAAGGGCAGAACTTGAAAGAGTGAATGGAAGGTATAAAGTAAAACCTAATGGGAAGGAAAAAATGATTGCAATGGAACTATCCAAAAAGGAAAGTGTGGAAAACAGCAGGATCGAAGGTGGTGGACTCTCAGGGATTCTTGGCCAGGGCTGGCCTTGTACCAGCCGGCCTCTTTGGTCTCTTCTGACTCTGAGGGCCTGGGCTTCTGTGTGATCCTTTGGCAGAATCCAATAGCAGCAGCATATCAGGGTAGGGGAGAATTTAGGTTCAAAGGTTTAAGGTTAGAGGGAACCATGTGGCATTTTCGGGTTTGACTTTGGGAATGCTCAACTCCTAGGTAGATTCATCTATATTTGTCTCTATTTCCTTAGCACTCACCTTTCCCAATCAACCCTTTTCCACTGGCTTCCATTCCTACCCTTAGTATTGGAAGTAACTCTCAAAGGATACCAATGATGTCTCTGTCTCCCCCAACTAATAGTCTCTTAATTGATGGATATGATGGCCTTTATTAGTCCACATCCTTCTTGATCCCCCTGGACAGTGTTGACACTGCCGAGATAGCCTGGCATAGAGGTTAGGGGGCTGAGCTTGGAGACAGGTGGAATCAGGTTCGAATCATGCCTCTGAGACTGGCTATGTGACCACAGAGCCTTTCTAAACCTTATCTGTAAATTGTGAATCAAGTATGCCCATAGTTCCTGTGCTTTACAGAATTGTTAGGAGGTTCATATGACAAAATAATGTAAGCAAAATTTTTTGTGAACTTCAGATGATCAGCTAGTATTATTACTCATCACTCCTCCCTCTTCCTGAACACCCTTTCTCTTGGCATTGAAGGCATTGCTCTAAACGACATTGCTTTCTACAGGTTCTCCCACCCATGGGGCCAAGCCTTCTTAGTCTACTTTGCTAGATCACCAGCTTTCTTACTATCGCACCCCAACTCTGGCTGAGCCTGAGTCATTCCTTGTGACTACTCTGTACTGGAACCTCTTCTCTTCTCAAACTACACATTATCTTATGGTTATCTCATCCATACCCAAAATTGAATTCCAAGACACAGATGATTCCCAAATCTTCCTATTTCCATTCATAATATTTCCCTTGTACTCCAGAATCCTGTATCCTCAACTCCTTACCGAATTATCTTTCTCTGCATATCCTGCTAGGACATCCAGTTCAACATGTCCAAAAGTGAATCCAACAATATCTTCTCCCCATTCCTCCAAATCTTTTCCTCATCTCAGCCTCCTTGGTTTGGTTGATGGAACTCAGGTTCCTGGACCCAAAACTTTGGAATCATCTTTGCCTCCCTGTTCTTCCTTACCCGTGCTTGTACACCCCTCCCCCATCTAATCAGCTGCCAAGTCTTGCCAGTCTTCACTCCATCTCTTGACTCCCCTCTCACCTTGTATAGATTTCTAAACTGGTTTCCCTGCCTCCAGGTTCTTTCCTCACCAATCAGTCCTTCACATTGTTGCCAAAATAATTTTCCTAAGGCACCAGACCCATCATTTCACTCTCTTTTTTAAAAAAAGCCTTCAGTAATCCTCTTATTTTAGGAAAAAATATAAATTTCTTAGCATTGGAGGACCTCCACAATCTGGCTCCAAACCTGCTTTTTTTTTCTTTAGCTCTATTTGCATTTTACTCATTACACATTCGGTGTGTGTCAATGTCCTTGCAATGCAGTCTAGCTGGAATTCTAGCTTTTCCTCAAACTCAACATCTCTCCTCCTCCTCTGAATTGGCCTAGGCTACCCCCAGGCCTGAAATGCATCATGCTGCCTCCCCTTCCAAAATCCCCATTATCTCCCTGTAAGGCAAGTGCTGAGGCTCAGGGGCCCATTACCTCCAGGAAGCTTTCTCTGATGTACACATATGTCCACATACAAGTGTTCTGTCTTGCTTCAGATTTTCTTAGAACATGATTTGACCTGGTCACACTTTATTTTGTATCCCCTTCATTTGTGGATGTACCCACATGCCACCCCTGAGTAAAATGTTAGCTCTTTGAAGGCAGAAATATGTCATACCTTCTCTTTGTATCCCTGGCATTTAATGCAATGTGTTGAACTGAGCAGTCACCTTGTGCGTGGAGCTGAATTGAATTCTGAGAGGGGGCATGACCATTATTACCACGGGGCTCCACATGTGGGAAAGATCAGTGTGTGCCACTCCCCTCCAAGCTCTACTAGGAAGCAGGGCATCTACTTTTTCAGATCCTTCCCAATCCCTCCCAACCAGAAGCATGGTATGCCATGTGTGCTCCATAAATACTTGATGAATGCATGCCTCTAATTCGTGATGTGTGGCCACAAGGACATTTGATCCTCCTATACACTGCACATAGGTGGGCATGTTCATAAGCATGCTTGCATGTACATTTCATGTGGGGTGGCATATGCAAGCATATCTAATATCCCTTGGGCAGACACCTATGTGTGTATAAATGCAGGAATGCACAGGCACAGCAAAGGCTGCCTCCCAGGTTTGCTAATGAGCAAAGGTCCCATTGTCCCTCCAGTCCTTACCAAAGCTGCTCAAAGACCTCCCTGATCTTCTGCTGCAAAGCCTGCTTGGCACCATCAATCACCTCCACTTCCTTGTGCAGCTCTTCTTCCGCAGAATCCCTCACCACATCAACATCTCGGCGGCTTTCCCGAAGTGTTAGGCACTCAATCACCACATCTAGTGGTAGGTTTTTGCCCTGCAGGGCCCTCTCTGCTGCCTCCTTCATCTGGGGGTGAAGGGCAAGGGGAGAGAAGTCTAAAAGAATTCTCCCAGGCTAGATCTACTGCTGCCCTGTCAAACCTCTTGGCACCAGAATGAGTGTCAAGGCCGAAATGGCAGCTGAGGCCAGCAATACCTCCCTACCCAAGTGGGATGCTGCCCCACAATGCCCTGGTACCCAACTTTGCACCTGCCCTCAGCTCCCTTGCCTGTGTCATGGCATCAATCTCAGAATCTATGTCAGTCAGACATTTGTCTAGTGTCTCCTTCCATCGGTCGACACAACATATGCGCTCTGATAGGCGGGTCTGGTTGTCATATTCATCCCATGTGGTCTGGAAGAGAGAAGAGTTGTGTGAGAGGGAGCAAGATATCATAGGAAAAAAGACTAGATTCTGATGCTCAATAGCCTCATGACATTGGGCAAATTACTTCATCTCTCTGACTCTGTTTCTGCATCAGTAAAATGTGTTTGTTCACATAATTGACCTTACAATGCAGCTGTAATATGGAAAGTGCTTTGGAAAGCTCGAAGCTTTGTTGGCAGTTAGGGATTTCAAAGGCAAGGAATGAAAAGGGTGTGTGTCTCTTTCTCTACACATTCCATGTGATTCTTTCTCCCTACCTGGTTGTTGGTCTCATTTCGAAGAATCCGGGTCTCTTGTCTGATCTGGTGTGAGGCATCCCTCTGCTGCTCAGCATTAGAGGAAAGCAGGTAGCTGTTAACGTGCCAGTCGGGGATCTGGAAACGCTGGCCAGGCTTGAAGCTCAGTGTGGCCATGGTTCAAAGCTGGCAGGGGCACTAACACCCTGTCCCTGGATGCCTTGAATCCACTATCTGCTTGCCAAAAAAAAAAAAAAAAGTCGGCCTGGAGAAAACCATCTAACAGCTTTCCTCTCCTTTCCACTCCCTAACTGCTGCCATATATTTTCCTCCCTGCCCACCTACCCTTCTCCCTCTTCCAGAATGGAGGTATTTTTCTCTAGTAAGCTTGCTTCTCTTTCAGTAGTGTTTATGCATCTATGTACAAAGGAAGAAAAGGGGGACAAGTCTCCCCTTTCCCCAACCCCCAGCAGTATCAGATAATCAGCATGCTCCTAAGAAAGGGCCTGAACGAGGTAAAGTTAGCTGATGGTACTGAATACACCTAGTTGAGCTGAGTTGATGGGAGGAGCCACCACCTGTTGGCAGAAGAGGCCTGGTGGACAAAAACATCAGGGTTACCTCTTCCCACTTCCTTTCCTACCCGGAGTGTGCCAGTCTCAATCAACCAGTTTTTATTGTGTCTTAGTCAGGTCTTCTCCCTTCAAACCCTACAAAAACCTTGGGAACTCAGCCTGGTTGAAAGCTCCTGAGAGGGGCCTCACTCAGCGCCTCAGTCTTGGAGGGCTGCCCAGTCTTCCCTGCCTCCCAGGAGAGGAGAGAAGAGCACGGCCAGGTTTGGCAGAATGAGAAGGTGGGAGCTAAAGGGTGCCTCAGGTCTGAGTTTTCCACTTCCTTCTCTCAGTTCGACCCTTCCTGCCCCTCTCCTCACCAGCTTCTTCGAGGACCTTACCTCTTCCTTCTCTCCCAACGCTAGTCTGCGGCCACTTAAGCTACCCGGCGGTTGCTAAGCACGCCCGGCCAGTAGCTAGGCAACGGCTCTTCCCCGAGAGCCAATGAGAGCCGACCCTCCCTTGTTTATCTAGGCAGCACAAGTGAGGAGAAAACACAAGGTGGGGGGGCTGGGGATCTCGGGGTCTAAGGGAGGGATTCTTTGGTGGGGCGGGGCCTAAGTGGTAAGTTATGACATCAACTACAAAGTGTCTCATAGGGAAAGAAATAGCCCGGATTCGTCGGTAAGGGGGCTGTTGCGAAGTAGGAAAATAGTCCGTCCTGTCCCCGGGTGACAGAATGCTAGTTATATGGCCTTGGGCAAGTCACAAGCTCTTTGGCTTCAGTTTCCTTATTTGTAACATTGGGCAGTAATTCCTTGGATATCTGACTTCTTGGGACTCATGTTGAGTATCAGATGAGATCATGTCTGCGGAGTAATTTGTGACCAGAGTGGGGTAATCGTTTGCTTAAGCCAAGATAAATGTGAGAAAGGGGAAATAGAGTGAGAGAAAACTAAGATATAGATATAGATATATATAGTGTGTGTGCATACATATATACACATATATGCATATACACATACATATATGTGGAAGGAAATGTTTTTATTAAGCACCTACTATGTGCCAGGCAGGCGCTATGATAAGCATTTCACAATTCATTTGAGCCACACAATAGCACTGGGAGGTAGATGCTAATAGCACCCCTATTATACAGATAAGGAAACCGAGGCAGGTAAAAGTTACGTGACTTGTCCAGGGTCTCAAAGCTAGTGTATGAGGCTGAATTCAAGTTTCCTTATTGATGGCCATGTGCACACAAACACACTTCAAAGTAATATTAATCCATTTCCAAGGTTGGTACTCAAATGCATCTGCAGTCTCAGCCATATGGATTTTCCTCCAGCAATTCAGATTGCAGCCCATCCATGCTTGCCCATCCTGTGAGTTTTAGCCTCATCATCCCACAAATTTGCCACAGGAGGTCCAAGTATTGGAAGCCTTACTTGCTTACTCCTTAAGTAGTCCATTGGAGAACTTGAGCTGTTGAACTTTTACCCCTTGTCACACCTTATCAGATTGATTTAACAGGAGCTTAATGTGCAACAGATTAAAAAAAAAAGAATTGAAATAAGGGGACTTCAAACTCTATCATATATGAAGGGCTGAAGGAAGCTGGAATATATTTGACCTGGAGGACAGAATTATTGGTCAAAGGAGAAGGGGGAATGTAGAACAGTTAGGATCACCATCTTCAAATTTGTAGAAAATACAAAGGGAATACATTTGTTTACTATTGCTCCTGAGAACATAACCAGGCTTAATGAGTGGCTATTGTAGGGACTTGGGCTCGGGGGAATTGTCTGCATCTTGAAGCCCTGAGTTTTCTAATCACTGAGTGTTCAAGTCCAGACTGATTTTTATTTCCCACATATGTGTGGACAAGATTCTTGTACTGGTTGGGAGGCTGGGCTAAATGACCTTGGACCTTAAGAATTTTAGAACTCAAAGGAACCTTAGGGTTCATTTAACCTGACTCCATCATATCAGGGATGCCAGCAGAAGGGACTTGGGACTAAGGGGCTAAAAGCAGTGTCAGCCCCAGGTTTTCTGATTCCTACACAGGGAAAACCTTCATTTGACTCTGCTAGTCAATTATTGTTCATCTTTTCTCCTTTTAACTATTCAGCTTTTATAGAGTTGCTTGTGTTCATTGTCTCCCCTTCCTTACCACCAATTTGCCCCAGAGCTTTGCAGTCTCATTTCTGAAGACTTCTTCCCTTTACTGTTCCTGTTATCTCCAGGATTTCCAATCTCCCTTCAAAATGTTTTATTGATTTGAAATACATTTAATGTCACTATAATGCCCTTAATGATCTCCCTTATCTCACCTAGAAGAGCTCTTCCATGTAACAAATCAGCATAGTCAATAAAATAAACAGGAGGATGCTTCATTAACAGATTACAGAACCAATCAGGGTTCTGCAGTCTTACAGTGGTGTTTTTTTTTTTGCAGGGGGAAAAGTAGGGCAATTGGGGTTAAGTGACTTGCCCAAGGTCACACAGCTAGTAAGTGTTAAGTGTCTGAGACTGGATTTGAACTCAAGTCCTCTGGACTCCAGGGCCAGTGCTCTACTCACTGTGCCACCTAGCTGCCCCAGTGTTGTTTTTCTTGATATAATTGAGGTCTTTGTGTAAAATATTCTCCTTGTTTGGCTTACTTCACTGTATTAATTCATATGTCTTCCCATGTTTTTCTCAATTCTTCATATCCATAATTTTTCTTTTAATTAAATATTTTCATTATTATGAACTTGAGACTGCATACAAAACCATGAATCTTATCTATGTACAGGGTGTTTTGGGCTGTGTTTTTGTCTACTTCTAATTTATCATAGTAGTTCCAACAATACATTGCTGGTTTATACTCTTAGAGACATCCTTCTCTCTTTGGTTAATTTTTTAAAACTATATTTCATGTTATTTGATTCCTTTTTTTTTTAAATCATCACTGCCCCCTCCTACTCCTCTCCTAACTTCCTCACCAACCCCTTCCTGAGGGAAGGGCCTGTCTTTTTGCTTATATTCATTTATCTCTCCATTGCTTACTTAACACAGTACCTGACCCTTAGTAAGCACTAAGCACATAATAAATGTTTGCTGCCTTCCTTTGATGATCTTCACCCATTTCATGCTCACTCATCATGAGGATCTCCCAAAGATGCTAGGCCTCTTTCTTTTCTCTCTCTATAGTGTCCTGCTTGGTGATCTCAATAGCTCCCATAGGTTTGATGAACATTTCTGTGCAGGTCTATAAATCCAAGCTAAGTCTCTCTCCAGAACTCTAATTCTGCATTACTAAACCTTCTAGACATCTTGATTCAAACCCCACATGCCCAAAGTAGAACTCATTCTCTTTCCTCCCAAATCCTTCCCCCTTTCCCATCTTCCCAATGACTTTTGAGGATATCACTATCCTCTCTGTTGTCCAGGCTCAAAACTTTGGTGTTCTCGACTCAATTTCACTCACTCAATACTCCAATCTGTTGGGTCTTTGTCAGAAAAACTTGCTACAATTTTTTTATATTAATTGATAGTCTATGGTACCTTTTAGCAAAATTTCCCTGATTATCTCTTTCAATTAGGTCGAATTTTTCTTTTGTCTGAGAACATGATTACCATCTCTGCCTGCTTTACTTCAGCTGAAGCATAATAGACTCTGCCGAAGTCCTTCATTTTCATGTCTTCTGACAAGTCAGATTAGGGAGGGATTAAGGTCTTTTCCCAATTAATGGTCATCCTCTTTAATGCAGAAATTCTCTTTTCATTAGTCATATTCTCAAGACTGGACAAATCTATCTCAGGATAACTTTTTGATCACCTTTGAGTTCTCCTCTTGACTCCTGTGTTTGAGTGTCGTATTTCCTACTTAGCTCTGGTCTTTTCATCAGGGATGCCTGTGGAAGTCCTTTATTTCATTAAAGATCCATTTTTCCCCCTGTGGGATTACACTCAATTTTGCTGGTTAGGTTTTTCTTAGTTGTAGATTTTTTGTCTTTTAGAATATCATATTCTAAGCTCTTTACTCCTTTAGAGCAATGGCTAAATCTTGGCTGTGGCTCCTTGCTACTTGAATTCTTTTTCTTGAACAGCTTGCAGTATTTTTCTTTGACCTGGGAGTTGGGATTTTGGTTATTGAGAATTTTCATTTGTGGCTGACTTTCAAAAGATTACCAGCGGATTCTTTTGATTTCTATTTCACGTCTCGATTCCAAGAGATGTAGGCAGTTTTATTTTATGATTGCTTGAAACATGATGTCTAGGCCCTGTTTTTTTGTCATGACTTTCAGATAGTCCAATGATTCTTAAATTCTCCTTGATCTGTTTTCCAAATCAGTTTTTGTTTTTTGGCCATGATATGTCTTACATTTTCTTCTATTTTTTCAGTTTTTTTATTTTGTTTCAATATTTCATATTGTCTCATAGAGTCACTAGCTTCTGTTTAGTAAATAATAATTTTTCAAGAAGTTATTTTATTGGGTAAGGTTTTTTTTTTTTTACCTCTTGTACCATACTGTTAATAACCCTTTCTTCCATAGCTCTCATTCCTTTTCCTGTTTTTTTTCTCTACTGCTTTCATTTGATTTTTAGCCCTTTTTAAATTCTTGCTTTAACTGTTCCAGGAATTCTGGTTGGACTTGTTTTTAAGTTGCATTTCTTTTGAGGCTTTGCTTAGATGCTTTCAAATCACAACCATCTTCTGGTTTTGTCTTGAGCTTCCTCCTCATTATAATAGCTCCTTATAGTAGACTTTTGTTTTTGTTTGCTCATTTTTCCAGCCCGCTTCTTGACTTTGGACTTTATGTTAAGACTGGGCTCCAAACACTTCTTCAAGGAAGCTCTGGGTTGAATTTCTGTCCTTTTTTGTTCTTCTGCTGCTTTTACAACTCTGGATGGGGGTCTGCAAGCTTTCATTGCTCCTAATGTGATGCACTTCAGGGATCCAGCCTGATCATTACCCTGTTATCTGAACTCTGCAAGTTTCTGACCAAGGTTAGGTTTGTCTGTTTGTCCCTGACTAGAAGTTTCAGGAGACTGCTGCTGGCCTCAGCCACTATTAGCACACTAGAAGGCTCTGTAGTTCATAGTGACTGACCTGCAGGCTCCCTTTTGGTTTAGAAGTTCTGCCCTAGTCATCCTACTTCAGGCTACATCCTAGGCACAAAAGTAGAACTGAGTCCCTGCTTTCCTCCTGGAATCATGTTGCGCCTAAATTCAAGTCTGGGGTCACCTGCCCAATACCTGATTTGTGACCCACCTGTGGCCCGCTATCAAGCCCCTTTTTATTTTTGCTTTTTTCCATAGCTTGTAATTGCTTAAGGCAAGTCTGGGCAAGGTGCTCAGGCATAGTCCTCTGCCCCCTACTTCCTCAAATTAGTATTCTGTATATTTTTCCTTATGATATACTGTACAAGGATCAGCCTGGGGTTATGGTGCAGGAGTAGAGACCACCCTGTCCTGTCCTGCTGACCAAGCAGGGTCCCCACACCCTTTGCCCAGAACATGACCCTGGCCTATTCTGGGACTTTCCAGTCCCCTTCCCCCAAGGCCCTGCACCCTGCTCTGGAAAGTGCTGACTATGGCCCTCCACCCTGTTGTAGGAGGGGCCCTTATGTCACCCTGTTCTTGTACCCTTGCACCATATTCCCAAAATAGCTAACTAATCATCGCTCTCAGCTTCTGTACATCATAGCTTTGGCTAGCTTCTCCCTGGTTGTGGTTTGCAATTTTAGCCTCTATAATCAAATCTGTGAGATCCAATAATCACTGCCAGTTTGAGTGAGAACTCTGGCAGTCGTGCGCTTGATTAATAAATCCACACCTAAATTTATCTTGAACCCAGGTCTCAGCTCGCTCTTATTCTCTGCACAACAATCAGACCCACACAGCTACTGTTTGCTTCTGAACTTATTCTTTAGTCAGGCAGAGCTCACCACTAGGTGCAACTCCCCTTCTCAATCTACTCTGCATCTATAACCCAGAAGTGGGTAGTGGTTTATAGAACTGACACATGGTGCCTGTTCCTGTACCCTCTGCTTGTTCAAGAACCCCTGTTGTTTTCTTCCGACCCAAGAGCTTCTTGTCTTGGTGCCCAGTGTCAGCCAGCTGTCAGTCCCTGGGTGCCGGAATGTCCTGGTCAGACCACATCGCTAGTGCCTGCAGACCTCCATGACTTGTATCCCTAAGCTGACCTGTCTGGAAAAACGATTCACCATGATTTTTCTTGGATTTCCTGATGATCATTCAGTCTGGTGCATTTTCTAGATCTTAGTGGAAGAGGCTGAATAGGGGAGTTGGGCCATACTTCTTCCTGCTACTTTGCCATCTTCACCCTCTCTTTTGTTAATGAAAGCATGCAGAGATAATTACTTTTTCCTTGGTTGTATCCCAAAAGTTTTGGAATGTTGTTTCATTTTCCCATCAATAAATTCTTTAGGATTCAGTTATTTAGATTCTTAGTTCCGTCTGTTCCTCAGTCCTTTGCTTGAGTTTTTTTGTGGTATACAACCTGAGCGAGCCTCTGCCTTTTGTCTTTTCCATGCCCGGGGAGCAAGGTGACACAGTCAATAAAATACTGGGTTTGGAGTCAGGAAGACCCAAGTTCAAATGTGACCCGGACACTTAGGAGCTGCATTAGCTCCACGCGAGTCATTTGGCCTCTGTTTAGCTGTTTCCTCAATTGTAAAACAGGGATAATAACGGTGCCTACCTTGTGAAGCTGTGAAGATGGAAGCAGCTAAATCTGTTGAGCACGCAGGGGAGCACCCCAACACAGGCAGAGCCGGGCCTGGGGTCAGGAAGTCTCATTTCCTTAGTTCACATCTGGCCTCAGACTCACTGGCTGTGTGACTGTCGGCCTCAGCTCCCTCTTCTGTCCAATGAGCTGGAGAAGGACATGGCAAACACTCCGGTATCTCTGCCAAGAGAACCCCCAGTGGAGACATGGAGAGTTGGAACAGACTGAAACAACAGCCAAAGCACATAGTAGGTGCTATATAAATGTTAGCTATTATTATTTTTTTAATTTAATTTTAATTTTTTTTCTTTTTGGAGGGGGAGAGGACAGGGCAATTAGGGTTAATTGACTTGCTCGAGGTCACACCGGCTAGTAAAGTGTTAAGTGAGGTGCTCTATTCACTGTGCCACCTAGCCACCTTTTATTATTCTTCTCTTTTCTGTGGTTTCTTTGCTGGGACCTAGCAATTTTTATTCAGAGTCGTCGAAGCTTTTTTTACCTGACCTAGAGGGCCATATTCCCTTCTGTTATTAATATCTTCCCTGTTGATTTATCTGCTTTTGCTCAAGATCTTTGATTTTTCTTCCTCCTGAAATCTTTAGTAATTTGTCTCCCCCAAACCCTGCCACTTGTATTCTCTAGTCGCTCACTTTCTGAGTCCATCAGCTTTGATGGCAGTGTCTGTTTGGGTTGGATTTCAAAGCTATCTCAGCCTTCTCCCCTGCTAGACAATTCATGCTTCACAGGCCTCATTCTCTGCCACAGGTGACTTGGGAGAGGGGAGTGTCAGCTCCACCTGGATACTGGGCTCTTTCTCTTAAGCTTGATAGAAACCTTCTCCCTTTTCTTCCCTCCTCCTCCCCTTCACATGTACACACATCCTCTCCCAAGTCTCCCTGTTCTTCAGCTCTCTGCCTGAGCTCTGTTGCAGCCAGAGCAAGCTTCTGCCTTTCTTTATTGTCACAGCACTGGGAGAATGGCAGGGAGCTGGAGAGTGGAGTTTTCTTTCAGGCTTAAACGTCAGCTTGTGCTGCTCTGGTGCTAACGCACAATGGGGCTAGCAAAGAGCAAGGAGCCTTCTCTGCTATTTGTTCATTAAATTGTTACCGCATTTGGCTTCTCAGTGTTCTGGACAGCAGAAATAGATGAAATGGCTTTATCTCATATATAATTCCTATTTTGGGCTGCTTTGATAGGCCAAGAGGATCAGAGAAAATGTCTTGCCGTCTATCTTGGTCATTGTAATGTTAATGAAATCAGAAGATCTTCCATGCCCCTTTCTATTGGCACCTCAAAGGCTTAGGTCCTTACTTCCAGTTAACTCCTTGGGAGTAATCACAGCTGGAGTTGAGAGGAGAGTGGATTGGAAGCACCTG
>CM053596.1:62974028-63011113 GCA_028646575.1 Pseudocheirus occidentalis
GGTTTTGGGACTCAGTGTTATGGTTTCTGAATAAAGACCTTGGTTTTGCCTTCCATGTGGAGAGTTTGCTATATTTTGTGATCCAAAACTACACCAATATATTCATAACCATCATGGGTGTTGTGAATATCTCATTATTGATATAGTCATGTGATCCAAAATCTTGAATTCAGTGTATTTTGACATCGGGTGTGTGTGTGTGTGTGTGTGTGTGTGTGTGTGTACTAAACCCTCCTTTATCTGTTTGAGATAAGGGTGATAGTCTCATGTCTGCTTTCTTCATGTTTATATAATTTTTTTCTTGTGAATCACATTTGTGTAAAATAGTTATTCCTCTCCCTTGTCCTCATTTCTTCTGCTGAGTGTTACTTTTTCCCTCCCTTTGCTTTCCATTCTTAAATCCAACAATACAGATCAAAGCCACATCCAGGCCTTCTTTGCCTTATTTAACATTCTCTGTGACCCTTGAAGACATTATGGTTCAGAAGGAGAACTTGTCTCTTTTCTCTCATTAGAATGTAAACTTGTTCATTATTTAGTTTCTATGAATGACTCAAAAAAAATTCTAGGTTTCTTTAGACTCTTGTGCTTGTATTTTAAAACTTTGCTCGCTTTTGGTATTTTTGTCAGGAATATTTGGAAGTTCTTTACTATATTAAAGCTCCACTTCCCTCCTGTAGGATTACATTCAGCTTTGTAGGGCAAATTATTCTTGGTTGTAAGCCTTCATCTTTTGTTGTTTTTTTAGAAAAATTATTGTACCCAAGAGTTTCTTTCTAGAACTGTATAAATGCTAACTGTTTTAATATAGTAGCTGCGAAATCTTGTGTGATCCTGACTGAACTCTTTTTGTCTGTTGGCAATGTTTTTTTACTTGGAAGTTTGTATTTTGGCATTCTTGTTCCAAGATATTTTCCCTTTTGGGGTTTCTTCTAGGACATGATTGGTGGATTCTGTAACTCAGTCATTCCACAAGCATTTATCAACTACCTATTATGTTTCAGGCCCTGTGTTAAGTCCTGATCATATAAAGTGGATTCTTTCTACTTTCACTTTGCCATTTGATTTTAATTTGGAAAATTTTCTTTAATTATTTTTTGAACTGTGATGTCCAAGCCTTTTTGTCATGGTTTTCAGGGAGTCTGATGGTTCTTAAATTCTCTCCTTGACCATGTCATTTGTTTTTGGTAGTTGGTACTTTATATGTTTATTATTTTTTCCAACTTTTTGACCTTATTTTCCAAGTGTAATAGTTACTACCTTGGCCCCCACTACCTTCGAGGCCAATTAGTCAGATAGTCAGTAGATATTAAGCACCTGCTATGTGACAGATGCTGTGCTACAAAGAAAGGCAAGAGACAGTCCCTGCCCTCAAGGAACTCACAACCTAATGGGGAGACAACACATAAAAAAAAGCTGAAAAGGGGAGGACAGGAAGAGTACCTAACTGAGGGAGGAACATGATGAAGTCCTGCAACCATATGGGAAATGATGAGGTTCCTGCCCTGGGTCCCTCCCTTAAAAATGGATCTGAAGGGGGCTCTTTGATATCCACCCTCCACCCTTCAAGGGGCAGGGAGTTACTGAGGAGATGTGAGTTTCGGAGTTGATGTGATCTAGCAGAACAATGAGTTTCTGGAGCTGATGGAGAAATCCAGTTAATTGCCAAGGTACGAAGGGAAGACCAAGTTTGTTACTTTTACCCCTCCTTCAGGAATTAAACTTTTAAAGAGCCTCACCCCTTTGGTGTGTCCAGTTGGATGTGTCCAGTCTCTGTCATTGGCTCTAACCCCCAGTCATGTTATTCCTCCAATTTTAGGAGTCCCCTGCATCCCAATTTTTTTCAATTGTACTCAACATTTTCTGTTTACTCATATTTTTAGCCTTAGTTCTTGAATCTGGGATTGTGTGCCTCAGTCAGTTCCCTTGGGCACTCTTGGCTGGGCTAGGAATGCCTTATTTGGTTCTTAATGCTACTGTAGTTGCCATATCTGATATGGGGGCTAGCATTAGGCTTTGTTCTTTGTCTATCTTTCCACGGCCCTTTATTACGTATAATTTTTATTGCATCATGATCTGAAAAAGATGCATTTAATATTTCTGCCTTCCTGCACTGGATTGTGAAGTTTTTATGCCCTAGTATATGGCCAATTTTTGTGTATGTGCCACGTGCCACTTTCTCCAGAGGTCTGTCTTATCTACCTTCTCTAAAACTCTATTCACCTCCTTAACTTCTTTTTTGTTTATTTTGAGGTTAGATTTATCAAGTTCAGAGAGGGGGAAATTGAGGTCCCCCACTAGTATAGTTTTGATATCTATTTCTTCCTCTAACTCCCTTAACTAAGAATTTGGCTGCTATACCACTTGCTGCATATATATTTAGTAATCATATTACTTCATTGTCAATGGTACCCTCTAGCAGGATACAGTTACCTTCCTTATCTCTTTTAATTAGATCTATTTTTGCTTTGTCTAAGATAAGGATGGTTACTTCTGCTTTTTTTTACTTTAGCTGAAGCATTATATATTCTACTCCAGCCTTTTACCTTTACCCTGTGTGTATCCCTGTTTCAAATGTTTCTTGCAAACAGCATATTGTAGCATAATTGTTTTTAATCCATTCTGCTAAGTTTTTTGTGTCTCTTCACGTTAAATTCCTATACTTAATGGAGTATGTTATTCCCTCCTTGAACTGAAACCAATGAGAGTAAAGCTCATACAATGCTCATCTCCCCCCCTTCTTTCCCTTTACTATGTTTTTGTGCCTCTTCATGTGATGCGATTTACCCTTTTCTGCCTCCTCTTTTCCTCTTCTTCCATTACAATCCCTTTGCACCCCTTAGATTTTTTATCATCACATCCATTAATTTATACCCATACCCTCTATGTATATCCCTATTAAATGTCATAATAATTAGACAATTCTCAATATTAAGAAGTATCATCCTTCCATAAAGGGATGTAATCAATTTGCTCTTATTGAAAACTTGTTAGTTTGTGTGTGTGTGTGTGTGTGTGTGTGTGTGTGTGTGTTAATTTTTTCTGGTTTACCTTTTTACGTCTCTCTTGAGTCTTAGATTTGAAGATCAAATTTTTCATTGAGCTCTGGCCTTTTCATCAGGAAGATCTGGAAGTCCTTTATTTCATTGAATGACCATCTCCTTGCCTGAGGATTTTCCATGTTGTTGATCTGGGCTGGAAATCTGCCATATTCTGTCTCTCAGTGGATTCTGCCACTCTAAAATTTGTACAGATTCACTTTTTAGAGGTAACTGAAGGAATTTATGGGAGAGCTCAGGTGAGTCCCTGCTTTCATTTTGCCATCTTGGCTCTGCCCTCGACTTTGTTCTTTGTCTCAGTCACTACCTTCTTAGTATTCTAGTGGTCTGCTGCTGATCTTCTCCTTTCAGAGTAATCAGAATTCGGTTTTGTCCTTTGCTGTGACCCTGTCAGAGCCAAGTGGAACACTGGAGATCACTCTGACTTCAGGCCTGCTGCACATCCCCCAAAAGAGTGCTGGTGCTGAGGTGGTCTTATCTCCTGTGATGGCCTGCAGTCCTTGGAGTGTCTACCATTAGGCCCTGTAAATTGATGGTCCAGTGATCTATGTATGGGGAGTGGTTCTGTCTCCCGTTTTCGTTCTGACAGGCCAGAGAGGGGATCTGGCCTCAGGTCCCTGATTCCTGGAACTGGCATTGGCTTCAGATCCCCTTTTGCAGTGTTGACTGGCTGGCTTTAGGTCTCATTGGAAGGAGGTCAGGCTAGCTTTCATCATGTAGCTCTTCTCCCCACCTCAGTCTGTTATCTTTTGGTACAGTTCTGGCCTGGATGGAGGCATATATGTTTCTTTTAAAAATTATTTTAACATTAGTCTTTTTGGTGCCTTTTCAGATATTTTTGGGGTTTTATATGAGAAAGCTGGGATTCTTTGTGAATTTCTTTAATGTCATCATCAACCAGAAGCCCCACATCATTTTATAGACCACAACGGTATCTCATTAAATTATCATAATTTTTTCGACTATTATGCAGTTGATGGGTATCCACTTTCATTTCTTTGCTATTATAAAGTGTTATTACCAATACTTTGCTTACATGGGACCTTTCTCTCTTTTATTGAACTTCCCTATCCCTGACTCACTGGTCAACTTAGAGGAGTTGAAATATTCCTTGTTCCCCATTTTCACTTTCATCACCACTTAATCTTTCCTTCATCGAGGTTTGGTCAGTCAATAATTATCGTCCAAGAAAGATTCTGGTAGCTCTGGTACTGAACTCTGCTGCCTTCTTCAGTGAGTTCAATGCTTGGTTCAGGGTCTTTCTCTCTCCTGCCCTCATATTGGGAGACTTCAACATACATATTGATATCTCCTCAAATACCTTAAGTTCCTAGTTCTTGAATTTATTAATTTCCTGTGACCAGTTACTCCACCACTTTCCTTCAGCTATGTGTCATGTTCATGAACTCTAATATTCATTGATCTGATCATAATCTTTTATGGTTCCATCTCTCCCTGTCCCTTCTGACCACTAAACCTGTTCTGCATCCTCATTGTGACCCCCAATCCCCCAGTTCTTTCCGGGGGCATCACCCTTGCACTGTCTATAGTCTTCTACCTCCCCTGCCAGTTCAATTCCTTGCACCCTTATTCTATCACTTATAATGCTTTGTCAGTTCTGAAAGCCTGGATCATGCCTATCATCTCATCTCTTGCCTTAGCTTCTACTCTTGTGTTGATGAACAAGTAGAGAAAATTGTGGGTCCACTATAAATTTGTTACAGAATCTCAACCGGGCCCTCACTGCAATAAGATAAATTTATCCCCTAATTTATTCTTCCATTCAGCAAAGCAACTTTTCCAAACCTTTTCATCACTCCTCAAACTCCCCATGGAACTCCTCTCCTTTTTTTTATTTTTTTATTTTTTTTTTTGCTTTTTGGAGGGCAAATGGGGTTAAGTGACTTGCTTAGTCACTAAGTCACACAGCTAGGTTTTGTGTTACGTGTCTGAGGCCAGATGAACTCAGGTCCTGCGGACTCCAGGGCCGGTGCTCTATTCATTGCGTCACCCAGCCGCTCCCTCTCCTTACTTCTTGGCTAAGAATAGCCTTAAGTTTCCATGAAGAAAAACTGAGCCCATGCACAGAGAGCTTCCTCTTCTACCTTCCCTAGGATACTTTCCCCATTATCTCCACCTTCTCTTGTCTCACACGAAGTGATCCTTATCCTTGGACAAATGATTACACTTCATCCCACCTTCTCTAGTAGACCGCCTCTTTATCACCCCCACACTCCCACTTATTTTCAACCTCTCCCTGACTACAGTTTGTTTCATTATTACCTATAAATATGCCTATGTCTACACCCCTCCCCCATTCTCAAAAACCTCCACCGGATCCATTCATTCTCGCTAGCTATTATCTTACATTTTTCCTCCCTTATGTGGCTAAACTTGAGAATACAAGCTACGGTAGGTGCCTCCACTTCCTTTTCTCTTAATTTTGCACGATCTGGCTTCCAATGTCATCATTTAACCCCAAATGCCCTTTCCAGAGCTATTAACTCCAATGGCTTTTTCTCAATTCTTGTCCTTCTTGACCTTTCTGCTGCTTTGGGCCCTGGCGACTCCCCTCTTCTACATCATGCCCGTTTCTCTAGCCTTTCCTCATACCACTGTTCTGGTTCCCCTCCTACCTGACTGCTCCTTTTCACTCCCCTTTGCTAGATCATCACCCAAGCCATGCCTGCTAATCAGAGGTGTCCCAGAGAGCTCTGTACTGGACCTTCTTTTATTTTCTCTCTATACCAGGACTGGTGATTTCATCAGTTCCTATAGATCCAGTTACCATCTTTATTTATGACTCAGATCGACCTTCCAGCACTATCTAACCTCTCCACTAACCTCTAGTCTTGTAACTCCAACTGCCTATTTACATCTTAAACCGCAATTCCTGTAAACATTTTAAACTTAACATGTCCAAAATTGAACTCATTATATTTTCCCCCCAAACCCGCCTCTACTTCTAATGGTCCTGTGACTCTTGAAGGTAGCACAATTCTCCCTGTTCACTAGGCTTGCAACCTGGCTTTCATTATCAGTTCTCTCTGACTTCCCATATCTAATCTGTTGCCAAGTTCTGCTATTTTTACCTTGATAACATTTTTTGCACACACCCCCTTCTCTTCTCTGACACTGTCATCACCCTGGAGCAGAGTTTCATCACCTCACACCTGGATTATTTGCAATAAATTGTTGATTGATTTCCATACCATGTCTCTTCCGACTTCAATCCATCTTCCACTTGGCTGCTAAAGTGACCTTCTTAAAGCAAAGGTTTGCCCATTTCACACACTCCCCCACTCAATAAACTCCACTATTTAAACTATCACCTATAAAATCAAATATCAAACCCTGTTTGGCATTCATAATTTGGTCTCTCCCACCTTTTCTAGTTTTCTTACACCTTATAGTCCCCCATATACTGGGATCCAGTGACATTGCCCTCCTTGCCGTTTCTTGCACATTACACTCCACATATCCTGATTCTGGGCATTTTTACTGGTTGTCTCCATGGCTGAAATTCTCTCCTTCACCCTCCCTCACATCCTATTATGTACTGTCAAAGAATTAACACACAGGACTCTGATTTCGGATTAATCAATGTATTTTTATTTCATGCACAAAGAGCAAGCCATATCACTGACACAATTGGGTGCCATTGCTAGGCTTTTCTTTTGATCAATTTCATTTGATATATACAATATGTAATTTTTTGAGAATATAGAAAAATTGAGTGGCACAAATTTAGCTGCCAGAGAAAGGATGGAATTAGGAGACTGTGAAAATTAGTGGGGCTTGTGAATATTCTGAGAAAGTTACCGTACTAATAGATTATTGATATAGCAGGCCGAACAAATGTTTTCCCATTGTTTTGCCTAGGTATAGCAAGATTTGTTTTATGGGAAAAATGTCCTCATACTCTGAGTAGAAGGGCATAGCCTACTCATATTCTTTTATAGTCATGTCATGTACTCTAGAACAAAATAAAATATACAACCCTTTTCCAGAGCCTACTTTGGGGAATGGCTTTTTCTTACCCTTACACATCCAGCATAGTAGGCACTATGTGCTTCTCTTCTAATTCTGGCTGCATTGATTTTGTACAAGAGCATTTCAATGTTATGTAATGAAATGTTCATTTGAACTTCCATGAATGAATGCATTTATTTAAGAATTCACCTCTAAGCCATATAGATGTACAAGGTACCTCTTTCTGTTCTCGTAAAAAAAAAAAGTGACCTTTTATATTTGGGCCATTCATTTGATATTTATTGTCTCTAGGATAAAATATAAACTCCATTTAACTTTTAAAAGCCCTTCATAACCTGGCCCCAATCTATCTTCTCGGCCTCACTGGACATTACTCTGTCTTCCACACTGCCATCCAAACTGGCCTCTATTCCTCATAGGAGATCCTCCTATTTGCCATCTCCACGCTTTTGCTCTGGTCAGCCTGTTTTTCTGGACCATACTCTCTCCTCTGCTCTTCCTCATAGGAATCCTTTTCCTTTAAAATGCTGCTCAATGGGAAAGAATTTTTACAACCATTGTCTCTGATAAAGGCCTCATTTTAAAAATATACAGAGAATTGAGTCAAATCTATAAGAATACAAGTCATTCCCCAACTGATAAATGGTTGAAGGGTATGAACAGGCAGTTTTTAGAGGAAAAAATTAAAGTTATCTATAAGCATATGAAAAAATGCTCTAAATTATGATTGATTAGAGAAATGCAAATCAAAACAACTCTGAGATACCACCAGTCAGATTGGCTAAGATGACAAAACAGGAAAATGATAAATGCTGGAGAGGATGTGGAAAAATTGGAACACTAATGCACTGTTGGTGGAGTTGTGAACTGATTCAACCATTCTGGAGAGCAATCTGGAACTATGCCCAAAGGGCTATAAATAAGTGCGTACCCTTTGACCCAGCAATACCACTTCTAGGGTTGTATCCCAAAGAGATCATAGAAATGGAAGACCCATATGTACATAGCAGCTCTTTTTGTGGTGGCAAAGAACTGGAAATTAAGGGGATGCCCATCAATTGGGGAATGGCTAAACAAGTTGTAGTATTATGAATGTAATAGAATACTATTGTGCTACAGGAAATGAGCAGATGGACTTCATACTTACCTGGAGAGGCTTATACAAACTCATGCTGTGTGACGAGAGCAGAACCAGGAGAAATTTGTATACAATTGCAGACACAACGTATGTGTGATGACCAACGTTGATAGACTGGACTCTTCTCAGCAATGTAAGGTTATAAGACAACTCCAAAAGACTTATGATGGAGAGAGATGTCTACATTCAGAGAAAGAATTAGAACAGAGTTTGAATGCAGATTGAAGCAAACTACCTGCTCTCTTTCTTTTTCTTGTTTGGTTTTATTTCCTCTTTCCCACTGTTCATTCCATGTTACAATTCTTTATAACCTGACTGATGTTTAATGTGAAAGTATTTACAGATCCTGTACTTGACTGCATGCCACTATGGGGCTGGGGAAGGAGAGGGAGAAAATTTGAAACTCAAGGGATTGTGGAACTGAATCCTGTAAACTAAAAGTAAACAAATTAATAAAGACCAAAAAATAAAAATAAATAAATAAAATGCAGCATAAGAATCATCTTCTCTATGAAGTCTTTTTTGGAACCCAACTGCTACTCCCCTCTCTCTCACACCACCTTCAATTTAACTATTTTATTCAGTTTTCATAATGTCTGTACTTATATTTGTTTTCCTTAGAATGTTAAGGTTTTTGAAATGGAGAATTTCATTCTTTGTACTTGTATCCACAAATGAAAAATCCATGGGGCTTTTCCCCTTAGTGCCAGAGAAATGAAAGTTGATGATTAAAATAAGGATGGTATGAAGCAAAAAAACCCAGAAGGACAAATGGTTAAATGTAGTAAAGGAAGTAGCCCTTTCAACATTCTGAGGTAATTGACCAACTATCCCGAAGCCTAAAAATTACAGTTGCAGTGAAGCATTTTAAAATCCATCATATGGGGGTGGCTAGGTGGCATAAGTGAATAGAGCACCAGCGCCAGAGTCAGGAGACCTGAGTTCAAATCCGATCTCGGACACTTAACACTTACTAGCCATGTGACCTTGGGTAAGTCACAACCCCAATTGCCATGCCTTCCCTCCAAAAAAAAAAAAAAAAAAAGGAAAACAAAATAGATTATATGCAAATCAAGAAAAAAAAGTCCTATTTTCTGGCCTGGTCACAAAATAGCAGCTTAATAAATTACTGAATGATTGTTTTGATAGTCTAAGCTTCATGAATGCCAAACAGTTCCAGTTTATCCATTTTTTCAGAGTCTTTACTTTGGCTGTTGGTATCTTTGGGTTTACCAGATACTATATTCAATTGCTTCTGAGTCTTGCTTACTCCAGTCTCCCATTGCTCAAATTTTCTATTTTTTTAAAAAACCAGTACCAAATAATGATTATTGCTTAGTAGTGATTTGAAGTGTGCAAGTACTACATTCCTACAAGAACGATTTCCTTCTATCTGACTTTTGTCTAGTTCTAAAAAATCTTAGTGGTTTGGTATGATACCAAATCAATGCTTTTCAAACATTTTGCTCATGGCACTATATTAGTATTTGGTATGAGGAATTAAGGCACACTGTATTAATAGTTGGAAACTCCTCCATGTATTGCAAATGTAAGTTAAGTTCCATGCAATTGACGGTATACTCTTTGAGAACCATTGTTACTTACTAGCTGTGTGACCTTGGTCAAGTCACTTAACCCCAATTGCCTTGCCTTCCCACCTCCAAAAAGGGGGGGGGGGGAAAACCCATTGCTGTACACTCAGGTGATGCAGCTCAACCACAAGCTTTCTGATTTTCCTTCACTTTTGTAGTGTTTTGTACAATACTTGTCTTCATTTAAGTCCTTAATATTTTGGTGGGTTGAATAGGAATTACTGCCTCAAGAAGAAAATGCAATTTCCTTAACTTGGCACTTTATTGGGGAGGCTAAGTCCCACTAACCTTTCTAGTTCTTTCATAATCTCTTTGCACCCTTCAAACTGCTCTAATTATTCCCTGAACTGGATTTTCCATGTCTCTGCATAGGCTGTTTCCTATTCTGGGAATGTACTCCCCCACCTCTTAAAATCTTTCTAGCTTCTTTCAGGTGCTGCCCCCTCTACTTTTCTCCCCTGCTCTTAGTACTTTCTCCCTCAGATTACTTATCTGGGTACCCTGGTACCACTACGTCAGTTGCCTGAGGATGACGGTTTGTTTTTGTGCATGTTAGGGCACATAGTAGAGATAGATATTTAAAGTCTGTTGAATTTAACATGGCCTGGTTTATTTTTCCTCCTTTATACCTGAAATCCTCTAAATTAATATCCATATTCTTTGCTTTCTGCCTCTTCATAAGTTTTTTTGTTTTAAAATGCTTAAAGTCTGCCCACAGGTAATCAGAGTAACACTAGATGCTCATAAAAATATGCCCACGGAGTCTCTACATGCTTTCCAATGAAACTTTGGTCTTTTTTTAACGATGATACAGAGTAAGGAACAAAGCTTTTTATTTTTTAAATTCTTTTTATTGCAGTAGTGAAAGTTACACTTCAAACTGAAGCAAAGCGACACAAACCAAAAGATTAAAAAAACGGTAAAAATAGACAAAATATAGAATCCTTCCAGTATATAGCACTGAGGCGGAGAGGGAAGAAAGGCTCTATCACAGATAATTTTGGTGACACTTTGGCTCAGAAAGAAACTGACATTACTAGTTCTTGAAAGTCCTTGTAGTAACATTAAGAAAGTAAAACAAAACCCACCCAAAATACCTCCCTCAGATTTCTCATTTGAAACTAGGGGTTCTTTGGAATACATTTTATCATCAAGATAACAATTTAAGGGAGAAAACTGACCATCAAACTTAATTATTCTGAACACACTTTTTAAAGACTCTGTACTCATATTCATTCTCAGGAGGTCAAAATAGATAATCACCTGTCACCTGGTGGTCTCAAGAGCAGTGACTGTTCTCAAAGACATTTGTACAGCTGAATGCCCTATAAGATGCAATCTATAAACCCGATACTTTTAAACATTCACTAGAACTAATTCAAGAATTCAACTATTTCATCTTAATGTTTGTATCTGCTCCATTATCATCCTTCTAACTGTAAACGAACCATTCCTGAAGAGTTTTAACTCCTCTCTAAAAATCTGGTCATTCTGTTTGTTGGTTATCCAAGGTCTGATTTGGTTACATCCAGGCCTTACTCCATATAGATATTAACTCAAAATACTTAAGTAAAAGGAGCATTTCAAAATCACACAGTCTCTAAATGACTACAGTGAAGCTAGCAAGGATCACAATCATTTTTCAGAAAAGTTAACATACACACACAAAAAGAAAGACAGGCCTGGTGGTAAGAAAGAAAGCAGTGATAATAGGGAAGACAGTTTCAGGATCCCACCATTTTACCATGCTGAAAGCTGAAATTTGGTTACTGATAGAAATTTTTGGCAAGTAGTTAAGTGTAAGAAAGGAGACTGAAGAGACTGATCCAGACAGTAATTCAGTTTTAAACATAATGATTACATACACACCTTTCCCCAAATCCCTAAGAGTAGTTTACATCAGCAACACAGATAGGCACACATGGTCAAGATGGTTATCATGGAAACATTAAAAGGCTTTATAGACTAATCTGCTACCCACTGATGCAAGCCCACCTCTCCTGCCCTATCCCAGCAAGGTCCACGTTTTCACTTGCTCCTGAGAAGGGCCCTCTTAAGAGGATACATTTCTACAAATGTGAGCAGAATTTACCATTACTTGCTCAAAGTAGTAGTGAATGGGTTGGTAATGCTAATGGAGTGTGTGTGTGCAAATAATATGTTCTCTTGGTCCACTGGAGTGGTTTGTTTATAATCTAATTCTAAAAAGCACTGAACACATTTTCTCTCTATGGGTTTTTCTTATACAAAGTATTACATTATACATGTATTTTATTTATATGCACACACATATATAAATTGCTGCTTTCCAAAGCCTATGATCTGGAAGAGTCTTTTAGTAGCAAGCTCACATAGCACAATAATACTTTTATGGTTCCATAACTGAATAAAGAAACTACGTTAAAGCTCTGTTACAATGAAAATCCTTTAAGTGGGTATTTGTTATATGGTAAAGACAGTGCTCTTTATCAACAGAAATCATGTAAAGTTATTTTGTTGTCCCTCTTTAGGCATAATCTAGTTTTATTGTTCAGAACTGGACGTCTTAAGAACCCTAATACAACTAGGACAAATGCCACCTACTTCATATTAGCATCTGGGGGAAAACCCCAACTGCTTGTACCAATAGGAGCTCAGTGTGTGGTGTGTGTGTGTGTGTGTGTGTGTGTGTGTGTGTGTGTGTGTACATACACACCCTCAAACATATTTATATAAATATATATAAAATATATTAGGTCAACTATTAAATGAATTTATACCCTGTGTACCCAAAATGTACTCTTAAAAAAATCTACACTGTTGTAACAAGAAATTTTTTCCCTGCCCCGATGCTATATGGCAAATTTTTTGACCAAGGGATATAACCCTGCAGTGGGGAATAGGGTTGTCATCAAAAATTGAAGGAGTGCCCCATAGCCCTCATCCCCACTATAGAGAAACTTTTTTCTCCAGGACCATCTGCAGGTTCTGTGGACTTCAGCGGAAAAGGAAAAGGTTCCATCATTCTAGCAAATATCTGCAGGTATCTGAGCCCCAGGAGCTGCCAGAGGCACAGTCAGGCTCACGTGGCAAAGCTATTTGGAGTGAAATAAGTACACTTTCCTCTTTAAAATAATGTTCTCCCACCCAAATAACAACGTCAACAATAAAACCCATTCCCAAACCCACCCCAAAGAGCAAAAAGGGACTGTTAAACCTCCAACCAGCAAGGGAATAACTGTGTACGCAAAACTAAAAATAGCCCCAAATGTCAAAATTGAGCAAAAACCAAACAAATAAACAAACAAAAAACCTGAAGTTATAAAGGCTGCTGATGTGACAGCTTCCCTGTGGAAACTAATTCAAAATACAACTTCAGTTACCATAGCACCACTAAAGTGAGTTTAGTCTTTTTGACTCATTTACCAAGCACAATCACAAAGTAAAGTTCAGTTGTGTGCACTAAGGCTCCGGAAGAGGGGGGAGGAGTAGGACATGTTTATAAGTGAACACTGGTTTTTTTTTTTTTTCTGATACTGGTTTTGTGAAATGAGCCTATCAAAGACACTTTCACACAGAGGCAAACTGGAAAGAGATCATCTACACAGTACCACAATACTACTACTGTCTTGGACTGCAAACTTATACATACATTATCTTATTCTCACAACATCTCTGTGAGGTAGGTAGGGGCAAATATTATTTACCATCATTTTACTTAAGGGGAAACAGAGGCACAGTGGTAAAGGAACTTGTAAGGACACATAGCCAATTTAGTGGCAGAGCTGGGACCCAGCACCAAGGTCAGGTCTTCCAACCCTTAGTCAAGTTGCTCTTTCTACTTTTTGAAGGTCAGGAGCAGCCTATTGTTTTCTTTATTACAACTGCTATTCTCAAGTCTCTTTATTTGAAAATACTTCCTTCTCCCATGCAGCCCATGGCCTAGCTGATGTAAAAATAGATGATATATAGCATTTTCCTAGATTAAGAACAGATTATTGGTGAAATAAGAAAATGAATTCACAGACAGATTAAGAGGAAAGAATATTATGAGTAGCATTTCATTTGATATTAAAATTAAATGTAAGAAACTTTGTTGTAGAATAAAAGTTGAAATTAGAGGAAATCCGACTCAGTAAAACTGGAGGCAACCTTTATTGACTGTGAAGAATGGGATTTCTTTTGTAAGAGTTTAAACATCACTTCTTTGAAGAAATAGGAAAAAAGTGTTTTTATACTACTCTGCTACACACATTCCAAACACTATTTTCTATAATCAGCAATACCCAATTGCTGGCAAACAAATCTTACAATGACTACTGCAGCATTAATTTTTTCAATTCTCAATTTTCACTTTAACAGATTAGGACTTCTTTGCTCTCTATCTTTCATCAAAACCAGCATTCTAATTGTCTACACTAGAATTGGAAATGGAATATGAAGGTAAGAATAGTTTTGGGTTCTGAAGAAGCATTATGTGATATAAAACAACTGAATGCATCACAGTTTAGAAACTTGGAATCCAAGTTGGATAAATCTTCAATGAAGAGAAAGGGAAAAAACCAATAGCTTAGTAAATCAAAGCATAATCAGAATGCCAAATGACTAAAAGTCATAGTTTCAGGTACAATCTTCTTTTCCTGCTCTTTGTATGTAAAAACACTCATTTTGCTGGTATTTGTCAAAACAAAAAGACAAAGTTATTTTTAAAAAGTGCTAGATGATTTTGGCCAACCAAAGTGTGATTCATGGTGTTTTAACCATCTCTCAGGGAAAATTTACAGTGTGGGAATATTTGGTAAGAAGCTCTGTGTGAACCTGGTCCTTATTATCAGCTTAAAAAAAAGGCACATAGTACTCATAAGATTATCACTAAAAATAAAGGCTTGTATAGCTTTGTCAAAGGCATCTATCATTAAGAACAGAGATACTATGAATTCCCTGAACATCTGAGAACCTAGTTACACTTCACTTTCTGTGACTAACAACTCCTTGGCGCTGAGTGAACTTTAATCAATTATTTTATATTCCTCCAATGAAGTTCTTCCCTAATCTCTGGTGTTTTATATAGCAATGACCAGGGGTTCTTGGAGCCCCTACTGTGCTACTGAAACACAGATCTGACAGGTCCTACCAGCTTGGAAAAAATTTGTATAGAGGCCTGGTGACAGTATGTGCCTGTTGCCTGAATCCCAGCCTAGCTAAATGTAAAGAGGCTCAACATTAGAAGGTGAATTTTTTTTCAGTCACAGTAATTCATGAAAATGACCTAAGATGTATAAGAGTTGTGATCCTGTGTTTCAGTTGAAGAAGTAACCAGACAGATACAATCATGGGTATCTAAAGTGTCTCTATTGCCAAATATGTTTTTTCCCCCTTCACATCAAAACTTACTTGACAAAATTCAACATCCTTTCTATACTATTAAGAAAAAAGCCATCATTTTATCCACAGGAAAAATCTTCTCAGAGTAGGAGAACCTTAATTACTGTTTCAGTCTTAGTCTGTTAAAGGAAGAGTTTAAGACAAGGGCTGTGCTACTGCAATGCCATGGCAATACATAATAACAAAGAATTAGCGTGATACACATTCTGTAAGCAAACTTCAAGATACTTCAGCTCGACTACCAAGTAAAGCAACAATCCAGAATCCAAACTAAGTCTATTCTGCACATTCACTTGGTATGTATTTCCCTTCCTAAGTACAAAATTCCCCAAGTGCTGTTCAAACATCCAAGTGCGCCCCACTTTGAGTGGCCGAGAAACATCAAACAACTTCAAGGTTTCGACCAAAGCAAAACAATACTAGGAGGCCCTGCTCTTTCTTCAGTGCTTTTCTTGAATTTCATTCACCCATTTATTTACAGAGATCTCTGATACCTCTACAAGTTCCATATAATAAAGGGATACTAGACACATTAGCAGTGTTTTTGCAGAAACACTGTTCCCTTCTTCGGTTTTGAAAAATATTTTTTAAAAGGTAATAAAAGATATTCCACCCACCTAGTGGAGATATACTGAAGGCCAAAGTAATCACCCTTACTTGTTCTAAAGCAGCTCCATTTAAATGGAAAATTACATAAGTACTTATATAAATATAGTAAACTACCAGGAGAATATTGTTCATGGCAGCTCTTTGCTGATCCATCTTTTCTCCACTTCAATGATATATTTCAACAGGCCTCAACTCACCAATCCCTATGCTTTTGTACTATATTAGACCTAGTGTCAGAAAACTTGGATCCAGGGATTTAACCTAAGTCAAAAGGCAACATGAGCTATGTGAACCATGCTCATTCCTAGAGATCTATCTCTCTATAGAAGCTATAAAAATTCTGGCCTATATTGGATCTACAAGAACATATAGGTCTACTTTAAACTGACTACAATGTATAAATATACACTAAAAGAAAAACATTCATATTACAGAGAATTGGTAAAGATAATTATTTTTTAAAAAGAGGCAAGTGATTACACATTAAAGATAAACCAGAAAAGCCGTATTAGTCAAGGGATATTGGGTGTTTGGGAATGGTAAAAGATGCCAACAGCATCTGCATTAAATAGAAATATAATGGACAAATAATCCCTGGGGAAAAATATACTTGGCAATGTTCTACATTATTATATACATTTGAAGTAACAGTTGAGCCTCGTCCAATTCTTACTAGTCTTCCCTCTCATTCATTCAAATTGGTGAGGTATTACGAACATAGTCAGTTCTCAACTAACCACTGGAACTTTAAAAATTATGTGCTAACTTTGCCCACAGCCATCATTACTGTTAATTTCCCCAAACCTACACTAAGACTATCTGCTTTTGACAGCAACAGCTCAGGGAACAAAACACAAAACAATCTGGAAGGCAAATCTTTGATGGTGGTGAACCACCATATGATAAATTCCAAAGATAAATAAATTATCTGCTATGTTAGATTACCTGCATTATACCTATTGACTAAATTTGTAAAATTGTTTCATTATTCCAAAAGAGATTTAGTTATTCTGTTGTAGAAAATTTCAAATTTAGTGAATTTGAGAAAGAAACACCATGACCATTCTGTAGGTAACCTTCCACATTAAGTAAACCTACATTGTCAGTAAAATGTTTGCTGTCTGGGCTGCAAGTCCAGACTGAAGAAATATCTGCAGCTCTGGCAGCTTATATTAAAAAGCCACTATATCAGAAATTTACACCTTCACTATCTTTACTGTCCAGGCTCGTATTAACAGAATTAAAAATGATGAAAGAGGGGTTATATAGATTTGTAGACCAAATCCAAATTCTAAATGGAATGAATGAAATTCAACAGTTTGATTGATATCTTAATTATATTGCATCTGATTTCTTCTATTATGTATTATTAGAAAGATTAACACAACTGAGAAAAGCAAAACCTTAAAATTTCTTTAGTCAAAATATTTTAAAAGTAACATCCAGACTATTAAAAAATAAGGTACACAGAGAGTGCCAATAAACAGAAATGCCACGGTAAAAAGCTCATCTTTTTTTAAAAAGTAATAAACTCATGATCGCTATCAAGACCATAAAAAAATTGGACCTGTTTAATTTGCCAAGGGATAGGAACTGGATCTATGATTTTACTAGGAAAAGGAAGTCCCAGGTGAAGGAACTCCTACCAATGTAGTTCAGCACCTTCTTGGCAGTTTATAGTCTTTGCTATCGAGAGCAGAGGTGTCAAACTCAAGACCTGCAAAAGACCAGAACCAGATTAAAATGTAATTAGGAAATGTTTAATGAAATAAACAAAAATGCAGTGCCACATAATGTTAATTTTGTGGTTTTCTAAGTGAATAAATGGCTTGCAGAGATCCACTTCTATTTTAGTTTGACACCACAGATATAGAGCACCAAGAAGTTGTTAGATCACTTGCCCAGGGTTACACAGCCACTATGTATTAGAAGTGGGTTATGGAGGGGACAACTCCTTTCCTCTGTTAGGAAGTTTTTCATAATAAAGATGGTGAGAGAAGGGCCAAGCTGTACATTAAGAGAGAAGACAAGGGCAGCTAGATAGAGCACCAGCCCTGGAGTCAGGAGGATTTGAGGTCAAATCTGGCCTTAGACATTTACTAATTGGGTGACCCTGGGAAAGTCATTTAAGCCTGAATGATTCTCAAAAAAAGAGGAAGAGAGAAGACAAGTCACGTATGATGTATGGCCCCAGACACATAGCAAGTAATTTTTTACCTTTCGGTATTTTCTTCTGTACACAAGTCAATTACAATCTTGTTAAAAGGTCTAGTAGTTTTATTTTTCAAAAAACCACCATGTCTATGGCCTCCAATGACAGCCAGAACTGATAAGGGTTACTTCCACAAACTCTTTGGTGAGAACTTCTTTTTACTGGAGAGAACACAAAACATATTTTTCTTGTTTTATCTTAGTCCTGACTAGGAGAAACAATGATTCTACGGTAAAACACTTGGCATTTAAAAATAATTGTACCTGTATGTTTCCAACCACATAATTGCTGAGAATAAAAATTGACAGCACCATCTCCTGAAAAAGGCATATCCTGAGGACAATAATGCTTTAAAAAAAAATCCTTTATGGAGACTCTAATCTAGCTGCCTGCAAAACTGCGTTATTTCAGACAACACTCAAAAAGGAAGAGGACACATACCTAGACATAGAATTTGATGGGCATTCTTGGAGCAGATGCTTCAACATAGCATCTCTTTGGATAATTCCAAACTTTTGTATGCCTATTGGCATTCTCTCGCCTACATTCAACATTTAAAATAGCCGAGCAGAAACCCAAGCTCTTAACTATAACCAGGCAAAATTACAAAATAGGATATTTGCACAAACTTGACCGCTATTGTCTCAGCATTACCCAAATGACACTCAAAGTTATTTATTTTGTCAATTCCAAGTTTGAAACTAAAGTTATATAACTTTTAAAGTACCGTTTTTGAGTATGAAAGCAAGCCATAATTTGTCCCAGCAGTCAGCTTGGCCACTGAAAAAGGCAAATGTCACCAACAGAGTGACTGAACAAATGTCACTGGTAACAGGGGAAAAAATTTGAGGGAAAACCCACTCTTATTTCCTTTAGTTAATTTTACAGTCGAAAGATTATATATACATACAATCTTTCTCATTTCTTTTCTGACTCCTGCAGGGTTGTCAAAAGTGAGGAAAGTGTGTGTACGGTATATATGTATACACACCTTAACACTTTTGGCAACACTGGAAGAGTCAGAAAACATACACATATGGGTATATATACATAGAAGCAAGTTCATAGGGGTGTAAGATCATAGGATAAACTGAGATAAAAGACTTCATATCTTGAAACAAAATCTCCCAGCTGGGAATTCTATGAACCTAAATGATCCACCAAACCAAACAAAATAAAACAAAACCTCAACAACCAAACCAAATACCCACCAATGACAGAATGAGATTCTAATTATTCATGTCTGACATGATAAATCTAAAGATTTATGATTCATATAAAAGGAAAATATGCCAGATTAATGACATCTGGTTATAGATGAAAAATCAGATTAACCCATCTTAAATGTGAAATTTACTTGTATGTATTATCAGTCCTCAAAATATCTCCAAACAGTATCAGAAAAGAATTAACAAATGTTTAAATCAGCCTAACGACACTCAGTAAAAATGCCACTACAGAGAGCCAGTTCAACACCCTGGCAAATGTTACTGCCTCTCCCCTCCCAACTCTGGTCCTGACCAAACCCTATCCCAGATGAACAAAACACAAATATTAAAATTCTAGCTGGTTTCTTTTGAAAGCTGGACTCAAAGGTCAAACTTCTTGAGTCACAATAGCATAAAAAATAATCACTCTTGGCAAGATCATGTGGTCTTCTGAAAAGAACTCCAGTTTCGCATTTCTCAGACAATGGTCCCATATCCCGACCATTTGTCTGGTACCCTACCATACTATCATCCTGCCTTTCACCAAGGAAACTCTTTGCTAGCCTCTCCTGTACCAATGCAGCTAGCCTTTTATTTTCCTAGAATATTCTCTTATCTGTAACTGAGGCTGAATTTTTTATAACCAGTCAAGTACATATCACTTGAGAATACAGAAATGAAGAGGAGGCAGAGGATAAAATAGTATGTATATATAGCTAGGTAGGCAAACTAGGCCAGGAAATGAAAAGGCTGGAGATGTTAATTCCAGGAGGTAGGGATGAGCTGTCTTCACGTACCTGTCAAAGTTGTCCATCCTTGCTAATAACATCATTCCTGGACTATTTCCTTAGAAAAGAAAAAGATTACTTATTTTGTGATCAAGAACATTTATTTTGATAGAAGTATACTAAAAAAATATTCTGAATTTCTCCTTAAAGAAAAACAACAAAAGAAATCCAGGGACTCTAATAAAAATGTCATCAACTACCACTTTAGATGAGCTGCCCTTTTTCCAAAAGGGAAAGATTAAAAACCCAAATGTTTTAAATAAAGGAAGATACAGACATTTAATATCAGCTAAAATGACAGCACCCATCATTATACTTGATTTCCATTCTATTGATTTTCTTTAGGAGGGAAAAAAGATACCTGGTTTCAAACACCAAGCCTCTATTCTTGTTCACCTCCTCATTCTCTAGTGCAGTTAACCGTCTCTGTTTAAATAAATATAGCAGCTACAGTATCACAAATGTTTGGCCCCAAATGCCTGAAACTTAATATTGGACATGCAAAAATGTGCACTGACATATTTGCATTCAACTCGCAACTTCTCGTCACATGAAAACCAATTATTCCTTCTGACAGGGCTAACATTTTTTGGGAAAAAAAGTAAATATTAAAGCAGCAAACAAATTTAAAAGCACATAGTGATAGGAAGGACAGGAGGGGAGATGCAGTGTCTCAGGAACATTTCTTTTTAAAAATAATCAAAAAGGTTAAATATTCTGCCTCAAGATGCAATAGTAAATGCTTAACCCAGTTTAAAACAAATTGCCATTTGCCCCAGCATCTTCAAACTCTGATGTTCATTGTCATTAAATTTCCAACAATAATTACACTATGCAAAGTAGAAACTTTTTTTCACCCAAGCTAAGACTCTGAGCTAGCATTGTTATGAAGAATCAGAGCACCCTCAAAAGGAATTACTCAGAAAGTAAACTTTACATTTATTTATTTTGTCTAAAAAAGTGCTTTCAATAGATACAAAACAAGAGCCTCCTCAAGCAGGTCTTCTGTAAGATGCTGAGAAATATCTTCCCTGTAAATAAGGGATGTTCACAATGCCTACTTAAGAACCTGGAGTTCTTCCCACTAGACTCACTAACAAAAGGAAATATACAGCAGCCACAGAGGATTTATCACTTAGAGGTCTGTTGTGTTTCCTTCTCTTGCCCACCTACACAACCATGTCCAGTGCAAATTTAATTATTAAAAATTCATGTCTCTGTAGTATACATTTCCCCCCTGGGAAAAATGTGTGAAAATAGCTGTATAGAGTATATACACTGCAATGTAAAGCTCTTGGAGACAAGTGTTGTGAATAGGACTACACATATTTCAATACAACATAGAAATGATACACCAAATACAGTACTTTCTCAGTTTTCTGGCATAAAAAGAGAGACCAAAGAATTTATGCCTGTTGGAGCAAATGGGCTCAGATTTTAGGCTCAAAAATACAGTAAATTGGCAATAAGTGGGTTATGTCTAAGAAACAAACTAAAGAACTAAACCTATTGGTTTTCATGTGGAGAACAGGTGGGATTCTACAGGGCTGGGACAACAGCAATGCCCATTATCAACTACTAGCAATATCTATATTCTGAACCAGTGCAAACAAAACAGTTAAAAATGCTTCTCAAGAATTACAAAGTGCAAAGCTCCCCTGATTCCCTATTACTGAACGTTCAGTTCTGACACCTTTCTTCATTTTAAAATGGAATGAAGGTATTAAGAGTTTTGTGAAATTTCACATCTCAGTGATTTAACTTATTTATATTATATCCCAGCCCTTAGTATGTATTTATAAAGTGAAATGAAGTATGTAAGTCACCAACACCCTAATTTTAAAAGGGAATTTGTAACAATGATTAAGCAAAAAAGTGCCTCCGGTTTATTAGTTCACTAGGAAGTTTTCCTGATTCACTTCAGCCAAATGAAAATGGGCACAAGGAAGTGTGATTCCTGAAAACTAAACCTAAACAACCCAACTCAAACATTCGGTCATTTTGAAGGCATTTCAGTGTGTTCTGGAACCTGAACTGTGCACTGGCCTTTACTAAAATTCAAAGCTCTAGTTCATTCCTAATAGAGAAGCACATGCCCCAGTGCAGGTGGTTCCCACTGCCTTCCACCGTCTTCCACCATCACTGTGAAGATACCCAGAAAGTCCCCTGTGTGCCCACAGATGACAGCACTTTCTTTCTGAGATTAAGGCTTTTTTTGGGTTTTTTTTTTTTTTTTTGGTATTACTTTGCCCTTTTAAAAGTGTGGAGGTGCCGCTCTTGCACAGCAAGTGGTACAAAGGCTGCTACAATACATCCAAGCAGACACAACTTTCCTTTAGAACAGCTTATTGCACTATAAGATAGCAAAAACAAGGCGTCAGTTCTTAAAATAGACATGATTACATTTCTAAACAGGATGTGGCCAATATGATCTACAATTATTAAATTAAAGCATTATTATTCTAATAAATACCAAAGAGAGGAAGCTAAACTTCGAGACACATACATATGTGTTTATATATATTTACACACACGTGTGTGTATATGTGTATGTGTATATATGTGTGTATGCATATACACACATATATATATACGCACACACACACAAATATAAATATATATATGAAAGTCACATTAAGGTAGGAGAGGCAGCAAGTAAATTAGGAAAAAAATCCATCCTCCATCCTCATACTTCAGAGAGACCTCCAATTCTGGCTAATTACTTAAAATATGTACCCCCACAGGGATAAGGATACTTTCTGGGATAGCCATCTGTATTCAATTTGTAAAATGCAAGAGGCTTCAAAATCCATATTGCTTACCAGAGAAAAACAGTGAAAACTTTTAACAAGGTAAAAGAACAGCTAAAAATAATTTAGGTTACTACTACTATTACTGCTTATGTGCCCCTCTTACAAATCAGCAAACACAAAGCCCACATTTGTATATATATCCACACGCATGCTCAACGCACACATGCCAATATATAAGCGTTTTCCCCTCATGAAAATGATTTCTAGCGCTGAGATTCAGAGCTGTGTTGACACAAAGACAGCAGCTGACTAAACTAACTGAGGGTGTGCAAAAATAAAAATCTAGTTAGCCAAGGCTGCATATTCAAATGTACCAGAGAGAAGAGTTCGCAAATGTCACTGGTAGCATTAGGAAAAAAGGGACTGAAGCTGATGAGGTGGAAAAAAGGAAAAAGAAAAAGGGACGTGAGGAGCAAAAGGGACGTGAGGAGCAAAAGGGAAAGATGATGCTCTCCAATGGAGTAGGATACAAAAATATATACATAGCCATCTATCTATTATGTATGCATATATATCTATATATAGATATACACATATACACACATACAAACATGCGAAGTATGCATGTGTATATGTTAAAATATACACATGAACACTTTCTACATGTATATACACTTTAACTTTTTTTGCACATTTCTTCTGAACAATCATTCTGATTATTCCTGTAGGTGTATATTTGTTAAATCATAATTTTTGTTTCTTTTTTGCAAAGATAATTGTGCTGCCAAGCAACTTGAGGTAAAGGCATTAGAAGGGTTTAACTACAAGAAAAAAAATGGATTGCGATACTTCCTATGGGAGACCGCACAAAAAGCAGTTGGCTGGTTTCATATTGCATAATAGTGCTGTGTTCCTCGATGAAGTAAACAAGGTTCCGTGCGTCAATTTTTAAGGATCAGCCCCAGGTCCTCCACAGGGCTGGCCTCCCTATGGCTGGAGGCATGCATGCCCACTCAACTGACCCCACTGGAAACATACATTGTATGTGAATTCATTTTGAGTTTTTTCCTCAGTGAGTATACTTGGACTCCTTTTTTTAAGCAAAGTACATTGTGCGTAAGGTGTCTTGGTGAATCTGTACAGCCTTGGCGAGAGCTTGTGGATCTCTACCATTGCTCTGTCCTGAAACATGACTTCCTTCAGCACTGTAAGAGAAGTGAAAATCAAAATGTAAACCAAGGGATACCCTAGAGAAAGAAGGTTCTTCTCCTGGGATAATTAAGTAGAATAATTGTGTCACTGTTGTTATTACTCATTAGAAAAAAAAGAAACAGATAAACCCTCATGGTCATAGTAAATAAATTCAAGAGTTCAAGATGAAAGCAACAATTTGGAGAGGTTATTCATCCTAATATCATAGGCCCCATTTGGCTTACTTAGCTCAGATGCTAAAGGCTTCATGTTGTTGGCAAGCCTCTAGAGTAAAAAGACATATTAAGGCATAATAGCAGAAAAACTTCTAAGTTCACCTTATGTGAACTATAAGTGTACTATAACACCTCAGAAGTCTTCATAAACATAGAAGACAATTATTTTTCTGAGAATATGTATGGATTATGTTCTGAAATTAAGAACTTCAAATCCATTTATGTGAATCATTTTATATCCAGTATAGAAGTTCTAGGCTCTATTCCCTCTTGTATAGTCAACCAGGAAACCTTAAAAAATTTACTAGTTCACTACCACAGGCAACTGGGTGTGAAGAAGTAGAGGAGAAGCTCAAAAGTCAATTCAATAAACATTTATTAAGCACCTAAAGTCTGTGACTGGCATAGTGCTAAGGACTCAAAAAGAATGACTAACAACACTGGTGTCCTATTCCATTTTACCTGTCATGTTCTTTATCCACGAGGTGATATCTGGCTCTGAACGCTACCAGGTGAGCATAATACGCTGGGGCAGGTATTGAAACAGATCTAGTACAACGCACATATGTATGGCAGAGCTGGTAAGTTAGCAGCTGAAGTTCATCCGCAGTAAAACAGTTATCATCCCACAAAACGTGATAGTGTGAGGGACGGCTGGTACCCTAGGCAAAAAGTAACAGTAATTCTCATGGAATAAAAAAACTTGTGGAGTGACAAAGACACAGACACAGAGCACAAGTTTAACTCCAGTTCTTTAGTTAAAAAAAAAAAAACAAACAGCTTGTTACATTGGTAAAAACTGACTCGTTTATTCTCTGGTGAATCACCAATCTTTCAAATCTCTTTTAAATTCTTTCCCATTCCCATTCTTAACAATGTGCTAGCACATGCCCTCTGCCCCAGCTTCTCTGCCTTCATTCTCTGCCCCTCTCCAGGTCATCTTTCATGCTATACTTTTACTACCTTGTGTGATTTGAAGGTGAGTCACTTACCTTGCTTGGGCCTGTTACCTTGTCTGTAAAATCAGAGGGTGTCTAAAGTCCCTTTTGGTTCTAGATATTTGATTTTATGAAGCATTACTGCCAGGCTAATTTTTCCTATGCACATACATGGCCACGTCACACCTTTCAATTTATCTAACATATATGAAATACCAACAGTGTATGAAGACACCAGGGTAACAAAGACAAAAAAATGAAACAGGGCCTGCCCTAAAGAACTGACACATATTGATGAGTGAAAAAAAAGCATATACATGAAGTAATCTTGGGACAACAGTACAGGAACATTAACATCTCAGGGGCTCATGAGGCAGTAGCACTTCAGCTGAGCTTTGAAGGAACTGGGGATTCTAAGAAGCTGATGGGAGAAGGGAGAGAGCATTCTAGGCATGGAAGACAGCTTCTGTAAAGGCTAGTTTCGGGGTGTTTTGTAAGGAAAAAGGAAAGCAGGATAGTTTGGCAAGATTGTGTATAAATTAGACATTTCTTATCCATTTACTGGCGGCTAGGTGGCACCATAGCGCACAGAGCATTGGGCCTGGGATCTGGAAGACCCATCTTCATGAGTTCAAATCCAACCTCAGACACTCACTAGCTGTGTGACCCTGGGAAAGTCACTTAACCCTGTTAGCCTGAGTTTCCTTATCTGTAAAATGCTCTGGAGAAGGAAATGGCAAACTACTTCAGTATCTTTGCCAAGAAAACCCCAAAGGAGGTCACAAAAGTTAGACATGACTGAACAACAATCCATGTAGTATGCTTGAGTTACTGTATTAGATGCTGGAAATACAAAGACAAATAAAAACATCTCTTCTTGCAAAGAGCTTGGCAGAGAAGAGGCACTCAGTAAACGTCCACTAATTTAAGTGTCAGAGAGGATTATTCCTTTTCATTATCTCTGGTACTTTTCTCCTGGAGGTGCCTTTGTTCCTTCCGTTCCCAGCTCTGTAAGCCTATATTCCTACCCTACGTCCACCATTTGAAATTGTACCCATCTTTCAAGGCTGCATTCAACAAATGCCACCTCTTCCAAGGGCCCCTCTCCAGGTCTCTCCCCAACATCCCTAACATCTTTTTGGAACCCTGAAAATCCTTTTGTATTACTCATACTCTTGCAATTTTGCATTATAGTCACATGTAGTATATAACACATGAATATGTTCTATTTCTCTCTACTCATTATAAGCAGATGTGAGGGCAGGGATCATTCCTCAATCCTGTTAATATCACCTGCACTTTGTATATTGTAGATGGATTAAAAAAAGCCTGTGGAATGCATTCACCTGGACTAAGATGTGAAATTATACTGAGATATTACCTGAAAGAAAAAGATACTTGAAGTAATTTCATCTAAAGCCATAATGTAGTCTGAATATATATCAAATAAACAACAAAATTTTTACCTTTAAAGAAGCTAACATTTTAGAAAAAGAAATGATTATTGATATTTACAAGTATATATCAAAATGCAAAAGGCTTACCTGTATTCCCGCATGACTACAGAGGTAAAAATCAAACTCATAGGGGTGGGTAATATCTGTATCTACTGTTGTTCCAGCTGGGATGTTTCCACTTCTTCCAACCTATTTTTTCCCCATCAAAATATAAATAAGACATAAATAACACAACTGCACATCAGAGGGAAATAAATCCATGACACATGTCTACTGCCTAGGCAGATCTGAGTTCTTCTGTCTAGGATTTGGGTCTCAGGTTTCCATAGCTACTTCTCTCTGGTCCTCCAGCCAGGGTTCTTCCCTCCCAGCATTCCTCCATGGAGCACTTGGCATGGAGCATTATTTCATGACCAGTTCTACTATTCTCCACCCCCATTTTTTCTCATTAACATATTTTCCAATCTAAATTTTAAGCACTTCAGAAGCAATTTTTTACTCTTAGACTTGAAAATTAGAGACGCTATTATTTAAACTCTAAGTGCCATGGGTTGTGGTTATTTGGGCCAACTGTCTTATTGCCATGTTTCTATAATATAGATTTAATATGACCTAGCCATTGAAGCTCTCTCTTAAAAACACAAACATAATTATTAATTTCTTTCTTTTTTTTTTTTTTTTTGCTTTTTTTTTGGAGGGCAGTTGGGGTTAAGTGACTTGCCCAAGGTCACACGGCTAGTTTTTTGTGTTAAGTGTCTGAGGCCAGATTTGAACTCAGGTCCTCCTGACTCCAGGGCCGGTGCTCTATTCACTGCACCACCTAGCCGCCCCCACACCACCTAGCCGCCCCCTATTAATTTATTTCTAATTATTATTTGTAAGAAAATTATGGAGAGGCAGCTTGGCATTGCGAATAGAGAAATGACTTTGGATCAGGAATATCTGTGTTCAAACCTAGCCTTTGACACAAATTGGCTATATGACTCTAGGAGAAGGGTAGGGAACTTGAGACCTCGAGGCCACATGGTATTTGTTCTGTGAAGTTTGGATTCAGTCAAAGGGCTGCACTTGAGGACCTAGAGGCTAGTAAATCACTTAACTGCTCCGTGCCCCAAGCAGCTGTCTCAAACTAAGTTGCAGAGCAACTGCCTTGGTAGCTACTCTGGCAGAATGAAATCCTTTGCTGCTAGTTCAATACACTAATGAAATTACAGGGCTGGTGGGGTAGTAGGAAGAGGTATTTAGAGTAAATAAAATCATTTAGAGTAAAACTAAATGAAATATAAACATCTAGATATAGACTAAATGCTTTTGTGAATAAAATTCATTCCTCTTATGAGTTGTTGGTTAATTTAACTCTGGTTTCATTTGTTTTGCTTTAAGGAGAAGTCTTTAGCCTTCTCTCACCTATGTTTCAGGCATTAATAGCTTTGTGGCTTCTAGACAGCTTTATATCTAAAGTCCTTAAACTACTTACTTGCCACTTATTAAAGGGTATTGATTTGCTGCCTTAGGACTCTTCTTTCTAAGAGGATGACATCTGCCTTTTGCTCCCCATATCTTTTTGTGTTCCCGGTGGCTTGGTTTTTTAGCTCAGTAAACCTGCCCTTTCCTCCCATGTCTAATGCAGCACAAGACAAATTTTGCACCTGGGCAGCTTCTCTTCCCCCAATTCTTTTAATTTTGAAGCTAGTTTTGATATAAAAGTTAATTTGCAGCAAATTGATTAAAATTACTCATGAACCAGTCTAGCAGGTTTTTAGTTTTCTTTTTTATAACCTGGCTTCTGCTAGCCTAGCAGACGCTCTTAAAATCTCTTAATGCTAGGTCTTTTCTTCTGAATATCTGAACACCAACAGTTTGAAAACAGATATGCAATGTTTTCATACTAACTTAAAAACAAAATGAATTTTTAATATTCATCCAACTATTAGAAACACTAAAAATTAAAAAGGGCCATTCACCTTTGTAACAGTCAACACATCTGAGCCTATTGCTTTTGTTCCATACACATAACACACAGAGATGGTGATTTATTAATCTCTCCTTTGGTTTTCAGTATTTCTAATTTAGTATTTAATTGGTGATTTTCAATTTGTTCTTTTTCTAGTTTTTTTCAGTTAAATGCCCAATTTATTGATCTCCTTTTTCTCTATTTTGTTCATGTAAGCATTCAGAGATATAAAACTTCTCCTAAAAACAGCTTCTGCTGCACTCCATAAGTTTTGGTATGTTGTCTCATTATTGTCATTCTCTTGAATGAAGTTATTGTTTCTGTGATTTGTTGTTTGACTCATTCATTCTTTGGCTAACTACTTTTTAGTCTATCTTTCCATGGCCCTTTACGACATATAATTTTTATTGCATCATGATCTGAAAAAGTTACTTTTAATATTTCTGCCTTTCTGCATTGGATTGTGAGGTTTTTATGCCCTAGCATGGGCATAAAATGGTCAATTTTTGTGCATGTGCCATGTGCCACTGAGAAGGTATATTCCTTTTTATCCCCATTCAATTTTCTCCAGAGGTCTGTCATATCTACCTTCTCTAAAATTCTATTTACCTCCTTAACTTCTTTTTTGTTTATTCTGAGGTTAGATTTATCAAGTTTAGAGAGGGGAAGATTGAGGTCCCCCACTAGTATAGTTTTGGTATCTATTTCTTCCTCTAACTCCCTTAACTTCTCCTCTAAGAATTTGGCTGCTATACTACTTGCTGCATATATATTTAGTAATGTTATTACTTCATTGTCAATAGTACTTTTTAGAAGGATACAATTTCCTTCCTTATCTCTTTTAATTAGATCTATTTTTGCTTTTGCTTTGTCTAAGATCAGGATTGCTACTTCTGCTTTTTTTTTACTTTAGTTGAAGCATTATATATTCTACTCCAGCCTTTTACCTTTACTCTGTGTGTATTCCTGTTTCAAATGAGTTTCTTGTAAACAGCATATTGTAGGATTATGGTTTTAAATCCATTCTGTTATCTGTCTCCATTTTATGGGAGAGTTCATCCCATTCACATTCAGTTATTACTATCTGTGTCTTTCTCTCCATCCTATTTCCTTCCCTGTTTATGCTTTTATTTCTCCCTTTTCCCATCCCCTCCTCAAAAGTTTTACTTTTGACCACTGCCTCCATCAATATTCCCTCCCTAGACGCCCCCCTCCCTTGACCTATACTTTTCCCTTACTACTTCTTCCCTTCCTTCTAACCTCCTTCTCCCTTTTCTTTCCCCTTTCCTGTTCTACTGCCTCTAGGGCACGTTAGATTTCTATACTGAACAAAATGGTACTACCTTCTTGAACCAAATGCTATAAGAGTAAATCTCAAATGATGTTCTTTTCCTTCCCTTCTTTCCCTCTACTATAATAAGCTTTTTGTGTCTCTTCACATTAAAGTCCTATACTTAACTGAGTATGTTATTCCTTCCTTGAAATGAAACCAACGAGAGTAAAGCTCATACAATGCTCATCTCCCAGAGAGGGTGATTTAAATGTAAAGGATCACCCCAAACATGTCACAAGTCATGAGAACTCTGCTGATTGTGTGCAATGTGTGCCTGATTGATGGCACTGTCCCAGATGCAAGATTACCCTTTCCGTTCTGTCAGCACAAAACAGCCGTGTGTGGTGGCGTTTCTGTACCACTATGTAGGTGATGCCAGGCTGGTAGTCCTTTTCCAAGCTGATGCAAGCTTCTCTAATTGCAAGCAGCTCATAATATAATACCTAGATTAGAGAAAGTTTAGAAAGTCAATGGTGCTTGTTATATATCTTTCAAGAAAAAAGAATGCTTTATACTTTATGGTTCCTTATTTTTCTCCTCCCCCTTTTCAATTTAGTTTCTTATTCCATTTATTCACTATACCTCTTCAGATTCTGCTACCATGCTCCCCTACATTCTCCTTCCACCCTGTGGTCTCCTGTCTCCGAAAACTTCCATTTTAAAGAAGACTCTAGATCAGTGTTCCCTCTGTCCCCCATTCCAGAATGCTCCTTTATGTATACTCTTCTCCCCACAGAATGTAAACTCCCTGAGGGCACTGACATTTTTTCTCTTTTTTTTTTCCGGCTTGTATTTGTATTGCCAGTGCTTCACACCATTCCTGGTACATAAATAATTACTCAAATACTTCTTCACTTACTACCAAATTTGTGCAGTACACTGAGTTAAAAGAAGACAAAAAGTTTAAGAAATAATCTTTGCCTTTATGAAGATTATCATCTAGTAGAGGAGTAAGGCAAAAACATATAGCTATATGTGGCATTACATGCTAAATGCATTAAAGAGGTACAAAAATGAGCATTGTGTGTGGGTTGAAAGGTAGAGTTGTTTCTGATGGACATGCAGAGGGGAAGGATGATAAGGAAAGGCTTCAAGGAACAATGGCATTTCATCTGTAAAACTGTGTGCTTCTCACACCTATTAAAACCATATGAAATCTATCTACTAGTCATTCTAATACTAAATGATAAACATCAAAATTTAAAACCATTTATGACCTCTCAACTCTAGATTCTTCAGAGAGCTAGAATTCATTATATAGGCACCATTTCTGGATTTATTTCTGGATCAAGACTTTCTGGACAGCTCACCTGCCGAAACTGGCCCTCAGAAACACCATCCCGATAAAAGATTATGCGAGTGGGCTTGAACCGAGTTGATTTATAGAACTGGATGAGAAGTTCTCTGACCATGGAAGCCAAATCTTGGATGATCTCCTGTCGGGGTCTCTGAACTCTTACTGTGGCACAGTACCTGCTTGGGTGGGCATCCATACTGCCTACAACCTAAAAAAAGATGCATAAGAAAATGAAGAAATAACTACCAAAGTCATGTGGAATTACTACAAATTAATATCTTCCTTATATAAATTAGCATTATTAGATAATTTTTAACAAAGAGAATTAAGACCCAAATTTACCCCTACAAATTACTGTGCTGCAATAGTATTTTTCATTGTTTTACAAACCTCTGAGCAGCACAAGGTAACAAAAAAGGCAAGACTCAAGAGTTGGAAGTGGGTTTTATCCTGGCTCAAACATTTATAAGCTGCCTGCTTACAGACAAATCAAAACTACTGAGACTCAGCTTTCTCATTTGAAAAATTTAACTAATACCGCCCTGATAATGAGTATATCACAGGGTCATTCTGTGAAGGAATGAAATACTACACGTGAATGCACCTTATAAACTGAAATGCAAAAGAAATTCTTGGTAGAAACCTACCAAGGAAGCCAGCTTCAGTTTTGCAAAGTTTTAATTTGGGGGAAGTTTTTTGTCACTTGTTTTGCTTCTATGGACCTTTCTAATCATTTTTTAAAATTCCATAAATTTATCAGATTGCTGCATTCCCTCCCTTAGTCAAAGTAATTTGTTCTGTTTTCTTTGTCCTGAATCCCTTCCACAGTCATCTCTCCTAAATGTCCAGGCCCCCCTAGCCTCCCTTGTAAAAGAAAGTTAAGTAAAACCAACAGGTACAGACTTTCCCCCCATGTTTTACTGTATTTTTTTTGTCATTTGTGGCACAATAACATTCCATTACATTGCTATTCCCAAATCACTAGACATGGAGTTTCCAATTTTTTTTCCAAAGTTTTCCAATAGTTTCCAATTTTTGTTATCATAAGTAATACTACTACAAATATGTAGTTTTCTTTCAATAATATCTTTAGGAACAGTCCTAATTAGAAATATGATTACTAGGTTAAAAGCTATCATCAGTTTTGTAGTTCCTTGTAGAATGCTTAAATATACTTTCCAAAGAGACTGAACTAGTTCACAGTCTCACGTCTGTTTTCTGAAACCTCCAACCAACAATAAATTTTATCATCTTTGCCAATTTGACAAGTGGTAAAATTATCGCCTCACTTCAAAGTTGTAATTTCAATTTTTCAGAGTAAAAGGTTGGAACAGTTTTTCAGGTGATTATTAATAATGTGTTAGTTCTTTCAAGAACTGCCTGTTGCATAATCTCTGATCACTTATTCACAGGGGAATAGGTATTATTCCTATTAATGTGTCACAGTTTATAGATTCTAGAGATCTGACTTTAGGACATTTATTTAGGTTGAAGGCCCTCCCCTTAACAACCTGCTTTGCTTTTTATTTGGGATGCATTACTTTGTACTGTGTAAAACCTTTTTATATGTATAAGGCAGCCTAACTAGTTTGTCTCCAGTAATTTCTTCCCTTTCCCTAAAAGTTACCATAATCACGAAGATGAAATAATCCCCTATACCTGTTTAAAAATATATGTTTATTGATTTAATTGGAATTTGCTGTAACATATGGTGTGAAGCATGGACCTACTTCCATTTCTGGATAAGTAATACCTACCTGTTTAACATAAAATACAAGTAAACCATCAAATGTGCTTTATGTTTGATCAAGATAAAGTTCAATCATCACCATCTATCACTTTAATTTTGAGGATATTTATTAGAAATTTTCTTTTACAAATCTACTTTGATTTGTAAAAAAAAAAATGACAACCACCATTTAATAAGCATGGATTTTATATGAAAAGGTGCTAACTCCTTACAGGTCCACAAAACATCACAGAGGCTTGGGTTTCCCTAGAAAATGACCCATGAGCAAGAACAGCAAAATTAGCCTTTTGTATTCCTGCTACTTACATTTCTCTATTACGGTGAATTTCTTGAGAATACAAAGTATGGCTCAGAACTTAATATAAACCAAGAGAACCACCACCAATATTTTGTGGGGTGTGTATTTGCTTTAACTCACAAGAATGACCTATGCTATATAGTATACTATGATGAATCAAGAATAGGGGTGGGGAACCTGTGGCCTTAAGGAAACATGTGACCTTCTAGGTCCTTAAAAGTGTGGCCTTTTGAATGAATCCAAATTTTACAGAATAAATCCTTTTAGTTTTATTAACACATTTTTGTCTTTTTATTTTATTTTTAAAATGAATATATTTAAGATACCAAAGAATAAAGTAAGTTTCAATCAAATCATCCTCCCAGATTCACCAGCACAATTAGAACATTAGTAATCCATAAGGGCTAAAATAATGACTGCTACACTCATTATTTGCTCTAACTTCCCCCGCCTGACTGGCATCACTACTGTACAAGGCTGGTTGGCAACACTTTATGGGAGTCAAGTACACCAGTCTGTGATAAACTTTTAACAAGGGTGCACTGTGTTTCTGTTTGAAGTGGAATTTGTGAAAAGTTGCATAGGTCCGCCATATTTTCTAATTCTGTTTGTTTAGCAGCCCATCATGTCAAAGAAGACCAAGAGAATGCTGAAGGAAGAAAATGGATTTTTTAATTAGGATTGGAAATTGCAATATTATCTTGTTTCTGCTAAAGATAAGATGATTTGCTCGTTCTGTGATACTGCAATATCAACATTAAAGAAATTCGGGGGTAACTAGGTGGTGCAGTGAACAGAGCACCGGCCCTGGAGTCAGGAGGACCTGAATTCAAATCAGGCCTCAGACACTAAACACTTACTAGCCAGTGTAACCTTGGGCAAGTCACTTAACCCCAATTACCCTGCCCTCTCCCCTGCAAAAAGAAAAAAAAAAACCCTAACAAAAAAAAAAAAAAGAAAAATTTGATGCTCATCAGCATCATAACACTCATAAGGACAAGTATTTTAAATTAGAGAGGAGCAAAAAGCTGCACTGCAGAAATTAAAAGATGAAAAGCAAATGCAAAGAAAATTCTTTTAAGCTGGAAATAATGTCACTGAAGCAACTTATAAAGTAACTTATATACTTAAGAAAAAAGGGAAGCCATTCAGTGATATAGAAATTGTGAAAGAATGCACTGTCAAAGTTGTAGGATGCTTAGAGTCCAATAACGTTTCAAAGTACAAACAACTGTCTCTTTCAAGGAGAATCATAATTGATCAGCAGCATGAATTAGTCTTCAACTTAACAGAACTTCATATAATACTTCAAAAGGAAAATAAATATTATTAAATCACTTTGGATGAATCAACTGATACTACTGACTCGGCACAGGTTTTATACTTCATTAGAGTCATAACAGAAGATTTTCTTTGCTATGAACTCACTTTGGGTGCTCTTGTAAACAGAACACAGGGAATATATCTTCAACAACTTTCAAGATAAATATCATGAAGTTAGATCGAATTTGGTAAAGTCAGTGAGTGTACATACAAAAGGTGCACCTTCCATGACAGGAAAACATGAACAAACACTGCACAGATCAAAAAATGTTAAAAGATCCAGATGCTCCCCTTTCTTTTCATTATATCTTGTACCAGCAAAATCTCTGTGCTAAAGCTACTATTTTAAGTGACATTTTGCAAAAAGTTGTGAGCATTCCTAGCTATACTTGTGCAGCGCAGCACCATTCGCTTTGTTGGGTACGTGCTGCCGACGGACAGCGAGGCGTTCAGTGTGGATTTGCCATGTTATTCTAAGCTGTGTTAGGGAGTGCGGGGACAGGTGTTAGCCAAAATTTTATCTCTGTGAGAACAAATTCTTAAATTTTATGAACAACAGAATCAGCAATATGAATTACTGAAAGAAGATTTCTATAAGAATGCTGCATTTCTGTGTGACATTCAAATCAAAACAACTCGATTTCTTTGCAAGGTAAACTTAAGTCTATATATATATGTGGCAAAAAAATAAAAACATTTCTTAAAAAGGAAATTTTGGAGGAACATTTTCCCCAGCTATCAAAGGTCACTGATGAGCAGGATGATATATGGGAATCATTTGAACAATATGCAGCTGTTATAACATATTAATTGGTGAATACAATGAAAGGTTTACTGACTTTAAGAATTATGATATCACACTAAAATGAGCATTTTAGCCTTACCTAGCTGGCATTACCAAGACACCTAAAGAGCTACAGATGGAATCACTGTTTGATGTGAAGAAATATCTGATTCAAATATGGAAAAATGCAGTAGAATACCCAAGCCTTTGGCAATATGGCTGAAAAACACATTCTTGCGTTTCAATCACTTACTATTACAAATCTACATTCTCCTACTTAAGCCAAATCAAGATGTCCTTAAGATGACAAATGACTGATATCCATTTAGAGCAGGGGTTCTCAACCTTCCTAATGCTGCGACCCTTTAATACAGTTTCTCATGTTGCGGTGATACCAACCATAAAATTATTTTCACTGCTACTTCATAACTGTAATTTTTCTACTGTTATGAATTGTAATGTAAATATCTGATATGCAGGATGTATTTAAATTGAACATAACCCACAGGTTGAGAACTGCTGATTGAGAACTCTAACTACCCTTATTCTGGTAAACAGAATTGATCAACTTCACATTCCAAATGTTTTTAAATGAACAATAAAGAGGAAAGTAAAGAGGACTTGACTGAGATAATGTCTGACAGTATACATTATACTGTCAATGATACAATATACAATTTCACAGAAACTTAAGAAGGTCACTGTACTGGAACACTGTCAAGAAGTACTCCAGCTTTGAAAATTGAACACACCTGCAAGATAAACTTCCTGCTTTTAAGGGAATGGCAAAAGCTGGATCCCCCCAACACCCCAACTTCTCCAGCTGAGGTAGGTCTGGCATCCAGTCAAAACACTAGCTGGCACAAGTTTTACTTGCACATGAGAAGTTAAAGATATTAAGGGATACATGATGAGAAAAACAGATACATTAGAGATAGAGTATGATATAGCAAGAGGGAGGAATAATAGAAGAAGAATCAAAATGTAGAAATGTCCATGAAATATTAAATAAATCAGAGTAAAGCTTCTAGTGTATTTAATATATCATCTATGAAGCTAATTTACAGAAAATGCTGACATGAATTACTTAGGATGAATGGGAATAGATGGATTGTGACTTATACTATGAATTGAATGTCCCCATGGAGGAAATCATGGATTCAATGCATCACTGAAGTATAAAGTGCTGTTTAACAGTAAAGAGATAACTTCCTTCACCTTGTCAAATGATGTAAAAACAACTGAAAATCTAAAGCTTCTATAGAGAGATAATCAGAACATAGTATAGAAATAAATAAGGTATATGCTAGCGTACTACAAGTTAATTTCTAAAATTTATCAAGTCTACTTGTAAATATAATGATATTTTTAAAATGTTGATAAGCTCCTAAGAAGCAGAAAGGAACTCACCAAGCCAGTGTTATGAAATGGAGACTCATACACATTACTCCTTTAGTTTTCTACTTTGTTGTAATAGTAATCAATTTATTAGATATTTAGGGCTAAGTAGATCAGATACTTAGGGCTAAGTAGCACCAAGTAACTTAGGGATAAGTATAGAACTTTGTCCATTGGTGAAAAGATATGAATTCCCCTGTTGACTTGGGAGAAGGCTATTGGCTAAGACATTCCCCTGCTGACTTTCGAGAAGACCAGTGCTGTACATAAGGCAGAATTTTAGCTAGACAAAGGAAATTTTGGATTTGGCTCCTCAGTGAAGCTGACTAAAGACATGAACAGGATGGGACTTTGTTTGTTTGTGGCCTGGCTGATCCTTGAGTTCCAGGCAAGAGAAGTCCTGAAGGGTT
>CM053596.1:63011613-63037257 GCA_028646575.1 Pseudocheirus occidentalis
CCTGGCAGCTTTCAGCTCCTGAATCTAGGTGATTGTTTGACAGATTCAGGAGGGAGCAGACTACCCAGAGTCAAAATGAAGAAAAGGCCTCCCCTTGGACTAAACTGAGGTTTGTTGGAAATCAAGGGGTGGAAAGTTTATGTGGTTTTCTAAGAACTTTATTTGGAAACTAAATAGTTGCCCCATGAGTGGAAGATCAGTATGTTGTGAATTGTTGATTGAATCAACTCCCTCTTAGGGAAACTAGGTGATTCCTTTTGTTAATTGATTGATTGAATCTTTAACTTGATTGATTGAATCTTTAAATGTGAAGTTAAGCTGGTTCCCCTCTTAGGGAAACCAGGTGAATTGACTGACTGAATCTTTGACTTGATTGATTGAATCTTTAAGTGTTCTTCTTTTGCTCCTCCTTCTAAATATTGTGACTTTCTGTAAATACTGTGCTAAATATTGTGAATTGTTGATACTGTGAATATTGTACTGAATCTTGATTTGTAATGGAATAAACAGAGTGTTCAGTAATACTGTGTAATCCGAATCTTAAAAGCTGTTCACAGTAGCATTCTTTTAGGAATCTACTGCTGATTGGCTTTACATTTGTATATATACTTAAGTTCAGAATAAAAAAAATACAATTTAAAAAGAAGAAACTCACAGCAGCAATTGAAGGTTTCTTTCCATCACCAGCAGGTGGATGAGTGACATCTGCTCCCAAAAAGATCACTGGTTGTTGGAACACAGAAGGTCTTTAAGATAAAAAAAAAAAGTGTGCGTTTATGTATGTACACACACACACACACACACACACGGCTACTACTAATGGATTATAAGCTGCTTAATTACAGATCTGTCCATTTAGAATGTGGGAAAAACTACATAAGTGAAAAAAAGCCCATGAATAGTTTGATGGGTAAGCCTGTTCTACTGAAAACTTGTATTTGCTAAATTCATGTTTCACTATCTCATAGTAATAGTTTTAAAATGTTACACTAAGTCAAAATGAATGATCTCAAGTTTACATTCTGAAAGTAGAAATAAGCATTGTTGCTTCCATCAAAGACACTGACAAAAGACTAGGAAACTACCCCCCAAATATCCAACTTCTTTTAAATAGCTTTTTGCAGATATAAGATCTACCAATTTATCTAAATATCTTTTCAATCTTTTAATATTTTCACTATCTACTACCTTTTGTAGTACAATCCTAAAGTTTATGCAAAAAAAAATCCTACAAAGCATTTAATCCAACATCCTCTCTTTACATTTGAGAAAATTGTTGCCCAAAGAGGAATTTGTTTAAAGACACATGGGTAGTAAGCAGCCAGAACTAGAAGTCACATCTTCTAACTTCTAGTCTATTACTTATTCCACTCCTCCCCGTCCCTGTCCCAGATTCTCTTTAGTTGTTCTGAAACTAAGAACTAAGGACTTCACTAGTTCAAATATTCCCAGAATTTGTTAAAACACATCTACATTCATCATATCCATATCTTATTTTATGCACAGACCCATTCAAGATTTAGCTCAAATACCATCTTCTACACAAAGCCTTTCTTGATTTCCTCAACTGCTAGTGCCCTCATTCTCTTCAGCTATTACATTTTTATTCTGTTGTATATACATACACATATACATTCGTGCACATTTATGCACACACACGTCATCTATGTCTCCTCTGACAGGATGCTTTCCTTTTGTGTCTTTGTACCTCCAATACTAAGCACAGGACCTGGCATAGAACAGACAAGTAAGAAATGTGTGGGGCAGCTGCTAACTGGCACAGTGGATAGAGTTCTGTGACTGTAGTGAGGAAGACTTCTCTTCCTGAGTTCAAATCTGACAACTTATCAGCTGTGTGACCCTGTGCAAGTCATTCTGTCTTATATTTCCTCATCTGTAAAATGAACTCGAGAAAGAAATGGCAAACCACTTCAGCGTCTTTGCCAAGAAGACCCCAAATGGTGTCATAGAGAGTTAGACATGACTAAAGATAACTGAAGAATGACAAAGAAATGCTTGTTGATAGCCTTCTGTATCTGTGCTGTGCTTTCTAGCCTCCAGGCTTTAACTCTGTTCCCTTGGCCTGAAATAGCTATTAAATACTACTCTGTCTTTTAATTTAAGAACCCAACTGGAAGAATCCACCTCTTCCAATGGAGTTCTCCTTATTTAACCCTTACCTATGCCATGCCTGCCAGAGTTAGGAATGATTTCAATTCAGAGACCTTACAGAGTGCTTAAATAAGTTACTTATGGTATACATTAAATTCCCTAGATTCTAAGCTCCATGAAGACAAGTTTCTACCAGGTTAGTGGTAGAAATCTGGAAAGTCATTTCAGGATCATGTTTTTACCCTGACACTTAACCCCAAGATAAAATCCTAAATATATAAAGAAAAAAACAACTCAATGTTTCACCTCAAAGAGAAAAGTGGGAAAAATATGAATATCGCATATTTTGTACTCTAAGAAAATAAAATAACCACATAAGTTTAAAACAATTAATATTTTTAAATCCCTCATATTTCTATAGCGCAGTGGTTCTCAACCTTCCTAATGCCGCGACCCTTTAATAACCGTATATGGGTGTGTCTGCATGTGGGTAGACCCACCTGGAGAAGGATAGAGGAGTTTCCTAAGACCTTCGGAAATATGTATTTTCCAATGGTCTTAGGCAACCCCTGTGACCCCTGTGAAAGGGTCATTCGATCCCAAAGGGGTTGCAACCCACAGGTTGAGAACCGCTGCTATACCACTTTATGTTTGTATGTTTATGTTTTATTCCATGAGGCAGGTAATGCAAATAGCATCCACATTTGTATAAGTAATAGGAGACTCAGATGAAATATTTAGTTCAAAGTCATACAGATTTCATGTCCATATGAACCAGGTCTCCTCACTCCAAATTCAGCTTTTCCCACTGTCCCATCCTGTCTCACTAAAAGACTGGATTTAAATTCCATACTTCTGGAATGCAGAGCTGCGACTGTGCCATTCTCTTCATATAGCACCTATGACATGGATGTATAAACTCTTGTCACTTGAAAAATGCTTTTTAAGGATGACAATTACTTATCCTTCCAAACAAAGTAGAATACAATTAATTTTCCTAATAATTTATGGCCAGATACTTGCTACAAGGGTTATTTGATATTCAAAATGAACTGGAAGCAAAAGTTCATAAGGATTTTGATAAACACTTTTTGATGAAATCTTAAATATTACAAAGGACAAACAAATCCCTATATTAATGGGGATATTTGCAGAACTAAATGTTCTTTCTCCTAGAACTATCTTTGATAGGTTACAGCAGTGAAAAATCAACTGGAGTCATTTATAGAATTGTATTTATTATCAGATTTTCTTACCTTTGATGAGGTACAAGGATATTATTGATTCCTCCTAGCTTGACATTAATCTTTAGGCACAGGTTTGAGAGAGTTTGAGGAGATGTTTTTATGACATTCTTCACTTGAACACACTGTGTAGCCATTCCCAAAAGTGTGTCTCCTACTCTTTTCACTTCCGCTGAAGAGCAAATACATATATCTCATTAGGAAAAGCAAAAGCATAATCTTGAAATCAAGCTGGCTATATACTACTATCATATCATAATTTTGCTTGTTTAAATTTAAAACAAAATGACATATTGAGTTTAGGGCTATCTCTAGCATTTATTTATACTTAAAGAAAAAAAACTGAAGATCAGTCAGTTAAGTAAAATTTATTAAGAATCCACTATGTGCCAAGCACAGTGCTAAGCACTAGGGTACAAAGAAAGGCAAAAGACACTTCCTGCTCCCAATCGAATGGGGGAGACAACATGCAAATAACTATGCACGAACAAGTTATATACAGGATAAATAGGAAATAACAGAGGAAAGGCACTAGAATTAAGAGGGATTTTGAAAGGCTTCCTGGAGAAGATAGCTTGAAGGAGGCCAGGAGGTAGAGAAGAGGATGAAAAGAATTCCATGGATGGAGGATGGACAGGGAAAATGCCCAGTCAGGAGACAGTTATGTTGTGGGAAGAGCAGCAAAGAAGCCAGTGTCACTGGACCACAGAGTAAATGGTAGAGTATAAGGAGACTGGAAAAGTGAAGGAGAGACCAGATTAAATGAACATCAACTAAATAAAAACATGGTATTAAATTAATTTCTTACCATATACAGGTGTCTTTCCAGGTAAGATAACAATAATGAGCTGCAATCCCGAGTAGGTGTTCTTGAGATGCCGGAACATGGGCTCCACGCTGTCTGCACCCTGTGCATATTTGCAGAAACAAGGCTGGCCCTGGATGGGCATCCCTGCATCCTTGGAAATCTTACGGAGCTGGTCTGTGAAACCCCTTCAAAGAAAAACTTTTGAATGTATTAACTTTCTCTAGGAACAACACGATATATCATATAAAAGTGCAATGCATAAGATGAAGAGTTAAGTGAATCTGATCACCATGCATTCAGTAAGAAAAATTAGAATGGGAAACTATTTGAAAAGGAAGATAATTGGCAAAAATCTTAACTTTAAAAGGAATACAGGATTGTATAACAGCAAAAAAATGTTATTTTTGCATTTACATTTCATTTGCATTTTTGCACATAAATGATTTGTCTAAGTTCAATAAGGTAAGATGCATTTTAATCCATTTCAAAAGAACATGGGAAAGCTCACATGGAAAATAGAATTAAGTGTCTAATTTAAATACATATGTATTTATTGGAGGTTTAAAGCAGTTGGACCAAAATAAAAAAGGTCCCCAGTCAAGGACCTTGTCTTGCCTTAAAAATTAGTCAATAACATTGACTAGAAATGGAAAACAGATTTTAAAAAAGAAAACTTTGTTTTTGGTTTAACAAAAAAATTTTTTTTAACAATTTTGATAAATAGAAGAAGGATGAACTTCAATGGTAGCTATATGGCAAAATATGGTAAGATTTCCAGTTAAGCCAAGAGATATAGAAAAAAGCCACAGTAAAAATTCAGTGAAAATAAAATTGGAGGTGTTTTCTCACCAGTTTTGATTGATTGATTGATACTAGCTAAGCAAGAAATCTTTTAGCAATCTTATCATTTAAATCTTTTGAGATCTGCTGGTCAATCAAGACTGACAGATTATCACTCATTTCAAAGAGTAATCAGATTACTATACACAGTAATCAAGTGTATTGAGTATTGAAAGAACAAGACAAAATTGGTAAATAAATGTAGCTAGAGATTTTAAAATTAAATTAAGACCAAAAGGCTTTAAGAAAGTAATGTCTTACTTCAATATTTCTTCTCGGCACTGTCTCTGGGTAGCAAAACAGGCTATAGCCCACATTTTGATTTCAACACCTGTGTGGAACTGTTTCCCTCGCATGTCCCATACTCCATGGCTTGGAGTTGCTACTGTTCTATTCTAAAAAAAGAGAAGACAAGATGAATTGTACTAAGTCCAAAGGGTGGTAACAACACCTAAAATCTTTTAAACTGATACACCATTTGATGAAAACAGAAACTTTTCTCTTTATGCCAAGAAATGACTGGTTTCTCTTTTCTAACCCCAAATAGAAAATAGTCACAATAAAACAATGTAAATGAAAGATATTAACAATTTTGTTTTTAAATGATCTATTATCACTTTAAACAAAGAGGAGTTGGGAAAAGACTTAAAATGTCAGCCCAACTCAGCTATCCTTCTGTTTTATTCTTGAAAAATGTAATATGGATAAAGAAAAGGGCTTTTACCCGTCCTCCATACTGCAGCATAGGAGCAGGGAGTACTCTTCCTGTAACACGAGCCATTTCATCTCGAACTTTAAACTGAAACTCCTGAACAAATGGATCAGCATCATAATTTGCACTTCTCACCTAAAGACAGAAGAAAAATTAGCAATTGTTAAGGAAAGATGAATTTAATCACTTAATATTTAGAAACTACTTAATTCCTCAATATGTTAAGGCTATTGCCTTAAGGTTTGTTTTGCTAACGCAACCATAAATGTCAATGACCTAACAATTTTCACAAAATTTTAGAATATGAGACAGTAAATTGATCAAAACGTTACATTAATAGTTAAGTTTATTTATTCACACACCAAATATGGCCACTAATTTTTCATAATGCCTCTTTCTCTTACTAAACTGAAGGCTCTGTCTCCACAAAAAGTATCTGAAAATGGTGAACAAACAAGTGTCTCTGCACCACCAGTTCTTTAATGATTCCCTGGGTCAAATTTCCTGTCTCCCCCTTTTTTTAATTGCTAAAAAAAATCCTGTTTTTATGGTACATGAAAATAAGAGCTATGGATTATATGCACAGGTTTCTCCATAATGACACTTACTGACAAGACATGAAATTTTACTGCAATTACAGAAAATAAAAGATATGAAAGTTATAATCTAATGTGAAACTGGACCTTTTATATCTGTACCATGTTGTAATAATTAAGTGTCCTCCAAACAAGCTTCTTAACTTCTCTCACAGTAAAGAAAAAAATAAAACTAGCAAAGTCAAACTGGCTTGACAAACCTAAAAAGATAAAAATTGAGGAAAGGATTATTTAATAACAGTGCCTGGGAAAACTGTTCAGCAACTTGAATGACAATAGGTTTAAATCCTTATGTTTAAAGTATATACTTAAGCAAAAGATAAAAGACTTTAAAATATGAAAAAAATTAAAAGATAGAAGAAGAAAATGGAATATATGTATCTCAATTGTGGAAGAGGGATCTTCCTATTACTATTCAACTATTCCTATTCATATTCAAAAGGAAGGAATTAAGAAAAGATTGCTATACTTAGCTACATTAAAATGAAAAATTTATGTACAATGAAATATAACTGCAACAGCAGAGCCCATCTCTTTCAACTATACCACATTCTTTTCATTACTAAGATCTAACAAAACGGTAATAGAAGCAGTTCTATTGAAGGCACCATTCACTATCCTTCTAATTACCGAGCTCTGCAACCTCAGCACACTCTTCTTATTCCTTCCTTTCCCTCACTCTCCATATTCAGTTGCAAAGTCTTATGGTCTCCACCCTTAAGGTATCTTTTGTACGTACCTCTGCTTTCTCCTCACACAACTCTTGCCCTCAATAGTCTTGATTTTTGTCTCCCTGTTTATATTTCTGCCCTTTGCTAATTCATTCTCCACACTATAGCCAAAATGAGATTTTTAAAGCAGAAGTCTGACCTTCTTGATATTCTTTTGTTCAAAAAGTTCCCAAACACCCCTGTTTAACATTTAAAGTCATTCAGAGAAGAGCCAAGATGGTGGTGTAGAGGAAGCAATCTAGGTGAACTCTTCCAATATTGCCTGCCAAATAATTTTAAAATAACACGTCAAATCAAATTCTAGAACAGCAGAGCCAATAACAGGTCACGGTGATATATTTTTCCAGTCCAAGACAATTTATGAGGTTGGCAGGAGAAGTCTGTGACGTTGGGGTAGGGACCACCCAGGAGCACATGTGGAGTGGCCAACACCTTGCGGTGGGCCTTGAAGGCAAGCTCTCATCCCAGAGGCAGTAAGGGGGTTGGGAAAATGGTTAGAAAGAGATTGCAGGGGACCATGAACTAGCACTGTTGGATTGCCTAAATGCAGTTCTGGGTCACAATTCCAGGGTGAAGCAGAGTACTAATGCTTGGGGCTGCATGGGAACAGGGGTCCTTATGGGTAAAGACCAGAGCTCAGCCCAAAAGGGCAGTGAGCACACATCTCCTTGGATCTTATTACCTTAAAAGCAACCAAAACTTCCAAACCCCTAGAATTTGCTGTGAAAACAGAAGCTTGGCACAGTGCCTCCCAAACCCCAGGTAAACAGAACCCAATCTTAACATAAAGTTAAGTATCAACAAATAGACTGGAAAAAAGGAGAAAATAACAATAACAAAATCCAACCATTAAAAAGCTACAATGGTTACAGGGAAGATCAAGAATAAACATGGAAGAAGATAACAACATAAAAAAAAAACCCACAAGCTAAACCTCAAAGAAAATGCAAATTAAACACAAACCCAACAAGAATTCCTGGAAACACTAAAGAGAAAAGAATGGTAGAGGTAAAATTGAAAAAAAGAAATGAAAATGATGCAAGACAATTATGAAAAGAGGAATAATGACTTCATAAAAAAGGCACAAAAAAATGCTGATGAAAATAACATCTTAAAAAAACACAGAACTATTACCATTACAAAATGGTAATAGAGGTATAAAAATTCCCTGAGGAAAAGAACTCCTTAGAAAACAGAATTGGCCAAATGGAAAAACAGGTACAAAGCTTCACTGAATAAAATAATTTCTTCAAAATCAGAATTGACAAAGTGGAAGTTAATGATTTCATGAGCCTTCAAGAAACAAATGAACAAAGTCAAAAGAATGAAAAAAATAAAGGAAAATGCGAAATATCTCACTGGAAAAACAAGTGAACTGGAAAATAAAATGAAGAATAATTTAAGAATTATTGGACTATATAAATGCCATGATAGAAAAAAAAAAGAGCCTGGATATCCTATTTCAACAAATTATCAGGTAAAACTATCCCAATATATTAGAACCAGAAGAGAAAATAGAAAATGAAAGAATTCATTGATCACTTCCTGAAAGATCCCAAAACACAAACTCCCAGGAATATTATAGCCAAATTCCAGAGCTATCAAGGTCAAGGAGAAAAAATTGCAAGACCAGCCAGAAATAAACCATTCAGATACCATGAAGCCATAGTTAGGACAACACAAGATTTACCAGCTTCCACATTAAAGAAATGGAGGGCTTGGAATATGATATTCTGGAAGGCAAAGGAGCTAGGATTACACCTAATAATAACTTACCCAGAAAAGAAAATGAGTATAATCCTTCAGGGGATAAAATGGACATTTAAAGAAAGAGAAGACTTTCAAGCAATCCTTATGAAAAGACCAGTTGAACAGAAGAATTTGATATTCAAACAAGACTCAAAAGAAGCATAAAAAGTTAAATATTAAAGGGAAATCATAAGGGACTTAATCAGGTTAAACTGTTTACGTGCCTATATAGGAAGATGATATGTGTAATTCCTAGGAACATTATCATTATTAGTGTAGTTAGAAGGGAGTCTACATAAATAGAGGGCATGAACATGAGTTGAATTATGTTGGGATTATTTTTCCAAAAAATGAAGGGGTGAGAAAGAGGCATACACTCAGAGAAGGGTCGAAGAAGAATGGGGAAAATTCTCTCACATAAAACAGATGCTCAATGAAGAGCTTTTACAGTGGAGAGGAAAACTGTGTGGGGAATGGTGGGCAACACTTGAACTTCACTCTAATCTGAATTGGTTTAAAGAAGGAAGAGAAAAAACACTCTCTCTCTCTCTCTCTCTCTCTCTCTCTCTCTCTCTCTCTCTCTCTCTCTCTCTCTTTCTCTCTCAATTGTGTATGAAATCTATCTTACCCAGCAGAGAAGAGTAGAGGAGGATTAGAAAAGGGGGGAGGGCATATTAGAGGAGACAGTAATTTGAAGCAAAATAAACTTTTGAGGAGGAACAGAGTAAAATGAAAGAGAACAACATAAACAGAAGAAAACAGGAGGGAAGGAAATATACAATTAGCAATGTTAACTGTGAATGTGAAAGGGATGAATTTACTCATAAAACAGAGGTAGATAGCAGAATGGATTAGAAACCAGAACCCAGAAAAATGCTATACAAGAAACACACTTGAAACAGAAACACATACATGGTTTAAAAAAAAGGTCTGGAGCAGAATCTATTATGCTTCAGCTAAGGTTAAAAAAAAAAAGCACGGGTAGCAATCATGATCTCAGACAAAGCAAAAGCAAAAACAGACCTAATTAAAAGAGATAACCAGGGAAACACATTTTGCTGAAAGGTACCATAGACAATGAAGTAATATCAATTACATATATGTGTATTATAAACAGACAGACATAGATATGTGTATATACATACACATTACATATATGGATATCTATGTTGATGTATATGTATAAAATGAATTGGCTTCCAAAGTCTCAAAAGAAAACTTGAATTACTGAAGGAAATAGACAGCAAAACATACTAATGAGGGACTTCAACTTTCCCCTCTTAGAACTAGATAAATCTAACCATAAAATAATTAAGAAGTTAAAGAGCTGAACAGAATTTTTAAAAGTTAGATATGATTGACTTCTTGAGAAGACTGAGTGGGAATAGAAAGAAATATACCTTTTTCTCAGTTGTACATGGCACCTTCACAAAAACTGACCATGGCATAAAAACTTCATAAACAAATGCAGAAAAACAGAAATATTAAATGCACCCTTTTCAGGCCATAATGAAAAAAACATCATATTCAAAAAAGAATAAGCAGGTCAAAGAATAAGTCATAAAAACAATCAGTAATTTCAATAAAGAAAATGGCAACAACGAGACAACGTAGTAAAATGTGTGGCATGCAGTCAAAGCAGTACACAAGGGAAAATTTATTAGCTCTAAACATTTATATCAATAAAAAAGAAAAAGAGCAGGTCAATGAATTGGGCATACAATTAAAAAAACTAGAAAAATAACAAATAAAAAAGATGAAAACCAAACTATTAGAATAAAAAAATGTAAAGGATGACTATACTATCAATGAAGAGGACATTAATGCACTCATTACAAGTTACTTTGTTCAATTACATGCCAATAAATCTGAAAATCGAAGGGAAATGAATATTTACAAAAATATAAGTTGCCCAGAGAAATGAGGAAACAGAATACTTAAACAGCCTATATTAGAAAAAGAAATTAAACAAGCCATCAATGAGATTTCTAAGAAAAAATCCCCAAGACCAGATTGATTTGCAAATGAATTCTATTGTATATTTAAAGAACAATTTCAACACAATATAAACTATTTGGAAAAATAGGCAAAGAAAGAGTTCTAGAAAATTCATTTCATGACATAAATGTGGCTTTAACACTTAAACCAGGAAGAGAAAAAACCAGAAAGAAAATTATATACCAATTTTCCTAATGAATATCGATGCAAAAAAATTTAAATAAAACATTAGCAAGGGGACTATAGCAATATATTACAAAGATCATTCACTATGATCAGGTGGGATTTATAGCAGGAATGCAGGGCTGGTTCAATATTAGGAAAACTATAAGCATAATTGACCATATCAATAACAAGACCAACAAAATGATTACCTCAATAGATGCAGGAAAAGCTTTTAAAAAAATAAATTTTATGTTTATTTTTAGTTCACAACATTTATTTCCACAAGATTTTGAGTTACAAATTTTCTCCCCATCTGTCCCCTACCCACCACCCCAAAACAGCGATCCCATTGAATACCCCCTCCCCCAATAAACTCTCTCCTATATCCTCCCCATTCCCTCTCTGACTTTCCAGTAGGGCAAGACGGATCTCCATATGCCAGTGCCTATATATCTTATTTCCCAGTTGCATGTTTAAAAAAAATGTTTAAAATAATAATTTTTTAAAAACATGATTTTAAAACTTCAAATTCCAGATTCTTTCCCTTTTCCCCTCATCACCCACCCTTACTGGGAAGATAAGCAATTCAATATAGGTTGTACATGTGTAGTTACACAAAACATTTCCACTGTGAAAAACTGATTATATTTCCCTCCATCCTATCCTGCCCCCTACTTGTTCTATTTTCTACTTTGACCCTGTTCTTTTTCAAAAGTGCTTGCTTCTAACTACCCTCCCCCCCAAATATGCCCTCCCTTGTATCATTTCCCCTACTTGCAGGAAAAGCTTTTGACAAAATGCAGCACTCATTCTTATTATAAACACCAGGAAGCATATGGATAACTGGAGCTTTCCTTAAAATAACGAGCAGTATATCTATCTAAAACCAAGAGCAAGAATTATCTTTAAATTAGAAGCCTTCCCAATAAGATCTGGAGTTAAGCAAAATTGTTCATTATCATCACTATTATTCAATATTGCACTAGAAATGCTAGCTATAGCAATGAGAAGAAAAAGACATTAAAGGAATTAGAATAAGCAATAAGGAATCAAAACTATCACTCTTTGCAGACAGCATAATGGTATAATTAGAGAATCCTAGAGATCAACTAAAAAACTAGCTGAAATAATAATCTTAGCAAAATTGGGAAAATAAAATAAACCCACATAAATGATCAGCATTTCTATATATTACAAACAAAGTCCAACAGGAATAGACAGAAAAAAGAAGTTCCATTTAAAATAACTGCAGATGGGGGAGGGGTATAATGACCTTTTTGAGTGTCTGTTTCTCTGCCCCTTTCCATTCTGTATTGTGGAATGAGAATTTCCTAATTAGCAAAAAAAAAATCCTTTTAGAACCAAGGGGTTTTGGGAAAAAATAAACCAAAATGTCCTATATACCTTTTGCTTTCCTGGGTCTCAGGACTTTCTGAAGAGAGATGGAAAGTGACCAGAGATCATCAGAAATCATGTTTTCAAGTACATGTCCCCTCCCTCACCTAAGAGCCTACTGCCAGGAGGCTGGGAATGCAGAGGGTGGCCTGGGCTAGGGTTCAGGTGGGCAAGAGAAGCTTCCTTGTTTAGTGCTGGAATTTGTCTTTTTTTATATATATATTTCTTGGAGTAAATGTTTTAAATAAATGACATCACTGTTTAAAAAAATAAAATAAAATAACTGCAGACAAGTTCTTTTTGTGGTGGCAAAGAAATGGAAATTGAGGGAATGCCCATCAATTGAGGAATGATTGGACAGGTTGTCGCATATGAAAGTAATGGAATACTACTGTGCTGTAAGAAATGATGAGCAGGTAGACTTCAGAAAATTCTGAAAAGACTTATATGAACTGATGCTAAGCGAAATGAACAGAACCAGTCCACGGTAAAAACAACCGCTGCAATAATCAATTATGACAGACTTAGCTCTTCTCAGCAATACAATGATCTAAGACAATTCCAAAAGACTCATGATAGAAAATGCTATCTAAATTCAGACAAAGGAATCTGAATACAGATCAAAGCATACTATTTTCACTTTTTTTGGTGGTTCTTCCCTATTTTTCTGTTTCTTCTTTCACAACATAACTAATGTAGAAATATGTTTAATATGGTCACACGTGTATAACCTATATTACTGTTTGCCAACTTTGGGAGGGGAGGAAAGGAAGAAGGGGGAAAAATTTGGAACTAAAAATCTTATTAAAAATGAATGTTAAAAATTATCTTTACATGTAATTGGAAAAATAAAATGCTATTTAAAAATTACTGCAGACAAAATAAAATTCTTGGGAGTCTATCTATCAAGACAAACCCAACAACTACATGAACACGATTACAAAACACTTTTCATATAAATAAAGATTAATCTAAATAACTGGAGAAATAGTAATTGTTCAAGTGTAGTCTAAGCCATTAATAATTAGACCTAAATTAATTTACTTATTCAATGCCATACCAATCAAACCAAAGATTTATTTTATAGAGCTAGAAAAAATAACAAAATTCATTTATAAGAACAAAAGGTCAAGAATATCCGGGTAATCAATGAAAAAAAATATGAAGGAAGACAGTCTAGTAGTACCAGTTTTCAAACTATATTACAAAATGGTAATCATCAAAACAACCTGGTACTGGCTAAGAAACAGAACGGTGAATCAATGGAACAGATTAGATGATACACAGTAGGAAACGACCATAGTAATCTAGCATTTTGATAACTCAAAGTTCCAAGTTTTTTTGTCAAGAACTGACTGACAAAAATTGCTTGGAAAACAATTTGGCAGAAACTAAGTAAAGACCAACATCTCACACTATATACCAAGATAAAGTAAAAATGGGTACATGAGTTAGCCATAAAGGGGTAATATCATAAGAAAATTAGAGGAGCTTGGAAATTTTCACCTATCAGATCTATGGATAAAGAAAGAATTGTGACCAAACAAGAGACAGAGAGAAGCATGGGAAATAAAATGGACGATTTTGATTACATTAAACTAAAAAGGTTTTGAACCAACAAAATCAATGCAGTTAAGATTAGAAGAAAAACAGTAAACTGGGAAAAAAGTTTACAGCAAGTTTTTCTGATAAAGATTTCATTTCTCAAATACATAGGGAACAGAGTCAAATTTCTAAAAATAAGAATCATTACTCAATTAATGCTGACCACTCAGAAGGTCAAAGATTATAAACAGGCAGTTTTCAGAAAAAAAAAAATCAAAGCTCTATATAATAAAATGAAAAAAAGATGGCTCTAATCACTATTAGAAAAATGCAAATTAAAACAATTCAAGGTACCATCTCATACCTATCAGATTGGCTAACATATGGAAAAGGAAAATGATAAATGCAGAAGGGGATGCAGAAAAATAGGAACACTAATGCACTGTTAGTGGAACTGTGAACTGGTCTAACTATTCTGGAAAATAATTTGGAATTCTGCCTAAAGTGCTTTCTATAAAACTGTGCATATCCTTTGACCCGGGAATACCACTACTAGGTCTGTATCTCAAAGAGATCAAAGGAAAAGGTAAAGGACCCAGATGTACAAAGATATTTATGGTAGCTCTTTTTGTAGAGGCAAAGAACTGAAAACTTGGGGGACACCTATCAATTGTGGAATGGCTTTATAAGTTGTGGTATGTGATTGTGATGGAATACTATTGTGTTATAAGAAATGATGATCAGAATAGTTTCAGAAAAACCTGGGCAGACTTATATGAATAGATGCAAAATGAAATGAACACTGTACACAGTGTTCCTAACTGCAAATGGTCCTAAACTGAAAGGATGATCAACTATGAAAAGACTTAGCTATTCTAATCTCTGATCAAGACAACGATCCAAAAGAATTTTAAAGGAACCAAGATGAAAAATTATATTCATCACTATAGCAAAAACTGGGTAAGTCTGACTGCAGACTGAAGTATAATTTTTCACTTTATTTTTCTTGCAACATGGCAAATACGGAAATATGTTTTGCATGTTTTCACATGTATAACTGATATCATACTGCTTGTCTTCTCTATGGGTGGGGAAGAGAATTCACAACTCCAAAAAAGGGGGAGGGTACACTAAAAAGAAACAATAATTTTTATATGGGGGGAAATAAAGGTTCCAGGCTACATTTCTAGACTTACAACCCATTATTCTCCTTCACACATCCTATGGTCCAGCCAAACTGACCTACCTTCATCTGAAGCAACATGTCATTTTCCATTTTAGTGCTTTAGCAAAGACTATCACCCATGCTTGGAATGTACTCTATCTTCATTTTCACTCTATAGAATTTCTTGTTTCCTTTGAGGCTCAACTAATGTACCATCTCCTACCTGTTCTTCTCTGTGATTAGGGTCCTTCCACTCAGAAATTATTTTGTATAAATGGTGTTCTTATTGTATTCTCTCAATAAAATGCGAGCTCTTTGAAAGCATTGACTGTTTCATTTGTGTTGCACAATTCTCATCACCTGGCATAGTGGGAGCTCAATAAATGTCTGCTTACACACAGGTATAAGACAACTCTACAAGTCTCAGAATGGAAGGAGATACCTACATTCAGAGAAAGATCTAGAAAGACCAGAGTTTAAATGGACACTGAAGCAATCTACATGCTGTCGTTCTTTCTCATGTTTGGTTTTCTTTCTTTTTTCCCACTGTTCGCTCCATTGGTTACAACCCTTTTATACAACCAGACTATTGTACAATGTGAAAGTGTTTGCAGATCCTATGCTTGATTGTGTGCCTCCATGGGTGGGGGTGGGGGGGAAAGGGAGGGCAGGCTGGGGAGAAAAATTGAAAATCAAGGGATTGTGGAACTGAATCTTGTAAACTAAAAGTAAATAAACAAATCAATGAAATTTTTTTTTTAAAGTCTGCTTATTTGTTTCTAGAACTGAAATAGAGATTGTATGCTAGTGCTTCTACAGGAAAAGGAAAAGCTATATAGAAACAATGGGGAAGTGGTGTGAAGGAAGAGTGCAAAGTATGAAAAACTTGATTGGACTTGCACTGAGGAATAAGAACCTCCTCTAAGTGACTTGCTGTGACTTTTCTGAGTTTTTAAAGGATTAATTAAAAACTAACCAATCTGCTGATTTCTTCTTGTCTATCAGGAGCAGATCTTGCAGTTGCCTTGATCATGGTGGATGTTTGATTGTCAGTCAGCTTCTTAATGCACCGTTGTCCTGCCACAATATTACAGACCTACAAATGGGAATAAAGATTATGTTCTAGATATCATTTGAGCTCTTAAAAAAAAAACAACCCCAAAACAAAAACAAATCATTCCTTACACAATTTGGTGTGATGAATCTATTTTCACAAACCTCTACTGATGCACCTAGGTGATGCAGTGGATAGTGGGCAATGTTTAGAGTCAGGAAGACCTGAATTCAAATCTGACCCCAGATACTTACAAGCTGGATGACCCTGGACAGGTCATTTAACCTCCATTTGCCTTAGTCTCCTCATCCATGAAATGGGTATAATAATAGCCTCTACCTCTCAGCATTGTTGTGAGGATCAAATGAGATAATATTTGTTAAATGCTTAGCACAATATCTGGCACTTAAAAAATGCTTATTCCTTCTTTCTTAAAAGTTTACTTTAATGAACTTTTGAAAGTACCAGAGATGTTTTTCCACTTTTAAATAGGGGCAGTTGGTGCAATTTAATCTATACCTTTGCTTATTGATGAGAAGGAAAAGTAAAGAAAACTGTGTGTAAAAAATTTGAACATACTAAGGATACTTAATGGATCACAAAGTACATTATCAGCCTATTTACATGTTCTAACAGTTCCCAAGGTGAAGCTAGGTGATACAGTAGATAAAGTGCCAGGTCTGGAATCAGGAAGACTCCTCTTCCTGAGTTCAAATCCAGCCTCAGACACTTACTAGCTGAGTAACCATGATATGGCAAACCGCTACTATTATCCTTACTAAGAAAACCCAAAAGGGATCATAAAGAGTAGGACACGAATGAAAAATTGACTGAATAGCAATAAAAAAACCCAAACAGTTCCCAAAGTTATGAATTATAATCCATGACAAGCAGCTTTAATTACTTCCAGAGGCAGGTAAGTATGCTTCTGCTCCTGTCCCACTTGAAGACAGGGAAGATGAGGATACTTCAGCTGGAGGTTGTACTTCTCTCTGAAATATTGTGCTACTGTCCTTTCTACAGTCTGGCCATTTTCTAACTGTAAAGGAAAGCTGGAAAACAGAGGAAGACTTTTAGAAATATCACAGAAAGTAAGATCATCAATTATTAGCCTATCATGAATGAGCAAAGCTCCCAATCCACTTAATGCTAGGACATTTCCTACACAGTGTCTATCCACTTACAAATACCAGCTTCTCTTACGTTTGATGACTGGCAGGTCTCCTTGTTACATTACAAACACGATATTTTCGCCTCATTGTTCCACAATGAGTCACTTCAACCTTCAGACCTGTTCCCAACAACAAAAACTGGGATTACAAATTGCTGCATGTAAAATACATTTGCAACTGAACATACAAAACAATAGAAAAGCCTGTCTAACTACCTACCACAAGAGCTAAAGATTCACTTCTGAACAGTTTAACAAAAATGTTTAGGACTGGCAGTGAAATACTATTAATCAATGAGTTCCTAATTCTTATCATACCCAATGCAGTCCTTTCCAAATGTTCTATACTTAAACAATGAAACTACTATAAATTCAGTAACCCCTTACAAGTCATAGGACAAAGGTTAATATAAACAAACACCTATTGGTCATAAAATCCAGGTGTTTGGCAGGGAAACTGTGAGAGTATAAATAATATTAAGATGACTGTGTTCTTCCCTTTGAAAATAAAGAATGCTTAATAAGTTTGATTTACTAACGTACTGATTAGAGACCAGAACTCCAAAAATCAGCAGAAGGAAGCTCTTGACAAGCTTATTAAGCAAGAGGTGACTTGAACAGGACCTCTGTAGAGAAGTGGAGCTGTCCTCTAAAGAGCTATTTTATTCCTGGCTACTAGGGACAAAAGACAACCTAAATGTTTCCTAGACTTCCTAAAAGATTTTGTTTTAATACTTCTCTGGTGATATATTTCCTAAAGACATGTTAGAAAACTATTAACTGAGTCAATAAGGAGACAGAAAATTTTACTGTTAAGTCCCTTGTATTTGCCTATTTACATGTTCTAACCTATTCTAGTCTATTTCATCCCCTGTATTAGTCTATTTATATGTTCTAACAGTTCCCAAGGTGCAGCTAGGTGGTACATTGGATAAAGTGTCAGGTCTGGAATCAGGAAAACAAAAATTTAGATCAATAAAAAAGAGTATTTTTTTCTGTATAATAATAAAGGCTAAGAAAATAAAATATAGTGAGAAATGTTATAAAAATATATACTAAAGGTGTGTGCATTGCATAGCAAAGCATTAAGTGAGGAAAATATTTCACATGATAACCTGCAAAAAGAATTGCCTATTGTCTGAATCATTTGAATAAATTGTGATTTCCTCTTAATTGGACAGTCATTTTCATTAATAAAACTCTACAAACATCCTAAATAAGTTTCAAACTCTTACTGCAACTACCATTTTTATTATATTATAAAAACAAATTTCCCCTCAAGATTTCTGCTGTCCAACTATAAAAGATGGCTAAATTAATCGATATTCCCTAGATTATTATTAATATTAATAGAATACAAGAAAAAATACAACTGGAAGCAAATTAATACTATGGGAAATGAGAGCTTGTGCTTCCACTTCATACTTGGCACACTTAGTACCAATACATCTGTCATCAGGGTTCTTTCTGGGAATATATTGAAAACAAAGTATATTTTCTATTTAAGGTGCACAGTATGGGAGACTTTTGAAATTTTGAGTTTGTTTTACTTTCTAATGTTGGCATATAAACACAAGTTTTTATTATCTCTCTAAAACTGTCTTCCTGACATCAGGAAGGGAAGAAAAAATTCAACCTGTCAATGAGAAGCACTTAAATGCCATTATTTGGGAAACATACTATTAGCTAGTTACCAACCCCCACTTTCTCAAACATAAGACAACAGAAGCTAAGTATTCAGATCATTGTCTAAAGGGCATAAAAAGCTGAGCTTTTAAAAATGTGGCTAAACGTTTTGGTGCCCATTCCCCTCCCCACCACCACCTCCACCCAACCAAATATTTGGTTGGCTTTAATCAAATATTTAACCTATAAACTTGGCTTTACCTTCACTATAACATCAACTTTATAATGATTTCTAGTGATTTTTCAGTCATTTCTTTGGGCCCCTGAGCAGTTGAAGTTAAGCTCGATTCCATGCTCTTCGGGCAGCAGCTGAATCCTTGTTCTGTACATCTTGTATTTTCTGTGATAGAGTGGTGATATGAGTTGATTGCATAGTTACCGCAAAGTAATGTACGTGATTTTATGAGATTGAGGTGGTAACTAAGCAGCAACTCCACTGGAAACTATGGCATTTAGATGGTATTATATTAATGATTCTGCACTATCTCCTGGAAAATGCTAACTGTGCTGTTAATGCTAATCATGTAAAGACAATGGCATAGTAGCAAGATAAAATAAAGATTTCTTGTAGCACTTGAGCAGCATTTCCTAAGATAAAACTATGATGCTTATTTTCAAAGCAGGAGAAATTTCCCTTTTGATCTTTCCTCTCTTGGTGAAAGCCACAGTATTATTATCTGTTGGGGAAGAAGATATCACTTCTCAGTACTATTTGACATTCTAAAACATTTATAGTGGACAGCTTGAATGGTCTACTCTTAGCCCACTGAACCAAAACTCACATTCACCACGAATAAGTTTTTAGAAACATGATGTATCTGTTCTTGGGCATAGGCATTTTGTAAATTTATTATGAGTTACACCAAATGGAAGCTGTACCACCCAGGTAATAGGAAAATTAATTTGTTTAGCATCACAATTCCAAGTAACTGTACACAGGTTTTTGCCCCTGGGCTAAAACTGTTAAGATTTCCATGAATCAATGGCCAGCTATGTGACCAACTCTAACTACCCTTATTCTGGTAAACAGAATTGATCAACTTCACATTCCAAATATTTTTTAAATGAACAGTAAAGAGGACTTGACTGAGATAATGTTTGACAGTATACATTATATGGTCAATGATACAATATATAATTTCACAGAAACTTAAAGTCACTGTACTGGAACACTGTCAAGAAGTACTCCAGCTCTAAAAATTAAACACACCTGCGAGATAAACTTCCTGCTTTTAAGGGAATGGCAAAAGCTGGATCCCCCCAACACCCCAACTTCTCCAGCTGGGGTAGGTCTGGTATCCAGTCAAAACACTAGCTGGCACAAATTTTATTTTGCATAATAATGGTTCACACTACTCTTAAAAAGCACAGAAATGTTCATTATTTAACTATTTCACTCATTGCAATGAAGCAAAATAAAGTCCTACCCAAATAAGATGCTGTGGATATGAACTCACATGAGAGTTTGGGGAATATTCTGACTGGTGATGTGTGATACATGAAAAACTTGGATTATGAAACAAAAAGTCAAAGAAAGCTGTAAGCACTCTATTTTTGGTCATTATATAGAAGCTATTCTAGACATCCCTGTCTACTCACCCTTTATCTCTTTGGTGAATTTTACCCGATGAGAATCAGTCAGAGGTCTTGGCTGTTCATCAATGTTATGAATGTCAAGGACTTCACACATGAACTGAATTACAGGTTGTGCTTTGTAGAAGGCAGTGGCAGAAACTACAAGGAGAAACAGTTTTAAAGATTCAAGGAATCATCTTTACCTTTGTACAGAGTTCAAATGCTACTTAAAAAGAAATAATAGATCTAGAGTTCATAAAGAGCACATATAACAGAAGTTACTAACATATTAATTTTAGGTTTGTTTTTAAAGCCCTATTTTTGAAGTGTGATCCTAACCTAATTAGTGGTAGATAACCACTTAAAACACTAAAGAATGAATCTTCTTTATACAATGCTTTTCAGTCTAAAATCACTTTAGTGAAGGTAATTATCATACAACATTACTTAGTCCAATTTCATCATCCAGATAAGGAAACTGAGACTCAAAAAGGTTAAATGACTTGTGCATGGTCACATGGCAAGCAAGTGGTAAAACTGGAATCCAAATAGATGTTGTCTAGCTCTATCTAGTACTTTTTCCATGATATTACACTGTTATTTTATTTTTTTAAATTAACTTTTATTTTTAGTTTACATCATTCATTTCCACAAGATTCTGAGTTACAAATTTTCTCCCCATCTTTCCCCTACCGACCACCCCAAAACAGCGATCCCACTGTATATCCTCTCCCCCAATCTGCTCTCTCCTATATCCTCCTTCATCACCCCTCTGACTTTCTAGTAGGGCAAGATGGATCTCCCTACCCCAGTGCCTGTATATCTTATTTCCCAGTTGCATGTACATAATAATAATGATAATAATAATAATATATATATTTTTAAACATTTGATTTTAAAACTTTAAATTCTAGATTCTTTCCCATCTTCCCTTGTCTCCTGTCCGCACTGGGAAGACAAGCAATTCAATACAGGCTATACATATGTAGTTACACAAAACATCTCCACAATAGACATGTTGTGAAAGACTAACTATATTTCCCTCCATCCTATCCTGCCCCCCACTTGTTCTATTCTCTACTTTGTCCCTGTCCCTTTACAAAAGTGTGTGCTTCTAACAAGCCTCCCCCCTATCATTCCTATTCTCATCCCCTTCCCCCCTACTCTCCTGTAGGGCAAGATACCCAATTTAGAGTGTATGTCATTCCTTCCCTAAGCCAAATTCAATGAGAGTAAGGTTGACCCATTCCCTTTGGCCTTCCTGTTCTTCCCCTCCATTGTAACAGTTATCCCTTGCCTCTTCAATATAATTAACGCCATTCCATCTCTCCCTGTCTCCTCTCATTATATTCCTCTCTCCCACCTCTCAATTTCACCTTTTAAATATCATCTTTTCCTATTCAATTGATTCTGTGCCTTCTGTCTATGTATACCTTTTATTTTATATTATTATTTTATTATTATTATATATGTACACATATATACACACACTCACATATGTATACATTTATAATCCCTTTAACTATCCTCACACTGAGAAAAGGTTTTTTTTTCAATCTTTTATTCATTTATTTTTCTTGTTTACATCATTCATTTCTATGAGATTCTGAGTTACAAATTTTCTCCCCATCTTTCCCCCATCCACCACCCCAAAATAGCCATCCCACTGCATAACCCCTCCCCCAATCTGCTCTCTTCTATGTCCTCCCCCACTGCCCCTCTGACTTTCCAGTAGGGCAAAATGGATCTCCCTACCCCAGTGCCTGTATATCTTAATTCCCAGTTGCATGTACATAATAACAATTATATATATATATATTAAACATTTTATTATAGAACTTTAAATTCTAGATTCTTTCTCTTCCTCCCTCATCACCCATCCCCACTGGAAAGACAAGCAATTCAAAACAGGCTGTATGTGTGTAGTTACACAGAATCTCCACAATGGACATGTTGTGAGAGACTGATTATATGTCCCTCCTTCTTATCCCGCCCCACCTTGTTCTATTCTCTACCCTGTCCCTGTCCCTTTACAGAAGCGTGTGATTCCAGCAACTCTCCCCGTCACTATGCCATCCCCTCCATCATCCCACTTCTCTTCCCCATCCCCCCCTACACTCCTGTGAGGCAAGATACCCAGTTTAGAGTTTATGTCATTCCTTCCCTAAGCCAACTTCAATGAGTAAGGTTGACCCTTTCCCTTCTACCTTCCTGTTCTTCCCCTCCATTGAAACAGTTATCCCTTGCCTCTTCTATATGAGATGATTGACCCCATTCTGTCTCTCCCTGTCTCCTCTCATTCTATTCCTTCCCGCCTCAGAATTTCACCTTTTAAAGTATCATCCCTTCCTATTCAATTGATCCTGTGCCCTCTATGTACACATATATATATACATACTCAGATATGTATTCATATACATATATATACCCTCCTATATAGACATATGTGTATGTATACATATACACACACACACACATTTATATTCCCATCACCTATCCTCATATTGAGAAAAGTTTCATAAGTTACAATGATTGTTTTTCCATGTTGGCATGTAAATAGATCAACTTTGATAAGTTCCTTATGATGTCTTTTCCATGTTTACCTTCTCATGCTTCTTGTATTTGAGTGTCAAATTTTCTTTTCAGTTCTGGTTTTTTTCAGCAAGAATGACTGAAAGTTCTTCACCTCATTGAATGACCATATTTTCCCCTGGAACATTATACTCAAGTTTTCTGGGTAGGTGATTCTTGGTTTTAATCCTAGCTCCCTTGATCTCTGTAATAGCTTATTCTAGGCCCTCTGATCCCTTAATGTAAAAGTGGCTAGATCCTGGGTTATCCTAATTGTGTTTCCACAGTATTCAAATTGTTTCTTCTTGGCAGCTTGTAATATTTTCTCCTTGATCTGGGGACTCCAGAACCTGGCTATAACATTCCTAGGAGTTTTCTTTTGGGGATCTTTTTCAAGAGGTGATGGGTGAATTCTTTCAAGTTCTATTCTGCCCTCTGGTTCTAAAATATCAGGGCAATTTTCCTTGAGAATTTCTTGAAGGATGCTTCGTAGGTTCTTTTCTTGATCATGGCTTTCAGATAGTCTAGTAATTTTTAAACTGTCTCTCCTGGATCTATTTTCCAGGTCAGTGGTTTTTTTCAAGGAGATATTCCACATTTCCTTCTATTTTTCATTTGTCTGGATCTGTTTAATAGTATCTTGATTTCTCATAAAGTCATTTGCTTTCATTTGATCTACTCTAATTCTGAAGGAATGATTCTCTTCAGTGAGCTTTTGAGATTCTTTTTCCATCTGGCAAACTTGACTTTTTAAGGCATCTTCTCCTCATTGGCTTTTTGGGCCTCTTTTGCCATTTGAGTTAGTCTATTTTTTAAGGTGTTATTTTCTTCAGTCAGATTGTTGACTCTCTTTTCATGATTTTCTTGCATCATTCTCATTTCTCTTCCCAATTTTTCCCCCACTTCTCTTATTTGGTTTTCAAAATCCTTCTTAAGCTCTTCTAGGACCTGTCAGCAGTTCATATTTTTCTTGGAAGCTTTGGGTGCAGGGGTTCTGACTGTGTTGTCTTCCTCCTGTTCCATGCTTTGATCCTTTTTATCTCTCAGAAAGGAATCTAAAGTTGGATTGCTGAACTTGCTTTGCTTCCTTTGTCTACTCATGTTGCCAGTCAATTAACTTGACTTTTGAGCCACAGTAGAACTCTGCTTTCAGAGGGGAAAGCTTTGTCCCAAATTGCTGGGGTTTTCCCAGCTTCCAGGGCTATTAGAAAGCCACCATTTTGATAGCCCTCACCAGCTTTGGCTCACTGGTCACACACCTCAGGACCACCACCCAAGACTGCAATCCTGATCCAGGTAGGTTAAGGCAAGAGCACTTAGCCTCTGAATGGTCGCTGGGTCTCCCTGCAATCTGCAGGCTGGGAGCTCTGAAGCAGCCATGTGAAGGTAGCTGCATGGCCGCTGCTTCTGCCCCTTCTGGCTCTGGGGGCAGAGGGCTGGATCTGCTTCTCTGTCCCCTCTAAATTTAGCCAAGTTCCACTGACCTTTCACTTTGTCTTCGGCATTTATGGGTTGATAATTCTGGAAACCGCCACAGGTGCTGGTGATCCACTCTCCCAAAAGCTCTAGCTGGGGCTGGTCCTGGGAATCCTGGGGCTAAAACGGTGGCTGGTCTTGGTTCCCAGTGTGTGTGCTGCGATGAATCCTTCCTGTCCACCTGCCGGGCTGCCTTCAACAGGAGATTTGTTTCTCTGTCACTTTGTGGGTTCTTGAGCTCTAAAATTTGTTTAGAGTCATATTTTCTAGGTATTTGAGGTGGTTATGGGGGAGCTATAGAGTTTTCCCCAGCTTCTATGCTGCCATCTTGACTCTGCCCCCCCCCAATACTACACTAATTTTAAAAGTGATTTAAGACAAACTGATATTAGTGGTACTGAATGAATTATTAATATTACTGATAAAATCTAGAAGTAGATTTTTCTAACAAATCTGTAGCAAGACTTTTTTGGTTGTCACTTTCTTTTTTCTCCCCAGAGAAAAGAAAATATCTGGGTTGACTGAATAAGCTATTTATTATTATTATTGTCATTATGCCTGCCTTCTGTCATTATCAAGTCCAAAGGCTCATATGAATGAGGAAAATACGTAAAAACATTCAGAGAAACGGCAAGAAATATAGTGAATTTTAATTTTCCTGTCAATACAATCAAGACATGCTATAAGAGCTGATACTTCTCCTGGTTGTATAGTCATATTATGCTTCTTTATTCAAAATTTCTCATTCTGGCTTGTCTCTAGGCTAGGTCATCGTTACTTCACAATAGGGCAGACAGAAGCAAAGTCAAATTTTTTTTATTCTAAGAAACTTATAGAAGTCAAGGAAGAATTAAAATTAAATTAAAATCAATGACTAAAATGAAATTTTCAAGAAATGAAATTCACATCTTTTTAACCCTTTGCACTCCGAACCATTCTGGACATTGGCTACCAGCTACTCGACGCTACCTTGCAGCGAAAACGTGCATTTATAGACCCTCGTATTATTTAGTATAATTTTGGAACCAAGTAACGTATTATAATGATATTG